>CM028131.1:1330138500-1330761500 GCA_016271365.2 Neoceratodus forsteri | reverse complement strand
GGCATCTTCCCACAACACACTCGCTCTGAGTTCCTCAGCCTGGGAACTCAAAAGCGAAATGCACTAGAGAAGATGCCACATTCTGCATGTTTCTTCTTGGTCCACTTCTTCCTGACCGTGGCTTTTATGTCATCATTGCACATTTTCTACTCTTGGTAGTAAAACCCAAATAATAGCAGATGCAGAATACAGATTGACAGCAGAACTGAAGATACAGACTAAGAACAAATCCACCGTATAAGTCACTCTATGCATTATTATCAAGTATGGGGACTGTAACTTACCCTCTGGCTGTAAGTAGGGCACAGGAATTTTAGGTGCAGGGCAGAAAGGCTCAGGCTGGTGTTGACATGTGGTCCAGGCAGCAGGCAGCAAGGTTGAAGATCGCCACGGTCCAGTCATCCGAGGACCCAGAAAATACCTGAATGCCGGGGCATGAAGATGGACTCACGGACATGGAGCAAAAGCAGCCGCTGCTGGAACACACTAGGGTAGCTTGTTGTAACAGGGTGGCTGACAGCCAACAGCAGCAACAACGCCATGGGACGGCAGCAACAAAATAAATTCAGGCAGGCTAGCAAAGAAGAGAAATGGGCTATTAGGATGGAACACATTCCTTTTATATCTTCATTGCTAGCCTGCCTTTGTTGTGCGCCCATAATCTTCCACAGACCTTGGCGCATGCCCAGATGATATGGGGGGCAATAATGGCAATTCAAACCTAACAAAAGTAACACTCAACAAAGTTCCCCAAAATGCAGAGGTGTGAAAGGAATTAGGTAGTGTTCCATTGGGGGCTGGTTAAGGGTCGCAGTGGAAACAGCAGCGGTCTCTCTCGGCTGGCTCTTTATTGAAACAGCTGTCTTAAGTTGCTCTAAGCTTCTATACTTCTGCATGTAGCTAGCTGTTCAGTTTGAATTATGTGGCTCTTTGTTCAGTGAGGCAGGGTGGAACAGGACACAGCAGAGATAAGAGAGAGATTGAAGGGGCTGTGAACTAACAGTTCCTGAACCAACGGTGGCCGGGAGAGGTTGGGGATGGGGAGGGGGGCCATGGGTGGGTGGCATGGCAACTCAACAAACAGAGACACAGAGGAAAAATGAGAGCCACAGAAAATCACAGTGCAGTAAGGAAAAGAAAAGAAATGTTAGCTAGGAACCAGCCCAGCTCATGCTGCCAGTATAGGGGCTGCAAGCAGACTATTGGGGTCATGAAAGCTTAAGGGTCATGGTCATGACCCCTGGTGACTCCTAAATGATGCTCTGATTGTAAGCGCACGAGATAACCGACATTTTGACTCCAGTTTGACTTATCTGATGGAGTGCTCAGGCTGGGGATCTCCATGTGGGTGGTATGGCAAGGTACTTGACTTTTATGCCATAAGTCACAAGAAATCCTTCTGGCCAGCCTCCCTCAAAGTCCCATCCCTGATCTAAATGAATTCTTTGAGGAATTCCATAATGATTCACAAACTGTTGTAACACTTTCACTGCAATACTGCTTTTAGTCTTTCATGAGGTGGGCCTGCAAATAACTGTTTAGGATGAGATGTTAAACTGAGGTCCCATCTTCCTGGATTGGTGGTAGTTCAGGTGGATGTTAATGATCCCATGGCACTTATCGAAAAGAGTAGGGAAATTTTTATTTGAAATAAAACTAAGAACAGAACAACAAGAAAAAAAACAGAAAGAAACATGGGCACAACAGTTCCCAATAACTCTCAAAGAAAATACAGCATTAAAAGTCATGCACAAAAGAAACAAAAGAAAAAATATAGTCCAAAATCAAAGGGGAAAAAAAAAGCAGAGGAAGCAGGATCAAAGACAAACTAAAAAAAAGAAAACAATATAGCTTTAGTAATACAACATCAGAATCTGTGATCCAAGGCAATCCCCTACATTTCACCAACCATAAAACCTCTTGTAAGGATTGATGCTCAGAAGCACAAATTAATCCCAGATCTTTGGTAATATGTCCAACCAATTCCAGATGTGAAGACTGTTTTGTTGCAAGGTGAATAAACACAGCGCTGACCAAATGTGCCATTTACACACAGTAAATATAACTTCCAGAGTCTCTCCATCCCAGCTTTGCTAAGGACCAGTTGTTATGCCACACAACAAATTATCAAATGAAACAGAAGCAAACACCGGGATTTGCCATGTGGTGGCCAGAAAATACCAAAATCCACTTATAAAGGAACACTGGAAGAAAAGGTGTTCCACTGTTTCTGCATTTCCTGGCAGCCCGGTTCGCTGCAATACCTTTACACAGCTGTTTATGCTTATGATTACTTTTTACATTCAGTTTACCATGGCAACTAAGCCAGTGCATATCCCACATCTGAGGGGAATCCAGGATTCCGCAAAACTGTAAAACCTGTGTCCTATGCTCAGCTGGACAACAATCAAACATAACAGGAACATGAAAATATTATCTATTTTATTTATTTTATTTTTATTTAATTTATTTGTGTCTAGGATTACAAAGTACCTTTGAGCTAAGGTTCTTTTACAAAGGTTCCACGTCATGCCAGTTACAGGGTAACAGACAGTAAACATAAAACAGTTACAGGTACATGGTTTTAGACAGTAACTTTGCTTGACAAAATCAGACTGAGTGATGAGTAACTCAAGAAACAATAGGAGGAAGAGGGCAAGAAGGGAGAGGCCTGAGGGTAGAGGAAGGTATAGGTGTAGAGGGTCAGGGTGAGGCAGCCGAGGGGCCTTTTTAGGACAGACACAGGGCAAGTGCATTGAAGTTGCACTGGACAGGTAAGTGCAAGAAGAGGGGCAGAAATGGACACCTATGAGGTCAGAAGCAGTGTAGGGAATGAAGATATTTGGGGTGCAAGCACAGGTGGAGGTGCCAGTTATGGAGTGGCGGAGATTTTTTTTAATGCTCCAAGTATTTCTGTGGATGAGGTGTCACTAGAGAGTTCATTCAGCCAAGTCAAGCCCTGTATGCAAATGACTTTGGCCTTGGGACATGTGGCAGTGGGGGATTTGAAAGATTTGGGGCTTAGAGTTCCTGGCATTGTGGTTGGTGATTTTGGGTTTGAGGAGGGTGCTGACTCCTGGTGGTGCCTTTCCATCATGATTTTCTTAGCAGTGATGCAGGTTTGATATTTGATTCTGTTGTTCAGTTGCAGCCAGCCTGTTTTGGAGTAGAGGTTGCAGGCACGGTGAGACGGTGGGAACCAATACCAGTCGGCAGGATTGATTGAGGAAGTCGAAACACACCTGAGAGATGAGGTTGTGGCAGATCCATAGATAAAGAGACCATAGTCAATGATGCTGATGATGGAGCTCTGGACAGCTATGGACAGAGCTTGGGGTTAGATGTTTCCTATGTTGGAATAGTAGGCCCATCCTGGTGTTGGCTACTTTTGCCACGTTATTGATGTGTGAATATAGGAGAGATTACAGTTGAGAATGAGGCCAAGGTATTTGAAGGTATGAACTTGTTTGAGGTGATTCCTTCAATGGAGAGCTGATATTGTTTGTGTTTGTTTTGGGAGCTGCAGAAGATCATAGTCTTTGTTTTTTCTGGTTAAGTATAAGCCTGTGTTTGTGAATCAGTTTTCGACTGCAGAGAAAGCCTGTTGGAGGTTACTTTGTAGATGGACTGGATCATGTTAGGATGCTGGGATGACAGCATCATCCATGTAGAGTAGGATCTGTTCAGGGCAGGATTCTGGCAGTGAGTTCAGAAAAGGCTGGAAGGAGGGGCCCAAGATTGAGCCCTGTGGGACACCGGACTGGACTGGTTTTTGGTCTGAGAGTGTGCCAGCAATTCTCACTCTTTGGGAGCGGTTGTCTAAGTAGCTTTTGAACCAGTTCATCGAGGTTAGTGAGAGCCCTGCTAGTCAAAGCTGGGCAAGTAGGAGATTGTGATTGATGGTATCAAAGGGTTTAGTTAAGTCGATGAAGGTGGACCCAGTAAGATGACTGTTATCCAGTGAGTGATGGATTGCATCATTGAATTCTAGTAGTGCTGTGGAGGTGCTGACCTTTTCTAAAGCCATGTTGCTCCTTGCACAGGATGTTGTGATTGTCTAGGAAGTCAGTGAGCTGGTCTGACACAATCTATTCTAAGGCCTTGAGAGTGGAGGTAGGATGGAAATTGGATGGTAATTTTGTAGCTGTTTTGCTACCACTTTTATGAATTGGGTTACTGGCAGATTTCCATAAGTCAGGAACTGGCTGAGGCAGAGGGAGAGGTTGAAAATCCTGGTCAGTGGTCGGAGTACTTCTTCAAGTGTGAGTGATAGCAGTTTGAGGTTGAGGGAGTCACTGCTGGCTCTGGAGTTGCAAATGGCTTTGGTAACATAGTTGTGGACTTGATGCATTTGTACCTGATTTAAAGGAGGGTGGCTGGAGGTGGCTGGGGGCAATCTAATAGCATAAAATACAGGCATTTCTGGTGACCAGACACAATCCTGAAGTAGGTACCTTCCATTGTTGTAATCTAGAAAAGTAACTTTCCAATAAAGAGGAGCAGTAAGTATTTGCTTAACTACTCTTAAAGTGCCTCCCTCCTGACCGAACCAAATCTGGATTCTGTCAATCACCCAAGGTTCCCAGCCTCTATTTGAAAGAATGAGAAGTGGGCAAGATTAGCCATAAAAATGCTGTTAAAGAAGAATAAAGGGTGTATCATATTTAAACCTCCTTGAGAAATAGAAAGGTATAATTTATTATGTTGTATAGGGTTAAGTCTACTGCCCGTACTGCTTGAAAAAATATACTTAGCAATCTCATCTTGCTGCTCCTTGGGGTGGAAATATATAACTCAAAACAAAAATATTGGCACCAAATAGGTTTTAATCAGGTACACCCTTTTTCTTCCCCATCCTCCATTTGTTCCAATTAGATACCTTCTGTTGTGCTAAATCAAGCTTCATATTCCAGTTGTACACATCCGGACATGGCATACCAAAATAAATACCCAAAATCTGTAGGAATCAACCCCAAATGGTATACCCCTACAGACAGCAAGGCCAAGTTATCCAGTCCTAACCTAAAACCTTTACTTTTTGAGGTTTAGACTAGCGCTAGCTACTGCTCCATAATCTGAGCACAAGCGTAAAGCGATCTGTTTCAACTCAGAAGTTCTTAACAATAAACATATGTCATCAGCATAGGCTAAAACTGGGAAAACACTTATCGTAGAAGAAAGAACTATTGATAGAATGCTAGAAGAAAATTGTAAGAGTCTCAGTAAGGGGTCCAAAAAAACACATGATATGGGACTCAGGGGACAACTCTGTTGTACCCCATGTAATGTAATCAAATGGCCACGCCAACCATTCACCAAAGGAAAAACAGTTGCCATCTGATATAGTAATTGAAGCCAATAGATAAATTTATGAGGTATCTGAAATTTCCTCAGAACTAACCACAAAAATTCATGCTATACTACGTCAAATGCCTGTTTCTGATCCAAAGACAAAACATAATCATGTACCAAATTCAAGAAACCTTTACCAAAAAGTTCTCTAAGTATCAATAAATTATCTTGAATTGAATGGCCCAGGGCAGAGGATGTTTGACCAACTGAAATCAAGTCAGCGGCTACCGACAACAAATGCTTTGCCAAAATCTTTGAAAGTACTTAAAATCAGTATTCAATAAACAGATCGGCTGCCAATTAGTCAATGCCTGCTGATCACCGATTTAAACAAGTATAGCAAGGACCCCATATTAAAGGATAGAGGCAAAGAAGTACCATGTAAATGACTGTTATACACCTGGTCAGTTCATCCCTCCATTCCTGAGCAATACATTTATAAATTTCCAATGGTAAGCCATCAGGGCCAGGAGTCATATTTATTTTTAAAGACCCGAATAGCCTCCATAACCTCAGAGGAAGAAATTTCAATATCAAACGGGAACCCCCTGTAAAGAAAGCATAGGGACCTCAATCCTAGATAGGAAAATTTCAGCCTTCGCAGGTTCAAAGACAAGGTGCAAATTTCCTTTCCGTATATTCAGCAACTCATAGATATTATGGCAGACTGAGTCCGAACAGTTTGCCCTACAGAATTGTACAAAGAGGACATGTCTTTATGACTGACATGGAATTACAGGATTCAAAGGGCATACCAAGGCCAAAGAACCCTTAGTGCCAAATTGTTGCTGATGGCGTGATTGCATTTGCTCGTTCTGAATGAAAATTTTCATCTGGGTCTTGAAATACTGGATCTGAGAAGTGTAGTCAAAACCTGTGGTGAGGGACAGGTAAATAGTCTCTGTAATTGGGTTCATAAGGTCAAGTAATTCCTGTATTGAGTCATATAGACAGTCCTACTATATTGTTTCAAAAAATAAATCAGATCATGTTTGTGTCCAACCACCATTGTACAGCATTGACATAAAATATAGAAAAAATTTCCTGGCCACCACAAAATCCAGCAAAAGCAATGTAAAGTCAGCATCCAACAGAACAGAAATATTCATCTTCCAGGTACCTGGACCCTCTGTATATCACCAACCTCACCAAGAGTAGCGATACCATCCCATGATCAGAGAACTCAGCTAATTGAACCGCCACCATCTGAATTGATAAAAAGGAGAGAGGAAAAAATCAATTCTTGTAGCCAAATTGCCCTTCTAAAAGTTGGTGTATGTAAACCAGTATGAAAACAAAAGGTGTCAATTAGATTAGCTGTTTTGATCAAAGAAGCCAAAAGAATTGAATTAGAATAAAGCTTAGTTGACTTAGAAGTATGTGTTCTATCTTGAAAAGATAAGCCACAATTGAAATCACCACCAAATATAATAAACTATGAGGTATGTAAAAGGTTGAATAGTCTTCAACATCTCAACCCCTAGGGCCTTAGTTTGTGGGGCATAATAGTTAATAAAGGCGGAAAAAACATTGTGAAACCAAACATCTAGACTAAGAGCATGGCCAGGGATCAAGTCATATGGTTTAAGTAGCTGCATCTCTGATGATCGTATAGAATACCCACCCAGAAGCAGTTTTCTGACCAATAGACCAAAATGAGGGGCCAGGGTGCCAGGCCTTCATGTCTTGCATAACTTCAGACACAGTATGAAATCAAATGTCTTGCAAAACACAGTACCTGAAACAGAAAGCATTAAATAGGAAATCAAGTCATATTTTGCAGAACTCGTAATACTATTAACATTCAGAGAATGAAAAGTATGCCTAGTAGACTGCATTAGCACTAGGGAAAGAGAAAAAAGGCCCACAGACTCCCTCATTTCAGTCTTCCTTACGGAGACAGATCCCTTATGTTAAGTTTTAGCCTTGCATTTTCCAGTATGCTCAATTGGAACATCAGTATCAGTTGGTGATTAGGCATGGAAGTTGGCAGGAGGAGGAATCAGAATCCTCTGAAGAATTCCCTGTAGATTGCAGGAGATCAAATTTATTGGAGAGGGAAGAGTCCCTCTGGTAGGCCTAGAATCCAGTAATTTTTGCTATGAGCCACCCGGCCATAACCGATTCTGAATCAGGTTGATCGGGTGGAGGGGTAGTCCCATCATCCCTGGGTCCAGTGGAACCCTATGCACAGAAATGTTGTGGTGGAGGGTCACATCTTCTGAAACATTCTGACTATCTAGGATAGTTCCATGGGAAGGTCAGTCTGAAGTGGAAAATCATCAGCCAGTGGTTCTGCATCACACCCAACCATTAAAGGAGGCTGAGATGCATTAGGAACCATAGAACAGGAGGTCAAAAGTACACCACTTGAGGACTGAACCACAGGAACATCAGGGGCCACAACATTGTCCCTCTCAGGAACAACTGAGTCACCCTCACTGTGTAAATCCATCCATTCCTTTTGGGCAAAAATTATTTTCTTTTGTGCCAAGTAATATAAACTTGCCGATCCACGCCATCAGCCAAATTTAGGTTATTATAGGCCTATCTACAAGCTTGAAAATTATGGCCCAACACATCACATAAATTACAATGTTCTTATTTAACACAATGAAAGCCAGAGTGACCTAAATCACAGACCGTACACTTGATCTGGTCACAGGCACTATTCAAATGAGAGACAGACCCACACCGATAACATACTTTGGGCTGTCCTGAATAAAAATGATGCACCTGTCTCATCCCAAAAGAAGCTATTGGGAAGGTGTGCTATACCAGAGTCTGTTATTCTGAGCATAACTCGTACCCTCCAGCCCCTGTCCATAATTTCTCAGAGTTCAAAATAGCCTCAGGATCTGAGAGAGCAGTACAGCGAGCTTTTAACCAATGAGTCAAATCATTCATACTTAACCCCTTCACTATGAAACAAAATAGTGACCATTTTATGGGTGAGTCGTGAGCTGTAGAACTGAAAAGGGGGCCCATAAGGGGATTTTGGACCCTCTGGTACTTTAACCAAAATGTTCTAGGCCCTGCTGAGTTTTAAAACTTATAACAAAGGTAGATTTCCTGAGACATGTAATAAAGCATGTATCTCTGTTGCAACAATGTTTTGAGATTCTTTGAGTAAAGTCTGAGCCACAAAACCTTATCAGAGGTTTCAGACGTCCCCAACATACTGCAGCCATACTGCATTGTGACGTTTGGCAGGCAGCACTGGGCCTCAGGGAGAGGGCCTCCTTGAAGCAAGAGGCCAAGAGGCTGCTGCAGAATAAGACACCTTAGAGGACGGTGGTACAGAATCAGGACCAGGCGAGGGGCTGCCTCTAAAGGAACTGTCCGCACAACTTCTGAAGCTCCAGGTAGTGCCAAAACCGGGTTCTGGGTCATGTAAGTTATCTGGCAGCTGTAACAGTGAAGGTGTGCTCCTGGCTGACCAACCACCGAGACCGTGGTTCTCCAAGTGATACAGATTGGGGTTTCTGGATAGGGAAGCACTTGAAACCCACTCCCCAGTTGCAGAACCATGCTCCCATCCTGCCGCTAATAAGGCTTGTTCCACAGACCAGGCAGAAGTAGTGTCTGTTTCCTGTTCAAAGTCACCATGTCATCCCATGAAGAGATTACTTTGCAGCCTCTACGGAAGTCACTGGTGAAGAAGTTGAAAGGGGGAGCAACAGGGTCTCCAAAGGAGATTGTAAAATATCAGGAGAAATGTCACCAGATAATGCAGGCACTGGAGGTGAATCACACTTAACCCAAAGCAAGCAGAAACCATACCAGACACTTTTCCTGAGGTACTGACCTGAGAATTCACAACCAATTGCGCTAAAGGTGAAACTGACAAGCCCTGGGTGGGAGAGGGGTTTCTAGAGTCTCTGTCTCTCTATGTAATGCTGCCGGCTGTGCAGACGCCAGTCACGGGAGTGAGCCCGCTAAAAGCACTTATTGAGCTGCCAGATGCTGCCTTTTCCTGGTATAATAAAGCCAACACCGTGGGTCTCAGAGTGTCGGTGATAAGAATCATTATGGGTCTCCAGAAACAGTGCCACCCAGCTAATTTCAAAAGTGCTTCATTTTTTCAGGTGCTGTGTGACATACACATGGCACCTGAATAAAATTAAGCACTTTGAAATTAGCTGGATGAGCAGTCCTTATTTGTTTTTAAGAGGGATTTCTGTGTTTGTTGGATTGTATGACTTTATTCCTGCATCTCTCCCCATGTGCAAACCCGTCTCTTGACTTCTGCTTATAATTTGCGGCTCTTTTGTGAGACAGATGCATGACTGAAGAAGTCCGAGGAGACCCTGAGGACCTTCTTCAGGATCCAGTGGCACAGGGCTGGTAGGAGTGGTACAGACCACAGTGCCAATATGCCGCCTATATTGCAGTTCAGAGGAATGAAACAGGTGGAGGAATTCAAGCCTTTACAGACCTTGGAAGAATAGGGGAACAATGTACTCTCTCACAAGATTCATGGGGAAGCATTACCACTGGCAGCATTGAGAGGAGAACAAACTCTAGGCAACTACAGGCAGTTACTGGACACTGTCATGGACAAACTGCTCCAGTGGAGCTGCTTTTGATTTGTAGCTGTGCAGACTGGAGACTCACCCTCTGACGGATGAAGACAGATATGTTAGAGCAATACGTATACCAAAAGAACTGCTGGAATGAGTATGTGAGTTATAGTCTGATAAGTTCCTGATGGATTGAAAGTTACAGACTCCCACCTCAGGCAGGCAAAGTCAAACCCTACCTATAATCATAGACCTCCTAAAAGTACAAGTTAGGGAGATGGAGTCCAGTAGGGCAGATGATGAGGGCTGTTGAAGGACAGGAGGCAGCAGACTGGCTGCTTTAGGAGTTGAAATAGCGGCAAAGGATTTGAAACTAAGGAGGCCTGAGTTGTGAGGCTAGGAAGTTGTTAGCAGGAGTAATGAGCAGCAGAATGATGAGGAGCAGACAGCAGAAAAAGTGCAAAGAAGACAGAAGTTTTAGGGAACAGGCAGCAGAAACCTGAAATGGAAAGGAGGAGAACATTGTAGTACTATTATTGGGAAAACATTGCATATGCTACATCACTGTATATTAAACAACAAGAAACACATAAAACCATATGTTTGCATTCAAAACTATTAATAAAGTGCCAACATCCAGGTGGTGGAGATTTTAATACCTTGGTTCTCAAGTGTAGCCTTCTGGATCTTTAGTTTTACCTCTGCAAACTAACCAGGATGTAATCCTTCCTTAGAACTGATACCCCTTTGAAGAGCAGCTGCATTTTACTTTAATGTTGCCCAGAGTAAATCAAGTTAACTAACTGCAAATATGATGTTTTGTCATTTGTTTTTAGATCAAATTTCTTCTGAGGTGTTATTCATCAGGTTCATGGTTCAGACCTGTTTTGCAGCACTTTTCAGCATTCTTTCTCTTCTTCTTTTGTTGCACCCTTAGTCCATCAGGTAAAATAAGAAACTAGTCAATGCTCATCTGTAAAAATGCACTTGACACTGAAATTGTGGCAGGTTCAGAGCTAAATACTTAATTCCAGATTAAGGAAGGATTGTTTGGTATTATTATTTAGGAATGCAAGTAAACAGGTTGGTTGAATGTTTTTGTGAATAGTGGTTTGAACAAGTCGGCCCAATGGCACAGAGAATAAAGGTGCTTAATGGTGCCTTACCTCTCCCACACACAGTCACCTAAGTTTGGCAATGAGCTCAGGCCACCAGGGGTCGGCTGGGGGCTGGGAGAGACTGAGTGGCCACCTGGCAGCTCTTTTGTCCAAGATTGGGGATGTGAGTCTTCATTATTTTAGCTGCCACCAAGTGGCAGCATAGTGGTAACACTGAGAAAATGTGGGGCTGGTGCTAGGATGGGTGAGTGAGTGGGGCTGCTGGTTCTGGAGTGCATGGTGCCTCCATGCGCATGACTGTGTGTTGTGGCCCCAAGGGTAAGCAGTGAAAACTGGGAAAACACCATGTCCCCCATCACTGTATATGACAAACCTCAGCACTCTTTGATCCTGCTCTATGTAGATCCCACCAGAGAGCTTAGCAGGGGAGTGGCAGATGGGACTGAGAGTACCTGAGAATGGGCCTGACAAAAGGCACAAGTTGGCAACAGAGGGCAAAAGATTAATGAAAAAAACATAGTGGTAGCTGGTCCACAGGTGCAGCAGTAGCGTTACCGCTTGTGGCCTGTTGACCTGGGTTCAGAAACAAGCCTGGGGGCAGGTAGAGGGCCGGCCGAGGGAGAAGGCTTGAGCATCCTTAGGACAGCTTGCTTTCTCCGGGGGCGGGGTGGTGTGGGGGTTCTGACTAGTACTTGACTGGCCTCTGGTGGAAGATGGAGGCACAGCAAGTACAAAGCACCAGAAGAAGGTTGGGCAAGGTGGATGTCAGCATTCATTACTTTGACATCGGGAGCATGCCATGCCTCTAACAGGGAAAATCAGTGGCAGGGCATTGAGATGACAGAGAGCTGAAGCAGAGACCCTAATGGCTCATGCCTGCCTGATCCTCCCGAGGTCTGGCGAAACAGTGAAGTGTGTGCCACCTCATTCCCAACTGGGGGTATAGCCATGGCCACTTGGGACCCACGGAGGTCAGGTAGGTCATGAAGTGGGGCTACCACAAGTGTGTGTCTCCTGAAGGAGCGGTACTCTGGCATGGAAGGGGAGAGTAAACAGAAATTAAAAAAAATAGTGGTTTGAACTTTGTATAAATATATAGTTTCCATGCTGCAGCTTAAAGCTGAGCAGTGACATCTGCCATGTCACAAACCAAGAAGCATCCCCTTCTCCGCTCCTATGGGATGACTACAGGCATCAGAGGAACCTTTGTAAACACCTGGCCATAGCTCTCAAACAGACAAATTTTCGCAATCTCCAGTAAACTAATGTCAGGGACCTAAACAATTCTGGGCATCCATTGGCTCACTACTAAACCCCCTCCAGTAAGCCTGTCCCACAGCTACACATTGCTGGCCTCATTATCATCCCCAAGAAGTGGCCAATGCCCTCAATGATGAATTCTCCAACCTCACTATGTACCTGTGCAAACTTCCAAATGGCATGCAAAAACTCTGTCCCCTGAACGCCCCCACAACATCACCACTGGGCCTACCTCTCAACTCCACCTCCCCCTTTTTCTTCAAAATACTCTCACACACTGACATTGCTAACTCAAAAGAGCCTCCCAAACCATGGCTCCCCTGGAACAGAGCGGATTATCACAAATTCATAGACTTATCTCCCCTGCCATCATCGCCCCTTAATGTTCATTTTCAACCTCACCCTGACCACTTCCTCCATGCCTGATACATGGAAAACCAGAAGGTCATTCCATTCATAAAGCCGGACCCACAATCCACAAACAACTATCGCCCAATCTCCATCCTTCCTCACCTAAGTTAGCTACTTGAGAAAGCCGTCCAACAACAACTTGCTGACTACATAGGTAAATATGACATACTATGTAGCCAACAACATTGCTTCCACAAGAATCACTCCACCACCACTGCCCTCACACTCTAACTGACCACATCCTTAGAAACATGGACTGTGGAAATGCAACTGGCACAGTCTTCATTGATCTCTCCAAAGCCTTCATCCTGGTCAATCACTCACTCCTCCTCTCCAAATTGCATCACCTGGCTGCTCTACAGAGCTCACCACCTGGTTCAGAAGCTACCTTACAGGGTGCTCCCAGATTGTGTGCATCGGCTCAGCCTGCTCGCCCACTCTGCCTGTCTCTACTGGGGTCCCCAAGGCTCTGACCTGGGATCCCTCCTTTTCTCCTTATTCATTAACTCCTTCCAGTGGATAGTCTCAACTGTCACTCAATCCTTTATGCCAATGACCTCGTGCTCTCCAGTGGAAAATCTCCTGCCCTCTTCTCTGCGCCCTCTCACAAAAATACACTGCAACCCACAACTGGTTCTCTGACAACCTCCTTCTGGTCAATGCCAAAAAACAAGAACAGTGTTGCTCAGATCTAAGCCCTTCCTAATTAAATATAAATCTAACCCACCCTAATCATCATGTCCCCTGATGGCCATGTCCCACAGGATGTCAAACACTTCAAATATCTAGGAGTTGTGTGACCCTCCTTTCCTTTACAGAGCACATAAACTCCTGGTTCTAAGATTTCACCAAAACAGGGGCTGCCTACAGATATCAAATACCTCACCTGAGGTCTGCTATGCCATCAGCCAGGGAAACCTGCTACCTATTCTGTACTACTGCTCTCCCATCTAATCCAGGACCTCCACATCCACCACGGCAAAACTATCAGTAGTATACAACAGTGCCTGCCATTTATTCCTGTTGGCCCCTGTCTTCACACCACTGTACACTCTACACTACACTGGAGTGGCTCCCACTACAAGCCCGCTTTGATCTTGCACCTGTACAGTTTTATTGATTCTGCCATCCGTATTGGCCAGAAATCCTCTTGCTCCCCTCTCATTGTCCATACTCACACCGCTGCCTACGCTCCTCCAGTATCCCTCCTGCAAATCCCCAGGGTAGCCACAAACATGGGTGCTCGAGCCCTGTCTGTAGCAGCCCTCACACTATGGAACAAGCTGCTTACTGAACTGTGCACCATAAACACTCACTGCCAGTTCAAGACTCGCCTTAAAAACTGGCTCCTGTTGGCATCCACCTGCCACTGCTTTGATGACTTGCCCCTCCCTTATAGGTTTCAGGGTAGGGCCAAAATAGGTTCTCTTATTTACTGAAACTGTACCACCATGAGCCTTACTTTGCTTTGTTATTTGTTGTCCCTCAACTACTGCCACCACGTATTGCCAAATGTAACAACTGTAACCTATCACTATGTATTATCTGCTCTTGTTATGTTCTTGTTGTTTTGGTGTTTCTACTCTGTGCTGCCTTACATGGCCCAGGTCGTGCCTGAAAATGGTCCCTGGGATCAGTGCACCTACCCAGTTAACAAAGTCATAAATAAAAATAAATAAAAATAAATGGAGATGGCTCCAAATTGAGCAAAATGGAGAGACCCCTCCCCAGAAAAGGACACAACATCCAGCAGGAAAAGGCACAGGATCAGAGGAGAACAGGAAGCCAACAGGAGGAAGGGAGGTATGGGAGGCAGGAAGACTGCAGACCAAAATGACAATGTAGGGGCAGTAAGCAGCAGAGACAGTGACAGAGACAGCGGGTGGGAAGGGTAGGCAAGAAGAGACAGAGCACAGAGAGAGAGAAGGAATGAGCAAGTCTGCAGGGCAGGGGCAGCAGAGACCACCAAGGAAAGGCCACAGGAGCCTCATAGAACCAGTAAACAAACAGAACAGTGAGGTAAGGTGGCAAACGCGAAGAAAGAGAATGAGCACACAGATGAAGGGAGAAACACAGCCACATGGACCACACAGCCACCAGGTGCTTGAAACATGCTGAGTGTGGGCTGCTGGGAGAGGCTGAATTTATTTGCTTTGTGAGAGTTATTTAGACGAATAATCACCGATCAAGTGTGGATTGGGCTATGGTGTTATGGTTCGTCACAAGGACGCAGCCCAAGTGACCGACCATGCCAGCCATGGGTAAATGCCGCCCAACCCATACTTGATCAGTGATTATTCCAGTTATACAATGGCTAAAAGAAGAGTCAGAAAAAGTAAAAAGTAAAGTTTTTTATTAATGTGTTGAAGCTTTGAGTACAGAAATGTCAATGCACTTCATTAAATAGTTCCAACTGAAATGACATCGGAATAGAAACAGTAAAGAGACAAGAAACTGAGCTGAGGGAATAGGTACCTGTAAGTATATGGAGGAACAGATTTTGTATAATAGATAGAAGATTGCTGTTCCTGACTATCAGCCAGACTGAAACTGCAGCTCATTTCAGATATGTTTTAGAAAGTTACACTCTCGCTGACTGAATTTTACCAGTGCATCAGGTTTGACAGCTCTGGTTTTATTATTATGGCAGCTCAGTGGATGGATTTTGGCAAGTTCTGTGATGTGCAGTCAGCTGGCACTTTATATGTTGTAATTCGAAAATTCACGCCACAGCATAAACTGTAATCTGATCAGTCAGAAACCTTATATTTTAGACCCCATTGTATAATTCCTATATTGAACCTCAGGCAAATCCTCCTAATATTGTCAAGAACTGCTGTAAATGCACGATCAGTCAATATGCAGATGACACAAAACTTGGTGGGCCACGTGCAACCAAAGAAGAATGTGTTACAATTCCAGAAGACCTAGATGAAATGTCCACATGGGCTTCAGAGTGGGAAATTAAATTTAATGTGAACAAATGCAAAGTACGCACTTAGGGAAAAGAATAACAGTGAAGCATATTCTATGTGGTAACATACTATCACCAGCAACAAATCAACAAAATCTGGGTAAAATAGTGACAAGTAACTTCAAACATTCCAAACAAACCAATGAGGCAAAAGCACAGGCAATTAAGATGATGTATCATATGGGCAATCAAAAGAATCATTAGATCATGGAGTACCTGATTCTCTCTCACTGATCTTGATTTTGAAAATAACACTAGTATAACTGTTCTGTTGTCATTTGAAACTGATCAGGACTGACATTTTGATTGGTAAAACATTTGTTTACAAAGGATAGAAGTGTTCTACCTATCCTGATTTTGCCCTGGTAACCAAACAAAGAAGGAAGGTCTACTTAGAGTTTAGAGATGGCATGGCAAACCTTGGGCTACCTTTTCTCTCCTCAGCCCCGGTAAAATAAGAATGGGCTACCAAAGACATACATACATTTACTTTGATCCAGACCACCTTGTAAACCTTTTACATACTGTATACACAGACAAGTTCCAGACAAAAAAAGAAGAAATACTGGATTCCTCTAATACAGATCAGGGTAGAAACAGAGAAAATATCTGCAGAAAAGACCACTGGTCCATTCAGTCTACCTATTTTTCCTATCCTATCCCGAGACCTAATGTTCTATTCAGGGTTATTGCGCCCCACCCCACCCCATTGTCCCCTGCCTTACTGCTTTACAAACACAAAAAAATGTAATCAGAAAGGGATAATGCACAAGACTGATATTTCTAGCTGCAGCCAAGTCAGTTCTCCAAAGTTTAGAGAATATGGGAAGGATTTTAAATCCTTTCTGGGCTTCACGGCATGATTCTGCTGCACCACAACAGTTTATGCTCACAAGTTGGGCCACCTTAAATGTGGTCTAACTCTTACACGAGTTGCATCGCAAAAAGTGACGATGCATGATTTATCTGGTAAGCTGCCAAGTTAAGAAAGCTTATTAAATCCAGCAAAGCATAGTTTAATCATTTGGGCATTTTATTTTTGACACAGGCACAGCCCAGAATTAGAAATTATACCTGCATCAACAGTTTGAAAATCCTCCTAGTGGCTCTAATCAGATGACTATCTTTCTGTTTATGATGATTTGATGCCACTAGTTTGAAGGAAGTTGATGCAATGTATTTTTTTCCTGGGGAGAATGTTCTATAGTACAAAATAAATTAGCTTTTCTACATACTGTGTAGCTGCTTTATGCATAGCACTTTTTAAACCCTGATATACTGTATGCAGGTACAATTAATGATTTATGATAGCCAAAACAACCCATTCTATGACAAGATCGATATTTGGCACCGTTATATTGACAATATCTTTATGGTGTGGCATGTCACACTCAAGGAATTACAAGCATTTGTTGGATATCTGAAATAAGTGATGAAAATTTAAAATTTTCAGTGCAGCATGATCTCCATTCGGTCTCCTTCCTGGATGTTAGTGTTTTTAAAGAAAAGATGCTTGTCTTGAAACCAGACTTTCTAGAAAGGAGACTGATAGGAACTCTTCACTGCTAGCCTTGAGTTGCCACCCACACCATATGATAGCAAATATACCTACTGTAAGGCCAAAATGTTAAGAGTAAGACATAATTGCAGTAGTGATGTAGATGATCTTACTTTTGTATGGACCTGTGTGACAGATTTCTAGAGAGGGGTTATGCTTATTGCACTACACAGGAAACTGAGGTAGGGTATATTGAGAGATCAGAGCTCTTAAAACACAAAGTGACTAAACAGACAGATCCCAGAATGCATTTTATAACAACTTACACCATACGCCCATAAGAAATAGAGAATGTTATTAATGCTAACTGGAATATTTTGCAAAGAGATCCAGTGCTAGCAGAAGTCACTCAGTTCAGACCAAGAATGGTGTATAAAAGAGGGCCTAACCTGCAGGATAGGCTAGTACATAGCTACACAGGACCCCCTGTGACTAATGTCAAAACAAATAGGCCTCCTCACTAAAGGTATGCATAGTTGTGGGAATTACAAATTTTGTAGCTCGGTACTAAAGTGCAATACCTTTGCTAGCTGTAATAGTGGTAAATCTTATGAAATTAGGGACTTTATCACATGCAGCATGGAGAATGTGATCTATCTAGCAACATGTCAATGTAGTGCTTTCTATATGGTAAGACAACTAGAGCACTTAAAGTACATATGGGTGAACATCTTCGCTCTGTAGCCAGCAATGACACCAGAATGCACTTGCTATCCAATGCAGTAGGAACAGGATCGACAATCAAGAGCATATTTTTAAATTGTGTCATCTGGAAGTTGTTAAACTTGGTCCAGGAGGAGGTGATCCGATAGCAAATTGAAATATAGAGAATCATATTGGATTTACACTTTGGGAGCCCTTATGGCTCAGGATTGAATGATAGAATCGATTTACTACCTTGCTTAAAAAGGAAGTAATTATAATAACAGTTTTGTTGTTATGTGATTTCATTTTCATTTTCTCTTCCTCCCCAGCCTCCCACCTCCCTTTCCGGCCCCTCTATAGGGGTATACTTTTATCACAGTACAATTTAGTATTTACATAATGGTCTGCAGACATTTGGATAGAATTCTAGTATGCATTTTCTTGTATTATGGCTATATTTAGATGTGCCAGTTATCTATTTTCCTCTGTTTATATATCTGTTTTTAATTTTTCTCCATAGGTTTAATTGATCTAAATTTACCCACTGTGACATGCAGCACTGTAATGAGTTTCTTGGGTGCTGGGAGATGCTCTCTAGTCTAGTACAGTACTTTTTATCCAATGTCATAATTGTAATCTAAGCATGTTCAGCTGCTGTTTTAACACTAAACATCTTTAAGGTGATTGCTGTATATTACAACTATCAACAAGGTAGAGCTTGACACTTTTGAATTATGTATGCTTACAGATATGTTTATTTGAATATAATGATGCACATATATAAGGATTTGAATTAAGTGTGCTTATATGAACCATTGTGATGCATACACATGTATATATATAAAAAGTACCTGTTGCTTTAAATATCACCCTATTTATGTAGTGCTTTTAGAAGTAATGGACCACCCCTGATGACATACTGGTAGTAATGAATCGGTCGGGACTTTGTGTTGCTTTTTCTGAATTCAGGCTGATTGTAGCGTCTGCTTTTGTATCAAATAAATATATGCCTTGTGTGATGCCAAGCAGGGTGTGCTGATTTTTGGTACACAATGCAGGTACAATGTAATAACCATACAGTTGTGTTATCTGCTCTAACGGACAACATGTTTTCTTTAGCTGTATGTTTAAGTAAATCTCCCTAGATCAGTACCATAACAGAGCTTTATTATTTATTTTTTAGTTAGGTTTCTATAAGGTTGTTTACAAACTGGGATTGGAAAATCCACAAACATGATTGGCTGAAGCATGTCACATGACTGTACATAACGTATGCGATAACACATGGTGGTTGTACTTTATTTCATAATAACTGCACCCCATAGGTGGGTTTTGAGGCATGAGGCATTGGCCATGTTCCTTCAACCACATGGGAAGTGTAGTCATCACAAAATAATTGTATGCTCTGGAATGTGTTTTGTGCTTGTAAAATGGCTTTAGATATTTTATTGAACTATACTTCCATTTTAACTTGAAAGACAAAGCATAAACCCTATGTTGATAATGGGGGGTTGTTCTTAATCAATAAAATACCATGAAAAATTGTTGGGCACTTAATTTCTATAAATCTATTTCATACTTTAAACCAAATACAGTATTATTAATTGAAGAACTAAAATGTTCAAAAGAATTGAATCTGCCAGGTTGTGGGAGGGGTCATAGAAACATAGACTTTGACAGCAGATAAGGACCGCTGGCCCACCTAGTCTGCCCATTTTCCTACCTATTGGATAAGCTGCAGATCCTAGTTAACCAGCAGCCTATTTCTTCCTACCTCCCACCAGAATTGCTTTATGCCTGTCCCATGCATTCTTGAATTCCTCCACTATTTTTGACCCCACAACCTCCTCAGGAAGGCCATTCCATGAGTCCACCAGCCCTTTGTGAAAAAATACTTCTCACATTGTCCCTGAGCTGTCCCCTCCGTCTTCAAATTGTATCCCTTGTTCTTGCACATCTCTTTTCTGAAAGATGCTACCCTCTTAGACTTTGCTGATTCCCTTGAGGTACTTGAAAGTTTTATCATGTCCCCTTCCTCAATGGTATGACATTAAGCTCCTTTAGTCTGTCTTCATATGGCTTCTGTTGCAGACCCTGCACCATTTTAGTTGCCCTCCTCTGGACTGTCTCCATTCTGTGTATGTCCTTGTGGAGATGGAGTCTCCAGAATTGCATGCAGTACTCAGATGGGGTCTCATCAACTGTCTGTACAGAGGGATAACAACTTCCTGTTTTCTACTAGTGATGCCTCTTCCTATACATTCCAGTATCCCCAGCCATCCTTACTGCCTTCTCACATTGCTTGCTTACCTTAGGCCATCTGATATGATCAGTATATAGATACCACCTCAAATTGTTCACCCTTCCTTGGTTCCAGTACACATGCTTTGAAGAACTGGATTTAAAAAATGGTTTGTCTCCATTTATTTGCACCTACTCCCATTCTTTATATTATTTTCTCCCTGCCTCACCTGGTTTTTCAGTCTTTCCCACACATACACAAGTGATGGAATGTTTACCATCGGATACAAAATGCAAAATTCTACATAATTCTACTGACAGAATGTTCAGTATCTCACAACCAACCTGAGGTGTGTGGTTATTGACACTTCCCAATACGCACCAGTCACACACACACACACACACACACACACACACACACAAAGAATACCTCATTTGGAGCCAGATCCTCTACTGTATCTGTGGCAATCTGAGCAGCAGAGATTGCCCTGGTAAGCAGGTAAGATAGGTGGAGGATTTTCATGGTTAGCTAAGAAACACTAGAAATTTAAACTATGAGTAGTACTTAATTTTTTTATTTGTATATGTGCTTAAGGAAGGGATAATGAGAGGAAATAAAGGTATTTATTATGTATTTATTTAGCTATACATATTTGTTTAATTCAAGGGGCTTTATATTTAGGCCTAGCTGAAGGTTTTAGTGAGTGAAGGTGGCAGCCATATTTTAATGGCAATCAGGGATAAGCAAAATGGTCTGTGAGTCCCTCTGTAAGTTAGCCAGTTTGGGAAACAAGTTCTAACTCATTTCACCAGCCCCTGAAGACAGTCATACACTGACAGACAGCAGTGCAGGCTGCTGGCCGACAAACTGGAGTCGCTGAGGGCACTTTTAGATAGGGCGTTGAAGGCCAAGAAGGTGACGTTGGGAGAAGTACAATGTTGGTTGACACCTTAACTTCACTTGCAGAGTGAAGCCCATTGGGAGGATGTTTGTGAGGTGACTGGCAAAGAGGGTAAGGGTTGCAGGAAGCAGCACCACAGGATTAGGGTCATGGAGGAGTTTCAGGAGGACCCAAAGGTCTGGTGAACCTGTGTGACACATTTTAATGGGGTAGCCATGTGGCAGGATCCTGGGGAGGAACAGCACCTGGAATTGTTCACAGTCATGGACAGAGGGCTTGGGTTTGGGCATACGTCCAGGGAGAGTTGTGCATGGGCAGTGGTCACCGCGAGTGGACAGCGGCTGGGCTGGACAGAAAAATTACACTGTTGGAGTTTTCCCAGTAATGGTGGCACTCTGTCTCTGGGGTCCGAAACTGAGGAATAGAAGAGTTCCTTTCATTCGGAAAACATGGGAGTAGTACACCATTAACCATTAGCTTGGACCAAGGGCCCCTTTGGGGTATTTGATGCATATTTTTGTATTGAAATGTACGCTCTGAACATTCACTTTGGAGCACTTTATGTATCCGGTGTTGATAAAGGAACTGTGGATGATTTATCTTGTTCACAGTGGCAGAGACTTAGGGAGCTGGCACCTGCAGTAGAACAACATCTACCTTTGGGAGGTGGTGACCGCAAAACTTGGAGATACATAGGTAATTCCATTACACTAGGGACAAGGGAAGCTTATTGCCGGGGTGGATCATTACATAGCCATTCAGGAAGCAGGATGCATGGCTAATCCCTGTGGACCAGTTGTGTGCTTATGATATGTGGGCAAAGAGGGTCAACCTGTCACCGGGAATGGTGGGTCACCACCTGGTAGGATTATCATGGCTAGCCAAGGTCATGGGATTCCCTAACAACAACAGGGCCTTCAAGGTTTGAAAGGTGTTGGAGGGCTGGAGGGTCGGTGAGCATGCAGCCAGATGAGATGCATCCCATTACACCTGTGATCTTGGCTCACATTTGGGTAGTCTTGCCATGGGTGTGCTGGAGTGACTATGAGGCAAGACTGTTTGAAACAATGTTTTTGGTGGCCTTTTGTGGGTGTTTCAAGTGTTGGAATTGACCCAGGTGGACGAGACCAGTGGAACACCAGGGTTACTGGCTGGGGATGTGGTGTCTTTGGTGGAGGCATCTGTGTCCGGCTGAGTAAGTCTAAGATGGAGCAGAAAGGGGCAGGATGCATTGAAGACCCCTCCTGGATCCTCATAGTCGGTGGCAGACAAGGTGCAGGCCTATATAGCTGCTCATCTGACTATGGGGAAGACGCTTTCAGACACGAGGACGGAAACCGTGTCAGCTTATCAATTAGGGTACATCCTGAGATGGGTCATTGAACAGAATGGCTTGACACTCAGAAGTTTAGCACACATTCCTTACAGATTGGAGCAGCAATGAATGCATGGAGATTTGGATTGTCTCATAAAGGGATCCAGGCTTGGGGCAGTGGAGGTCCCAAGCATTCTTGCGCTATGTTTGACCTCACTTGCAGTAACATTCTTTCTGTTTCTCTTATAGGTCCCTTGATGGTCCCAGGAACATATGGATCTATGGGCATTTCTTCATCTATTGGGATGGAAGGCTAGCAGCAAGCCAACCAGTGTGGAGCAACCTAATGATTCCATTGCATGCAGCACAATTGGCTGGTTTGGCAGGAAGGGTATACGCTGGGAGGAGGGTTGCTCCCATTGCTTAAAGAGGAGGAGGTTAGCAGGTGAAAGAGACTGACTATTTTATTGATCCACTTAGGAGGGAGGATTTGGAACATCGGATGACTGTGAACCTGCTGCTGGTGATATAGGGAGCTTTGCATTCCATCAGAAACTGGTGGCCCTACAGTTCTCATCTGGTCGTACATAATTTAGAGAGAGCACTGGCCACATGTGAGAGACATGGCAGCATTGAATATCGTGATGCATTAGAGTCAATTGAGATGAGAGCCTTTATGGATTCTGTGGGGTGCAAGGAGATAAGGAAATTTATGCCTCCCACTGGGCCCTTTCTGTGGGGAGGATAGCAAGTGCAGGCAGAAGAACTGGATAGGATGTAACAGGCTTTCAGGCAGGTCTTGAGGAACAGCTTGAGCAAGTGGCTTCAGAGGTCAGACAAGGTCCAGCCTGTGGTGGCTTGGGAGGAGTGCAGACCGGAAAGTAACAGGGGAAGAAAAGGGATGAGGCCAATTTTCCCAAAGGACTCATTGTCTCCAGCCAGCATGAGGACAGGGGACTGCAAGATTATGACCTGAATTGGGGTAATGGTCCAACCTCATCAAGTGATGCAAGGAAAGTGGGTCTGGACAAGGGGTGACTGCAGGAGACTTGGCCATATGACCTCCCCATGAGCAAATTGCACTTCCACCCAGCTGCACACACTGCTCAACTGGTGGTGTTGAAAATAATAAACACATGGCTGCGATCATTTCTCCAAGATGTGTATATGTCTTGATTTGGGAAAGGAGATAGGGGTGCTACCAGGCCATAGAGAGGCTACCCAACCATAGCAGCAGCTGGCCATTCACCTGAGGCTCCTCCCTCCCTCCCAGGATCTGGTCAGCAGCAGAAGATGCCACCTCCTGGAGTGGACATAGGGCCTTGGCAATGCCAAGGAGGAGGCACCACCAGTTACCCTTAGGGGAGGGCATCAGCCTGAGGAGGAGACATAAGGGTTAAATAGGACTGTTGGCCAGCAGTTCCCCTCTCTTTCCTCCATCCAGCAGATTCCACCACCCGCCCTTATAAAAGCAGGGCAGTGGGCCAGTGTAGGCAGGACCCCTTTGACCCACTAAGGGTGACTGCAATGTGGGTTGGGAGTGACTTTTCCCAGTTTTCCCTCTTAAATGAAGGGTTTTTCTGGGGGTTTCACCTCCAAAGGGATGTTAAATTAGGAAGTGAAATATAATTGGTAGTTGATGTTTTACATGGAGCGTAACTCAGTATGAAGGAAGAATCATGAAACTTCTTAACTGTTGCAACCATGTGTGGTGACCGGGAGGAGTGCAGACTGAAGGTAACGGGGAAGAAAGGGGATGAGAACAATTCTCTCAAAGGACTCATTGTCTCCATTTGGCATGAGGACAGGGGCCACAAGATTATGACCTGAATGGGGGTCATGGTCCAACCTTATCAGGTGATTTTACAAGGACAGCGGCACCACACTGGGAGCCAGCTGCAGGAGCCTTGGCCATATGACCTCCCCATGAGTGAACTGCACTTCCTCCAAGCAGCATATGCTGCTAAACTGGTGGTGTTGAAATAATAAACACATGACTGTGGCCATTTTCATCCAAGATCTGTGTGTGTATGTCTTGATTTGGGGAGATGGGAGGGGGAGCTACCAGGCAAAGTATCAGAAAATCAACTTTGCATAAATTCACATACTGTATAAAATCACAGACAGTCAAGAAAGGATTGAACTCACGTTACCCTTATAATATGGGTTCCTCACATGAATTGGCTCTCTGGGTATAGACAGAGGCCTGGATATTCAAACTGCGCTCAAAACTGGCGCAACAGCAGGAGCAAGTGCAAACCAGTTGCTAAATCACGAAGCTGGGTGCGATATTCAAACATGGAGCAGAGCAAATTGCGCAAGCAACCAACGTCTGAATATCGCACATACTGCGCCATGGCAACCAGGAAGAGAGCTGAGCCAAAATGTTTCGCTTATGGCAACCAGGAACTCAGCTGAGCATTCTAGAGCTGCTATAGTGCAAGCACAGCCCCCAGAGCAATGGAACTGCACATCCAGGGAGGCAGGCTGGGGCCCACCGCCAGCCATGCCACACATGGGCACAGGAACACACTGCAGAACCCACACCACACCGCACACCCCAGCACAGCATCACTGGGGGTGGGACGGATGATCCACGTGCCCATGGGGACAAGCCAACAAAGCATAGCAGAGCCATGACACCCCAGCACAACCACTGGCAGGCGGAGAGTGCCACACACAGGGGTTGACAACCACAGTGCACATCAGCCCCCATACGCACAGCACACCCTGCACTGTGACCCCAAGATACCACCTATGTGTAGTGACTGGCACTGCAGGAAACCATGCAGTCCCCCAGCACTCATCAGCCCCATGCAACACAGAAGCCTACAAGTCAGACACACCCTATGCACCCAGCAGTGGGTGGCAGCAGATGGCAAGACCAACCGAAGTCACTGCCATGCTGGAGATACCTCCCAATGCACACACATGCACACACACACACACATACCCAGGACCATACCAGCCCAGATGGCATGTACACCCCTGCAACTGGGCACCCATAGGCAGCTGCAAATCACAGACCAACACATTATTCATATAAACATATAAAATGTATTAAACAACAACAAACAGTATAGAAACAAGTCCAACTATTTACAAGGGGATGGGTACAAGGTTGGGTTGGTCAAGGGTAGGGATTACAAACTTGGAGAGGGAAGGCAGGGTGGTAGGGATGGGAGAAGTGGAAAGAGCAGAGAAATCATGGCCCAGCTGGTTGCCCGTCTTCCTGCTGGTGTCCTGCAGGTCTGTGCCGCCTCCTCACACACCATGACGGTGGATAAACTGCAGGATATCGGCGTTCTGCCCCACAAGTTGGCGGATGGCCCTGACATCCCTCGCCATCCTCTGCAGCACCTCGAGGCCTAGGAAAATGGGAACACAGTCAATGGCTATGACTGACCACAACCCTGAACACCACCCAACCTGCAAGCCATATAGCCCAATGTCCCACCTGTGATGGCATACACCCACCCACAGTGAACATACATTGGCCACCACAAACAGGCGGCACCAGCTATGCGCACCACCACCCACACACTGCCCACGGCAATCACAGTACAAACTAGGCTGGCAAGTGATGGCAGCATGGTGCGATGCCAGTTACACAGCTATGTGCCCAGTGCATGCCTGACCACCAGTGACGCATACACAGACGTGCTGTGATACTGCACTGTGATGCATGTCACCTGTGTCGTGCCTACATACATGGATACATAGACAGTGTCGGCAGATAAGGGCCTATGGGGCCACCCAGTCTGACATTTGACCTTGTAAGTTCACTCTGTTTTTCCGATCAAGTCTGTTGCACCTTACCCCTGACCTCCAGTATTCCTTTATGGCTATCCCATGCATTCTAAATCTCGTGACCAAGTCAGCCCCACCACTTCCTCTGGCAGGGTGTTCCACTTGTCCACCACCCGTTCTGTGAAGAAATTCTTTCTCATGTGTCCTCTGAATCATCCCCCTCTAACTTCATCCCATGCCCTCTAGTCCTGGAATATCTCTTACGCTTAAAATAGGTTTTCCTGCACCTGTTCCCCCTGTAAGATACTTGTATGTCCCCATCATATCCTCTCCCCTCTCCTCCAGGAGTACATGTTCAGGTTTGTCAACCTGTCTTCATAGGACTTGTGATGCAATCCATGCACAATCCGTGTTGCCCTCCTCTGAACCCTCTGGAGGTATGGTCTCGAACTGTACACTGTACTCCAGTGTGGGGCCTCACTAGTGTCTTGTATAGTGGAATTATGACCTCACCTTTGTTGTGTTGTCAGCATGGCTGGTGGTCTTGCCCCCAGCATGCAATAGCATCCATGAGTAATGATACTCACACTCCTCCAGCAGCTGGGTCTGGCGCTGCTGCTGCTGCTGCTGTTGTTGGAGCAACACCCCCGGCACCTGGTCAGGCACGCCCACGCCAGCCTTGGCCTGCGGCCTCAAAGTCTGGCCTGTGGGAGACATATGTTGAGACAAACATCAGTGTGACTCAAAAGCAGAGTGCCCCCTGCCCCAGTGAGAGTGCCTGCCCACACAGCCATAACCATACATCGCATAGCTGCACACACTGACACAGCCAACCGTGTCTGAGCTGGCACCTATGCACAGCCACCCAAGCACACACACCCCTACAGAGAATATAGGTGTATAGATGGTACACTCACCTGGCCTAGGGACTACGCCCACCTGGCACGCCACCGCAGCCACGCCAAAGTTCCGGCTCCTCCGGCGGAGGTCACTGTACTGGTGCCAGCACTGCTCAGCAGACCGCCCCGCCAGTGACCTCCACCAGGTCAGTGGCCACTTGCTGCCACACGGGTCCTAGGTATGGTGAGGGGGCCTCACCATACAGTGCCTCACAGTGGCTCCACCAGGGCCACCAGGTTGGCCACTCAAGCTGGCTTCAGGACACCGCCTCCCCAGCCATGGCACCAACTTTACAGCGGGCAATATGGCGCCCGCTGCGCCTGTAATCCCCACGTGAGTTGTTGCGCAATAGATCACCACAGGCTCCAATCACACTGTTCGAACAGTGCCGTCACTTTACATGGCGCTGTCACCAGACAGTGCAATAGGACGACACATGGCATGCCAACAGCGCCAGGGGTCGAGGGCATACACAAGGTCACGGCAGAAGATGCAAGGCTAGCTTACAGTGCCATAGGACGAGCAGGCATCCTGCGGGCGCGACTGCCAAGCTGAGCACCAGTGCCACAGTGGACTATCGCAAGCAGTAGTGCCACAGTGCTATAGTGCCCAGTGCTGTAGCGCCACTGGCACAATGGTGGCATGGTTCGAATCGCCTATCGCGCTCAGATGTCTGCAGCACGATAGATGCATGCGTAGCTATCTGGGCATGTGCAATGCAGTGTGGCACACAGCCACAAACCTGCGCCATTGGCTCAGCCGGATCTTCCGTATTGCGCAAAGTGCAAATACGCGATATTCAGCCGACATATGCAAATCATGCGATCAGCCATTCAAAGCGCAGTGGCGCGATTAGCATGTCATTAAAGTTGCGCCACACTCATTTGCATGTGTTGCATTATAAACTGCGACAGTGGGTTGTGCTGGCCAGATCTGGTTACTGCAGGTGAGAGGTGAGTTACATGCTGTGTGATGCTCAGGACAATGCTCATGGGCAGGGTGCGGAGGATGATAAAGGCTGAGGGGCTGAGCATGAAGGGCACTTAGAAAGGGACAAAGGGCACCCTTTCTATCAGTATCTGCCATGCGGAGAGGAACGGGGCTTCCCCCCGCCGGCAGCTATGCTCATGAGGAAATGCTGTCGACTGCACAGTGACAGGTGTCCACTTCCACCCATACAGATCACCATGACTGACCAGAGCCAAGCTGAGGGTGTGGACAGCGGGCGAGGAGGAGGCCGAACTTCACGCGGCGAGACAGAGGCCCTTCCAGGCCTACCTGGAGGATGAGCCACTATTGAGTGGATGGAGGGCACCCTCAGCGTGCAGCTGCATGGGAGGGGTAGCTCGGGCCGCCAACCTGCACGGAAGCCACCAGCGCCCATGCAGGAATGCAGGAAGAAGATGGGACTGACCGCAGGAGGCTGAAGGAGAAGGTGGCAGCCTCAGGGCGGCATGTGCTGGCACTGGTGGGGCCCACCAGTGGTGTTGCAGCTGACCCCTACAGAGGAGACACTGGTCGTGGCCATGCAGCCGAGTGCCATGGGGCGCATTCAGGCGGAGGATTCCAGACAGGTGGAAGCCCATCACTGCACAGTATGACATGGTGGTGTTGTTGGGGGCTGTTGTTCACATGCACTTACATGTACTCTCTTTCTGTTACAGATCCTGTTTGTCTGCAGGAGACGGTGGTGGTGGTGGGTCCAGACAGTGAGGCAGACCTGCTGGACGTGGAGGAGGGACCATCCACTTCCGCCACCAGCCTGCAGGCACTGCAGCAGCATGCAGGCTGGGCCAACAACTCCGTGTCAGTGATACGGGTGCAGGGGTACAGTCTGTGTCACAGCAGTCTGGCATGCAGGTATGCCAGCATGCTGTGCCTATGGCAGTGGCACGCACCTGCACCATTGATGATAGCAGGCCTGCAATGGCAGTGATAGGTGTGTGTCCCATGACGGACACATGGCAGGCCAGCACGTGCCCCTGGGCTTCTGGTTCACACCTGTGCACAGCATGATGGCACAGTCCCAGGTTGTGCCTGTCAGCACCGGGGCAGCACCGTGGCTGTGCAGGTGTCTGGCACTGTTGTCAGCATGGAGGTGGAACAGGTGGACCTGGGGCTCAGCAGTTGGAGGGCGGCAGCAGTCGCACACCAGGTCTGGGGTACAGTGTCAAGCAGTGGCACATGTCCACCACCCTTTGATCTGCCCATACCTGGTCCTGGCGAACAGCGCCCACCCTCAAGGGTGCTGTGCACCAGGACCGCCCACACCCTGGGGGTCACGATGCATTGGGGCACAGTACCCATTGACGCAAGACACCTGCCTGCTGCAGGAGCTGGTACAGCTGCAGGGTGGGTTGCAAGGTCCGTGAGGCACATTGTCTGTGTCCGTGGAGCGGCATAGCAGGAGTGTGCTCAGGACCGAGCCGAGCTGGTCCTTATGCGGACGGATGTGACCGCTGCCATTGACAGGCTGACCCAGGCAGTGGTCTCTGTCACGGACGATTGGCCACACTGTCAGGTGCCCCGTACCACACACCCCACACAGTGCGCCTCCACTCCTGTTCCCGGCGCCGCGGCGACACCAGGCCTGTCGATGCCGGGTTCTGCTGTGGGCATCCCGAGCACCCCTGGTGCAAGTTTGTTTGGCAGGATGCAGACCCCTGTGCGGCAAGGTCGACGTCACGCAGTGGGACCCTGGTGGTGCACCCAGTGCCACCTGATGTGGCCCTGCTCAGCCTGCCAGTGCTGCTGGGCCACGTGGGGCCGCCCACATCCGTGGTGGCTATGGGACAGTGCTACCTGACTGAGCTGTCTCCCAGTGCAGGCCCTGTCTGGTGCTGCCCTGTGTGCATGTGTGTCATGGTGGGCAGTGCACTGCTGGGTGCTCTGCTCACCAAGCTGACATGGACCACCTGCACACTCTCCCAACTGCTGTCCACAGGTGCGTGTGCATGATGATGCCTTAATTGCACTGTACACCAAGGTGCAGTGCCCAGGTCCTGACACACGACGCGGGACAGTCCAGGTGGTGGGGGTGGTTGGTGGTGCTGTGTGTTGGTAATGTCATTTCCGCAGTGCTGTGCTGCTGCCCATGTATGCTGCCTGGTGTGTGTGTGTGTGTCCATATGAGTGCTCACCTCTCTGATGGTGTGTTGGATGCCTGGAACCTTCAACTCCCTGATCTTCATACACAGTGTGTTCCCCTGTGTGCCTGTGGTTTGAGATGGACAGTGTTGCCTGCACATGTCCCCTTGCCTTACCTGTGTTGGGTGTAGTGCTCTTCTGCAATGGTGTTCCGTGCAGCTGGGCCTGCCGGATCAGTCGGGGTCCCTCCATCCTAGGGGGCTGCTCATCACCCACATCACCGTGCCACTGGTGTCCCCATCGCTGTCCCCTCTTGGACCTGTAACGGTTATCCCATGGTCTTTGGCCATGTTGTGCAGGATGCAACAGGCCAGGAATATCCCACAGGCCTTTGGGGCTGTACTGTAGGGGTCCGCCGAGGTATCCAGGCATCGGAAGCGTGCCTGAGCATCCCAAACACCCGCCTATGATGTTACATGCTGCGGCATGTGCCTCATTGGAAACATTGCTGCGCTTGGGGTCGGGGGTGCTGGTACGGTGTGAGCAGCCAGGGACGGAGTGGGTATCCGTAGTCACCTGTGTGGAGATAGTGGAGACAGTGTCATGTCAGGTCCATATTGCCCATATCCTGTGTGCCACTACCATGGCACCTGTGTCATTCCCACCCCTGCCCAGAGTTTGCATTCCAACATGTGTACTCACCCACTAGATGACCCGTGGGATGTTCCCACTTCAAATCGATGGCACAGTGCAGACTGGTGCCATATGAAGGCATCATGTGTTCCGCCAGGGTGTGTGGCACAGACATTGATAATGCGCCCAGTGGCATCACACACCACCTGGCAGTTGACACTGGAAAAGCCCTTTCGTTCCAATAAGCCTGGCCATCGGGGCCAGGTGGCGAATGGCCACATGGGTGCAGTCTATGGCACCTAGCACACCAGGCATACGTGCTACCCTGTGGAACTCCTGCATGTTTGCTGTATGCTCTGCCACGGTGCTGGGGAAATGGATGTACTAGGCAGCATGGCAGCGCTCAAGGAATTGGGTGAGGATGTGTGACGGTCCGACTGTGTAATGCCTGTGGTGTCCCCTGTCGGCTCTCTGGAAGGTGCCCGGCGAGCAGGCACATGCAGGCTGTCACCTAGGTCTCCACGACAGAGCATGACTCACGTGAGGGTGCCTGCATCACATCACTGCACAGCTCGCAGAGCCATCTCAGTATTGCCCTGTTCAGGTGGTACTGGGCCACAATCTCGACAACTGTGTACAGCTCGAAGCTGATGCGGCACGATACCGCTTGTCGGGGCATACCGCGACAGGCCCCTCCGCAGCCACGTCCCCTGCAGCATGGTGTCTCACCCCTTATTACAGCTTCCATGTGGAAGCTGACACTGTCCATCTCCCTGGCTTCTGCCCCCGGCTGCTGTTCCTGTGTTACCCCTCTGCCCCCACTGCTGCTTCCACTGCACCGGCACCCCCACTGGCCTCTCTGTCCTTCTGGACCCACTGTCCCTGTCTGCCCTTCCAGCTCCTGTCTCTCTCTCTCTCTCTCTGTCTCTCTCCCCAGTTTGAGGCCTGCTAGGTTCTTACGCGCTTCCTTGAGCCTTTTTATTTTGGCTCAAATCTGATACTGCTAACTTCCGACTGAGCCACTCTTGCGCGATTACGCAAGTGTTCGGATATCGTGATTACACTTATGCAGGGACCCGCCTTCGTTTGCACATGCCTTCATTTACCGCGCTGTTGCTCAGCATGTTTCGTGGCGCAACTGGCCCCTTCTGAATATCGCAGAATGGCGCGATTTTTTGAGTTGCGACGCTATGAACCCTGTTGTATGGCGAACCCTTTGAATATCTGGGCCAGATTGTAAATGTATCTATGTTTAAGTTCAAGCTGACAGTTATCTGCATGCATCTCTGGATTGTCAGTTACTCTTTTAGTGACACTATGCTACTACTCCTACTGTGTTCTTTGTTGTAAATAACTGACTAGGTTGTTTGTTGTTACTGTGTTGTTTTGTTATGTGTTTGAAACATTTATTAAAAAGTTTAACATTAAAAAGGATTACTCTCTAAAGCAACTTGTTGCATCATGTATTTCCTTCCAGCCACCTATACCTTTGAACTGTCTGAATTGCTCGCTGAACATGCATCCACCAATCAAAGGCTCCAAGTAAACAGTATGACTTTCATTTAACCTAGAAAAATGGCAAGAGGTTTCTCTGGTTAAATGTTCAGTTCCTTTTATACTTTTCTAAAAAGGCATATACTGCATTGCAAAACTGACAAAGGGTAAAACTGAAGAGTGGGAATAATACTAATACCATTAAATACCATGTAAAGTCAACATGCTTATAGAACAAGCATCCAAGCACTCACACTGCAGAAAAGGGGTTATTAAAGATAGATACACTGTTTCAACAGTGACATCATCATATAAAATTAGAGAAACCTTAGGGCTGGTTTTGTGGTCTGCTCTGAATTTGAAGAGATAGAGATCTTGTAAGGTGGGGAGCAATTGTAAAGCAGTCACGCAAAACATTATCATATATGAAAGAGAAGAAATGTGAAATGGTTGAGGTTAATTTTCATGCACTGTCTGGCAAGAATTCCAATGTGTTGCAGCAGGTGCAAGAGCCTTCTTCTACTGCTTTTTATTTGTTTTGCCATGTTGACTTCATGTGGTTCATGTATAATATACAAGAAAAAACATTTAGTAAGCAGTAAAACACATCAGGTGTGCAGTAAAGATTTAATAAAACGTGCAAGAAAAATCAGTGATCTGATTGGTTATTGGCTGTCTCGACCCATGCTATTATTAAATCAAAATGCATGGCTGCACCTTGTCTGGGGCCAAGGAACTCTACATTTCTGGCACAGGCCCTCGAAGGCATCCAGTGTCATTCCACAGGTCTGGGCCCCTGTCGATCCTATAAACAGGAAGAATCCAGGTAGTGAACAATGGCGGCACTGCTGGCTACTTGCACCATCACCCAATGCAAGAATGTGCTGAACTGCTCAAGACTGCACAGGCAACTGCAGACCCCATTGGCATGCAGTTGCCCACATAAACTCCCCTGCGAATGTCATGCCCAACAGCACTCTGTCATCGTGGTGCACCGGTAACAGCTGGAAAGCCAACTCTATGTCGGCCTTGGCCATCTGAGCACCTGGGTCTACTGCCCAAACTACCTTGATGGCCCTATCAAATGATTCATATTGCACCAAGGTGTAAGCCAGATCAATGTGGTTATTCACCGAGTCACCCTCTTGGTAAAAGAGTGGCTAATCATCCGAAACTCCCGGCACATTCTTGGGCACTAATCCAATGGGAGACACTCTCAAATTGGGCCGCAGAAGAGGTGTTTGAAAAGGGTCCAATTGACCCACCCTAGCCACTTTTCTTTTCCAGTTTTTCCCACTCCTCGGACTGTGTCACATGGACTTCAGGTTCTGGCCTCGTAACCCCACCTGGAAGCCCAAGTACAGTATCCTAAACCTCTGTAGCCATCCTCCAGCAGGCTGGTGGCTGTTCTGTCCTTATACTGGTCTAACCACTACTTATGCCTTCTCACCTGCACTGGGGTGGGAGGCTTCTTTCCATTCAGTCTGTGTGACTTCCTCTGGCACCTGAAGCCTCCTGTTGTTGGTTGGGAAGGTGAAGACTGCACACGTGATGCCGTCTATTGCACGCCATGCAGGCATGGTGTAATCTGAACTGGTCCTGCAGTTCCCTTGATTAAAGGCGAACACAACTGCATGGTGTTGCCTTCCGGGCACTGTGGTGGGGTCACCCAGATGGGTAAACCACTATCCCTATGTGCCACTCCGCTTCCCGCATGACATCTACTAATAGCGGCATGTCTATCCCAGCTCACCCCAGGGTGGTGTTGACCTGCTATCTCCGCCTAAACTCATCATACCAAGCCAAGCTATTCCCTTTGTGCTGGCACATCAACAAGATGCAATGCATGTAATTGAACAATTTCACGCCTGCCTCTCATCCACCTGAAGAATGGTCATGGTACACTGCTAACACGTAATCCAATTCTCATAAATCCATGGGATTTTGACCTTCTTCTTATCCTGTTCTTCGATTTGTCTTCTTTCTTTTCTTCCGCTAGCCAATTCAGAAGGAGAAAATATTCACTATACTCCTGATTCAGAATTCTGCTTAATCTTGTTGGACAAGTGTGTTCACTGGCAGGTCCAAGCCAAATGTAAGGGTTAGGCACTGAGGCAGGAGTGCCTGCTCTGCATAGATACATAGATACATAGACAGTGTCGGCAGATAAGGGCCTATGGCCCACCTAGTCTGCCCATTTGAGCTTGTAAGTTCAGTTTGTTTTCCTAGAAGTCTATTTCCTCACCCCTGACCTCTAGAATTTCTTTATTGTCTATCCCATGCATTCTTAAATCCTGTGATTGTTTCAGCCCCACCACTTCCTCTGGCAGGGTGTTCCACTTGTCCACCACCTGCTCTGTGAAGAAATTCTTTTCATGTTTCCTCTGAATCGTCCCTCCTCCAACTTCATCCCATGCCCTCTAGTCCTGAAACATCTTTTTCGCTTAAAATAGTGTTTTCCTGCACCCTGTTCCTCCCTGTAAGATACTTGTATGTCTCTATCATATCCCTCTCTCCTCCTCTCCTCCAGGGAGTACATGTTCAGTTCCTTCAACCTGTCTTCATAGGACTTGTGATGCAACCCATGCACCATCTTTGTTGCCTCCTCTGAACCTTCTCTACCCTGTCTATGTCCTTACATAGGTATGGTCTCCAGAACTGTACACTGTACTCCAGGTGGGGCCTCACTAGTGTCTTGTATAGCGGAATTATGACCTCCTTTCCTGCTGGTGATGCCCTGCCTATACATCCCAGCATCCTATTTGCTTTACCTGATGCCTTGTCACACTGTTTCCTACCTTGAGGTCATCAGAGATAACTCCAAGATCCCTTTCCTGCTTGGTGCATGCTATATCCTCACCCCCAACTGATATATTGTGCCAGGGTTTTGTGCCCCATATGCATTATCTTGCACTTCTTTGCATTGAATTTCAACTGCCAAACCCTTGACCATTCTTCAAGTTTCTGCAGGTCCTTCTCATTCTGTCTACACCTCTGGTGTGTCTACTCTGTTACAGAGCTTTGTGTCATCAGCTAACAGTGAAATTCTGCCTTCTATATCCTGTGCAATGTCACTGATGAAGATGTTGAATAGGACTGTCCCAGCACTGATCCCTGTGGTACCCCACTGGTCACTCTTCCCTCTGTGGAGTAACAGCTATTTACCACCACCCTCTGTGTCCTGCCACCCAGCCAGTTACCTACCCACCACACTACTGTCCTGCCCACACCCATATTCCCCAGTTTGTGTAATAGTCTCTATGTGGCACAGTGTCAAAGGCCTTGCTGAAGTCCAGATAGCCATGTCCACTGCCCTCCCTGATCCACCTCCCTCAAAGGCCTTGCTGAAGTCCAGATAGGCATGTCCATGTTCGCAGCTGTCCCAATGCTCATCATTGGCACCATTTCCTACATTGCTTGCACTTGTTTTTACCCCTGCCAAAGCTCTGCCATTACCTCAACGAGATTATCCAATCTCTCATCTGTTGTGGCCCATGGTTGGGCCCCTGGCTGGGAGAAAGAGGGTGACCAGTACATTCTGTCTTTCACTTGTTGATCCCACCCCTCGATGGGGTCCTGAACAGCTGGCACCAGGCCCTCACCCCATTGTTACTGACTCTCTTCTAGGACCTCTGCCTCACTCTCAAATTCCTCCCAAATTGCCCCGAACACATCTTTGGCAGTTGGACTCTTACCTGCAGCCTTTCTGGCCATGCCTCACCTGTGGCCTGGGGCACCTTCACATGTGGCATCACCTTCTCCTTGGCTGGTCTCTCCTTCATGGCTGTTTCCAAAGTGGATGTACCTTCCACTCTTCCAAGCATGCCTCCAGCCATGCCACCTCTTTACTCTTGTACATCTGGCACATAGGTCCTTGATGGTCGCCTGCCTCTTGGCCGAGGGGAGTCTTCTGCCATTTGGACATTTTACCTGTAATGACAACTAAGCCTCTACATAGTTAGTACTGGTATTACATAACCATATGTGGAGTGGCCTGGCCCCTAATGCCTGGCTTTGCTAGTGATGACGCTCCTCCATTTCTACACATAACTTGGAAACGCCTGTGATTACATGCTTTTTTTTTGAAGGGGTAAGAAGTCAGCATCCTGCTGAAGATAATACTGCAGGAATAGAACAATGCACTCACCTTCTGGCCCGCTAGTGTTCCAGCCTAATGCCCTGCACTCATGGCTCTAACACTAGGGCCATATCAATTGAACTACATTGCTATGCAATAGCTTGTATATCATTTATGTACAGTTTATAACCCTGTAGTTTATTTATTTATATTTTAACGCCCCTTTATTTATTTATTTTTTAGTAGCCTCGCCACACATAAGATGGCGGCCTCAAGGCTGGTGTGATGTTAAATGTCCTTGTCTGCGGAGGCTTAGCTCACAATGTTTGCAGGCTCTGCCTGATTCTGATGTGAATGGTCCGTGCAGCTTCTGCAATGGTGGATGCCTCTAGCCCCAGAAACATACTGCAATGTGTAATTCAACCTTACTTTACATTTGTTTTATGTAGACCTGCTTGCTGGGATCTACAATGCTAGTTCAACAACACTTTTGTTGCCTGACATCAGCGATGGATTTATGTTGACTGCAAGTTGCAGTCAACATAAATCCTGAATGTCTCCAGTCCTGTTTTTGCACACACTCCATACTAAAGATTCTCAACTCTGAGTCGGAGTTGATTTGGGGAGGATGCAGGACCAGGAGACAGTGTGCCCCTGTCTCAGGCATACCAACACAGTGGCCTGTTGGAAAACTGTTAGTTTTTGACAGTGATGTAGGTCACTATGTTGGTGTCGTCTGTCGGGAGGGGCATACCACTTGCTGGCCATGCTTCAATATGTGGCTGCCAAGATCTTGTTCTCTATAAGATCTCCTGCTGACCATTGGAACTCAACAGCCTAGACAACATGCCCAATATGGCCACTGAGATCCCAGGCCCATGCAAGATCCTTAGCCTCCAATGGAGGACAACCAAAATCTTGTGTGACGAGAGCAGTGGCTCATTAATAGAACAAACACTCCCTGGAGTGGCAGTTCCAAACTAGCTGGCTCTCCATTTCCCTTGCCAGACTGATGGGACACAAGAAAAGCACCTCTGACCCCAAGTTGCCTGAGGCCAGGCTTAGTGATCCTGTGATCGGACCGCCAACCTGAAACCTCCAGGTGAGTACTAGAGCAGCTGACGATATTAAATTAGAAATTTAAGATCTGCACTGAGAGGTTTAAGGCTTGTTCAGGCTACAGTTCGCAAGTGGTGATGATGGAATTCTAACTTGGTTCCTGGGTTCACAATCTGTGCTCAAGACACTAGGATGCACAGTCCACATGCTGCTTTGTTGGTCTGCCACGTTAAAGGGAATGGGACCAGGCAAGCTGCAGCTCTGCAGCTGGGGTCAGTTTTTCTTTAATCACATCCATGAGAGGACCCCACTATAGAATCTGGGCCCAGTCTAACCCAAAGGTGCAGTACTAGGAAACACCCAGTCCTTTGGAAATAAAGCAAGCTGGGAAAAATTACTGAGTTAAAGCCCTAGCTAACAGTTTTGCTGAACTATAGACCAGAGAAAATGCAGTCTCTTCCACCCAATAGGCCCCAAGGACTGCTTACCTTGTTCCAGCACTGACTTGAAGTGCTTGCAATCCGCTAGATGGAGGAGGGGGGACTGCTGGTCAACAGTCCTTTTAACCCCTGTATCCTCCCTCAGGCAGATGCCCCTCCCTGAGGGTAGCCTTGTGGTGCCTCCTCCTGGGCATTGCCAAGACCCTATGTCCCTCCAGGAGGTGGCACCTCTTCTGCTGACCAGGTCGAGGAGGGGGTCCCAGGCACATAGCCACCTGATGCTATGGTTGGGCGGCCTCTAGTCTTGGCAGAGTTCACTGGTAGAAAATCTACTTCATTTTATACCAGTAATGACTGCAGGTCTGTGGGGTTCGTAGTTTTAACATTTAGAGATAGAGAGCCATATTCTGAAAGATGCATGAGTGACTTTCTGTAGTTCATGCTTACAATTTGCTATGAAATTACACACCATCCATTAATGCAAAGGAGCTCCATAACCATGCAGGATGTGTTAGCGGCACATAGACCTACTTAACACGCTCATTTTGTATTGATCACTTCCTGTTCCATTTGTAGATCCTGCTCATCCTCACCATATATGGCCAATCCTCACCCACTATGCACCCCATTGTGAGTATCCCAACTAGAATAACATTATTAACCCTTTTAAAAAATGTCATATGTACTCAAGACATGACCCTTAAGAACACAACAAAGGTGTAGAGAATGGGCTGATCAGTGGGCACTGACATATCTTTGGACAAAACAGAATAATATCTGTACAAGACAAGCACCACACCATGTCTTGTTGCTTCCTATGGTATACTTGAACATGTACTTATCTTGTAGCACTAGACCATGCCTGACCATAGGGCAGGAACACATGCCTCACCACTGCTCATTTGTAAAATAAATTCAGTGCAGAGTGGCAGATCCCATGTTCATTCCCATGAATCACTTGGACAGAGAATCTGGAATCAGCTGCAGAGAATAACTTTTGATAACAACTGATGCTTATTTGGACCTGGAACAATGTGCAAGGGCAACCTGCAAATTCTAGGAATTGTTAAGGCTTCTATGTTGATGGTCTGTAATCCCTGTCTGTAATACACCAGTCAACATAGTTAATGGTCTGTCCTTTTCTTGTGCCCATGATGGGGATCAGATGGACCCTGTCAATCAATGTCAACCAATGGCTGACTGGCATTCTTCTTTAGGTGTACATTGTCTCCTGACTGGCTAACTCCACACTGTTTCTGGCAAGAAACCTCAAATGCTTTCTTCTGCTCCTCAGTGATTCAATGGCATCTACAAGTATTGGTAGCTTGAACCACACCACCACAGTATGGGGCATATTGCACAACATATAAAGCTCTATGCACCATCACTGGTGGCAACACCATCTGTCCCTTATTCTGCCTCAGGTACTGACAGATGAAAGACTTATGCAATCACTTTCATAGCTGAGCTGAGTGCCACATTGTCCCCATATGGAGGGGCTTGTAACAAGGTGCCTCAGCACAGCAACAGTCAGCCATGTCAAGGGTCATGTAGATCCATGGCCTTCATGTATCTGCAGTGACCCTCCCGCCATACACAGACTCTGAAATTCACGGTCTGGCTAATGCCAATGATGACTGTAGTGGAAGCATCTACATACCTTTGCACAGGCTATAGGTGTGGCCACAGTAGTGGCTTATTTAACTGTAAATGCTGAAGAGCAGTACGTTGGACAGACAGCAGTGGCAGCAATGAGGTGGGTTTCAGGAACAGCCTCCACCATAGAATGGTCTGCTACAAGACCCATGGTTCACAATGAGACATGAAGAAACATGAAGATAGAGGCCCACAGTCCTAATCCTGAATGACGGTGTAACCATTGGGATGGTCACACTCTAGCACTGGATGGTACTCTACCTCCAAGTGTTGCATCCTGGCTGGTTTCTGTGTACATTACACCTACTGTAATGCCCATTTGTCAGTAGTGTTTATGACTCTCTCATAGCTTGAAGGCTGTGGTGCAGGTTGACATTCTGGTTCTCAGTGGGACAGCACCAGCACAACAGTCCCCATAGTTTGTCCAAGAAGAGGTGTGGGCAGACTAGCAGTCTACTAGAGGGATGCAGAGTGCCACAGATGGCAGAAGAGGTACTGACAGTGGCCAAAAACTGGGTTTCAGGGTTCAGAGCTGAGGAAGGAACAGGTCATGGTCCTTTGCACTGTCCCGTGACAAGATAAATGAATAAGGCCATGATGCCACAATGTTCCACTTCCATCAGACTCCTGTGAGGGGCCAATTAGCATGCCTGGCTGCAGACACTGAGGCTGCCTGTGAGTTGATGCACATGTCACCTTTACTGTACAGTATAAGCAGGAAACAGAATAAACAAGAGTTGACTTGTGCAACAAGGGTGGTGGGATTTCTGGATGGCAATGTTATTATATATGACAAGAGTTTGATTTGTTAATTTTCTGTCTTCCATTTCCTGGATTGGAGAGTGTTTTGGGGTATATTGTTGGTCTGTCTCACAGAACAACCTGATGGCTGCTGTATTCTCTGCCTTCCTCACCTAGATTGTAAATATCTCAAGGTACAGTTTTGCCCCCACTATATATACTAATTGCCTATTACTTGTACTACTGCTCTTGCTGTAATCACATGTTGCTAACTGCTTAAACACTTGTACCTTTGCTATTATTGCTTGTGTATCCAGCTACCTCTGTACATTCTTGTCTCATCACTTCATGCTGAGGTGTGTTTATCCCATGCCCTGTATGTATTGTTCTTTTTTGAATCATGCTATTGCCACCTTGTGGTCAGGTCATGACTGAGTCACCAAAGACATACATACTTAAATAAATTGTAATCAGTGCATACAGAATTAAACTTCAGCAGTTTAATAGCCAAGACAGCAATTATGACTAAAAGATCCAGCAACAATCCACAACCTTTATTTCATGTCTCCCACTTATCAGTCTATCATCCATTTTCCATAGAAACCATCCATGTTTCCATAGAAACAGCCCTTAGCAGAGTGGGAAGGACCTATCCTCAATGGGTTGTTGTTGTCTGTGGTGTCAGCCAGTCAAATCCTAGCCCTTCCACCCTGACCTCTTCCATCATCCCAAACACTAATTGTTTAAAAATGCATCTTCTGGCACTTGCCAGGAGTCGATAGTGTGATTTGATATCAGTCTCTCTGCTTACGCTTTCCTCTGTCCCACCCTAAAGGGTATATTTAGGGGCCAATGGAAATCAAATCCTGACTAGCTAGTCCATCCCTCCTCCATACCTTGCATGACACCTTTACTGTAGATCAGTTAGTCATTGTACTGTAGTAGCATGAACCTGGGGAGTAGTAGTCCAGGTCATTGATGGTGTTGCACCCATCATCACTTTTTTGCATAATTTAATATGCCAGCAGTTATACAAAACATGCACCACCTCTAATACTTACCCACAGCTAAACCGTATCTGGGGCAAATCCTGCTCTAGGGGAAATGTTTCAAGTAATGTTTACAATATCAATTATTAATTCATAGAACCATAGAAATCCAACGTCAGAAAAGGATCCTAATGGCTCAGTGAGTCTGCCCTCCCCACTCATCTCCTTTTCCACAGGCCCTTCCTCCCACTTACCAACCCCATATGTCTGTCCCATGCCCTCTTGAATCTCTCCACCTTTTCAGCCCCACCACCTTCTTTGGTAGTTTGTTCCAGGCCTCCACCACCCTCTTTGTGAAGAATCTACCCCTCACATTCCTCTATATCTTCCTCCTCCAATCTTAGGTTATGCCTCTAGTTTTAGCCTCCTTCCTTTTAAATTAGCTCCTCCTTCATCTTATTGATCCTTTCACATACTGAAAAGTTTCAGTCATGTCCCCACTCCTTCTGGTCTCCAGTGGGTACAGATCCAATTTCCTACACCTCTGATCATATAGCTTCCCTGCATACCGTGCACCATCTTGGTTGTCCTTCTCTGAACCTCTGTCCTATCTATATCCTTGCATAGATGTGATCTCCAGAACTGGACCCCAAACTCCAGGTGTGGCCTCACCATGGCTTTCTAAAGAAGGATCAGTACCTCCCTCCTTCTGCTAGTTATTCTCCCAATGCATACCAGCATTCCATTTGCCTTCCCCATAGCTTTGCTGCATTGGCCACCTACCTTAAGACTGCTTGATATTACAATCCCCAGATCCTCTCCTGCTCTGTGTTTTGGTTTCTCCCCTATCCCAGAGTGTAAGCTGCTTATGGTTTTATGCTCCAGGTGTATTACTATTACAGCACACTTTTGCCATTATTCTAATTTGGATCATTTTGCCCAAAGTAAATTGTAAAGTATTCTTGTTCTCTCTAACACTGTTATTTAAACCCTGTCTATCTTATGTAAATTGTAAAGTGGTCCTTGTCTCTCTAAGGCTGTTATTTATTGTGTACTGCACTGGCTTTTCTTCACATTTAACTGTACTGTATCTACTGTTGTATTGTCTGTACATTGATTGCACCTGTATATAATTTTTGTGCTACTTTGTTGGCCTGCATCATGCCTGAAAATGGTCCATTCAATCAGTGCACTTACCCAGTAACTAAAGACTTATATAAATAAAATAAATAAATACATTTTCTGTCATAGGTTGCTTGGACACTCCAACAATTGCAATTTAGGAATAGAGTTTTGTGTCCAGTGTGGATAAGGATATATTCTACTCATTATCCTGCAGAATTAGCTGGGACTGTCCCTCTGTCCAGGACTATCTAACTAAATCACCGATTATCCAGTGCACTTATATTGATAGACTGGATAACAGTGAGTAATCACTCTGGAAATAAGAGTCTGGGATACCGTGATGCAAAGCTCCCATTATCTGTATTACCCATCCTGATGAAAAATTTGGCAACACAGTTGTATTCAGAAATGTAAAGGGATTATCCATGCATCACTAATCATACACAGAAACTTACAGGCAAATTTCAAAGATGTTGTAGTGTGGGTAAAAATAATTCATTTTCTGTTAGGATTAAGTGAAACTTGGCTAAAAGGTAGTATACGGTACCAGATAAACAGGCTTTGTTAGCAGGATATAGTTTATTTAGACAGAATAGATAAATGGGTAGGAAGGATGGTGGTATATTAATATAAGAATAATGTACTACAGGTGTGTGTCATGCTGAATAATGTCACACCTTGATGGTTCATCCAACACCCCAGAAGTGATGTTATCCAGCACAACACACACACTGGAGTGTATTATTCCTATAATACAATAGCGTGTTTGCAGAATTAAGAAAAAAATAAACATTTTAAACATGTATTTTTACTTAATTTTTTTTGTAGGTACACATTTTTAAAGTCCACAGTTTCTTGTTTGTCCACTAGATGGTGCTGTCAGCACATAATGCCTTCTTTCCTATAGGTATTTGCTTCCACAGGTCTGGGTCTGTATGTTCCTGCAAGTCATCATGTAGTGTAGTTATTATTTTGTTGTGTTAACAGAAAAGCATAGTAAATAAAAAGAGTGCTTGGCTGTCAGTGATGTTAGAGCTTGGAATGGGGCTGCCAGTCTGATCAGCAGTCAGAGTCAATATAGCGAAGTGTTGTGGACACATGATTGCACTGCCTAGGAGATACAAAGGTGATTCAACTTATGGCTTTCTTTACTTTTGCTACTTTTTTAAAACAAAACAATGATGTTAGAATCAGACAGGAAGCATGGCTGGTGAAATGTTGGAGTGATGGTGTCCCTCCCACCAGACAGGGAGCATGGCTGGCGAGACATTGGAGCAATGGTGCTTCCACCCACCTCAGCTTATGAGTGCAGTTTTGCATTCCCACCCTGCTGTTCTTCATGTGCTTTCTTCTTTGGTACAGCTGCACCTGTGTTTGTAGAAGTATCTGGAAAAGACACTAAAGAAATTGAATTGATGTTGGGCCAGACAGGACAGTGTGGCTAGTGAGAGGTGATGCGTTGTCTCACATTCACTGTCTTCAGGCTGGAAGACTAGTGGGGCTGGTGGAGGGGTCACTGTGTAGTTTTACTGTTTTACTGATGGCTTTTTCCATTTAAAAGTTTTTCTGCTTGGGGAATACTGTGTGTGTGGAGGAGGGGCAGGTTGGAGGTTGTTTCACCATCTGGTGTTCACGGCAGCGAGCTTGGGGCAATGACAGTGGGTTTCCATGTCTGTGGTTGTGGCTGGTGGTTGGAGAAAGTGAGCTGGGAACAATGACAGTGGGTTGAGCTGCTGAGCAGACATTACTGCAGCAGGCTGCTTGGAGTGATTTTTGAAGAATTGCTGTCATCTCTGTGCTGGACTAGACCTGTGATGTTATGCTGGGTTAACATCATGGGTCCAGTCCTAGATTGACCAATCAGAGCCCAGCATTCTTTTTCTTGCCATTGTATATTATATTTTAAAAGTGATCTGATGCAGTACTTGGGACAAGGGAACATTAAAAGCAAAAGGTTATTTTGGTAACAATTAAATTATGGTTTGAGGTTCTAGAGGCAAGCAAATGTTTTTCATGTGCTTCTACTGTCCTCCAAAGTGTTGAAACTTGAAACTAGAATTTTGAGACAGAAGTGATTTACAAAGGTAATAAGGGATATTTTATGTTTGTTGATTTAAACACTGAGTGGGGCAACTTGCAGATACAAAATAAACTGAGAGACATGCTGGCTTCTAATTATCTCAAGCAACCGATCAATATGCCTACAAGATTTATTCTTAAGTCAGGTAACACAGCCTAATAGACTGGCTTATCTCAAATAGACAGTATAACATAAACTCAGTGTTTGGTGAATAGTGTATAGTGCTTGTGTATACTTAATTTTGGCCCTCTCTATATCCACGCTTCAGTAGAAGAGCCAGGCTGCATTAGGGAACTAGAAGGCCTAGCACAAAGGGTGAGAAGAGTGATGGAGGAGGAGGAGGAGGAGGAGACGGGAGAATGGTGAGTGCTTGAACTCCTACTGAGCGGGCTGCTGCTGGGAAAGGCTGAATTTATTTGCTTTGTGGGAGGAGTTATTTCCCATATTGAACATTGATAAAACTCCCCCATTCACTGTTTGGTGAAAAGGGTATAGTATTTGTGTATACTTAACTTTGGCCTTTCTATTCCCTCCCTCAATAGAGGAGCTGGCAGCATTAGGGAAAAGAAGGCCCAAAAGTGAGAATACCTCCTCCAACTGATGGAGAGGTGAACAGTAGCATGCAGGACAGGACAAAACCTCTAGAGGAAACCTTGTGGACCCATGGTTACTGAACTACCCATCCTCTGGGTATGTTAAGAGGAGATGATCCAAAATGCTTTTGATTTCTTCTTCTGAACTGAGGATGAATGTTTTGAAGTACTAAGAGTTCCACTTCAGATTCCTTTGATTATATGAGCTGGAATGTTGTTTTGAATGCTGATGATGCTGCACCATTCCAAAAGGAATGTCCTGAGAAAGTAAAAGGATTACATTGGAGCCATTGTAGGAAAATTTGCACATGCTCCATGAGCCATGGTAGTCATTGCTGCATGATTGTTGGTGTCAGAAGAGGTTGAAAGGAATTGTAGCAAATGTGGTATTGCATGAATTGATCTAACAGAGCTATTGGGCACCAGTTGTTATGATTTGGGTAATATGTAATCTCAACTCCTTGGTTGAGTCTGTCAGTCTCTGAAGATGAAAGCAACAGGATGTAAAATGTGCTTTTATAAGTTAGTGATTGTGAGGAATTTAACAGAGGAGGCTGATGATAAGTAACACCCTGCAATGCAAGAAACCATAGAAAGCTAAACAAATGGCTGAATAGACTATGATGTTTGTGGTAGAGTCAGTACACAGCAAGTCTAACAACTTTCAGAATATAGATTCATCAGTAGGGAGTAGTTTAGGAGCTGTTGTATTGATGCTTAATGAATTCACAGCAGGAGGAGTTTAACTGAAGCATGGGAAACAATTGAAGACAAGTATGGATTTGACTGAGATAAGAAGAACTAGATTCCAGAAAAGTATTTATTTATGGTTCCACGTGATAATTTCAAGGCTTGATGGCAGGTTATGAATGCAAGTACATGGCCAATACAGAAGGAACTCCTATGGATTGATTGAAGGCACAATGACAAATACTTCCTTCCAAGCGGAGATGTAGGTTACTTAGGTAGCAGGTGCTAAGACAGATCACATGAAAGCTTCAGCTTGTTGACAATAATATGCTAAGTCATGATGAGATCAACAAATAGAGGAGGAGAAGTAATCATCTAGTCTGCTGAGTGACAGATGCAACAACAGTCCTAAAATGGAAATTGAGATAAAGGATCAGTTGTTTATTCATGTATTTTATTTTATTTTTTATTTATTAAATTCTCAGATTACAAATACTTTTGAGCAGAAACTGTTCGTTTACAAAGCTTCCACATCAAAGGATGAGGGTCAACATACATACAGAGGTAGTAAAAGAATGCACAATAAACAACCAAAACAACTAAAAAAAAAAATAAAGATACTCAGTTATAACATACTTTGGGATAATATTCATAAAATGAGCAGCTTGAGTAGGCAGCTGGCTGTGTAACAATAAGAGAAAGAGGGCACCATAGGCCGTTAGTATTGCAGGCATGCACTGAGAGGAAGTTAGCAGGCTAATGGGCCACTGTCTGATGGTAGTGGAAATGTCTTGTACCAGTGAAGATGTGAAGCAGGAAAGGAGTCACAAGGAAGGCCCAGTGCCAGAGGGAATGAGATTGGGAAAGGGCAGGCTGTGAGACATGAGTGAGCTGGGAGGTGTTTAGAGAGATCTCTGTTCAACAAAGCAGTCACATTGAGTGGTAGAGGTGAGGTAAAGTTTGAGATTCCTTTTGAAGGGTCCAAGTGTAGTAGAGGAAAGTGATTCTTTATTGAGGGAATTGAACCATTGAGCAGCTCTATAGATAAAGGACCGCTGACCCATGGAGGTACGACATCTGGGAACCAGAAAGGTTAGAGATTGGGCACCACGTGTTTGTTGAGTGCCACTGTAGGTAAAAGAGTGAGCTAACACCAGGTGGCATGAGACCAAGGAGAATCTTTTGGCAAGTAGCAGGTCTGGTATTGTAATCTGCTGCTTAGGGGTAGCCAGCTGGCCTGTGCATAGAGGTCACAGGTGTGAGTTAGTCGGGCTGCACCTGCTGGGTAGTCTACAGGCTTGCTGAGAGCAACTGAGATCCCATGGAGGGCACTTGTTGGGGCAGAGCCATAGATGGCAAGGCCGTAGTCTATGATAGAGGTGACAGAGCTGTAGATGGCTAGTTTGGGCATCCGCAGGCATACAGTGCTTGTGTTTGTGTAGTAGTCCAACTCAGATATTGGCAGTCTTGGCAACAGTGTCAATATGCCGAGTGTAGGAGAGGGTACTATCCAGGGTAATACCAAGGTACTTGAACCTTGACATGTCCGAGTGGGTTCCCAGCGTGGTTCTTGATGGTGAGAGACAGAGATTGTGCCTGCTCTGTCAGTTACAGAAGGACATGGCTTTAGTCTTGCTGTGGTTCAGGACAAGTTTATGAGAATTGAACCAGTCTTCGATGCGATTGAAGTCGAGCTGCAGTTGGGATTCAAGAACTGTAATGTCATGGTGGCTGGAAAACAGGACTGCATCATCTGCGTATAGTAACATTTTTGGTGGCAGGCACTGGGAGATTGTTGATGAAGAGGGAGAAGAGCAGAGGGCCCAGAATAGACCCCTGGGGACTCCGGAGCAGACCGGTTTCTTATCCGAATAGATCCCTGCAATCCTTGCACATTGGATCCAATTATCAAGGTAGCTGGTGAACCATGAAAGGGCATCGCTGGAGATCCCAATGGAGGACAGTTGCTTGAGCAGTTGGGGTGGTTAACTGTGTTGAATGCCTTGGTAAGGTCTATAAATACTGCCCTTCACAATTCCTTTGTCAAGCGTGGCATGGATGAAGGTTGTAAATTCCAGTAGTGCAGTGGTGGTGCTGTGCCCTTTTCTGAAGCCATGCTGCTCTGGGCACTGTACATTGTACTTATCCAGGAATTCAGCTAGTTGGTCTGACACTATTCACTCCAGCGCTTTGGATAGTGGGGGTAGGAGTGAGATAGGTCTGTAATTGGTGTGCAGTGTCCTATCTCCACTTTTGTGAACCGTGTGACAGTGGCTTTCTTACAGAGAGAGGAAATGGCCCAAACTAAGCGAGAGATTACATTTGTAGATACCTGGTGGTTAAGTCATAAGCCAAAAGAAATTATCAGCCAGGAATATGAAAATATTTTAGAGTAAAAGTATGGCATAGAGATAACTAAGTCAGCCTCCACATAAACAACAGGATGGGATGAAGACTTGCCCTTATTGATAACGTCCCACTGTTAATTGATTTTTGAAAAGACTAAGATGGTCTGCAGACCAGAGATGTCCCTAAATATATGCAGTGGCTATGCTAAGGTGGATTTCAAAAGAAGAGATGTTGTTGAAAGTCTTAAAGGATGAATAAATCAGGAAGTCAGGAGGATGATTCAGGAATACTTGAAGAACAGCATATCCATGAGTTAGTAATGCATCAGTATATATCCTGGGATGTAATTCAGAGATGGGTCTTATAAAACATAAAACATCTGTTTCAGTAGGCAGGATGATGGGATAAAGTGATTGTCATTATTTAGAGTAGGATACTTTTGGACAAATGAATTGAACATGAGTGTCATCACAACAACTGCAGATATGAAGAAATGGACAGCTACAGCCCAGGCAGCCTTCATCATTAAAGTTATTGAAAATCAGTTTGCCTTCTGAATATTTAATGTGTCTGCCTGGTTTATTCATGTCTGGGTGGAAGGAGGCATTAAGAATAGCAATCCTGTAGGTCAACCTTGAAGATGACAAGGTAGTAAGAGTTACTCCAGCTGATTTATCTCTTAGCTGAAATGATAGATGGTGAGACATCAAACTGAGTTAAAGGAGAAAGGAAGTGAAATGAGAAAAGGAGCCGCACAATGGGAAGGAGCATGCTTGCTGATTAGCAAAGTAATGACAAAAAGCTTGTTACTGAGAATGGCCATAGTTCAATTTTATTTAAAAAGAAGCTAATGCAGCTGCAGCTTTTGCAAAGAAGAGCTGATGATAATCATAGAATTGTGTCTCCATATCGATACCTAGATCTACCAAGAGATATACTATAAATACGAGTCCAGCTCCTCACATCCAGATGAAATGCAGAACAAACACTTCACAACATAAGAGAATAAATTCTGGTATAGGCAGTTTCTTCATTGGTCTGGAATCTTTAGGCTTCAAATTGACAAAATATTTCTGCAAGATACTATCCTATTTTCAATGGTATAATGGGATGACATGCGAAGGGACATTAGGTTTACTTCCTTTCCATCTATGATATCCCTGCAGAGGTGACCTGGAATGAGTTAAATGGACATATAACCTGAGGAGGAGTGGCTGAGGAGGATGTAGTGTTCTGACTTCTGCCAAATTTTACAGGCAGTAAACAAGGACTAGATGGGTGGGCGTGCTTATCTGCCAACAATTTCTATGTATCTATGTAAGTTGGCAGTTGAAGTGGAGGGAGTGCTTATGGTTGTCAGAGCACTAGAGAAGCAGCATTCTCCTGAGTATGACTGGTGGTTGGAAGGACAGCAGGTCTGTTGGTTGGAGACTGAGTAAGTTGCAGGAAGGCAAGCTCGAGAGAAGCAACATGAGATTGTAACTCTGATACGGATGTTACAGGCTGAGCGATACATTCTTGCATTTCAGATAAAACAGCACTAACTGACTGGAGAACTAGCTGTCTAAGTGCAGGATCACTGGCAGGTTGAAATTTAGCAGCTCTAAATAAATTGTACAGTTCCTGTTTCCAAGCTGATGCTGATGGCAAATACTGAGGATTTTTCAATTCAGACATGAGGCAAGGGACAATCATGTCCTTTATGGAGTATTATGATTTGCAGCTCTGTTGTGAGACAGATGCATGTCTGAAGAAGTCCGAGGAGACCCTGATGACCTTCTTCAGGATTCAGTGGTAGAAGGCCAGAATGAGTAGTAGAGGCCATAGTGCTAATATGCTGCTTCAGATTTCACTCAGAGGAACAAACCCTGGCAGAAGAACTCAAGATTTTTATGAACCTTGGAAGAATAGCGGAGAATATACTCTAACAAAAAGTCAAGTGACTTTAAGGGTGTCTCACACTGCAAGAAAGGGCCGTGTGCACATACCTAGGAGATTCTTAAACTCAGAAAGAACATATACCTAAAGAAATTTAGGCATTAGGTCAGCACAGGTCTCTGGTCACAGAAAAGGCCTGCAAGCTTTTGTAGTTTAAGAAACAAGAACAATGACTTTATTGCACAAAACGTTGACAAACCTTACCCTCAAAACATGACAAAGTTTATGATGCAGGATAGTCGAGTGCCAGTATATTCCAAAGTGGTACTAGAAGGATACATTCGTGTAGGTAGAAACAGTGCAAATACTTTAAACAACGTTTCAACAGAACAAATCAATGCCTCCAAATCAGAAAGTAGGCAACTAGGAAAACACACACGTGACACACTTAAGTAGCAACGTTAGGGTCATCATCAGAGCATGCATGAGGATACAGTGAAGGATGTTAAAGTCAATCCTTAAAGAGATAGCCCACAGAAAGTGATATAGTGCAGTGGTACAGTACAAATAACATAGGACAGACAACAAACAATTTAAAACAATGTGCATAAATGCAAAATTACAGTGCAGCTGGACTTAGTTCTATGTGTAAAAAGTAAAAAGTATATTATGTTCAAGAAGGCTAATCGATAAATATGTGTAAATTTATAAATATTGCATCTGACAACTGTAAATGGTTTTAAGTAACTGGTCTTTTCTCTAGTAAATAAGCATGGCAGTGTAGATCAAATTGCATACAAAAGGTGCAAAAAGAACACAACAGCCTGTAAAAAAGGAGAGCGGGTCCAGAGAGGAAAGAATCAGGCAAGCCAACAGGAGGAAGGAGAGGCATGGGGCAGAAGATTCACTGACCAAAAGAGACTCTGCAGGGGCAGTGAGTAGCAAAGACAGTGACAGAGACAGCAAGGGAAGGGGAGAAAGGCAGGAAGAAGGGACAGAGAGAGAGAGGAAGGAAAGAGCAAGTCAGCAGGGTGGGGTAGTAGGGGACCACTGAGGAAAGGCCACAGGAGCAATGTAGAACTATCAGAAAAGCAGAACAGGAAGGCAAGGAGGCAAACACAGGAGAAAGGAAATGCTCAAACAGAGGAAGGGAGAGGCACAGCTACACGGACCACGCAGCCGCTCAGGTGCTTGAAACATGTGGAGCGGGCTGCTGGGAGAAGTTGAATTTATTTGCTTTGTGAGAGGAGTTATTCTCCCACATTGAACCTCAGGCAAACCATCCCACTATTGTCATGAACAAACTGTATAGTCAATCAAATATGCAGACGACACAAAACTTGGCGGTCCATGGACAACAGAAGAAGAATGTGCTAAAATTCATGAAGACCTTGATAAAATTTTCACATGAGCCTCAGAGTGGAAATGAAATTCAATGTACACATATGTAAAGTAATGCATTTAGGGAAAAGAATATCAATCAAACATACACTGTAGTAACACTATCACCTACAACAAACCAGTAAGATCCTGGTATAACAGTGACAAGTAATTTCAAACATACCAAACAAGCCAATGAAGCAAAAGCACAGGCAAATACAGTTGAAGCCACTTAAAGGGGACATGGTTAAAGGGGCGTCCACTTAATTAGGATGATCCTCTGGGCACCGATTGTTGGTAATGTTATTCAATGGGATCAGCTTCTGTTTAATTGGGATGGTCATGTTGTTAATTGGGACAATTATCTAGTTATAGGGCTTAGGAAAGGTGTTGAAAATGTAATCCGCCACATTAAGTGTCCTGCATTTAAGCTGTTTCACATCCCACCTGCTTAGCATCTCTCTGGAGTGTGTTTAGCATCTTTCTGGAATGTATTTGGTTTGCAGGATGGCATCTACCAGCAACAACAAGAGAGTCAACCTTTCACTGAGTGAGAAAATAAAGTTATTGAGGCTTTACAGCTGCCCAACTCCTGTCTCAAAAGTTGCTAGTAAAGCTATGTGATTTTATTTAACTTTCAGTATGTTGGTTTCATCAGCTAAATAAAGATTAAATCAAGAACCAAACCAAACACACTTTTACAAAAGGAGCTGTAATTATAAAAGTACTGGTATCCAGTGCTTCTTGATGTTTTGTTTGTTTTCCCTGTTTTGTTTATTACTGTAATGTGTGTGTGTGTGTGTGTGTGTCTCATGAGCAAAGTCTTCTGGTTGAGATGGAAAAAGCTGCTTCTGATAAATGGGACAACTGCTTAAAGGGGATGATAGGGCATCCACAGAGGAGTCCCCTTTAAGAGGCTTCTACTGTAATGCCATGTGGGCAATCAAAAAAGAAAATAATCTCGCACTGATCCTGATTTTGAAAATAACACTGGTATAACCATTTTGTTGCCATTTAAAACTGATCACGACTGAATTTTATTTATTGGCATTACTTAGGAAAACGTTTGTGTACCAAGGATGCAAGTATTCATCTTATCCTGATTTTGCCTAGTAACCCAACAAAGAGGGAAGGGCTACTTAGGATTTAGAGATGATCTGGCAAACCTTGGGGCCTCTTTCTCTCCTCAGTCCTGGTGAAATAAGAGTGGGCTACCGAGGACATACATACATTTGCTTTGATCCAGACCACCTAGTAAACCTTTGCAGGCTGTATACACAGACAAGTTCCAGACACAAAAAAGAAGAAGAACTGTATTTCTCTGATACATAGAAACAGAAAATATATGCAGAAAAAGACCACTGGTCCAGTCAGTCTACTTATTTTACCCTATCCTATCCCATGACCTAGTGTCTATTCAGGGTTATTGCCCTTCCTCCCCCTTGCCCCCTGCCTTACTGCTCTACAAACACAAGGAATGTAATCAGAAAAAGGATATGCAAGATTGATATTTCTAGCTGCAGCCAAGTCAGTTCTCTAAAGTTTAAAGAATGTGGAAGGATTTTAAAAGCCCTTTCTGGGCTTCACAGCATGATTCTTCTGCACTATGTCAGTTTATGATCACAATTTGGGCCACCTTAAATGTGATCTAACATTTACATGCAGTTTGCATACACAAAAGTGACACATGCATGATTTATCTGATGCAAGCTGCCACAAGATTAGAAAGCTATTGTAAATCCAGCAAAGTATAGCTTTCAAGCATTTTGGCAGAGTTTTCTTTTACACAAGCACCTCCCATAATTAGAAATTATGCATGCATCAACAGCTCAGAAAATCCCTCCCAATTACTCCAAGCAGATGACTAATTATCTTTCTGTTTCTGATTTGATGCCACTAGTTTGAAGGACGTTGCATGCAGTGTATTTTTTTCCTGGAGAACTTTACTACATTGCTGTGTAACAGCTTTATGCAGAGCACTTTTTAAACACTGACATGTGCAGGTACCTTGCATTAACCATACATCTGTGTTATCTGCTCTAATGGATAACATGTTTTCTTTAGCTGTATGTTTAAGTGAATCTCCCAAATTTGCATCACAACAGAACTAATTTTTGCATTTTTGGTTATATTTCATTAAAGTTGTTTATAAACTGGCATTGGAAAATCCACAAACATGATGGGCTGAATCATGCCACACGACTGTACATAAAGTAAGCAATACACATGGCTGGGTGTGCCATTATTTTAAAATAATTGCACCCCATAGGTGGGTTGTGTGGCATGAGGCATTGCCAATGTTCCTTCAACCAGACGGGAAGTGTGTTCATCACAAAATAATTGTATGCTCTGGAATGTGATATTGTGCTTATAAAATGGCTTCAGATATTTTAAACAAAATATAGACCGTATGTTGATAATGGGGGGGTAGTTTAAAACAGTAAAATACCAAAATATCAACCTAACTACCTATTTCACATTTCAAACCAAACCAAGTACAGTGTTATTAACTGAAGAACTAAAATGTTTAAAAGGGCTGAACCTGACAGGTTGTGGGAGGGTCATATAGATACCTCCTCAAATGGTTCACCCTTCCTGGTTTTAGTAAGTGTGTTTTGAAGAACTGGATTGAAAAACACAGTTTTGATTTGCCTCCATTTATTTGCACCGATACCTATTTTTTATATTATTTCCTCCCTTCCCATGTGTTTTTTTAGTCTTTCACACACATACATAAGTGATGGAATGTTTGCCATAGGATACAAGAATTTAAAATTCTACTGGCAGAATGTTCAGTACCTCACAACCCATCTGAGGTGTGTGGTTATTAATGCCTCCCAATACACACACACAAAAAAATACCTCATTTGAAACCAGGTCCTCTATTTTATCTGTGGCATGGTAAGCAGCAGATATTTCCCTGATAAGTGGGTAAGGATAGGTGGAGGATTCTTTAGGTTAGCTAAGAAACACCAGAAATTCAAACTATGAGTAGTACTTCATTTTTAAAATTTATGTATCTGTGTAAGGAAGAAATAATGAGAGGAAATAAATGCATTCATCGATTATGTATTTATTTAACTATTTATATTTGTTTCATTCAAGGGAAATTTATATTTAGGGCCAAGTAGAAGGTTTTAGTGAGTGAAGGTGGCAGCCATATTTGTGATGGCAATCTGATAAGTAAATGACCTGTGAATCCCTGTAAGATGGCCAGCTTGCAAAACAAGTTCTAACTCATTTTCATCCATGCATTGTGGTCTAATAACAGCATGGGTCAAGACAGTTGGTAACCTATCAGATCACTGAATTTTTCTTACCCATAGCCATTGCCGGGGTTCGTATGGTTCGAAAGAACCCCTTTTGAAATCTCCTTTTTTCATTATTTGTAAAAATATTTTCAATACTTCTGTTTATTTTGTGACTGCCACAGAGTGCTTATGCACACATGATGAGCCCCAGCACTTCTCTCAGCATGCCCCTCATCGGCTGCTGTTAATCAGTGCCAGTAGGATGACTGGAGCTGCTTTTTGAGTCTTTTTCAGCACTGTCCCCCTGTGGCTGGCTGGCCAATTGCAGCTCATGACAGCATCATGAGTGTGACTGGAATACAGCATGGCTGCTGCCACAATTCACACTGCCAGCGGCACTCAAGGAAGATGGAGCATGGCAGCAGGCTCAGAGATGACATCTCCAGAACACCAAAAAGAGTAGAGGACCTAGACTTACAATTTTATCAGTTACCAGCCGACATATTTTGCTGGCCATAATTGCCAAAATGTGTCCCTTATTAACTGCATATCAAGGGATAGGGCTGTGCAGAACTGGGCAAAGGAGCTTTTCAAGTGGGTGGGCTGAAGATTCAGAAATAAATTATTTAAATCCTCCTCTATACAAAATTCAAAGTTGTCATGTTTCATATGCCATTTTAACTTTTCATGAATTAAGCAAAAGAGGTACACAGTGGAAAGGCAATGCAAGTATTTGAAAGGGTATGGCTGGGATCTACACTGCCACCTCACTAATTGTGCTGTTCAGAGAGGTCTTCGCTGTGGTCCCATTTTTATTGACATTCAGTTCCACTTTTGTCTGTGCTATCTGTGCCAGACACAGTTAAAACAAATATGTTGTGATAAGCATTTTCTCAGATGATCTCATGTGTAAATAGAATGGCATTTGTTGCTACAGTTCAGTGTTGCAATCATACCACTATACTTTTGAAGCATGGTGAGGGTGGGCATTTAGGAGATGGTAACTTTGCACAAGGAATCCCCGCCACTGTCAAATTACTTTCCCCTAACTCCCACTGTCATGTCCACCACACTGGAGAATGAAGTGGGGACAACAAGTGTAGTACCCAATACTGAACTAAGAATTATGTTACAGATTTTTTACCAAGCAGGGTGCTTGGTATAGAAATATAGACAGTGATGGTAGAAAAGACAGAGTTCCTTCCAGTCTGCCCAAGTTCCCTACAATCTCTGTAACCTACCATTTTCCAGGGTACTAACCCTCCCCATCCTCTCTCTCTATTCTCATCCTTTTTCCTGTTGCCCCTGGTAGTCATTATTCTCTTCATTGTGGTCCCAGCCCTGCTCGAATCCTCTGATTGTTTTGCACCCACCAGTTCAGCTGACACACTTTTCCAAAGTTTCTCCACCCTTTCCATAAAGCAGCCAATCGCAGGTAGAGTGATATCTGCACTGGCCCGAGGCAATCTGCACCATGCCTCGGCTAGTAAATGTATTATGGTCAAACCCTATGGTCAAGGCATGTGGATCCCTTTACGGTACAGAGAATTCCTGAAAACTGTTTTGGTTCTAGAAATCAAGGGGTCCATGGCTCTGGTCAAGATACGCTGGACCCCATGCAGCACAGCGGATTTCTGAAGAACTGTTTAGGTTCCAGAAACTGTGGGGTCAGTGGCCTGGTGAAGGCACACTGGTTTCCTTGAAGTACAGATGATTTCTGAAGAACTGTTTAGGTTCCAGAAACCACAGGTTCCATGGTCTGGTCAAGGCACATAGAATCCCTTGCAGTACAGAACATTTTTGAAGAACTGTTTAAGTTGCAGGGTCCATGGCCTGGTCAAGGCATGCTGGATCCCTTGCAGTACTGTGGGTTTCTGAAGAACTGTTTAGGTTCCAGAAACTGGGGGGTCCATGACCTGGTCAAGGCATGCTGGATCCTTGGCAGTACAGAGGCTTTCTGAAGAACTGTTTAGGTTCCAGAAAATGCAGGGTCTGTGGCCTGGTCAAGGCACACTGGATCTCTTGCAGTACAGAGGATTTCTGAAGAACTGTTTAGATTCCAGAAACTGCAGGGTTTGTTGACTGGTGAAGGCACCCTGATCCCTTGCAGTAGAGAGGATTTCTGAAGAACTGTTTAGGTTCCAGATCCAGAGGGTCCAAGGCCTGGTCAAGGCATTCTGGAACCCTTACAGTACAGAGGATTTCTGAAGATATATTTGCTTCCAGACACCACAGTGTCTGTGGCTCAATGTAGGCATGCTGGATCCCATGTAGTAAAGAAGATTTCTGAGGAACTGTTTAGATTCCAGAAACCGTGGTGTCCATTGCCTGGTCAAGGCACTCTGGATCCTTGCAGTACAGAAGACTTCTGAAGAACTGTTTAGGTTCTGGAAACAGCATGGTCTGTTGCCTTCTCAAGGCCTGCTGAATCCCTTGCAGTACTGTGGGTTTCTGAAGAACTGTTTGGGTTCAAGAAATCGAGGGTTCCATGGCATGGTCAAGGGACAGTGGACCCTTGCAGTACAAAGCATTTCTGAAAACTGTTTTGGTTCCAGAAATCCAAGGGTACAAGGCCTGGTTAAGGACACTGGATCCTTGCAGTACAGTGGATTTCTGAAGAATTGTAAGTTCCTGAAATGGCGGGTCTGTGGCATGGTCAAGGCACGCTGAATCCTTTGAGTTCAGTGAGTTCTGAAGAACCATTTAGCATCCAGAAACCAAGGTGTCCATGGCCAGGTGAAGGAACACTGGATCACTTGCAGTAAAGAGAATTTCTGAAGAAATATTTAGCTTCTAAAAACCATGGGGCCTGTGTCCTTGTCAAGGCATGCTAGATTCATTACAGAACAGAGGATTTCTGAAGAACTGCTTGGGTTCAAGAAACTGCGTGGTCCATGGGCTGGTCAAGGTGCACTAGATCCCTTATGGTGCAAAGGATTCCTGAAAAACTCTTTCGGTTCCAGAAATCAAAGAGGTCCATGTCCTGATGAAGGCACGCTGGATCCCTTGCAGTACAGAGGATTTCTGAAAACTGTTTAGGTTACAGAAACCATGGTGTCCATGGCCTAGTCGAGGTACACTGGACTCCTATGCAGCACTGTGGATTTCTGATGAACTGTTTAGGTTCCAGAAACTGTGGGGTCTGTGGCCTGGTGAAGGCACTCTGGTTTCCTTGCAGTACAGAGGATTTCAGAAGAACTGTTTAGGTTCCAGAAACCACGGGGTCCATGGGCTGGTCAAGGCACACTGCATCCTTGCAGTATAAAACATTTCTGAAGAACTGTTTAGTTACTGAAACCACAGGGTCCATGGCCTGGTCAAGACATGCTGGATCCCTTGCAGTACTGTGGGTTTCTGAAGAACTAATTAGGTTCCAGAAATTGGAGGGGGTCCGTGGCCTGGTCAAGGAATGCTGGATCCCTGGCAGTACAGAGGATTTCAGAAGAACTGTTTAGGATCCAGAAAATGCGGGTCCATGGCCTGGTCAAGGTACACTGGATCCATTGCAGTACAAAGGATTTCTGAAGAACTGTTTAGATTCCAGAAACCACAGGGTTCATTGCCAGGTGAAGGCACCCTGGATCCCTTGCAGTAGAGAGGATTTCTGAAGAACTGTTTAGGTTACAGATCCAGAGGGTCCAAGGCCTGGTCAAGGCATGCTGGAACCCTTGCAGTACAGAGGATTACTGAAGAACTGTTTGGCTTCCAGAAACCGCAGTGTCTGTGGCCTGGTGAAGGCACACTGGATCCCTTGCAGTAAAGAAGATTTCTGAGGAAATGTTTAGATTCCAGAAACCATGGGGTCCATTGCCTGGTCAAGGCACTCTGGATCCTTTGCAGTACAGAAGACTTCTGAAGAACTATTTAGGTTCCGGAAACCGCGTGGTCTTTGCCTTCTCAAGGCCTTCTGGATCCCTTGTAGTACTGTGGGTTTCTGAAGAACTGTTTGGGTTACAGAAATTGAGGGTTCCATGGCCTGGTCAAGGGACACTGGATCCCTTGCTGTACAGAGGATTTCTGAAAACTGTTTAGGTTCCAGAAATCGAGGAGTCCATGGCCTGGTCAAGGCACGCTGGACCCTTGCAGTACAAAGCATTTCTGAAAAACTGTTTCAGTTCAGAAATTGAGGATACAAGGCCTGGTTAAGGCACACTGGATCCCTTGCAGTACAGCGGATTTCGGAAGAATTATAAGCTCCTGAAATGGTGGGGTCTGTGGCCTGGTCAAGGCACGCTGAATCCTTGGAGTTCTGAAGAACTGTTTAGCATCCAGAAACCGAGGTGTTCATGGCCAGGTGAAGGAATGCTGGATCCCTTGAAGTAAAGAGAATTTCTGAAGAAATGTTTAGCTTCCAAAACCGGGGTCTGTGGCCTGGTGTAGGCACACTGGATGCCCTGCAGTACAGAGGATTTTGAAGAACTGCTTGGGTTCCAGAAACCGAGTGGTTCATGGCCTGGTCAAGGTGCACTGGATCCCTTGCCCTTCAGTGGATTTCTGAACAACTGTTTAGCTTCCAGAAACCGCAGTGTCCATGGCCTGGTGAAAACAAGCTGGATCCCTTGCAGTAAAGAGGTTTGCTGAAGAACTGTTTTGGTTCCAAAAACTGCAGGGTCTGTGGCCTGGTGAAGACACACTGGATCAGTTGCAGTACAGAGGATTTATGAAGATCTGTTTAGGTTCCAGAAATCGCGGCGTCCATGTGCTGGTTAAGGCATGCTGGATCCCTTGAAGTACAGCGGATTTCTGAAAAACTGTTTAGGTTCCAGAAACTGGGGGGTCTGAGGCCTGGCCAAGGCATGCTGAATCCCTGCCAGTACAGAGGATTTCTGAAGAAGTGTTTAGGTTACAGAAAATGCTTGGTCCATGGCCTGGTGAAGGCATGCTGGATCCCTTACGGTACAGAGGATTCCTGAAAAACTGTTTCGGTTCCAGAAATCAAGAGGTCCATGGCCTGGTCAAGCCACACTGGATCTCTTGTGGTACACAGGATTTCTAGGAACTGTATAGACTCCAGAAACCATGGGGTCCATTGCCAGGTGAAGGCACCCGGAACCCTTGCAGTACAGAGGATTTCTGAAGAACTGTTTGGGTTCCAGAAATTGAGGGTTCCATGGCCTGGTGAAGGCACACTTGATTGCTTGCGGTACAGAGGATTTCTGAAAAACTGTTTAGGTTCCAGAAACTGTGGTGTCTGTGGCCTAGTCCAGGTATGCTGGACCCCATGCAGTACAGAGAATTTCTGAAGAACTGTTTATGTTCCAGAAAACTGTGGGATCTGTGGCCTGGTGAAATCACACTGGTTGCCTTGCAGTACAGAGGATTTCTAAAGAACTGTTTAGGTTCCAGAAACCATGGGGTCCATGGCCTGGTCATGGCACACTATATCCTTTGCAGTACACAACATTTCTGAAGAACTGTTTAAGTACCTGAAACTGTGGAACCATGGCCTGGTCAAGGCATGCTGGATCCCTGGCAGTATAGAGGATTTCTGAAGAACTCTTTAGGTTCCAGAAAATGTGAGGTCTGTGGCTGTGTCAAGACACGCTGGATCCATTGAGGTACAGTGGATTTCTGAAGAACTATTTGGGTTCCAGAAACTGAGTGGTCCATGGGCTCATCAAGATGTGCTGCATCCCTTGCACTTCAGTGGATTTCTGAAGAACTGTTTATCTTCCAGAAATTGCAGTGTCCATGGCCTGGTGAAGGCTAGCCAGATCCCTTACAGTAAAGAGGTTTTCTGAAGAACTGTTTAGGTTCCAAAACCGCAGGGTCTGTGGCCTGGTGAAGGCACACTGGATGCCATGCAGTACAGAGGGTTTCTGAAGAACAGTTCAGATACCAGAAACCGTGGGGTCCAATGCCAGAAGAAGTCACCCTGGATCCCTTGCAGTAGAGAGGATTTCTAAAGAACTGTTTAAGTTCCAGAACCACAGGGTCGCTGGAACCCCTGCAGTTCAGACGATTTCTGAAGAACTGTTTAGGTTCCAGAAATTGCGGGTCCATGATCTGGTCAAGGCACGCTGATCCCTTGCAGTACAGAGGATTTCTGAAGAACTGTTTAGGTTACAGAAATTGCGCATCCATGTGTTGGTTAAGGCACGCTGGATCCCTTGAAGTACAGAGGATTTCTGAAAAACTGTTTAGGTTCTGGAAATAGAGGGTCCTTGGCATGGTCAAGGCATGCTGGATTCCTTAGGTACAGAGGATTCCTGAAAACTGTTTCGGTTCCATAAATCAAGGGGTCTGTGGCCTGGTGAAGGCACGCTGGATCCCTTGCAGTACAGAGGATACCTGAAAAACTGTTTGCTTCCAGAAATCAAGGGTCCATGGCCTGGTGAAGGCACTGTATCCCTTTCGGTACAAAGGATTTCTGGAAAGCTGTTTAGGTTCCAGAAACTGTGGCGTCCATGGCCTGGTCAAGGTACACTGGACCCCATGCACTACAGAGGATTTCTGAAGAACTGTTTAGTTCCAGAAACTGTGGGGTCTATGGCCTGGTGAAGGCACACTGGTTGCCTTACAGTACAGAGGATATGTGAAGAAATGTTTAGGTTCCAGAAACCACGGGTCCATGGCCTGGTCAGAGCACATTGGATCCCTTGCAATACAGAATATTTCTGAAGAACTGTTTAGTTCCTGAAACCACAGGGTCCATGGCCTGATCAAGGCATGCAGCATCCCCTGCAGTACTGTGGGTTTCTGAAAAACTGTTTAGGTTCCAGAAACCAGAGGCGTCATTTGCATGTGCAAGGCATGCTGGATCCCTGCTGTACAGAGGATTTCTGAAGAACTGTTTAGTTCCAGAGAATGCAGGTCCATGGCCTGGTGAAGGCATGCTGGATCCCTTGCAGTACAGAGGATTTCTGAAGAACTGTTTGGGTTCCAGAAATGGAGGGTTCTATGGCCTGGTCAAGGCACACTGGATCCCTTGCTGTACAGAGGATTTCTGAAAATTGTTTAGGTTCCAGAAATCAGGAGTCCATGCCCTGGCCAAGGCACTCTGGATCACTTGCAGTACAGAGGATTTCTGAAAACTCTTTAGGTTCCAGAAATCGAGGGGTCCATGGCCTGGTCAAGGCATGCTGTACCCTGCAGTACAGAGAATTTCTGAAAAACTGTTTCGGTTCCAGAAATCGAGTGGTACAAGGCCTGGTTAAGGCACACTGGATCCCTTGCAGTACAGAGGGATTTCTGAAGAACTGTTTAGGTTCCAGAAATTGTGGCATCCATGGGCTGGTCAAGGCATGTAAGATTCCTTGAAGTACAGAGGATTTCTGAAAAACTGTTTAGGTTCCAGAAATCGAGGGATCCATGGCTTGGTCAAGGCATGCTAGATCCCTTGCAATACAGAGGATTCCTGAAGAGCTGTTAAAGTTCCAGAAATCGCATTGTCCATGGCCTGGTCAAGGCACGCTGGATCCCTTACAGTACAGGGATTTCTAAAAAACTGTTTCGGTTCCAGAAATCAAGGGGTCCGTGGCTTGGTGAAGGCACGCTGGATCCTGCAGTACAGGATTTCTGAAAAACTGTTTAGGGTTCCAAAATCATGGACTCCATGGCATGGTCAAGGCACGCTTGGATCTATTGTAGTACAGCGGATTTCGAAGAACCGTTTAGCTTCCAGAAACTGCAGTGTCCATGGCCTGGTGAGGGCACGCTGGATCCCTTGCAAAGAAGATTTCTAAGGAACTGTTTAGATTCCAGAAACCATGGGGTCCATTGCCAGGTGAAGGCACCCTGGATCCCTTGCAGTAGAGAGGAATTCTGAAAACTGTTTTGGTTCCAGAAATCACGCAGTCTGTGGTCTGATCAAGGCATGCTGGATCCCTTGCAGTACAGAGGATTTCTGAAGAACTGTTTAGATTCTAGAAATTGAGGGTCTGTAGGCTGGTCAAGGCATGCTGCATCCCTTGCAGTACAGAGGATATCTGAAAAACTGTTTCGGTTCCAGAAATCAAGGGTCCATGGCTTGGTGAAGGCATGCTGGATCCCTTGCAGTACAGTGATTTCTGAAAAACTGTTTAGGTTCCAAAATCATGGACTCCATGGCATGGTCAAGGCACGCTGGATCTATTGTAGTACAGCGATTTCTGAAGAACCGTTTAGCTTCAGAAACTGCAGTGTCCATGGCCTGGTGAGGCACGCTGGATCCCTTGCAGTAAAGAAGATTTCTAAGGAACTGTTTAGATTCCAGAAACCATGGGGTCCATTGCCAGGTGAAGGCACCCTGGATCCCTTGCAGTAGAGAGGAATTCTGAAAAACTGTTTTGGTTCCAGAAATCACTCGGTCTGTGGTCTGATCAAGGCATGCTGGATCCCTTGCAGTACAGAGGATTTCTGAAGAACTGTTTAGATTCTAGAAATTGAGGGGTCTGTAGGCTAGTCAAGGACACGCTGCATCCCTTGCAGTACAGAGGATATCTGAAGAACTGTTTAGGTTCCAGAAATCCACGACATCCAGTGGGCTCCATTAAGGTATGCTGGATCCCTTGAAGTACAGAGGATTTCTGAAAAACTGTTTGAGTTCCAGAAATTGAGGGTCCATGGCATGGTTAAGGCATGCTGGATCCCTTGCAGTACAGGGGATTCCTGAAGAGCTGCTGAAGTTCCAGAAATTGCAGGGACTGTGGCCTGGCCAAGGCATTGTGGATACCCTGACGACAGATGATTTCTGAAAACTGTTTGGTTTCAGAATTGAGGGGTCTTGTGAACTGGTCAAGGCACAGTGGATCCCTCACGTACAGAGAATTCCTGAAAAACTGTTTTGGTTCTAGAAATCAAGGGTCCATTTCCTGGTGAAGGCACGCGAGGATCCATTGCAGTAAAGAAGATTTTGAAAAACTGTTTACGTTCCAGAAACCGTGGTGTCTGTGGCCTAGATCAAGGTACCTTGGACCCCATGCAGTACAGATGATTTCTAAAGAACTGTTTATGTTCCAGAAACTGTGGGGTCTGGCCTGGTGAAGGCACACTGGTTGCCTTGCAGTACAGAGGATTTCTAAAGAACTGTTTAGGTTCCAGAAACCATGGGGTCCATGGCCTGGTCAAGGTAGACAGTATCCCTTGCAGAACAGAACATTTCTGAAGAACTGTTTACGTTCCTGAAACTGTGGGGTCCATCACCTGGTCAAGGCATACTGGATCCCTTGCAGTCACTGTGGTTACTGAAAACTGTTTAGGTTCCAGACACCGGGGGTCCATGGCCTGATCAAGGCATGCTGGATCCCTGGCAGTACAGAAGATTTCTGAAGAACTGTTTAGGTACCAGAAAATGTGGGATCTGGCCTGGTTAGAGGCATGCTAGATCCATTGTAGTACAGAGGATTTCTGAAGAACTGTTTGGGTTCCAGAAACCGAGTGGTCCTTGGGCTGGTCAAGGCATGCTGGATCCTTTCTGGTACAGAGGATTCCTGAAAAACTGTTTCGTTACAGAAATCAAGTGGTCCATGTCCTGATGAAGGCACGCTGGATCCCTTGTGGTACAGAGAATTTCTGAAAACTGTTGAGGTTACAGAAACCGTGGTGTCCGGTGGCCTGGTCAAGGCACGCTGGACCCCATGCAGCACAGCGGGATTTCTGAAGAACTGTTTAGTTCCAGAAACTGCTGGGGTGGAGTGGTCTGGTGAAGGCATACTGGTTTCCTTGCAGTACAGAGGATTTCTGAAGAACTCTTTAGGTTCCAGAAACCACGGGGTCCATGGGCTGGTTAAGGCACACCGTATCCCTTGCAGTACAGAGGACTTCTGAAGAACTGTTTAGATTCCAAAACCTGTGGGATCCATTGCCAGGTGAAGGCACCATGGATCCCTTGCAGTGAGAGGATCTTGAAGAACTGTTTAGGTTCCAGAACCACATGGTCCATGGCCTGGTCAAGGCATGCTGGAACCCTTGCATACAGAGATTTCTGAAGAACATTTGGCTTCCAGAAATCGCAGAGTCCATGGCCTGGTGAAGGCACACTGGATCCCTTGTAGTAAAGAAGATTTCTAAGGAACTGTTTAGAATCCAGAAACTGTGGGGTCCATTGCCTGGTCAAGGCATTCTGATCCCTTGCAGTAAGAAGATTTCTGAAGAACTGTTTAGGTTCCAGAACCACGTAGTCTGTTGCCTTCTTAAGTCCTGCTGGATCCCTTGCAGTACTATGGGTTTCTGAAGAACTGTTTGGGTTCCAGAAATCAAGGGTTCCATGGCCTGGTATAGGGACACTGGATCCCTTGTTGTAGAGAAGATTTCTGAAAAACTGTTTCGGTTCCAGAAATTGATGGGTTGAAGGCCTGGTTAAGGCACACTGGATCACTTGCAGTACAGCCGGATTTCTGAAGAATTGTAAGTTCTGAAATGGTGGGGTCTGTGGCCTGATCAAGGCACACTGAATCCCTTGGAGTTCAGTGGAGTTCTGAAGAATTTTTAGCATCCAGAAACCAAGGTGTCCATGGCCAGGTGAAAGAACACTGGATCTCTTGCAGTAAAGAGAATTTCTGAAGAAATGTTTAGCTTCAAAAACCATGGGGTCTGTGGCCTGGTGAAGGCACATGGATGCCCCTGCAGTATAGAGGATTTTGAAGAACTGTTTGGGTTCCAGAAACTGAGTGGTCCATGGCCTGGTGAAGGTACACTGGATCCCTTGCAGCAGAGATGATTTCTTAAAAGCTGTTTAGGTTCCAGAAACTGTGGTGTCTGTGGCCTAGTCAAGGTACACTGGACCCCATGCAGTACAGAGGATTTCTGAAGAACTGTTTATGTTCCAGAAACTGGATGTGGGGCCTGGTGAAGACACACTGGTTGCCTTGCAGTACAGGAGGATTTCTAAAGAACTGTTTAGGTTCCAGAAACCACAGGGGTCCATGGCCTGGTCATGGCACACTGTATCCCTTGCAGTACAGAACATTTCTGAAGAACTGTTTAAATTCCTGAAACTGCAGGGGTCCATGGCCTGGTCAAGGCATGCTGGATCCCTGCAGTACTGTGGGTTTCTGAAGAACTGTTTAGGGTTCCAGAAACCTGGGGTCCATATCCTAGTCAAGGCATGCTGGATCCTGGCAGTACAGAGATTTCTGAAGAATTGTTTAGGTTCCAGAAAATGCAGGGTCTGTGGCCTGGTCAAAGACGCTGGATCCATTGAGGTACAATGGATTTCAGAAGAACTGTTTGGGTTCCAGAAAATGCAGGGTCTGTGGCCTGGTCAAGGCACACTGGATCCATTGTGCAGTGGATTTCTGAAGAACTGTTTGGGTTCCAGAAACTGCAGTGTCCATGGGCCGATGAAGGCATGCCAGATCCCTTGCAGTAAGAGGTTTTCTGAAGAACTGTTTAGGTTCCAAAATGCAAGGTCTGTGGCCTGGTGAAGGCACCCTGGATGCCATGCAGTACAGAGGATTTCTGAAGAACTGTTCAGATTTCAGATTACTGGGTCCATTGCCAGGAGAAGGCACCCTGGATCCCTTGCAGTACAGGATTTCTGAAGAATTGTTTAAATTCCAGAACCACAGGGTCCATGGCCTAGTCCAAGGCATGTGGAACCCTTGCAGTACAGATGATTTCTGAAGAACTGCCTAGGGTTCCAGAAATCGTGGGGTCTGTGATCTGGTCAGGGCATGCAGAATCCAATGCAGTACAGAGATTTTGAAGAACTGTTTGAGTTCCAGAAATTGAGGGTCCATGGCATAGTCAAGGCATGCTGTATCCCTTGCAGTACAGAGGATTTCTGAAGAATTGTTTAGGTTGCAGAAATTGCAGCATCCATGTGCTGGTTAAGGCACACTGGATCCCTAGTACAGAGGATTTCTGAAAAACGTTTGGGTTCAGAAATCGGGGACCATGGCATGGTCAAGGCATGCTGGATCCCTAGCAGTACAGAGGATTTCAGAAAAACTGTTAGGGTTCCAGAAATTGAGGTGTCTGTGTCCTGGTCAAGGCACGCTGGATCCCATAGGGTGTAGAGGATTCCTGAAAAACTGTTTCGTCCCAGAAATCAAGGGGTCTGTGGCCTGGTGAAGGCACGCTGGATCCCTTGCAGTACAGAGGGTTCCTGAATAGCTTTTAAGTTCCAGAAATTGCAGGGTCCATGGCCTGGTCAAGGCATGCTAGATACCCTGAAGTACAAATGATTTCTGAAAACTATTTGGGTTCCAGAAATAGAAAAGTCTGTGGCCTGATCAAGGCACGCTGGATCCTTACGGTACAGAGGATTCTTGAAAAACTGTTTCGGTTCCCAAATCAAGGGTTCCATGGCCTGGTGAAGGCACGCTGGATCCCATGCAGTTCAGAGGATTATGAAAAACTGTTTAGGTTCCAGAAACCATGGTATCCATGGCCTGGTCAAGGTACGCTGGACCCCATGCAGTACAGAGGATTTCTGAAGAAATGTTTAGGTTCCAGAAACTGTGGGGTCTGTGGCCTGGTAAAGGCACACTGGTTTGCCTTGCAGTACAGAGGATTTTGAAGAACTGTTTAGGTTCCAGAAACCACGGGCTCCATGGCCTGGTCAAGGCCACTGTATCCTTGCAGTACAGATAATTTCTGAAGAAATGTTTAAGTCTCTGAAACTATGGGGGTCTATGACCTGGTCAAGGCATGCTGGATCCCTTGCAACTGTGGATTCCCTGAAGAACTGTTTAGGTTCCAGAAACTGGGGGGTCCATGGCCTGGTCAAGGCATGCTGGATCCCTAGGAGTACAGAGGATTTCTGAAGAACTGTTCAGGTTCTAGAAAATGTGAGGTCTGTGGCCTGATCAAGGCACACTGGATCTATTGCAGTACAGAGGATTTTGAAGAACGCTTTGGATTCCAGAAACTGAGTGGTCCATGGCCTGGTGAAGGCATACTGGATGCCTTGCAGTACAGAGGATTTCTGAAGAACTGTTTATATTCCAGAAACCATGGGGTCCATTGCCAGGTGAAGGCACCCTGGATCCCTTGCAGTGAGAGGATTTCTGAAGAACTGTTTAGTCTCCAGAACTACAGGGTCCATGGCCAGGTCAAGGCATGCTGGAACCCTTGCACTACTGAGGATTGCTGAAGAACTGTTCATATTCCAGAGACCGCAGGGTCAATTGCAAGGTGAAGGCATGCTGGATGCAGTGCAGTACAGAGGATTTCTGAAGAATTGCTTAGCTTCCAGAAATCACAGGGTCTTGTGGCCTGGACAAGGCATGCTGGATCCCTTGCAGTAGAGAGATTTCTGAAGAACTATTTAGGTTCCAGAAATCATGGGGTCTGAGGGCCTGGTGATGGCACGCTGGATCCTTTGTAGTACAGAGGATTTCTGAAAAACTGTTTAGGTTCCAGAAATCATGGGTCTGTGGCAGGTAAAGACATGCTGGATCCCTTGCAGCAGGAGGATTTCTGATAAACAGTTTAGGTTCTAGAGCTCGTGGGGTCTGTGGCCTGGTCTAGGCATGTCAGACCCCTTGCAGTGCAGAGAATTTCTGAAAGCAGTTTAGATTCCTGAAATCAGGGATCCATGGCCTGGTCAAGGCACAGTGGAACCCTTGCAGGACAGAGGATTCCTGAAAAACAGTTTAGGTTCCAGAAATTGTGGGGATCCATGGACTGCCCAAGGCACGCTGAATCCCTTACAGTACAGTGAATTCTGAAAACTGCATAGGTTCCAGAAATCGAGGGGTCCGTGGCCTGGTTAAGGCACACTGTATCCCTTGCAGTACAGAGCATTTCTGCAAAACTGTTTAGGTTCAGAAGTCTAGGGGTCCATGGCCTGGTCAAGGTACGCTGGATCCTTGCAGTACAGTGGATTCTGAAAATTGTTCAGATTCCAGAAATTGTGGGCTCCATGGCATGGTCAAGGCAAGCTGGATCCTTGCAGTACAGAGCATTTCTGCAAAACTGTTTAGGTTCCAGAAATCGAGAGGTCTGTGGCCTGGTCCGGTATGCTGGATCCCTTGCACTACAGTGGATTTCTGAAGAACTGTTTAGCTTCCAGAAACCGCAGTGTCCATGGTCTGGTGAAGGCAAGCTGGATCCTTACGGTAAAGAGGATTTCTGAGGAACTGTTTAGATTCCAGAAACCATGGGGTCCATTTCCAGATGAAGGCACCCTGGATGTCTTGCAGTAGAGAGGAATCTGAAGAACTGTTACGGTTCCAGAAATCATGGGGTCCATGGTCTGGTCAAGGCACGCTAGATCCCTTGCAGTACAGAGGATTTCTGAAGAACTGTTTAAGTTCCAGAAACACAGGGTCTGTGGCCTGGTCAAGGCATGCTGGAACCCTTGCAGTACAGAGGATTTCTGAAGAACTGTTTAAGTTCCAGAACTATAGGTCCGTGGCCTGGTCAAGGCATGCTGGAACCCTTACAGTCAAATGATTTCTGAAGAACTGCTTAGGTTCCAGAAATCGTGGGGTCTAATGATCTGGTCAGGGCATGCAGAATTCCATGCAGTACAGAGGATTTTGAAGAACTGTTTGAGTTCCAGAAGTTGAGGGGTCCATGGCATAGTCAAGGCATGCTGGATCCCTTGCAGTACAGAGGATTTCTGAAGAATTGTTTAGGTTGCAGAAATTGCTGCATCCATGTGCTGGTCAAGGCATGCTGGATCCCTTGAAGTACAGAGGATTTCTGAAAAACATTTGGGTTCCAGAAATGAGGGGACCATGGCATGGTCAAGGCATGCTAGATTCTTTGCAGTAAAGAGGATTTCAGAAAAACTGTTTGGGTTCCAGAAATTGAGGTGTCTGTGTCCTGGTCAAGGCACGCTGGATCCCTATAGGGTATAGAGGATTCCTGAAAAACTGTTTCGGTTCCAGAAATCAAGGGGTCTGTGGCTCTGGTGAGGTACCTGGATCCCTTGCAGTACAGAGGGTTCCTGAAGAGCTTTTGAAGTTGCAGAAATTGCAGGGTCCATGGCCTGGTCAAGGCATGCTAGATACCCTGAAGTACAGATGATTTCTGAAAACTGTTTGGGTTCCAGAAATAGAGAGGTCTGTGGCCTGGTCAAGGCATGCTGGATCCCTTACGGTACAGAGGATTTCCTGAAAAACTGTTTCGGTTCCTGAAATCAAGGGTTCCATGGCCTGGTGAAGGCACACTGGATCCCTTGCAGTACAGAGGATTTCTGAAATACTGTTTCGGGTTCCAGAAACCATGGTGTCCGTGGGCTCCGGTCAAGGCACGCTGGACCCCATACAGTACAGAGGATTTCTGAATAACTGTTTAAGTTCCAGAAACCATGGGCTCCATGGCCTGGTGAAGGCCACTGTATCCCTTGCAGTACAGAACATTTCTGAAGAAATGTTTAAGTTCCTGAAACTATAGGGTCCATGACCTGGTCAAGGCATGCTGGATCCCTTGCAGTACTGTGGATTCGTAAAGAACTGTTTAGGTTCCAGAAACCGGGAGGGGACCGTGGCCTGATCAAGGCATGCTGGATCCCTGGCAGTACAGAGGATTTTGAAGAACGCTTTGATTCCAGAAACTGAGTGGTCTGTGGCCTGGTGAAGGCATACTGATGCCTTGGTAGTACAGAGGATTTCTGGAGAACTGTTTAGATTCCAGAAACCATGGGGTCCATTGCCAGGTGAAGGCACCCTGGATCCCTTGCAGTAGAGAGGATTTCTGAACAACTGTTTAGTCTCCAGAACTACAGGGGCCATGGCCAGGTCAAGGCATGCTGGAACCCTTGCACTACTGAGGATTGCTGAGAACTGTTCATATTCCAGAGACCACAGGGTCAATTGCAAGGTGAAGGCATGCTGGATGCAGTGCAGTACAGAAGATTTCTGAAGAATTGCTTAGCTTCCAGAAATTGCAGGGTCTGTGGCCTGGACAAGGCATGCTGGATCCCTTGCAGTAGAGAGGATTTCTGAAGGACTATTTAGGTTCCAGGAATCATGGGGTCTGTGGCCTGGTGATGGCACGCTGGATCCTATGCAGTACAGAGGATTTCTGAAAACTGTTTAGGTTCCAGAAATCATGGTGTCTGTGGCCAGGTAAAGACATGCTGGATCCCTTGCAGTACGGAGGATTTCTGATAAACAGTTTAGGATTTAGAACTCATGGAGTCTGCGGCTTGGTCAAGGCACAGTGGAACCCTTGCAGGACAGAGGATTCCTGAAAAACAGTTTAGGTTCCAGAAATTGTGGGGATCCATGGACTGCTCAAGGCATGCTGAATCCCTTTACGGTACAGAGAATTCCTGAAAACTACATAGGTTCCAGAAATTGAGGGGTCCATGGCCTGGTTAAGGCACACTGGATCCCTTGTAGTACAGAGCATTTCTGCAAAACTGTTTAGGTTGCAGAAGTCGAGGGTCCATGGCTTGGTCAAGGTACGCTGGATCCCTTGCAGTACAGCAATTTCTGAAAAATTGTTCAGGTTCCAGAAATTGTGGGCTCCATGGCATGGTCAAGGCAAGCTGGATCTGTTGCAGTACAGAGCATTTCTGCAAAACTGTTTAGGTTCCAGAAATCGAGAGGTCTGTGGCCTGGTCTGGTATGCTGGATCCCTTGCACTACAGCAGATTTCTGAAGAACTGTTTAGCTTCCAGAAACTGCAGTGTCCATGGCCTGGTGAAGGCAAGCTGGATCCCTTATGGTAAAGAGGATTTCTGAGGAACTGTTTAGATTCCAGAAACCATGGGGTCCATTTCAGGTGAAGGCACCCTGGATGTCTTGCAGTAGAGAGGAATTCTGAAGAACTGTTACGGTTCCAGAAATCATGGGGTCCATGGTCTGGTCAAGGCACGCTTAGATCCCTTGGGTAAAGAGGATTTCTGTGGAACTGTTTAGATTCCAGAAACCATGGGGTCCATTTCAGGTGAAGGCACCCTGGATGTCTTGCAGTAGAGAATTCTGAAGAACTGTTACGGTTCCAGAAATCATGGGTCCGTGGTCTGGTCAAGGCACGCTAGATCCCTTGCAGTACAGAGGATTTCTGAAGAACTGTTTAGATTCAGGAAATTGAGGGGTCTGTAGCCTGGTCAAGGCATGCTGGATCCCTTGCAGTTCAGAGGATCTTTGAAGAACTGTTTACGTTCCAAAATCACAGGATCTGTAGCCTGGTCAAGGCACACTAGATCCCTTGCAGTAGAGAGGATTTCTGAGGAACTGTTTAGGTTCCAGAAATTGCGCATCTGTGGGCTGGTCAAGGCATGCTGGATCCCTTGAAGTACAAGAGGATTTCTGAAAAACTGTTTGATTCCAGAAACTGGGGGGTCTGTGGCTCGTGAGGGTTTGTTGGATCTCTGGCAGTACAGAGGATTTCTGAAGAACTATTTAGGTTCCAGAAAAGTGGGGTCTGTGGTCTGGTCAAGGTACGCTTGGTTCCATTGCAGTACAGAGGACTTTTGAAGAACTGTTTGGGTTCCAGAAACCGAGTGGTCCATGGCCTGGTCAAGCTGCACTGGACCCCTTGCACTTCAGCTGATTTCTGAAGAACTGTTTAGCTTCCAGAAACCGCAGTGTCCATGGCCAAGTGATGGCAAGCTGGATCTCTTGAAGTAAAGAGGTTTTCTGAAGAACTGTTTTGGGGAGAGAGGATTTCTGAAGAACTTTTAAGTTCCAGAACCACAGGGTCCGTGTCCTGGTCAAAGCATGCTGGAACCCTTGCAGCACAGAGGATTTATGAAGAACTGTTTTAGGTTCCAGAAAGCACAGGTCTTGTGATCTGGTCAGGCGTGCTGGTTCCTTGCGGTATAGAGGATTTTGAAGAACTGTTTCGGTTTCAGAAATCAGAGGTCCATGGCATGGTCAAGGCATGCTGGATCCGTTGCAGTACAAGGATTTCTGAAGAACTGTTTAGGTTACAGAAATCGCAGTGTCCGTGTGCTGGTTAAGGCACACTGAATCTTGAAGTGCAGAGGATTTCTGAACAACTGTTTGGGTTCGAGAAATCGTGGGGTCCATGGCATGGTCAAGGCACGCTGGATCCCTTAGGTACAGAGGATTCCTGAAAACTGTTTCAGTTCCAGAAATCAAGGGCCTGTGGCCTGGTGAAGGCACGCTGTATCCCTTGCAGTACAGAGGATACCTGAAAACAGTTTTGCTTCCAGAAACTGTGGTGTCCGTGGCCTGGTCAAGGTACACTGGACCCCATGCAGTATAGAGGTTTTATGAAGAACTGTTTAGGTTCCAGAAACTGTAGGGTCTATGGCCTGGTGAAGGCACACTGGTTGCCTTGCAATACAGAGGATATATGGTGCAGGCAGGAGGCAGTATGGCACAGTGGGTTAAGGCTCTGAGCTGCAAATCTGGAGACCTGGGTTTGAATCCCACAGCCCCTAAATTGCATACTGTGACTCTGAGCAAGTCCACTTACTTCTTGTATGCTCCCAGATTGCACCTGCAAACAAGCTTTCAGCTTAGTGTGTCTCACACCTGGTAAAATAATAATAAAAAAGGATATATGAAGAAATGTTTAGGTTCCAGAAACCACAGGGTCCATGGCCTGGTCAAGCCATGTAGGGTTTCTGAAGAACTGTTTATTTTCTAGAAAACGGGGCATCCTTTGCCTGTGCAAGTCATGCTGGATCCCTGGCTGAACAGAGTATTTCTGAAGAACTGTCTTATGTTCCAGAAAATGCGGGTCCATGGCCTGGTGAAGGCACATTGATCCTTGCTGTACAGAGGATTTCTGAAAACTGTTTAGATTCCAGAAATTGAGGGTCCATGGCCTGGTCAAGGCACGCTGGACCTCTTGCAGTACAGAGCATTTCTCAACAACTGTTTTGGTTCCAGAAATTGAGTGGTACAAGGCCTGGTTAAAGTACACTGGATCCCTTGCAGTACAGTAGATTTCTGAATAATTGTAAGTTCCTGAAATTAGGGGTCTGTGGCCTTGTCAAGGCATGCTGGATCCCTTGGAGTTCAGCGGAGTTCTGAAGAACCGCTTCAGCATCCAGAAACTGAGGTGTCCTTGGCAAGGTGAGGAACACTAGATCCCTTGCAGGAAAGAGAATTTCTGAAGAAGTGTTTAGCTTCCAAAACCCGTGGGTCTGTGTCCAGGTGAAGGCACACTGGATGCCTTGTAGTACAGAGGATTTCTGAAAAACTGTTTATGTTCCAGAAATCGAGGGTTCTGTGGCCTCATCAAGGCATGCAGGATCCCTTGCAGTACTGTGGGTTTCTGAAGAACTGTTTAGGTTCCAGAAACCGGGAGGGGGGATCTTTGCCGGTTCAAGGCATGCTGGATCCCTGGCTGTACAGAGGATTTCTGAAGAACTGTTTAGGTTCCAGAAATTGAGGGTTTCATGGCCTGGCCAAGGCACACTGGATCCCTTGCTGTACAGAGGATTTCTGAAAAACTGTTTAGGTTCCAGAAATCGAGGGGTCTGTGGCCTGGTCAAGGCACACTGGATCACTTGTGGTACAGAAGATTTCTGAAAACTGTTTAGGTTCCAGAAATCGAGGGTTCTAAGGCCTGGTCAAGGCACACTGGATCCCTTACGGTACAGAGGATTTCTTAAAAAACTGTTTAGGTTCCAGAACCATGATGTCCATGGCCTATCAAGGTACACTGGACACCATGCAATCCAGAGGGTTTCTGAAAAACTGTTTGGGTTCCAGAAACCACGGGGTCCATGGCCTGGTCAAGGCAACTGTATCCCTTGCACTACAGAAGATTTCTGAAGAACTTTTAAATTCCTGAAACTATGGGGTCCATGGCCTGGTCGAGGCATGCTGGATCCCTTACAGTACTGTGGGTTCCTGAAGAACTGTTTAGGTTCCAGAAACCAGCTGGGTCCATGGCCTGGTCAAGGTATGCTGATCCCTGGCAGTACAGAGGATTTCTGATGAACTGCTTAGGTTCCAGAAAATGCTTTTGTCTGTGGCCTGGTCAAGGCACACTGGATCCATTGCAGTACAGAGGATTTTTGAAGAACTGTTTGGGTTACAGAAACAGAGTGGTCCGTGGCCTGGTCAAGGTGCACTGATCCCTAGCACTTCAGCAGATTTCGAAGAACCGTTTAGGTTCCAGAAATTGCAGCTTCCATGTGCTGGTTAAGGCACACTGGATCCCATGAAGTACAGAGGATTTATGAAGAACTGATAAGGTTCCAGAAATCACGGGGTCCGTAATCTGGTCAGGGTGTGCTGGATCCCTTGCAGTACAGAGGATTTTTGAAGAACTGCTTGGGTTCCAGAAATCGTGGGGTCCATGTCATGGTCAAGGCACGCTGGATCCCTTAGGGTGCAGAGGATTCCTGAAAACTGTTTCGGTTCCAGAAATCAAGGGCCTGTGGCCTGGTGAAGGCACGCTGGATCCCTTGCAGTACAGAGGATACCTGAAAAACTGTTTTGCTTCCAGAACTCAAGGGGTCCATGGCCTGGTGAAGGCAAGCTGTATCCCTTGCATTACAAAGGATTTCTAAAAACTGTTTAGGTTCCAGAAACGGTGGTGCCCATGGCCTGGTCAAGGTACGCCGACTCTCATGCAGCATATAGGATTTCTGAAGAACTGTTTAGGTTCCAGAAACTGTAGGGTCTATGGCCTGTGGTGAAGGCACACTAGTTGCCTTGCAATACAGAGGATATATGGCACAGGCAGGAGGTAGTATGGTGCAGTGGGTTAAGGCTCTGAGCTGCAAATCTGGAGACCTGGGTTTGAATCCCACAGCCCCTAGGTGCATACTGTGTGACTTTGAGCAAGTCACTTAACTTCCTCGGTTCCCAGGTTGCACCTGCAAACAAGCTTTCAGCTTAGTGCGTCCTCACCTGGTAAAATAATAATAAAAAAAGGATATATGAAGAAATGTTTAGGTTCCAGAAACCACAGGGTCCATGGCCACGCAAGGCATGCAGGGTTTCTGAAGAACTGTTTAGGTTCTAGAAAAGTGGGGCATCCTTTGCCTGTGCAAATCATGCTGGATCCCTGGCTGAACAGAGTATTTCTGAAGAACTGTTTATGTTCCAGAAAATGCGGGGTCCATGGCCTGGTGAAGGCACACTGGATCCCTTGCAGTACAGAGGATTTCTGAAAAACTGTTTTGGTTCCAGAAATCGAGTGGTACAAGGCCTGGTTAAGGTACACTGGATCCCTTGCAGTACAGTAGATTTCTGAATAATTATAAGTTCCTGAAATTGCAGGGTCTGTGGCCTGGTCAAGGCATGCTGGATCCCTTGGAGTTCAGCGGAGTTCTGAAGAACCGCTTCGCATCCAGAAACTGAGGTGTCCATGGCAAGGTTAGGAATGCTAGATCCCTGCAGGAAAGAGAATTTCTGAAGAAGTGTTTAGCTTCCAAAAACCGTGGGGTCTGTGTCCAGGTGAAGGCACACTGGATGTCTTGCAGTACAGAGGATTTCTGAAGAACTGTTCAGATTCCAGAGACTGCAGGCTCCATTGCAAGATGAAGGAATGCAGGATGCCTTGCAGTACAGAGGATTTCTGAATAATTGTTTAGCTTCCAGAAATCGTGGGGTCCATGGCCTGGTCAAGGCATGCTTGATCCGTTGCACTACAGTGGATTTTGAGAAGAACTGTTTAGCTTCTCGAAACCACAGTGTCCATGGCCTGGTAATGGGACACTGAATCCTTGCAGTATAGAGGGTTCCTGAAAACAGTTTAGGTTCCAGAATTTTGGGGATCCATGGACTGCTTAAGGCATGCTGCATTCCTTACCGAACAGAGAATTCTTGAGAAACTGCATAGATTCCAGAAACTGAGGGTTTCCTGGCCAGGTTAAGGCACACTGAATCCCTTGTGGTACAGTGCATTTCTGAAAAACTGTTTAGGTTCCAGAATTCAAGGGGTCCATGGCCTGGTGAAGGCACTCTGGATCCCTTGCAGTACAGTGGATTTCTGAAAACTGTTTAGGTTCCAGAAATCATGGACACCATGGCATGGTCAAGGCACACTGGATCTATTGTAGTACAATGGATTTCTGAAGATATGTTAAGTTCCAGAAATAGCAGGGTCTGTAGCCTGGTCAAGGCATGCTGGATCCCTTGCACTACAGTGGATTTTGAAGAACTGTTTAGCTTCTCGAAACCACAGTGTCCATGGCCTGGTGAAGGGATGCTGGCCCTTGCAGTAAAAAGGATTTTGAGGAAGTGTTCAGATTCCAGAAACCATGGGGTCCATTGCCAGGTGAAGGCACGCTTGATCCCTTGCAGTAGGAATTAAAGAACTGTTTAGGTTCTAGAAATCACGGGGTCCATGGTCTGGTCAAGGCACGCTGGATCCCTTGCAGTACAGAGGATTCCTGAAGAGCTGTTCAAGTTCCAGAAATCACAAAGTCCATGGCCTGGTCAAGGCACGCTGGACTCCTTTGCAGTACAGAGCATTTCTGAACAACTGTTTTGGTTCCAGAAATTGAGTGGTACAAGGCCTGGTTAAAGTACACTGGATCCCTTGCAGTACAGCAGATTTCTGAAGGATTGTACCTTCCTGAAATCACGGGTCTGTGGCCTGGTCAAGGCACACTGAATCCCTTGCGTACAGAGGATTTTGAAGAACTGTTTGGGTTTTAGTAATTGAGGGGTCCATGGCATGGTCAAGGCATGCTTGATCCATTGCAGTACAGAGGAGTTCTGAAGAACTGTTTAGGTTCCAGAAATCATGGCATCCCTGTGCTGGTTAAGGCACACTGGATCTCTTGAAGTGCACAGGATTTCTGAAAAACTGTTTGGGTTCCAGAAATCGTGGGGTCCATGGCATGGTCAAGGCACGCTGGATCCCTTTAGGTACAGAGGATTCCTGAAAAACTGTTTTGTTTTCAGAAATCAAGGGGCCTGTGGCCTGGTGCAGGCACGCTGGATCCCTTGCAGTACAGAGGATACCTGAAAAATTGTTTTGCTTCCAGAAATCAAGGTGTCTGTGCCTGGTGAAGGTATGCTGTATCCCTTGCATTACAAAGGATTTCTAAAAACTGTTTAGGTTCCAGAAACTGTGGTGTCCGTGGCCTGGTCAAGGGATGCTGGACCCCATGCAGTATAGAGGATTTCTGAAGAACTGTTTAGGTACCAGAAACTGTGGGGTCTATGGCCTGGTGAAGGCACACTGGTTGCCTTGCAGTACAGAGGATATATGAAGAAATGTTTAGGTTCCAGAAACCACAGGGTCTATGGCCTGTGGTCAAGGCACCGGATCCTTGCAGTACAGAATGTTTCTATAGAACTGTTTTAAGTTCCTGAAACCACAGGGTCTATGGCCTCATCAAGGCATGCAGGATCCCTTTGCAGTACTGTGGGTTTCTGAAGAACTGTTTAGGTTCCAGAAACCGGGCGTTCTTTGCCTGTGCAAGGCATGCTGGATCCCTGGCTGTACAGAGGATTTCTGAAGAAAATGCGGGGTCCATGGCCTAGTGAAGGCAAACTGGATACCTTGCTGTACAGAGGATTTCTGAAAACTGTTTAGGTTCCAGAAATTGAGGGGTCCATGGCCTGGTCAAGGCACGCTGGACCCCTTGCAGTACAGAGCATTTCCAACAACTGTTTTGGTTCCAGAAATCGAGTGGTACAAGGTCTGGTTAAGGCACACTGGATCCCTTGCAGTACAGCAGATTTCTGAAGGATTGTAAGTTCCTGAAATCAGGAGGGTCTGTGGCCTGGTCAAGGCACGCTGAATCCCTTGGAGTTCAGCGGAGATCTGAAGAACTGTTTAGCATCCAGAAACCAAGGTGTCCTTGGCAAGGTGAAGGAATGCTGGATCCCTTGCAGTAAAGACAATTTCTGAAGAAATGTTTAGCTTCAAAAACCGTGGGGTCTGTGTCCAGGTGAAGGCACACTGCATGCCTTGCAGTACAGAGGATTCCTGAAGAACTGTTGAAGTTCCAGAAATTGCAAGGTCCATGGCCTGGTCAAGGCATGCTGGAATCCCTGCAGAACAGATGATTTCTGAAAAACTGTTTGGGTTCCAGAAATAGAGAGGTTTGTGGCCTGGTTAAGGCATGCTGGATCCTTTACGGTACAGAGGATTCCTGAAAACTGTTTTGATTCCGAAATCAAGGGTTCCATGGCCTGGTGAAGGCACACTGGATCCCTTGTTGTACAGAGGATTTCTGAAAACTGTTTAGGTTCCAGAAATCGAGGAGTCCATTGCCTGGTCAAGGCACATTGGATCACTTACGGTACAGAGGATTTCTGAAAAACTGTTTATGTTCCAGAAATCAAGGGTTCTGTGGCCTCATCAAGGCATGCAGGATCCCTTACGGTACAGAGGATTTCTGAAGAACCGTTTAGGTTCCAGAAATTGAGGGTTTCATGGCCTGGTGAAGTTCCTGAAACTGTGGGCTCTATGGCCTGGTGAAGACACACTGGTTGCCTTGCGAGCAGAGGATTTCTGAAAAGCTGTTTAAGTTCCAGAAACCACGGGGTCCATGGCCTGGTTAAGGCACACTGTATCCCTTGCACTACAGAAGATTTCTGAAGAACTTTTAAGTTCCTGAAACTATGGGGTCCATGGCCTGGTCAAGGCATGCTGGATCCTTGCAGTACTGTGGGTTCCTGAAGAACTGTTTAGGTTCCAGAAACCAGCTGGGTCCATGGCCTGGTCAAGGTATGCTGATCCCTGGCAGTACAGAGGATTTCTGATGAACTGTTTAGGTTCCAGAAAATGCTTTGTCTGTGGCCTGGTCAAGGCACCTGGATCCATTGCAGTACAGAGGATTTTTGAAGAACTGTTTGGGTTACAGAAACAGAGTGGTCCCGTGGCCTAGTCAAGGTGCACTGGATCCCTAGCACTTCAGCAGATTTCTGAAGAAGAACCGTTTAGGTTCCAGAAATTGCAGCTTCCATTGTGCTGGTTAAGGCACACTGGATCCCATGAGTACAGAGGATTTATGAAGAACTGATTAGGTTCCAGAAATTGAGGGTCCATAATCTGGTCAGGGTGTGCTGGATCCCTTGCAGTACAGAGGATTTTTGAAGAACTGCTTGGGTTCCAGAAATCATGGGGTTCATGGCATGGTCAAGGCACGCTGGATCCTTGGGTACAGAGGATTCTGAAAACTGTTTTGGTTCCAGAAATCAAGGGCCTGTGGCCTGGTGAAGGCATGCTGGATCCCTTGCAGTACAGAGGATACCTGAAAAACTGTTTTGCTTCCAGAAATCAAGGGGTCCATGGCCTGGTGAGAGGCAAGCTGTATCCCTTGCATTACAAGGATTTCTAAAAACTGTTTGGGTTCCAGAAACTGTGGTGCCCATGGCCTGGTCAAGGTACACTGGACCCATGCAGTATAGAGGATTTCTGAAGAACTGTTTAGGTTCCAGAAACTGTGGGTCTATGGCCTGTGAAGGCACACTGGTTGCCTTGCATGTACAGGGATATATGAAGAAATGTTAAGGTTTCAGAAACCGCAGGGTCCATGGCCTGGTCAAGGCATGCAGGATCCCTTGCAGTACTGTGGGTGTCTGAAGAACTGTTTAGGTTCCAGAAACTGGAGGCATCCTTTCCTGTGCAAGGCATGCTGGATCCCTGGCTGTACAGAGGATTTCTGAAGAACTGTTCATGTTCCAGAAAATGCGGGTCCACGGCCTGGTGAGGCACGCTGGATCCCTTGCAGTACAGAGTTTCGAAGAACTGTTTGGGTTCCAGAAATTGAGGTTCTATGTACCTGGTCAAGGCACATTGGATCCTTGCTGTACAGAGGATTTCTGAAAAACTGTTTAGGTTCCAGAAATTGAGGGGTCCATGGCCTGGTCAAGGCACGCTGGACCCTTGCAGTATAGAGCATTTCTGAACAACTGTTTCGGTTCCAGAAATCGAGTGGTACAAGCCCTGGTTAAGGCATGCTGGATCCCTTGCAGTACAAGAGGATTTCTGAAGAACTGTTTAGAGTTCCAGAAATCATGAGGTCTATGGCCAGAGTAAAGGCATACTGGAACCCTTGCAGTACAGAGGATTTCTGAAGAACTGTTTGGGTTCCAGAAATCAAGGTGTCCATGGCCTGGTCAATGCACGCTGGATCCGTTGCAGTACAGAGGATTTCTGAAAAGCTGTATAGTTTCCACAAATTGTGGGGTCTGTGGCCTGCTCAAGGCATGTTGGATCCCTTACAGTACAGAGGATCTCTGAAGAAGTGTTTGGGTTCCAGAAATCAAGAAGTCCATGGCCAGGACAAGGCACGCTGGAACCCTAGCAGTGGGAGGTGTCTGAAAAACTGTTAGGATTCCTGAAATCAAGGGGTCAATGACCTAGTCAAGGCATGATGGATCCCTTGAGTACAGGGGATTTCTGAAAAGATGTTTAGGTTTCAGAAATCGAGGGGTCCGTGGCCTGGTCAATGCACTCTAGTGCCCTTGCTGTACAGAGGGTTTCAGAAAAGCTGTTTAGGTTCCAGAAATCTAGGGTCCATGGCCTGGTCCAAGCATGCTGGATTCCATGTAGTACAGAGGATTTTTGAAAAGCTGTTTAGGTTCCAGAAATTGTGGGATGCGTGGCCTGGTCAAGGAACTCTACATCCTTGCAGTACAGAGGATTTCTGAAAACCTGTTTAAGTTCCAGAAATCAGGGGCCCAATGCCTGGTCAAGGAATGCTGGGTCCTTGCATTACAGAGGATTTCTGAAAACTGTTTAGGTTCCAGAAATTGTGGGGTCCGTGGCATGATCAAGGCATGCTGGATCCCTTACAATACAGCAGATTTCTGAAGAACTGTTTAGGTTCCAGAAATCACAGGATTTGTGGCATGGTCAAGGCACACTGCATCCCTTGATGTACAGAGGATTTCTGAAGAACTGTTTGGGTTCCAGAAATCGATGGATCTATAACCTGGTCAAGGAATGCTTTGTCCTTTGCAGTGCAGAGGATTTCTGAAAAGCTGTTTAGGTTCAAGAATTCAAGGGATCCATGGCCTGGTTAAGGCATGCTGGATCCTTTGCAGTACAGAGGACATCTGAAGAACTGTTTAGGTTCCAGAAACTGAGGCATCCATGGCCTGCACAAGGCATGCAGGATCCATTGTGGTACAGAGGATTTCTGAAAACTGCTTAGGTTGCCAAAATTGAGGGAACCAAACCTGTTCTGGGCACACTGGATCGCATGCAGTACTGAGGATTTCTGCAAAACTGTTTCGGTTCCAGAAAGCAAGGGTTCCGTGGGCTGGTGAAATCTCACTGGATCCTTTGCAGTACAGAGGATTTCTTAAAAACTGTTTTGCTTCCAGAAACCATGGTGTCCATGGCCTAGTCAAAGTACGCTGGGCACCATGCAGTACAGAGGATTTCTGAAGAACTGTTTAGGTTCCAGAAACTGTGGGGTCTATGGCCTGGTGAAGGTACACTGGTTGCCTTGCAGTACAGAGGATTTCTGAAGAACTGTTTAGGTTCCAGAAACCACAGGGTCCATGGCCTGGTCAAGGCACACTGTATCCCTTGCACTACAGAAGATTTCTGAAGAACTTTTAAGTTCCTGAAACTATGGGGTCCATGGCCTGGTCTAGGCATGCTGGATCCCTTACAGTACTGTGGGTTTCTGAAGAACTGTTTAGGTTCCAGAAACCAGCTGGGTCCATGGCCTGGTCAAGGTATGCTGATCCCTGGCAGTACAGAGGATTTCTGATGAACTGTTTAGGTTCGAAAATGCTTTGTCTGTGGCCTGGTCAAGGCACACTGGATCCCTTGCAGTACAGAGGATTTCTGAAAAACTGTTTAGGTTCCAGAAATCATGGACACCATGGCATGGTCAAGGCACGCTGGATCTATTGAGTACAATGGATTTCTGAAGAAATGTTTAAGTTCCAGAAATAGCAGGGTCTGTGGCCTGGTCAAGGCATACTGGATCCTTGCACTACAGTGGATTTTGAAGAACTGTTTGACTTCCCAAAACCACAGTGTCCATGGCCTGGTGAAGGACGCTGGCTCCTTTGCAGTAAAAGTATTTCTGAAGAAGTGTTTAGATTCCAGAAACTGATTCAAGAATCTGATAGTGTGGTTGAAAATTTACTAGATGGCAATTAAGTACTGTAATAGGAACTGGCCTCTTTCTGTAGGTATAACAAAAAGAATTTTAGAGGATTTCTTCACCTACATTTTGTGAAGGATAAATAGGGAATCTCACGAAATTGCTTGACAACTTCGCGCTACTACTGTACGAACACTATTCAAGAATCATGCATTAGCCATACTCATACTTTTGCCATACTCTTCTGCTTAGCACTGGCTATGGGCTGCAACTCTTAGTCCCAAAAATGTGTTATTCACCTGTACAGACTATGTGGCCTAGTGGTTAGTACACTGCACTATGATGTAAATTGCCTTTCTGGTGTGGGTTTGAATCCTGTCTCTGTCATCTCACATTTACTTTAAACAATCACTGCACACACATTGAGCGTGGAGTTCTTATTAAACGTACTTATTCTTCTACATGAAGAGAGAATAATTAAAATAGTGAAAGTAAGCATATTTTAAGAAAACAGGTTTAGAGGAACTGACCTCTTTCTGAAGGTATAACCGAAAGAATTTTAGAGGATTTTCCCTAAATTTTGCGAAATATAAATAGGGAATCTCACAAAATTGCTTGACAACAAGGCTACTACTGTATGAACACTATTCAAGAATCATGCATTAGCCATACTCATACTTTTGCCATACTCTTCTGTTAGCACTGGCTATGGGCTGCAACTCTTAGTCCCCAAAAATCTGTCAGTAACCTGAGCAGACTGTGTGGCCTAGTGGGTAAAGCATTGCCTTACAACAAAAATTACTGTGTAGTCGTGTGTTTGAATCCTGTCTCTACCATGTTACATTTAAACAATCACTGCATGCATTTTGAGCATGGAGTTCTTATTAAATGTACTTATTCTTCCACACAAAGAGAATAATTCAAATAGTGGTGAAAGTAAGCTGATTTTAAGAAAACAGTTTTTCTAACAGCTTCCACTTCGTTTTCCTTAGTACTTCTGATACTGTGTATAGTTGGTTCTGAACTACACATTCTAAAAGACTAGGACAGCCGTAAGAAAAAGGGCTTCAGGTGGCACACTGGATGTGTCTTAGCTCTGAAAGGTTTCATTCGCATTGAGAAGATATATTTAACATCTAATGAGTAAAATTCAAGAATAATGCAATAACCATACTGGATCTGTTCCATACTCCTCCCTTCATGCATTCTATGGCACACAACTTTAAGATTACCCAAAATCTACTAGTTATCTATGCAGGCAGTATAGCCTAGTGGTTAGAGCACTGAGCTATGAATCAAACAACACTGTGGTCATGGGTTTGAATTCCCCATCCACCACTTGCAGACATTGAACCAATCATCACTATACAGAGAAGGCCCACTTCCACTATCCCACCCCTGGAAGCTCTGCCTCCAAAACCCCCTCAGAAGCTCAAGTTCTGCCTGAGGCCCTCCCTGCAATCCTCAAATGGAAGCACCACTCCCCCATGGAATTTCTGCATCCACTACCACAACAAATGATTGCTGATCTGTTTCCCTGATATAAATCCATATACAGAAGCCATGCTGCATTCCCTATACAAAGAATTCCCACTTTGTGCTACTGTCAAGAGAGTGAGGTTGGGAGAAGATTCCTGATGTTCAGCTGTGCAGTTTTTAACCCATTTGGAAGATCTGATGAGAGAGAAGGGCCTGGGCCTGGATTGTCTTTAAGATCACCCGATGTGAATAGCAGTCAGGCTATCACGATTTATTATAGCAAGAGCGGAGAATTTTGTGATAGGCTAGTAGGATGTGGAGTTGCTGATGGTCTGGAAATAGGTGAAATGGGGTGGAAATAGGTGAAGCAATGCATGAAATGGTACTACATGTCTGTATTTATAAAATAAACTGCCAATTTTTATAATGTGTGTAGGCTCAACAAATCAAAATGGACACTTTTGGATTCCACCATGTATAAAACTTTAATAATCTAGATCCACCACACAATATTTTCAAACAAGAATCACAGAGGCAAAGCCTCAACTGAAACAATGCAGTGGCCACAACTCAGAAACATTTCCCATATGGCATAGGATTTAGAGGTTTGGCAATGTGAAACTGGCCACTTAAGAAGAACACTGGTGCTCAAAATTAGCAGAACCCACACCAGGGGTAAACTTTCTCTTCTGGCATTGGCCACCTGTAGTGCTGAAATGGTCACTCCAGATGGGGGATTGTCCACCTTTGCTTCCTCAGTCCATACCCAACCATTCTTTCAGAGTTATATCTCAACATTTAGCAAACAGTAGAACTAGACATCTTGGAATGACTTTCACATTCAGCTTTAGGAACACACTACTTTGGAGTGTAAATTTAAAGTCCTGAACAATGTACCAAGTCTCACTGGGGACTCCACAATTGTCAGCCAACTTTAGGAAAAGATGAGAACAGTTTCAAACAGAACAGAACTGGGTGCCTGGGTCCCTTTGTCAGTGCACACCCAAAAGAAAAAAACAGGTACATTTCTCCCAGGATACCGAAATCAGAGTACTCACGGTTGTCAAACAAAAGGCAGCTGCAAATGTCCTGGATCAAATCAGGGATTGCCCTCTGATCCATTCTGCAGCCCTTCTAATCTCACAGGGGATGAGCAAAATCAGGAACTCCTGTGAGATGGTTTCCTCCACTTCTACAAAGCGCAGATGGTTCTCAGCACTAGGGTGAGAAAGCGTAGGCTGTTCTCAGAGCCACACTGCAGCTCTTCACTCCTCAACTGCTAACTCTGATCTCCAACCAACAACCACTGAAGGTTCTAAAACTCCCCACTTACAGCTAGCTACCATGGCATTGCTGCTGCAGAGTTCTAAATGATATCACTTCTTTCCTCCAGCTGAGACCAAGTAAACAAGAGAGAGAGAGCAGGTGAAAATCTATTTAACTAGTTATTCTCCAGCTGCTTCCCTACCTAGCATGGATACTGATGGGATTCTAGTAACCTCAGGGACTGGGGGTTACACATACATGTATTTAGCGCATATAAAAATATTCTCTAGCATATGACACATGGTAAGAGGACTGTTGTGTCCAGGTATCCCCCAAGTCCATAAGTCCCACCACATGCATCTCTGATATCATATTCTTTATATATGACTCATTTTGCATATACAGTAAATAAAAAAACTTGTTATGCCCATATTTTTAAAGTACAGATGTTCCCATGAGCTTTGAAGATAGTGCTTCTAAGGCAAAATAAAAAAAAAACACTTCCAGGGATGTGGATATGATGTTCTATCCACCCTTCTAGCAGTGTCCTTTCCCTTTAAGGCTACTTCAGAAAGTCTTCAAGCTGGCTTCTTCCACCCACCTGGGTGGTAACTGCCTCAGCTCCTCCCTTGACACCAGATCTTTCTTGGCTGAGGATCTTGGCCTTCATGATGGGCACTCAGCACAAGCTGGCAGATGTCCCTTTCCTTTCTATTGGAAGAAGCAGGTTCCCTCCTTACTGCTCCCCTCACTTAAATCTTCAGATTTACTTCCTAAAACTTAAAACTCTCATGAGTCTTGTCTTGACTTGATCTTTGATCGTGACCATCATGGACGATAAGTCTGCTCCTGGGTTCCGCTGGTGCCCTTGCAGGCAAAGCTGTCCAGAATTGACTCGTACATCATGTGCATCTACTGCTTGGGGCATGAGCATGATCCCCAGGCCTGCAACTTTCATTGCTCATTTCACCTGACTGTTCTTGAGGACCGTCTTGCCTGACTTAGACTGGGCTGCCTGGTGCAATGGAACCCACGGTTAAATCTAAGAACACCCATTGGGTGGTCTCCATGTCTGAGGGTCTGCCAAACAGCTTGTGGCCTCTTAAAAGGAGGTGGCCCAGGCTGCATCCTCTCTTCTTTGGCTTCTGCCTTCATGCTGCTTTAGCTGGGCTCAACTTTATGGGTTCCTTCAAAGAATTGTGCAGTCTCTGCTGACCCTCAGTCAGGGACCCTCTTATACACAAATCCAAATCCAAGAAGGAGTCCAAAAGGAGAAGAAGGGACTCATAATTGTTCATGGGATTGGAAGCACTCTCTGTCGAAGTCTCCAATTCCTGCACTTCTCTAGATCTGACTTTGGTGAATCACAGGCTCCAGGGTAACCCTATCGGGCCTGTTGGCTGAGATGCTGGTTGAGGTCCCAGCTGAGATTTTCTCGAGCCAACTAACCACTTGTTGACTGAAGGGATGACACTTCTTTGTCCAGGACTCCGGTCCTGACACAGACCATTGGAGGGACAGATCAGTCCACTGACCACCTGCCTCTGGTCCCAGACCCTGACCTGGAGGAGCCTTGGTGCTCACGCTCCCTCTGAGCCCCATGGCCAGTTCCCTCAGCAATTGAGGTTGAGGTCTCGATCTTCTTCCCATGGGTTGAGCAGCTCCTGCCAACATCAGCACTCCCACTCTTAGTGACACGAGAAGTGATGCCCCTACTCTTCATCCTTATCCTTCTTGGGTGAGGAGAGGCTTTGGTGCAAATTGCATCAACGCTATGAGGATCTTATGTTTCAACAGTTGGTGCTTACGGCATCAAGCTGACTCTGGCTTCTATGCCAGCCATCACCTTGCTGTCGCCTGAAGGCCAATGCCTTCTCCATTGATAAAGCAAACCAAATTGGTCTTGGCCTAAACAGCCACTGACCAGTGCACTACTAAAGTCTCGGACGTCTAAGGGCTTCTCCATTGGCTGTCGGTCACCGTCACCCTGACCATCGCGGAGGGTCAGTAGGACTTGAAGTCGACCACTCTTTAATGACTCCTTGTAGTCTGAGGGTTCCTCCCTGCACTCCTGCCCATTCAGCATAGAGTCCTGTGGGGTCTCTTGATGGATGAAAGCCCATCTTCTTTCATGGGCCTTCTCTGCCTGATCTCTGAGTTGATGGGTATGAAAATGGAGCCCATTCAGAAGTGGGCTCATTACCCAATGGCCAAGATCCTCGACTAGGGAGACACTACTATGGAGGCTTTCTTGGTGGCAGAAAACATTCTTGGCCCTGCACTGGAATGTTGGCAGTGCCAGCTTTCTGTCCTGTGCCTTCTGCCCGGATGGCCGCAAGTATCACGGTTCCTACCAGTTCCTCTCGGGATTCACAGAGCACCCCTCGACTGAGGGGTTGGTGGCAGAACTCTGTGTTTAGGCACTCCAGCAACACCAGGTATGTTGACAAGCCGCCTGACAAGGAGGCCAGGAAGTTGGACCATGCTGCTAAGAAAGTTTGCCCTGCTTCTCGCTTGATCTCTGCCAGGTGAGTTCGGCTCTCCTCATGGCCCATTTCTCCCATGCCCTGTTGGGCACCCTGGATGAGGTGCTTCCTCATCTCCAGTGGACCTTCTGACCAGGGTCAAACAGGTCTGGGATCAGGGCCAGGCTGTAGCCAAACAACAGCTCCAGACAGCCATGGACACTGGGGACTCTTGTGCCTGCTGTGTGGCAGCCTCAATGACCATGCACCACAGGGCTTGGCTGAGGATCTTGGCCTTCATGATGGGCACTTAGCACAAGCTGGCATATGTCCCTTTCCTGGGCACCGACCTGTTTGGGTCTGGGGTCAAGGCAACCTCACATGTACTGAGAAGTCAGTGCCACCTTGGACACTGTGACATCTGCCCAGAAGGACACTGAGGACTACAAGCAGCAGCAGAAGGAAGCCCTTTCAGTCTACCTCACTCCTGGGTCAAATCCACCAGCCTCAGGCTGGCCAGCAGCTCAGACCTGGTGATCTTGGTCCAAGTTGGTGGCCTTGGTGGTCCACAAGCCTGGAGGGAGGCTCCAGTGGTGACTCAACTGGGCCCTCCTCCTCCTGTAAGCCTGCCTAGTGATGGGATGAGGGTGTCTCCATCATGCCCATCACACCTCCCTGGGTTCTCCCGTGGGGCGCGGCTGTGCCATTTCCTTTCTGCCTTGTCCTCTGTCACCACAGACAGGTGGGTTCTCAAAGTGGTGAGTCAGGTTCTGCCTCTGGAATTTGAGCATTACCCTCATTGCTGAGTGCGCACTCCATGGGAGGACTTTTCCAAAACATGCTGTCAGCTCTCAGAGCTGACATAGTTCAACTCCTTTGCAAGGAGGTCATGGTTCCTGTCACAGATCCTCTGGAACACCCAGGGTTTTCCTCCAGGTACTTCCTGGTGCCAAAATGGATGGAAGTCTGGCGTCCCATTCTAGATCTGCGCGACTTGAACAAATTCCTCAGGTTGTGCACCTTCAGGATGGTAACTCTGTCTCAGATCATACCATCTCTAGAGTGAAACATGTGGTTTTGCTCCCTGGATCTTCTGGATGTTTTCCTCCATGTCCCGATCTGTCCATCTCATTAAGGTTCCTCCACTTCTGAGCAGAGGGAATCCTCTATGAGTTTCAGTCCATGCCATTTGGCCTCTCCTTGGCCCCAGGGTCTTCACTAAGTGCATTGCAGTGCTGGCAGCTTACCTGAGGCACCAGGGGTCTGGGTTTACCCTACCTGGATGACTGGCTGATTTCAGGTCCCTCCAGGCAGCAGGTGGAGTGGTCCAGGGTCTGGTCCTCCAGACCTGCATCTCCCTTGGCCTCTTGGTCAGTGAGGCCAAGTCTGAACTGTGCCTTCTTGGGTGATCAAATTCATTGGGGTGGAGCCCGACTTGCAGAGCCAGAGCACGGCTCCCTACAGACAGGGTGGATGCTCTCTCCTCCTGTGCCTGATCACTTTGGGTTGGGCAATTGTGCTCTGTCAGGACACTCTGGCTTGCTGGGCTACATGACAGCCTGCACCAGCATGGTCCATTGTAGCAGCAGGAGAATGCAGTCCTGCAGTGGGAGCTGGCCAGCTAGTGGTCACCGTGACCCATTGGTGTGGGACTCCATCCAGTGGTGGTTAGTCCCAGAGCATCTGCAAGAAGGGATACCATTGGTTCGCCCAGAGCCAATGGTCATCCTGATGACCAATGCCTCTCGCACGGGTTGGGGTGCCCACCTGGTGGAACACAGAGTCCATGGGCTCTGGACTCCCATGGTCCTAATGCCACATCAACCTGCTGGACCTCTGTGCAGTTCAGCTAGTGCTGACTGCATTCACTCCACACATCTGGGGTCAAGTAGTCCAGGCCCAGATGGACAACACTATGACCATGTACTACCTCAACAAACAGGGCGGGATGCACTCCCTGCCCCTATAGGAAGCTTTGGACCCTCGTGCACAGCCTGGAGGCAGATCTCCTAGACATCCATGTGGCAGGGCCTCCAATCAGCTGGCGGATGCCCTCAGTCAGGTAGGCGAGGTGTCTCACGAGTGTTCTCTCCACCTAGAGGTAGTACATAGCCTGTTCTCCAGTGGGGCACCCCTCAGGTGAACCTGTTCACCTCAGAGAGAAAGCTGTGGCTGTTTGTGGCCACCCCTCAACAGGGAATGCTGCAGGGGATACCTTGCAAGACCATGACCCCAGGTCTCTTCTATGTCTTCCTCAATTCCCTTGATCCACAAGGTGCTGCTCAAGGCCAGGAGGGACAAGGCACAGGTGATCCCGGTGGCTTCAGACTGGCCATGCCAGTTCTGGTACCCCAATCTCCTTAGCCTCAGCAGCAAGTTCCCAAGACATCTTCCCTACACCGGACCTACTTTCCATCAATCAGGAAAGGTACCACCTGGACCTTCAATCCTTGCACCTGACAGCCTGGTTCCTGAGCAGCTAGAGGTCCAGGCTTTGGGCCTCTCAAGCTTTCGTCACTGTTTTGGAAGCATCTCAGAAGAGTCAACCAGGAAGTGCTATGCCTTCAAATGGAAGAGATTCTCCATTTATTTATTTACTAGCTTTTGTTTGTCAGGTAAGCACACTAGACAAAGAATGCCTATTTTCAGATGTGACCCGGGAGATTACAAGTAGGTTTACAAGCAGAATGAGAACAAGTACAACATAGTGAAATACAAGCATTGAACAAGGTGAAACAAATAAGTACAGGATGATCAGATAAGCATATACATCAAGGTAAGAACATACAAACAGTAATAACAATTCTTGGTGTAACATGGGCTTTAAGGTAGGACATTGGGTGGTTGTCTCGGTATAAGGATGATTAGTGCTGAAATGCAGGAAACCATAAGAGTAGATGGTTCTCTATTTGAGCTCAAGGGAGGGTTAGTAATAGGGAAGTGGATGGAGCACACCTGGGTCCAAGTCAGGGTTGGAGGTACCAAGCATCCTAGGGACAGTTGCAGGCTGAGGCAGACATCAGGGTGCCGGTAAGGGCTGGATCCTTTGTCCTGTCCAGTGGCTAGCCATCTGGATTATCTATGGATTATCTATGGTCCCTCTCTCAGTTGAGCCTTTAGCCAGCGACCCTTAAGGTGCACCTGGCAGCCATCTCTGCTTACTGGGCATGGGCGGTCAGCAGTCGGTGGTGCAGGAGATGGTCTGGCACTTTTTAAGGGCCTTGATCACATTTCTCCAGTGCATGAACCACTACCATCGTGGGACTTGGTGCTGGTTTTGGCAAAGTTCATTGGCAAGCCATTCAAATTGATGCATAGGTGCAACATGTCTCACCTGCCATTGAAGACCACCTTCTTGGTGGCTAGCATGTCAGACAGAAGGATCAGTGCGCCCAGGTGCTTTGGGTGGAGTCTCCTACTTGGTCTTCCACACGGACAAGGTTGCCCTGTGCCCCAACCCAAAGTTCCTCCTGAAGGCTGTGTTCGAGTTTCACCTTAACCAGGTGATTAATCTCCTGTGTACTTCACCAGTCACACCTCGGAGGCCGAGCACAGGCCCCATACTTTGGACCCGCGGTGAGCACTCGCTATTATAAAGAGAGCATTCTTGGAGTTTGGGGAGAGGTTCACCAGCTGTCACCTACACTGAAGTCGCACCTGGCAGACCTACAGCCATGTGAGCGATTGGCATGTGGATTGTACCTGTATTGATCTCTGCTATAGGTTGGTGGGCAGGAGCCTCCCAGAGGGCTAAGGGCTCATTCCACTTGCCATACTGCTGCATCAGTGGCTGCTTGAGGGACATCCCTATCCTGGAAATCTGCGGGCTGCTACCTGGAGGTCAGCACACACCTTCATTTCCCATTACCACATTGACCTCAAATCACACCCGGTATGCTGGTTTTGGGGCCTTAGTTCTCCAGTCTCTGTTCCCTAAGTAGGAGGTGCACCTTGCCTCCTCCCTCCCCAGACAACTGCTAGGAGTCTTCCAGAAGTGTGGATAGAATATCATATCCACATCCCTAGAAAATAAGGTTACTCACCTGTAACAGTAGTTCTAGGAGTGGTATATGATGTTCATCCACATGGACCCACCCGACCTCCCCTGGCTTTGACACACAGTCTGCTTCCAGCGGGCAAGATCTGGCATCAAGGGTGGAACCAAGGAGTTACCATCTGGTGGGTGGGAGGAGCCAACTTGAAGACTTTCCGGCAAGCCTTAAAGGTAAAGGACACTGCTAGAAGTGTGGATGAACATCATATACCTAATCCTAGAACTACTGTTGCAAGTGAGTAACCTGTTTTTCTGGTTGCCTATAGCCCATTTGCCCTGTGCCTTCTAAAGCCTCTACAATATTTTATGCTAATACCTTATTTTCATGTTTTCATGTCACCTTTCTGTGATTTATATTATTTTTAATTATTTCATTATTTTCAATCATTCTTTCTGATGCAACATTCTCTGAGTGTGTACATGTGGAGATGACACTTTCCTTAAGCAAGGTATGAATTTGTTTTCTTTATTCCTACATCTCATGCTTCTAGTTTACTCATGTAACAAAATCTTTTTCTTAGAGGCTTATTATGAAAATGATACTGTTCTATAATTACTGGTGGACCCCCCTTTATCAAACTGTTTTCAAGGCTCTTCAAAACGCCTATAATAATTCGAAATGAGTTATTACGGCATTTGGCGAACCACCTGTCTCCTTTGTGTGTCACTCATCTGTATTCTGCCTCTTCATTGGTTCGTGCTCGTGAGTAGGTGGGTTGAATAGCTTGAAAATGCGGCTCTTTTTTTTGCATTTGCCGACGAGCCGCTTTTATTTACCACCCTCCCTATCTCTATTTGATTTTTATTGTTTTATCTGGTTGATCCCACCTTCCAAATACAAAAGGACTATCTGGTTGATCCTGCTGTATCTCCGGATCGGGAGATGCTGTCGCCAACTCCAAGTTGATTGCTGGATGGACCCCAGTACCAGTCAACAGCTGACAGTTTAAAAAAAAGGTCAGCAGAGAGCAAGGGAGAAAGAGAGTGTGTGTGTGTGTGTGTGAGAGAGAAAGGCAGTGAGTGTGTGTGTGTGTGTGTGTGTGTTTGTAAATAGCAGATATACTGAGACACAGAGTAAACTCTGCACCAGTAATTATAAAAATAATCAACTTAGCATATGGATTTTTAATACCTCAGTAGGATATTTCCTATAAACCCTCGAGCGTCGCTTTCGAGGTTTATGGTTATCACACACCTCGGTGTGTAAAAATCCATAACACACAGTTGCCTATCTATTATTCTCTATTTAATCAAATGGCCATTATTAGTGTTCTCCTGATGCGCATTGTAACATTATAAGAGTTGTTACATGTGCTGTAAGCAAGCACTTCAAGAGATATGCTTCAAACAAATTATGGTGGAGATAACAAATGTGGAACAGGGAGACTCCTCATTGAAAACTCATGACCCACTGAGATTAATAAGAAAATACATACCAATAATGTTGAGATATATTTGGTCATGATAACCAAATACCGTGGTCAATAAAAATGTGCATAAGCAGTTGAAACCCCAATGTCATAGTGTCACTTTGTAGAGCATACAGTTATGTATATAAAAGGCAATAAACCACTCTCACCACTGCTCAGATTAAGCTTGATGAATTTATTATTTAGAGTGCCTTATAGAAGGAAGTCACCAGATGAACAAAGAACCTGACTGGTTTCATGCCCTAACGACATCATCAGGGGAGGTCACCCTAGCATGTCATCAGGGGGCATGCTACAGCACGAAACCAGTCAGGATTCTTTGTTCAGCTGGTGCCTTCCTTATGTATGGTGGCACTTATATTTTTATTTTGCATTATTTCTTTATCTCCTCCTACATGCCATGGATCTGCCATTTTCCTTCAGGCAGCCATGATCCCCGACATCCACTTACTGTCCTCCCTTGAACCCCTACCTCATATCGCAGCTGACCCTGGGGTAGCTCGGCATAACCCTTCACTGAGTGGGTCCTCCTCCTCTGAGGGGAAGGCAATGGTGGGGCAGCCAGCACACTCTTTCTCTCGGCCCCAGGGCACTGCTGAGGCAGTCTTGGTGGTGTTGGCAGATTGTCTGCCATCATCCTGGCCAGTCCGGGATGTTTTCTGTTTTCTGGCACCCTGACATGGTGCTACATCTTGTAGTGCTCCTGGTCTCCACTGGGGCTGCTACAGAGCAAGGCATCACCCTAACTCACCCCAGGACAGGAGAGCAGACCCTGGATGCTCATCCTCCCGCCTCGCTGACCCCCAGCGACCCGAGTCCATTCCCCAACCCAGGTTGCGGTGTGGTTTGAGGTAAGGGCCAGTGCTCAGCCCTCTGCGCTACTGGGCCAGCCTGGTGGCACTTTTATATGATAAATTCATCAATCTTAATCCGAGCAGCAGTGAGTGCAGTTTATTGCCTTTACTTACTTAGTTCCTTTACCACACCTCCATTCAGGGAGTTGTTTTGTTGTGGAGAGCATATGTATGCCTGATTTATATTTTGTAACCCAGTTCTTGATACTATACAATGAGGGTGAAAGTGACGCACTGTAAAGACTAAAATAATTATCAACTAAAATGTTCCACTGGCTCTCTAATTTACAAAATAATGATAGACAAAAAAACTAAGGCCCAGATATTCAAAGGAGATGCGCCTGGTGCAACTGAGTTGCACCAGCGCATCTCAGAGTACTCTCTCTGTGCCATATGTGAAGGGATGTGCCATGAAATTCCAGATGCACCACAGTGCAAAATAATGTTTGCATCTGAGGGGCATTCCCTGCATATGTGGCACATTGCAATATTCAGCCAAGATGTGGGCGCAGCTGCCCGCACATTTCGGAGATGTGTCATAAAAGTTACACATGGAAGAACCATGCATAAGTCATAGCCACCCACAGGTGGGCTGCTGTACTGCACAGTGCAACACAGCAGCCACCAGCCCTGGTGGCTACCCCCTAGCCCCAATCATAAACAACAATCATACCCATCACATCCTTGCTAGTCTAGTGGCCCCTCCCATCCCCGATCGCATATAAAAAAATCATCTCCTCCTTCCCTGGTAGTTTAACAGACCCCGCCCATCCCTGATCATATTATTAAACATAATCAACCCGTCCTTCCCTGATAGTCCAGTGGTGCCCTCCTCTCCTGAACCCCATCCAATTAATATTTTTGGATGCCCTGGTAGTCTAGTGTCCTCCTCCTAGTCTGATCATAAATTGAACAACTATCCCTAGGTCTGCCTGGTGGTCTAGTGGATCCCACCCTCCACCCACTGAAGAACTCACTCCCCACCCTGCTTCCCTCGTCCCAGTATTGCCCTGTGTCTGGCGGTCAGCACAGCCCACCCAAGATGCCTCCTCAGCTGCCCGCTGACAGAGCTGTCAGTGACTGACAGCGTACTGTATATCTGTCGACCCATTGGTAGAAACTCTCAACCAATGGGCTTGCAGTGTGTACTGTATGCTGTCATTCACAACTTTGTGAACGGACACAAAGTGCAAAACACACATTTCTATTTTTTTACTTTGCCAGTAGCGGTCCTCCATGTGTGTTTCGACTGCTACCATTGCACTATTGTTGAGTACAGCTTTCAACTAGGTGCTGTTATTGTCTGCACCATTTTATTGTGTGGTTCTTGACCACACTGTTGTTATGGGCAGCATTTGAACCTAGTGCCATTCATAGTCCTTGTTATGTGGCTGTGTATGTATATTAATCCTTCATTTTCTTTGTCTGGTTTCTAATGGTAAAATTACTACGCTCCGAGTGGCCTGAATGAAAGGGTTTGGGATCTTAGTTATTTCTGTTTTAAATGTTTGCAAAAGTAAATGGTACATGCTGTGTTGCTTTGTTTGCTGACTTTCACAATGTACCCACCAGAAAGGTTCATCATCATAATATTCTGAAATCTAATGTATAATGATGCTTAATGGTAATACCAAATGTTTGGTAGTTTAGACTGACTTTGTGAATGGAGTTCAGTTTTATTCAGATTTATTCAAATTTATCAAGGCTCCTCTGTTTTTATAAAATTACCTTTTTATTATTCATCTATTTGTATTCAATATATTTTTTCTGAACTGAGGCCTGCAGTACCCTGCAACTTATAAGGAAGTTATGGAAAGACATTCATTTTGAGCACCTGTTGTAAGAAATTATATTCATATGTTTAAATCCTACTTTCTAGCTTCTGTATCAGTGGGGTGAAGATGAAATCTAATAATGAGTATTTAATGGAGCTAAATTAATCCCCAGATTTGTTAATAGGAGGTTGTTGGTAATAGAAGTTTTCTAGTAGGTTTACATGACAGGTGATACAATTTTATGCTCACTTACACTTATGCAAGGAACATATTGGGACAATATGGCATTTGAGAGGTGTGTCACTGCCAAAGTCAATTACAGTGTAAACTGCAGTGGGCTTGGCAGTACGCCAATGACCAGTAACTCTGGTCATGACACTAGTTCTGCTTTGCTGACTTGGCGTGTTCTCTAGTTAAAGGAAATGAACTGCTCCAATGGAAGTGCTTCATTTCTTTCTGTAGCTGTAACTTCAGCCATGCATGTTAGAGTGCACACTAATGTGCATGGCTGGAGTTATGGCCAATGTTCTCTCCCTGTCTTTGCTCCTCTTCAATCCTCTCCACTTCAACATTAGCCCTGCTTCTCCTGCCATCCACCACACTCTCCCTGGTGCTTGCTCATCTTCAGTCCCTGCCCCACTTCACTTCAAGATTAGCTGCAGTGACAAAGAGGTGAGACGCTCCAGTGGTCTGCAGGGATGGGAGGCAGAGGCAAGTCAGAGAACCTTGAGAGCATTTTAATTAGACAAAGCAAGCAGTCACAGCCCCCAGACCAAGGGCTACATAAAATGGCATTTTATTTAGCATACAGTGCAAAGTGCAAAATGCAAACAAACAGGTTCTCGGACCATTATGGTGGCAGGTTCTGGTTACAGAAAAGAGTTCTTATGCTAGGCATAGTAGCCCTTGGTCTGGGTGCTGACTGCTTGCTTTTTCCGACTTTGATCTGTTAAAGCACCAGCCCGCTCTCAGTGCAGCTCTTCTACTTCACTTGGACAAAGCATTTTACTACTAGTGATTCCTTAGCAACAGATACAACCAACATGTTGGCAAACCAATCTGTTCTCTCATTGCTAGCAGTATTGTAATTTGTTTTACACATTGACCCTTCACCCTATGTTATCACCGAGTGCATCAAGATTAGACTCTTATATGCCCCCAAATCCCCACCTGCAGACATTTTTGTGTGAGCCTCAAAGAATCCTGCCATGTCCTAAAGCATTGATTAGCTCTTTGAGAACTCACTGGTTTAGAGTAACGATCAGCAATGCATGGGTGGATCAGCGTGCTGCCTCTGTGAATTGCAATGCAATATCTTATAACTTATAAGATATTGCACTGCAATTCACTTATAAGTGTGCCATTTATTCTATTATAGTTAAAAAAGGAAAGGAAATCGAATCTTCTGGATTTGCTATAGTCTTCCACATTTCTTACATTATATGATGAGTTCAAAGGTGCTAGGTGACATTGTACAACTGGCATCTATATTTAAGCAATAAAACACGACAGGGTGTGGGTGATGCTGGGTTTACCCAGGCCTGGCATGCATCCTCGTGACCAAACTTCGCCAGGCATGGTAAATCCCAGCATCACCCACACCTGTTGTGATTTATTGTGATTATACAATGGCCTCATTTTATTGTTGACAAAATAAAGTAAAAGTCTTTTTGTTTGTATTTTAAATTGTTTTATAGCTGTTATTGCTCCACCCCAAAAATAGTTCTTTGTTGCTGGGCATGCAAGGAACTATCATTGATCTCTGCTCCCATTTGACAGATAGGCTCTTTTGTTTAAGATTACCCAGACTGCAGCAAGGTACAGAGAGTAATAGAAGCTGCCATCCCCATTCAGCTAAACAAATATTTTCATACTTTGATCAATGCTGAATGGGGAAAGTGTATTTGAATTAAAAACAAGTACTACAAGTTAAGGGAATCATGATCAAAAACCAAGCCATGATACTGGACATGCACCTATGCATATGCATGGCCACTTGCCTGGTATCATGGCTCTGCTTTTTGACATGATTTCCATAATTTCTAGAACATTTTTAATTCTGAAAACTTTCCCAGTTCAGCATTAGTGATAGCGTTCAAATGTTTTTAGCTGAGCGGGATGGTCCCAGGCATGTATGAGTGTCCTGCAGCAAACAAACAGCAGTGCCCATTTAAAGGCAACAAGGCTATTTATGTTGGTGTGTCAGTGTGTGTCTGTGTGTGTTTGGGGTGCTCAATTACTGACTACCAACAGTGGAGTTGAGGTTCTCTGTTTTTCTATGGGGTTTATTGCACCCACCACTGCTTTTATTAGCCACTGAGAAACAACTGGTTAGCAGACTAACTAAGCACTATATTCTGGAGACGTGGTTTAATTCCCAGTAGGGTCACATTATTTCTTTTCACTACAATTTGTGATTTAAATTGCTTAGCAGTGGCTAACAGCACACCAAAAGCATCTACCGTCATCTAGAAAACACTGAGTTAGGAACACTTGAGTGGATGTTGAAACAGTTAATGTAGGGTTGGGCAATGTTGCATAACTGCATAACACATCAATCTTTTTTTTTGATCAAGGCAGAAGCTAGTCCTTGAAACATGTCATCAAAGCATCTGAACTGTCACAGAGAAAAGTTAACAAGTTTCTTATGCTCTTACTTGAGTTGTTGTGTATTTTATGCAAACCCAAAACAGATTTAATACATCCTGTTCATCATCAAAGATTTAATGTTTAACAAGTTATGCTGTTACAATTAAAACATATATATATATATATACAAATATATATTACATTCTCAAACATTTACACTTATAAAATATGCATAACTATCCTCATATTTTAATGTATTATAACATAACATGCACAATTCAGTATATTTCACATATTGCACTTAGTTAACACTTTCCTTATTTAATCACACTTTACTAGTTAATACGTCATGTTTCAATTTTCATTCTAATTTTCTTTATAATCTTTTAATATCTCAGTTTGTGCTCACTATTTCTCTAAACTTTGATTATATGTAATCAAATTTCTCTTTATTGTGTATTCTTTGTAAATTAATAATCTTTACAAAAGATGTTACCTTTTCTAGAATTTTGTTGACTCTTGCATTCAGCAGGTTAGCTGTCAGAACCTGATGGCTACCTTCCATTTGACCCAGAATTTGCCCCACTATTTTTGTCCTCATCCTCTGATAGAGGGACATACAATTGATAAATGCACTATACCATCTGTATCTAAATTGCACTTGCATTTTCCATTGGAATCTAGTGTGCTATTTATAATGGGCCAGATATTCAAAACTTTGCCCTGGTGCTAAATTAGTACTGCCAGTGTGCTAAATTAGCCTGGAACCAATAATCTGCTATATTCAAAGGGATAGCCCGGTGCTAAACCTGCTGAATATAGCATGCTAAGGAAGCCAGGCAAACTGTGCTGGGAGTGCAGTGCAAAAATAGCCTGGAAATAAGACAGCTCTGAATATAGCAACCAGGAAGGGCAAACCACAACAATATCCCAGTTCACAACGACGTGAAGGAAGGTAGAGGTGAACTATGTGGCCAGTGTGTGCTAGCAAAGAAGTGGAGTCAGTAAAGCTGCAAGCAGCAGCGCATGTGAAATTACATTGTGCAGAAATGTACAATGATTCTGAAACATTTCTGTGGCACAAGCACATTTGCACAGGTTTAGTGTGGAGCTGTTGTTTGCTCCAGCGCAATCATATTTGCCCGGGCAAAACTTTGCTATATTCAAAAGTGACATGTAAATGAGCCTACTTAGGTAGACTGTGGGCAAACATCCAGATTAGCATTTCATTATGACCTGATTTGTATGCAGTTTGCCTAGCACTATTGCAGGGTTCCACAGCTACACCTGTAGGTCAGTCTGGAAGTACAGGGGTTGGCTGAGTCTGCCCACAGCTCTACCTGTAGGTCAGTCTTGAAGTACAGTGGCTGGCTGGGTCTGCCCACAGCTCCACCTGAAGGTCAGTCTGGCAGTGCATGGTGGTAGCTGCAGGCTACATTTGTACAGTACAGCATAGAATATTGTGCCCCAGGGGACTACATGGACAGGCACAGCTGGTGGTGCTGCATGCAAGTGTCAAACTGTAGTTCATGCTACAGGCACAGCACACACTACTTTAGCAAGGAGACAGTAGTGTGAGGGACACAGCAATGCTTATGGTGTGTAGGGCAGTGATGACCACTGCACTGTACACAGTGACAGGTCCAACTTGCAGGTGTTTACTCACAATGGACATTACTATTATGCTGTTGTGTGACCCAGAGATGCTGCACCACTGGCATGGGATGCTCACGGTGACATATACATGCCTGGCTGTGTGTGCTGTGGTGTCTGTACAGATATGTGGTATGTGGCTAGGGGCACATACATCAGACAGGCATACTGGTGTTGGGGTATTCCCAGCACTGGCCCATGTGCACTGTGTGGCATGTCCCAGCCTTGTGGCCACACCCAGTCTGTGGTGCAGCCTGGCCACTCATACACCCTCCCCTTAACACCTCCATGCCCACAATGCTGCATGTGTGTGCTGGCATCTGTTGGTGTCCACTGAAGGGTGGTCTGCAGGTGTGTGCTGCATGGCCGCACTGCCATGGTGTCCACTGTGAGCTGGGTCACCACTTACTGCCTGGCATGGCTGGAACTGGTGGCAGATGATGGCATCATATGGATGCTATCTGTGAGCAGCATGTTTCCTCTGTCTGGCTTATTTATATGTGTCATACGTATTGGTTAAGGTCACGCAAAGCCATGCAAAAGTTGCACAATGATGCACAATGCCACAAAGTCATGCAAACCTGGTTTTCCCAGAGTTAAGACTACCTTTTCCTGGGCGGTAATTTGCACCATGCAAAGTGTTGCGCTAAGATGTGCAAAACACTTTGTGCGGTGCTATTCACTGACTATAGCGTTGCACCTGTATTCATGTACACACACCCTTAGTTTGCCCTTGCATACATTATAATTTTACCTGAGCTAATGTAGTTTGTACTCGCTATTTGACTTTTAGAATATAGCAGACCCATGCTAACCCGGCGCTAACCCTATGCAAACGGTTTGCACCAAGCGAAAGTTTTAAGTCCCTGGCCCAATGTGTTTTAATCTCTCCTTTTATGATATTTGAATCTGTATCTTACAAATAGATTCCTTCTAGAAGGATTTTTAATTTTATCTAAATACTTTTCTAGGCCAAAAACCTGCTTATTAAGAGCTAGCCATTTACTAATGTTCTACTCTGAGCAGCTTTCAATGTCCTTCTGCTTGAATAAGTCCCTTATTCTAGTTTTAGTATCCTATATATCTCTTCCAGGGGTTTCTATAGGTATCTATGATATTTGATATAAGCCCATATGGTTTAATCCACTTTTCAAGTGCTTCTATTATAGGAAATGTTAATTGTTTTGTCATGATAGGCTATGGCCTCATCCAGACAGTGTTGTGGCAGTCAATAATTTGGCATCCTATATACTTTTAAAAGTATAAAATTATTCTTTCTTGTACCAGGCATTCTATTAGTACCTGACCCAATTCGGCTCTTATTAATGCTGCTGGAGTCCCCAGTGGCAGGCCTATTACTTTCCTATATAATACATATATAGTCTTCTCTATTTTACCATTTATTTTTGACCCCAGATTTTCACTCCATATAATATCTGTGACCTTATTTTGGTGTTTATTACTTTTATTAGTCCTTTACTGAGCTATCTCCAAATTTATAATAGAAGCTTGATATGGCTGGCAAAATATTTTTAATTTGTATTTCAATTTTTTACAAGCTTATTCTATAGACAATTTTCATTCATATCAATACCTACATATTTAAACTCTCTTACTTGTTCTAACACACAATTACCAAATCTTATATTATATTTTTTCTGCCCTTATTTCCAAATACCATAGTTTGATCTTCTCTGAACTGATTGTCAATTGTGCCTTTTACATTCTTGTTGGAATGTTTCAAATAGTCTTTTGCCCAAATTACTTGTTGAAATTAATACAATATTGTCTGCAAAGCCAAATAAGTACAATATTGTTACCCAATTTTGGGCATATGGTATTCTGGATTGTATAGTTTAACAAAATTCTGTTTATGAATAAATTGAATAATAATATTGGCAACAGCACGCAGCCCTGTCTTACTCCCCTATTACCTTTAAATTCTTCAGTATATTCACCCTGGCTATTATACCTAATTTTAATTATCTTTATAACGGGTCCTTAATAAGTGTAGTATTGCTGTATCCATTCCCAGTTTTTCTGAGCTCATCCAAAGTAAATTTCTGCCATGCTATTTTTAAATCTATATATGTGAAAATAACTTCTGTTTCTTAATCACTGTGTATTTGTATACTAGATGGCTCAATACAAAACATTGGTCTATTGTTGAGTGCTTTTATATGACTCCAGCCTGAGCTTCTTCTACTAAATTATTTTCTTTTATCCAATTCATTGTTCTATTGTTTAAGACTCTTGTAAAATGTTTGTGTATTGTCCAGTAAACTTATGGGCCTATAACAGGCTGGTTCCTTTTTTCTCCTTTTTAAAATAAGGACTATAATTGAGCTAGCCCAGGTTTTGGTAGTTTGCCTGTTTACCAATATAATTAAATATCTTTTCCGAATCGGTATCTGTAAATCTGGATGGTTAATTAGAACATCACTAGGTATGCCATCTGGTCCAGGGGCCTTGCGTCTTTAAAATTTCTTAATTGAATAACATATTTCCATAGGCACCGGGTTGTATGGGCCCGTGGGGCATTGGCCCCAGCAATATTTTTTTGACCTGGGCTGAGCCCCAGCAATATCTTGCCACATCTACTGCCTTTTTATATTTTTTTCCCTGGTTGATTTCTCTATGGGTGCCCCTCTGCTGACTGTGATGGACTGGGTGCCCCTCTCGCTTGCTGCCCCCACTGTTTAATTGCGCTTGGCGGAACATTGACTGGAAGTGCAGCTGTCATTATTTAAAATTGGTGCCTTCTTTGCCGTGCTCACATTACCCTTGGTTTGTCTCCCCAAAAATCAGTGCCTGTCAGTGTCACTCTGGTTGGCTATTTTCAATTTGTCACATTGTGATTGGCCGGGGGTGGAGAGAAGAGGGCTTATATTGGGCATGATACATGTGTGTTAGGGCTGTATGTGAGAGGACTCGGGAGAAGGAGGACACTTTCCATTTCATGCGGTGGGAAGGAGTGCACGGCAGCAGAAGAAGACGTGGTGGGCTGGGTGTTCAGCTTGCCCAGAAAGAGGATCTGACAGCTGAGCCAGCCAGAGAGGAATGGCCAAAGACTGGCGGGAGTCAGCAGTCAGCTGTGAGTCCGGGACTCCACATAGTACCAGCAGTGAGGCACTGCAGCAGGCAGGGCCAGCCCAGGCCTGCCTAGCAGTTATAGTAGTCAGAGGAGTCGTTGGTCAGTCTAGCACAGAGGAAAGGAAGGTCCAGGGGTTGAGTGGCCAGGAATGGAACCAGGACAGCTGGGATCCGGATATGGATGGCCACTGGTGCGTAGAGAAGCAAACCTGAGCAAGCAGCAACAAACCACTCAAGAGAAGGAAGGCCAGGTTGAGCAGCAGACTAGTGCTGCAGCAGAAGGAGTCGAGCAAGTGGGCAACTGAGGCGCATCGTGTGGGGTTAGCGAGGTTTAGGCAGGCAGGCTTAGAAGTGGCTGGGTCGGGTCTTTTGGTCCAGGCAGCCAGCGGCACCACCACAGAGCAGCAGATCAAGTGGAGGAGAGCATTAGCAGCCAGCAACCAGCATCATCTCCAGCAAAGGTAGGCAGCTGCCAGCAGCAGCAGAACTGCTAACCTAAATAATGTCTCCGCCAATGTGGTGAGCCAACATCCCCACAGACTCCACTGATTTTGTATGAGGTTTCAGCCCATCTTAAACTGATAGTCTAAATTTTAAAATGATCTATCGTCTGATAACTCATCAATTTCTAGCTAATTTCCTTACCTCAGTGTCCCAACTCTTACTTGAGGGATGCTTAATCTCATTTTGAATATTCCAATTATTTGATGTACCTAACCTAACTGGATGATCTAAACGTATTGCAATTATCTCATGTTGTCTCCCCTTCTGGGCCCAATGAAGGGGCAAAGTTTTGAATGCTCTTGAGCACAGTGTTGTTGCTGCTCAAGTCTCAACACCAGTTGTAACAGCATTATATAAATCATTACAGGCATTGGACCCAGCCTGCTTGTTGGGCATCTTTCATTGCCAGGTTCCCAACAATTGGTCTTCAGATAATTGGCAGAGGATATGGTTGGATCTGTCTTAAGTACATAAAATAGGACACATCTCATTTAATGCAATTCAAAATTATAATTTGTATTTTACCCCACTGAGATGGTTTCAGATGCATAGGTCTCCACTGCTACCTGTACAAGATGTGGGAATTTGGAAAGATCCTTGTTACAGTGTTTGAGAGAGTGTGAACTAAGAGTTGTACCCTTTGGGCCAGAATTAAATCATATTCAGATCCTATTGGGTTGACTGATAGATTTTTCACTGGGGGTTGTATCATTGGGCAGTATTTGCAGCTGTGGAAGGGGTATATTGACTTTATTGCAGTTGCTCTAAATGCTTTATTATGTCATTGGCTAGATAATAAAGTCCCAACATGGATGGAATGGCATACTTGGATGCTCGTATATATAGAAGTCTATAGCAGATGTAACTCAAGTGCTAGATGTGGGAACTGAACCCACAGCCTCTGATCTCCCAGTTTCAGAGGAGTGTGTGTTACTACTGAGCCACTGACACTGCCTAAGTATCAGTGGGACTTTATTATGGGGCAGATTGGAATAACACGGGATGGACAGTGCTTTGGTGGATGTTATCAGATTACAAATGAGACATGGATCCACTGGTAGGGCATGTAAGTGGCAGAAGTGATGCAATAGGTTTTTTGTCTTGTCATTAAAAATTAACTCTGTGAGTACAGGAAGGTTAATTGGCTTGCTCAAGTTTTACAGATTGCAAGTGGACATTGTGGGAAGCAAAGCCAGGTCTGCTGGATGTACCAAGGAACCTTTAGGCTACACTACCAGCCTTAATTAAATCCTGCTGTAAAGGACTGTGTGTGTGTGTGTGTGTGTGTGTGTGTGTGAATATTTCTATTTCTATAACACTAGTGGTGAATAAATTTGGTAAATAACATGATTTATTTTTGGATAAATATTTATCTTCACTTAACATAACTTAGAACACCATTTATATACTTTAGAATATGTTATTTCCACTTAGAATCTTGAAATGGAACACAGAGAGCAACGGGCCAGACAGGAACTTTCAATGGAAAGAAAGGCAGTTTTAAGCTAAAACAAAGTAAAACACCAATAAAAACACTACAGATGGTGAGATTGCAGGAAAAACACATTTACCCCTACACCTGAGCAGTAAGACTTTTTATAACCTCGCGGTTTTCGCCACTCATGAGTTTTGAGTATTATCACTCACTGGTGGAGATAAATGTGTTATTCCACTGCAGTCCATTGTGTATTCCATACAGATATATATATATATATATATACATGATTTATGTATAGTGTGTGGCGGAATGCTGTTATGCGTGGAATTCCATGCCTGGAATATGCTTGTTCTGCTGCAGAAGTGACATCATATATGCTGTTTTGTTGCAGTACTGATGTCACTACTTCAGCAGAACAACTTGGAATGCTGCCACATACTTAATTTCCTAGCCAAGTTAAGCTGGAAGTTTTGATTTTAAACTTGAACTTGCAGAAACATCTGCAGCACACTGTCAGTAATTTGAGCCTACCAACAACCTCAAGTGCCCCCAACCTCCAGTTCACTGAAACAAAGGGCAGTGTCGAAATAGGCATTGATGCCCATACATTATATAGAATAGCAGATGGCAACTTTATGCACAAACAATGTGTTGTGCCACCTTGAAGAACCACTTCCACTGACCTCTCAAGCTTCACTCTTGAGGTCACAAGGAATCTGTACCCTCAGTGGCACAACACACTGGTTGTACATAGTTGCCCATCCATTATCCTATATAATGTGTGTGTGTATGTTTTTCTCTTCCTGTGGTGGCACTGTGCAGTCCAGTCAGCTTCTAGCACCCAACATTGCCACCTTCCAGACAGGTTCCTCCACAGCTTACTCCCACAAGGAGCAGTTGGCAGGGTTCCCGATTGCCCTGCTGAGGAGTACATCTGTAGGCTGAAGGCTGCATGTCATGTACCATAGACCCCTGGTGGTGGTGGGTTGACCTCTGACCCTAGCCTATGGGACCGGGCTTTGACTGCTAGAACCAGGTGGTTCACCTCTGACCCCTGGGTCAGGAGGTGGGGTTGACCCCTGACCCCAGGGCCCCACCAAAATTTTACAAACCCGGCTCCCCTGTATATTCAGATACATCTATTCTCTGTTTAAGTGGAACCTCTTCATTAATGATTTGCTCTTGGGTATTTGTATTGTACTTATCATGAAAATACCCTTAGAATATTGTATCCATTCTGATGGCTCTATGAATGCTTTACTTTCTCTTTTATCCCTAAACCTTTTGCCAACACATCCTGTTAAATTTGCAGAGTGCTGATGTAATGTACAACACATGTCCTCTCAGTATGCTATGAAATTGAAAATTTGGAAAATAATGGATTAAGAAAACCATCTCCACTAGCTACTTTGCACCACAATAAACATATGAGGATCTTGATTTTGACATCAAGTTTGATATAAAAATTAAAAGGATTCTGAGCTACAGGGTGCTTTGTTGAAATATAGTGGCTGTTATTGTACTGCCACTGCTGTTTTCATAAAAGATGTAAGAGAACTAGATAGCTGTGATACATAAGTTGGGTTACTACCCAGTTCTGACACCACAGTGCAGCATTAGGGGTGTTCCTGCTTGAGGTGCTCTCAGTTGAGATGTTAAAATGAGGTCCTTTCTGTTTATCATCAGTGACTGTGTAAGGAATGTTAAATATATCATGGCATAACTGACAGAGTATAGGACAGCTTCATCCAGTGTTCTTGCCAGTATATTGACAAGAAAAGGATGTGGTTCTCCTTCTGGAATATGACTAGTATTATTCACATACTTGACCCTTATGTTTAGAGAGAATTGTCATTTTACCACTTTTGCAAAGGATTGTATAATAAGTGAGGTTAAATTGCTACAGATTCAGCTTCTTAAGGCCACATCCATCAATACACAGCAATGTGTTGCTGGCCCAGTGGTGCTGGGAGCTGAGGTGCTAGTCCCTGTACCTCGTGCCACGCTGGTGACCTGTGTTCGGGAAGAGCGCGGGTTGCCAGGGGGTTGGCATGAAAAGAGTTGTATCAAGCATCCAATGGACTGGGAGGGGTGCTCTGTGGTCGGTGCATGTCTGACCCTGGCGGAGGCTGGGGTTCAGTGCAGCACTGCTGACACTACATGGGGCAGGAGCATGGCAAATGCCTGGCGGGATGCACGTGGATGTGTGCATGTGTCCGCCACTGGTGTCACTGCATGCCGCTCCTCATGGGGAGAAAACAGAAAGAGACCCAGTGGCTGGTTGTGCGGTTTGTTAGCTGTCCCATAGTGCTCCATTCCCAGAGGTAACACCTGAGCCATATTCCTGGATGGACGAGTGAGATGGGGCTTCCTGTTACCCCTCATGGGTGGTAAGCTGTGGGGCTACAAGGGTGAGAGCCTGAAGGATGGAGGCTAGGACAGCAGCCAGATGAGAGGCTGACCAGGCCGGGTGGAAGAAAGTAGTAGCAAAAAACTCAAAAAAACCACAGCAATGTACATTAACACATTTGTAACCATAATGTTATGGCTAAATATGAATTTATCTATATTGATATGTATCAAAATGCATTGACAGTAGTAAACTTTATTGACAGAGTATGTGATAACAATGGCACTATAAGAAATAGCCTCTACCCCCACCCTTTCTTTCTCTCTCTCACTCTCAAAAAGTGATGTAGAGTCTAATGGCATTGTCCATAACTGGGTACAGTGTGTTGTGGAGCATATAAAGGTTGCTCATTTTTGATACAGTCACTGCTGCACCAGTATCTAACTCACTGCTTATTAATCTATTTTACCTTTTGGTAGTGTGGTGTTTCACAGCCCATGTAGGATTCTGGAGCTTGTATACAGCTTGAAAATAGGAAGATCGCACAATTGGGGGCATCAAACAATTGTGACTAGTTTTCTTGGAAAATATTGGGAACATCATGGTATTGTCCTTAAGAAAATGACTGAAACCATGGCAATCACAGAAAAATGTATGAAAATTCATGGATCATTAAATACCTCTGTTATTAGATATTTTATATGAAGGCAATTCAGCGAAGATTTAACTGTTGTGAAAATTACATTCTTAGGCTGACTCAGTGGCAAGAGGCATATTGTGTTGGAATGGAGACTGGAGCTCACATCCAAGCCCCAGAATCCTCATTGTCTGCAGAGGCTGCCTGCTTGTGCATTGCCTATCTATGTTTTTGTGCTTCAGTTAATAATATGCAAAAAGAGTCCTCCTGGGCACTTTTACATCTTGTGGAGTGTTGGCACTGTGACCTGAAATCCATATTCGAGGAATGCTTGCAACACCTGGGGCATCAAGATCCATCCACAACACTCACATATGGGTCTTAGCATGTGGCCAGCTATCAAAGGCCCCAAAGGGCACCCTTGCATCCTCTGCAGTGGAGTGGTTGTGGTGGTGGTGGCATACAGGACTGTATTTTCCAGGATTGAAATTGTTTACCATCCTGCCCTACTGAAATTTTCATTTAACCACCGCACATTCAAGTTCAACAAAGTTGTCTGAGTCAGGTATTTATCTGCACTTACAGTTTTCATTTTCTGACTGTTTTCATTGTTAATTTCATTGGCTTGTAGGTGACTGTATTCTGCGTTTGAGTGTGGGCTTGATCCGTCTGTCTGTCTGAGATCAAGTACCAATGGTAACTGTAAAAAAAAAAAAAACTAACATAAATGGGTTCGGTGATGGGCTGGCTGACAGCAAAATGATAGAGAGATGAAACTAAGAGAAAGACAACAAGTGCGAGTGAGAGGAGGAGCTGAAACTGTTTTTAATTGTATTACTAAGATCATTTTACAAAACTCATGAGACATTGCAGCTTCTATATAATAAATAAATAATATTGGTACAGTACCTTTTTTTCTTTGTGATGATTTAAAACTCTCAACTTTTAAGTGTGTCCCGAATGAACTTGATAACATTCATACAATAAAATACTAATACAGTACACTTTGCAAGACACAGTAGTATGAAAGACATGATATGTCTAATTGTGATTGTGTATGAGCAGCCATACATAGCAAGGATATTCTTGTATCGAGAGGTTTCCTTGGTAACAGATGACCTCGAGAGCGCAGCTTAGAGGTACTCTGTTACTAAGGGAACTTCAAGATACTGAATTTCCTTATTTTGTATGACTGCTCATACACAATCTTTTATAGTGTATGGGCAGTCACAGCATAGAAAATCACACAAAACCAGCTGGAGAAGACAACACAGAATAGACATTTTAACATTTTTTTTTTTTAACTGACACAGTGTGCTGCAGATGTTTCTGCAAGTTCAAGTTTAAAAACAGCAACTTCCAGCTTTACTGGATTGAGGAAGGCAACTACGTGGCAGCATTCCAAGTTGTTATGCTGCAGTAGTGACATAGCTAGTGCAGCATGACAGCTGTGATGACAAAGCTACTGCAGCATAACAACTCCATTCTAGTTATGGATTTCTATCCATAACAACACTCTACCATACACTATATAGAGGATAATGTATGGTCCTCTATTCAGTAACAAGTTTGTAAACTCTTGAGAAGGTCATCATGGCAGCGTTTGGAAGTTCTTGGCCGAGAAGCTAGAGCTTCAGTCGCCATGACCTACTTCTCGAAGATTTTTCAAACTTAGTTATAGATAGGACCATACATTGTCTTTTGGTGTATGGTCACCTATCTATTGTATTTCAAGTTTGATCCGACATGCTGCCATGACCTCCGACATGACCTGCGATGAGACAAGTAAGAGGGACGTTGGAGTCAAAGTTCAAGGACATAATTTTGTTATGGGAAGGCGTCATGGGAGTTCGTGTACTCACAGTTCATCGGTGTCCACATTGCAGTTTTGTGATGACCGCCTACGAGGTAATTAATAATTTTACATTTACAGCCCTTTGTTGAATTTACCGGGTAAATGGCAAATGTTCTGAGGTAAAGCTTGACAATGCGCTCACACTTTTGTAATGCAAGAAGTTCTAAGTTGTTATGCTGCAGTAGCTACGTACTTGGTGCAGCATAACAACAAGCTACTGCAGCATAACAACTTTTTAGTTGGTATGGATTTTATGTAACAGCATTCTACCATACATTATAACAGAGTTATAGACTGTCACTGTGTCAGCAATATCTTTTATGTTTGGAAAGCAGAGACAGAACTCTGTTGGGAAGACTAATATACTTTCATTAGGCTACTAATCCCAACATCTTTTCATTCGAAGCAGTAAGGCCACACAAAGCAGGCCATGTATGTGAGCTAATGCCTTTGGGTGTGGGGGAGGCTAGTGAAGTGGCTGAGGTGTAGTGATGGCGAGAACCTCCCATTACCACTATTTCACACATTTGACCCATAAAAGGGCACAATTGCTATATATACCTCCCAATAGTGTTCTTCCCCAGCTTCAGTGCCCTCAGGCCTCCCAGTCTTTCAGGTCCTCTCATTGTGCAAATTTTCTGCCCTGAACTCACCCATGTTGGCATTGTCCAGGTCCCAGTTTCTCCTTCACTTATTCTGTGTCCTGTGTCCGAGTGTTGGCTCGGTTGGTCCATCCAGACCAAGTGCAGGTGGTTATAAAAAAACAAACATAAATGGGCTGGCTGGCTTGCTTGGGATTTTCTTTTGTAAAGATAGTTATTCCTTTAATTAATGTGGTGGCTTTCTGGTATGTGGGTATGTATGACTGTTTGACTCAGACTGCTGATTTGACAGGGTGAGAAGAAAAGAGATGTGCCAGAGGCGGTACAGCAACCTCTAAAGGAGTTAGTGCTTATAGTGCTTATGCACAGCTTGGCATGAGTCGTCCCTATGGCTCTGCCATGCTGTCCTTACTATCAAACCTCGAACGTCGGTTGCTTGGACTTTTTGTCCACTTCCTTACATTCCAGTCCCCACTGGCTCCCCCTTCCTGTCCCTTTCTCTCACTCCTTCTCCTCACCAGTGATGTGGAAAGCAACCCAGGACCCCAACACACACATTGACCATACAAATGTTATCTGGGCAGGTCACTCGGGCCTCAGGATTGCACACCTAAATATATGTAGCCTCCCATCTAAGTTCTCCAAGCTTGAGGCAGGGTGGCCCTATATAAGCACATATCCTGGGCCTGTCAGAGACCTGGCTGAAGCCACACCTCACTGATACCTCATATCAACTCCTGGTTATGCCATACTATGATTAGATGGGCCAGGAAGAAAGAGGGATGGAGGCATAGCACTGTATGTGCTAGACCATATCTCAGCCATCACAATTGCTTACTCTTTCCCCACTTCTGCTTGTGAATGGCTTATTGCTGAGATTGTTCTGGGGGCCACAAAAAATCACCTAGGTTGCTGCTACAACCCCCTACTGCGCATCCAGGGCCTATCCAGTTTTCTGCACCCCTCCAGTGACACAATCCTACTAGGGATTTCAACCTCAACTGGGCTGACACCCCAGTATCTGACTACTCACATCTCTCCAAAAACATACCAATTAGAACAAGTCATCTCTTCCACCACAAGATATAATATGCGCTCAGACAACCACACCACCTTAGACTGGATTATCACAAATCGAGTGGACCTGGTCCTACAGGAAGGCACAATGTCTGACTTCATCAGCAGCCACACCCTACTTACATTGTCCTAACCACCAAATCAATCTGCCCCCAAAACTCCTGACTTTCAGGAAGTTTCAACACCAGGACCTTGACTCCATCCTAACCAATTCCAGGACTATAAACTGGTCTGTATTTCTGACTTCCTATGGAAACTTCAGGACAAACATTTCCCAATTACCACCAGAAGGGTCAGAGGTGGCAGCAATCACTGGCTATCCAAGCAGTATTGGCCCATATGAAAAATCAGGGACAAAACTTGGAAAGCCTATAAGTCATCTCCCTCCTCCAGCTCTGGAAGCATACAGACAACTATGCAATTCCTGCAAGCAGGCTGTTAATTTGCTAAAGTGCAAATACTATTCCAACTTGCAAAAGACACGCTAGTAACCCACATAGTTTCTGGGCCTCAATAGGGTCCCTCCTAAATCCTAAGTCTAACAAGCAGATAACACAACTAAACTCACCCTCAGGTCCCATCACTGAACTTTGTGCAATTAGACACTTTCAACAGAATTTTTACGGATCTCTCTCCTATCTTAGAAAGCTCCTACTCAGTCTCCTTCTTACATACATGGCAAACCTCAATGCTCCCTTCCCTCCCTAGTACTGCAAGTGCTCCTCCATTTTACTTTAGGGTCATTGGTGTAAAAATCATTGCCAGACTCTTAAAGACATTTCCTATGCAAGGTAGCCCAGGTAGTGATGGGCTCCACCCCACCTTCCTGAAACTGCTCTCCCAGTTATTGTAAGGTCCCAAACCTACATTTTCAACCATGCCCTTTTGTCTGCAATGGTTCCTGACTTTTAGAAGCACGCTCATGTCATACCCATATTTAAGGCTGGGGATCTCCTCGCCCCAAAAATTAGAGGCTCATCTCCCTCCTTCCTCACCTGAGTAAATTATTTGAGAAAATCATTCACCACCAACTATCCAATCATCTAGAAAAATACCACCTCCTGTGTCCTCTCCAGCATGGCTTCCGTAAACACCATAGTACCTCCTCTACTTTTGCACTTTTCTCTAACCATATCCTTAGAAATATGAACAAGAGCATGGCCACAGGCACAGTCTTTGTGGATCTGTCTAAGGCTCTTGACCTCGTAGACCACCATCTTCTCTACTCCACCCTGCTAAACTTCAGCTGCTCACCAGACTCAGTCTCGTGGTTCTGTAGTTACCTCTCAAGCAGGTCCCAGTCCGCCTTGATTGGTAAAATTCCTTTGCTCTGCTGCCTACCCACACCGTGTACCACAGGGCTCCAATACTGGGGCCTATACTTTTCTATGTTTATTAATGACCTCCCTGCTGAAAGTATCAATTGCAAGGCCCTCATCTATGCAGATGACCCAGTCATATATCACAGCGATAATTCCATGGAGTCCTTGTCCACCACCCTCACAACACACTTTGGGTCCACACAGAGCTGGTTCCTCTCCAGAAAACTTCTCATTAATGAGAAAAGACAAAGGCAATGCTCTTTGGCTCTAAGCTATTCTAGCAAAGGTAGCCAGGTCAAAAAAAACACTTTTGATCGCTATCCCTGCCGGCCCTCTACTCAAACTATCCTTCCTTAAAATATCTAGGGTCACCCTAGACCCCTCCTTATTTGCACAAACACAGTGCTCCCATATTGATTTGGCATTTTCCTTGTAACTCCTGAGTGATATTCTGTGTTTTTCCTGTAGATTACATTATTTTCTATGGAAGCTGAATTGCCCTGTTTTCCTGTATAACCAATGCATGTCTACGGAAGAGTTTTCCTGTAGATGCCTCCAAATCCTGTAAAATACAGGAATCCCTGTAGATATGGGAGTCCTGCAAACACATCAGCAACACTGTGATGAAAATACACCAAACATTAGGTGCAGCTTACCACCAAAAACTCTGTCCCCAAAGCTCACTAGCCATTGCTCAAGAGCCTTCTGCCCCTCCTTGACTACTACTCCCACGTATACTCTGCTGTCCTCTTCCCTATGGACCCGCTTACATACCTAGTCAACTCCATCTGCCGCTTTGTCCTTCAAGCCCCTTTACCACTCACACTGTTCACTATACCAGTCCCTAGAGTGGCTCTCTCTGCAGGGTCATTCACTTGCTACAGGCAGCCTCATTGACAGTGCACTCAGGAATCATCAGCTGTCCCCTGTTCCTTCCTACTCACTGACAGAGTGGTCTCTCGGAGTCTTCGGCCCTCCATTCTCCCACTAGAAGTCCCTTGCACTACTACTACTACTACTACCATGGGTAGTAAAGCTTCTCTGTCTCTTCCTCTGGAATAGACTTCCTTTATCCATATGATCATTCCCTCCTGTCTGTCTTTCAAGGCAAACTTAAGGGCGTGGCTCCTGACCAAGGCCGCTTGTACCTGCAGCTGTTCCTACATGGTACTAGGCCCATATTCTGGCATAGCACCTATTCATGCCCTCACCCTACCTCACAGTGCCTTACCCTCTTGCACTGTCTGCTGCTGTGTTCAATCTGGATATGACTGCCTGTTTTATCTGAACTGTTAGCGGTTCTGCAATTTAAGTTGCAGTTCTGCCTATGACATGTGCCTATACCACTCCTAGTGATAGAGTGAACCTTTGTTTTAACTGTATTTATTTCCTTGGCTCCCTGGTGACTGTTTATACATTGTATGTAATACTTTCACCGTAATCACCATGTTAAGCCTTTTATATTGCATAGCCACTTAATGTATGTCACTACACTAGTATGTACTGATTTCTCTGAAATATTTGTATTATGTAATTTGACCTCATAACAACTGTTTTGGCAGTCCTGTTTTGTTACAATTGTATCTCTATATTGTACTGATGTTTGTTGTGTTTGCCACGCTGGTGGCTCTGGGTCACGTTGAAAACAGTCCTCTGGATCAGTTTGCTCACCTGGTTATTAAAGATATAAATAAATAAATAAATAAAACTTTTTAACATCTGAAAGACAGTGCATATCATACAAGTGCTTAATGGATAGTGAGGTTAGTTTTGTTTGCCAGCCAAATTTTAAAATGGTGCCTGTGAGTATTGGAGCACTACAAATGTTGTTAAAACATGAAGAGAAGCTCATTTGAAACTGGGCAGGTTTCCAGAAAAAGGTGGTAGAAAGGATGTGAAAAGCCAGCCCAGTGGTACTGAGGGTTGAGGTGTTAGACACACCTTGTGCTACACTGGCGACCCAGGTTTGGGAATGACCTCAGGTTGCCGGGTGCCGCACGAGGCGGGGAGAGGGTGGGAGCAGGGTCGAGCATTCGCCTCCACTGTCTCTTGGATAAGGGTAGGGTCACTTGCCTGTAGTTCCGCCTGTCACTGAATGGAGGTTCGTGCCAGCGCAGGTGGTCAACAGCGCGACTGGCAGGGAGAAGGCCCTCACAGGGTAGGCGTGTGCTCCACATGCACACACTATGTCGGGGGTGCAGGGAGGCTGGAGAAAATCTGTAAAACCCAGAAACTGCAAATAAAAAATAAAGAAAGGATTTGAAAATATGTGTCAACCACCACTTCTGCAAACACATTCTCTTTAAGCTAAGTACTGAATCACTAGGAGAAGCAAAATATCTTAGTTAGTCTGACTTTACTTTCTGGGCTGTTGTGTGAGTAGTGGATGTGAAAGTCAACAAATCAAAACTTATAGGAAGCTAAATGCAGTCAACACACTGTAACACTAATGCAGAAGAAAACAACTAGAAGAAAAGGATTCTGCACTCAACTAATGTTGGGATTATAGGATTTCTTAATCCTGTCCATTATTGATAGTAATAATATTAATGCCTTCAAAGCCAAACTCAATATCCTTATGTTTTTTTTTGCAGTTAAACTTTTTATTAATTTTTCATAAGATATACAGACAAAACTCTTACAGTACAGTACAATGTGAGGATTTTTTTTAAAGAAATTGAGGCAGCATATAATAAGAACATTGCTACAATAATACAAGGAGCTTTTGGTTTAAAATATAGTAAACAATACAGGTCATGTAATTAACATATACTTGACATTTGTAGTGAACTTAAAGCAGATAGTATGATTAGATATGGTTTATATTAAAATGTTACAAATAGAATAATAGATGCATTCTGGTGTATTACAGACAGTAATTCATGAGAGGATCTAGGGCACAGTAAACCTCGAGGCCGAAGCTCGAGAGGTTCGTCTAGATCTCAGAATTTCTTTTACACCAGAATGCATTTGTTATTTTTTAATATATGGAAAATAAAAATAGTAGTTTTACCTTTGCAATAGTCAGGAATGGTGGGTCGAGTTGGTGGTGAAGTAATTCACAGCCAATGATTAGGCAACTTGATAACTTTTGAACAGTTTAACAAAGAAAAGCAAGCAGTGTTAATGAAACTGCAAACAAAACAGTAGTAATTTTTCTTTTTGTTGTTGTGGAACCAGTGACACCTAGTACAGAGTGTTACTCGGAGTCGGAGTACATCAGGTAGTGTCTTTGAAGCAGCCCTAGGTCGAAAGCTGTTTTTTTTTTGCAGTGTTTATGTTTTCTTGCTCTTTTATAAAAGTTTTCCTTTCTTCTGACAGGTTTTGTTCTTTTGCCACAGACATTTTTAGTCAGGCGCTTACAGCGATGTGAATCTGTAGTCGGCTTTTACTGTATGCGACAGTTACAGGTAAAGCCGGCCCGTCAGCAAAAGCTGCTCCAGTCGGTTCGGTGGCGCTTTCGCGCTGTTAGAGTTTAGAATACTATCGTTGAGATCTTCAATTGATAGTATTACGAGATCTCAACGATAGTATTATTGAGTTCCATCGATGGTATTACTGCTGCTTTAGGTGTGTATTACAGGGATTTTTGTATGTATTTTGGGGTATTATTTTATTTTCCATATATTACATAATTATATATGATGCTGCAAAGGGAAAAAGTACATTCGTAAAAGGATTGTGGAGTAATAAAGAATGATTGAGAACAGAGTATAGGAAAGAAAAGATATATAAGAAAGTTAAGAAGAGAGAGAGGAAACTATAAAAAAGGGGAAAAAGCGAGACTACAATGATGTATCAGTAAAAGGGAAAACCATATATATTAAGTCCATACATTGGTGTTGGAAGATTTAGTTGATTCCAAAATTAAAAAGCCCTGCCAACAATTGTTATATAACATGAGTCGGTCAGACAAGATATATGTCATACGGTCCAGAGAGGCATATTGCAATAGTTGGTTAATGATACCGGGAAGGGTAGGGATTATGTTGGATCTCCAATGCATATGATTGTGCTTAACTTGAAGGAAGAGTATATTTAACCATCTGCTCTGGCGAATGTAAAATTTTATAAGAACGGTGATTAAAAATACCAAGAATGCAATGTTTAGGGTCTAGTGTAAAAGGTTGACCTACCACTTTCATTGCAAATCTGTAGTACAGTGCCAAATCTTTGTATGAGGGGACAGTGCCATAAGATATGCAATAAATCTCCATTGGGGAACTGCACGCCAGCAATTGTTATTTTCAATAAACCCATTTTTGTAATACAACAGGAGTTCTGTACCACAAATGAAGGATCTTGGTTTGAATGAGGGAACTACGTTTATCATTAAAAGATTTGTGACAGGAGAGCCAACATCTGGACCATTGTGCATTGGTGATATTATATTGTAGCAAAGTACTCCATCTGTTTTAGCATTGACAGAGTAGTCAGGAAGGATATCACAAATATCTTTGTAAACAGTGCTATTTAAATTGGATGTTGTTTTATCCATTTAGAGATGTGCTTATCATATAGAAAATTGATAGAGAAGGGTGTGAGGTAAGAGTTGCATGCGTACGAAGCTGTAGATATTTCAAAAATCCTGATGGGGAAGGTTCCATATGCCTTGTAGGTCAGTGTAAGATTTTAACTTTAATGACTTGGGTTCAAGTATATCCTGCAAAGAGAAAATACCCTTATTTTTCCAGGTACGACAAAAATGGGTGATTATCAAGAGATATATGGTGTAGTTACCCCAGATGGGGTGTGTAAGCTAAGGGTTTGGGGTTAGATTTAAAATGCTTGTGAATGATTTTCCAATAGAATATAGAAGCAGCTATGGTAGGGTGAGACTTTAAAGAAGAGGTAAGGGTGTTATAAAGGAAAGAAGTCACCACATTACCAGGACATAAGGATGTTTCCATATTGACCCATAAAGGAGACTGATGTTGGGTTTGTTAAACCATTTAATTGTTTGAGATGTACAGAAAGCCCATAAGTAGGCTTGGAACCAAGGAAGGCCAAAGCCACCTTTTGACCAATGGGATCTAAGTTTATTACGACTAAATCTAGGTATTTTGCCTTCCCAAATGAAGCTGCCGATAATTTTGTCTATTTTGGTAAGAAAACTAGAGGGAAATATCAAAGGGATATTGGAAAATAGGTATAATATTTTAGGAGTTATTGACATTTTAATGGTGGAAATTTTACCATTAAAAGAAAGTTATCTGCCGCTTTGTCCTTCAAACCCCTTTTACCACTCACACTGTTCACTATACCAGTCCCTAGAGTGGCTCTCTCTGCAGGGACATTTTCACTTGCTACAGGCAGCCTCATTGACAGTGCACTCAGGAATCATCAGCTGTCCCCTGTTCCTCCCTACTCACTGACAGAGTGGTCTCTCGAGTCTTCGGCCTCCTCCATTCTCCCACTGGAAGTCCCTTGCACTACTACTACTACTACCATGGGTAGTAAAGCTTCTGTCTCTTCCTCTGGAATAGACTTCCCTTATCCATCCGATCATTCCCTCCTGTCTGTCTTTCAAGGCAAACTTAAGGGCGTGGCTTCTGACCGAGGCCGCTTGTACCTGCAGTTGTTCCTCCTTTTAGGGTGGTATCAAGGCCCATATTCTGGCATAAAGCACCCATTCATGCCCCTCACCCTACCTACAGTGCCCTACCCTCTTGCACTGTCTGCTGCTGTGTTCAATCTGATATGACTGCCTGTTTTATCTGAACTGTTAGCGGTTCTGCAATTTAAGTTGCAGTTCTGCCTATGACATGTGCCTATACCACTCCTAGTGATAGAGTGAACCTTTGTTTTAACTGTATTTATTTCCTTGGCTCCCTGGTGTCTGTTTATACATTGCATGTAATACTTTACCATAATCACCATGTTAAGCCTTTTATATTGCATAGCCACTTAATGTATGTCACTACACTAGTATGTACTGATTTCTCTGAAATATTTGTATTATGTAATTTGACCTCATAACAACTGTTTTGGCAGTCCTGTTTTGTTACAATTGTATCTTTATATTGTACTGATGTTTGTTGTGTTTGCCACGCTGGTGGCCTGGGTCACGATTGAAAACAGTCCTCTGGATCAGTTTGCTCACCTGGTTATTAAAGATATAAATAAATAAATAAATAAAAACTTTTTTAACATCTGAAAGACAGTGCATATCATACAAGTGCTTAATGGATAGTGAGGTTAGTTTTGTTTGCCAGCCAAATTTTAAAATGGTGCCTGTGAGTATTGGAGCACTACAAATGTTGTTAAAACATGAAGAGAAGCTCATTTGAAACTGGGCAGGTTTCCAGAAAAAGGTGGTAGAAAGGATGTGAAAAGCCAGCCCAGTGGTACTGAGGGTTGAGGCGTTAGACACACCTTTGTGCTACGCCGGCCACCCAGGTTTGGGAATGACCTCAGGTCGCTGGGGTGCCGCCACGAGGTGGGGAGAGGTGGAGCAGGGTCGAGCATTCGCTCCACTGTCTCTTGGATAAGGGGTAGGGTCACTTGCTTGTAGTCCCACTGTCACTGAATGGAGGTTCTGTGCCAGCGCAGGTGGTCAACAGCCGACTGGCAGGGAGAAGCGCCCAGACAGGGGCGTGGTGCCTACATGCACACACTATGTTGGGTGCAGGAGGCTGGGAGAAATCTGTTAAACCCAGAAACTGCAAATAAAAAATAAAGAAAGGATTTGAAAATATGTGTCAACCACCACTCTGCAAACACATTCTTTTAAGCTAAGTACTGAATCACTAGGAGAAGCAAAAATATCTTAGTTAGTCTGACTTTACTTTCTGGGCTGTTGTGTAGTAGTGGATTGAAAGTCAACAAATCAAAACTTATAGGAAGCTAAATGCAGTCAACACACTGTAACACTAATGCAGAAGAAAACAACTAGAAGAAAAGGATTCTGCACTCAACTAATGTTGGGATTATAGATTTCCTTAATCCTGTCCATTATTGATAGTAATAATATTAATGCCTTCAAAGCCAAACTCAATATCGTTATGTTTTTTTTTTTTTGCAGCTAAACTTTTTTATTATTTTTCATAAGATATACAGACAAACCTCTTACAGTACAGTACAATGTGAGTGATTTTTTAAAGAAATTGAGACAGCATATAATAAGAACATTGCTACAATAATACAAGGAGCTTTTTGGTTTAAAATATAGTAAACAATACAGGTCATGTAATTAGTATATACTTGACATTTGTAGTGAACTTAAAGTGATAGTATGATTAGATACGGTTTATATTAAATGTTACATAATTATATATGATGCTGCAAAAGGGAAAAAGTACATTCGTGAAAGGATTGTGAGTAATAAAGAATGATTGAGAACAGAGTATAGGAAAGAAAAGATATATAAGAAAGTTAAGAAGAGAGAGGAAACTATAAAAAGGGAAAAAGTGAGACTACAATGATGTATCAGTAAAGGGAAAATCCATATATATTAAGTCCATACATTGGTGTTGGAAGATTTAGTTGATTCCAAAAATTAAAAAGCCCTGCCAACAATTGTTATATAACATGAGTCGGTCAGACAAGATATATGTCATACGGTCCAGAGAGGCATATTGCAATAGTTGGTTAATGATACCGGAAGGGTAGGGATTATGTTGGATCTCCAATGCATGAGGATTGTGCGTTAACTTGAAGGAAGAGTATATTTAACCATCTGCTCTGTAATGTAAAATTTTATAAGAACGGTGATTAAAATACCAAGAATGCAATGTTTAGGGTCTAGTGTAAAAGGTTGACCTACCACTTTCATTGCAAACCTGTGAGTACAGTGCCAAATCTTTGTATGAGGGACAGTGCCATAAGATATGCAATAAATCCCCATTGGGGAACTGCAGCGCCAGCAATTGTTATTGTTCAATAAACCCATTTTTTGTAATACAACAGGAGTTCTGTACCACAAATGAAGGATCTTGGTTTGAATGAGGGAACTGCGTTTATCATTAAAAAGATTTGTGACAGGAGAGCCAACATCTGGACCATTGTGCATTGGTGATATTATATTGTATCAAAGTACTCCATCTGTTTTTAGCATTGACAGAGTAGTCAGGAAGGATATCACAAATATCTTTGTAAACAGTGCTATTTAAATTGGATGTTGTTTTTATCCATTTAGAGATGTGCTTATCATACAGAAAATTGATAGACAAGGGTGTGAGGTAAGAGTTGCATGAGGTATGAAGCTGTAGATATTTCCAAAATCTTGATGGGAAGGTTCCATATGCCTTGTAGGTCGGTGTAAGATTTTAACTTTAATGACTTGGGTTCAAGTATATCCTGCAAAAGAGAATACCCTTATTTTTCCAGGTACGACAAAAAATGGGGTGATTATCAAGATATATGGTGGTTACCCCAGATGGGGTGTAAGCTAAGGGTTTGGGGTTAGATTTAATATGCTTGTGAATGATTTTCCAATAGAATATAGAAGCAGCTATGGTAGGGTGAGACTTTAAAGAAGAGGTAAGGGTGTTATAAAGGAAAGCAGTCGCCACATTACCAGGACATAAGAATGCTTCCATATTGACCCATAAAGGAGACTGGATGTTGGGTTTGTTAAACCATTTAATTGTTTGAGATGTACAGGAAAGCCCATAAGTAGGCTTTGAAACCAAGGAAGGCCAAAGCCACCTTTTGACCAATGGGATCTAAGTTTATTACGACTAAATCTAGGTATTTTGCTTTCCCAAATGAAGCTGCCGATAATTTTGTCTATTTTGCAAGAAAACTAGAGGAAGCATCAAAGGGATATTGGAAAATAGGTATAATATTTTAGGAGTTATTGACATTTTAATGGCGGAAATGTTACCATTAAAAGAAAGTTTAAGTAGCTTCCATCTATCAAGTGTTGTTTGGATACTGGTTAACAGAAGGGAAAGATTAGCATCCCATAATTTATTCAATGTCGGGGTGATCCGAATGCCAAGATAAGATATACCTTGTGGGCCCAATCGAAAGCCTAATGAGTTGTTCATGAGGGGACTACAAAGGGTATTCAGTGGTAGTGTTTCAGATTTGTTAAGGTTTAGAGCTAGTCCGGAGTGGAGGTGAAGTCATTCAGTAGTTTAACCAAAGGTTGCCCAGAACTTTCGAGGTTTTCAAGTAAAATAAGGAGATCATCTGCATATGAGAGTGAAGTATAGTGAGAGTTACCAATAGTAATGCCTTTAATTGTACCGGATTGACATAGGAGAGAAAGAGGTTCCATGGCAAGTATAAACAATGAAGGTGATAAGGGGCATCCTTGTCTGGTGCCTCTTGCTAAGTAAAATGAGGGGACAAAATAGAGTTCATGAGAACTCGAGCTGAAGGGAGGTATACAATAATTGAATCCAAGCACAAAAATTATTTGTAAAGCCAAAATGAGATAGCACCTGATATAGATATTCCTAATTGAGAGAGTCAAATGCTTTCTCAAAGTCAATGGCTATTGCAGCTGCAGGGTTTTAAGAGTTTTTGCTTTGTGAATTAAATTGAGTAATGAGCGAAGATGATCGAACTGTTTCTATTTTTGATAAATCCTGATTGAGAAGTATGGATGAGTTTAGTCATTAAAGATTCTAAGTGAGAGTTAATAATTTGCAAGATTTTTCCATCAGTATTAAGAATGAGATCGGTCTATAGTTTGAAGGAAGTAAAGGGTCTTTGTCTTTTTTGGTAAGACTGTTATGATGGCTTCGTCATTGTGCATGGGAGTTTCTTTATTAAGGTTGCTTCTTGGAATACATTGACTAATAAGGACAAAGAGTGTCAGATAGGGTTTTATAAAAATCAATAGGGAACCCATCACTGCCAGGTGCTTTACCGTTTTTTAATGATGATAAAGCAGTTGGATTTCCTGTAAAGTGATTGGTTTATCAAGCACAGCTTTGTCCTGAGGATAGGTGGGTAGATTCAATTTTTCCAGAAAATGTTGTATTAGGTTGGGATTTGTAGTATTAGGTTGCTAGTATAGTTGATGGTAAAAAGATTGCATAATGCGATTGATTGAAAGGTTGTCTGTGTGTGTCTGACCTGATGGATCTTTTAGACCTGCTATATGTCTCTGCATCTGTTGAGTTTTTAGCTGGTAAGAGAGCAACTTTCCGCATTTATCCCTTGTTCCCAATAACCGTGTTTAATCCTAAAGGGCAAGTTCAGCTTTCCTGGATATCAACTCGTTAATTTTAATTTTAATTGTTGAATTTCCAGATGAAGTGTGAATTATGACTGGGTTTATTTAATTTATAGTATTGGGTTTCTTTTTCTTTAAGGGATTTTCTAAATTAGCTAATTGTTGTTCTCTTATTTTTTCTATGCGCTGCATAACTAATAATTTTACCTCTAATAGTGGCTTTTAATGCTTCCCAGATAGTACCTTGAGACATATCTGGAGTATCGTTAATAGAAAGAAAATCTTGAATCTGGGTTTTAATCAAGGAGTGAATTCAGGGTCTCTGAGTAAAAGTGGGATATCCTTATGTTTTAAGCCCTTTATATAGACTATTACACTGAGAAGTGGTTGGGAGAATGCAGCTTTACATTGGCATTGGTCTATTGCTGGCTTTTAAATGTATGTGAATCTTAGTACCTGAACAAATAAACACATGAAGGCCACAAAGGGTCTCAGTAGTGAGTCTTTACTGATTACAATCTGTAAGTGCCCAATCACCCAGTGCTGTGAGTTGAATCTCTTTTTTTTCTTTTCTAACACCTGCAACTAAGAAAACTGTCCATCATTGTCTGTTGTTCCATTATCCCCCAACCCATCCACTATGCTCCATCCCCCAAAGCCCTAACTAACCCACCAGCAGGTTCACCGCCATAATCTTCTGTGGACTGCAGGCATGTTTTCACTCTATCAAAGCCAGATTGTGAACTGAGGAAACAGGTATGCAGCACAATGTATTTCAATGGGGTTTGAACTATTGCTCTCATAGTGCCAAAAGTGCCAAACACCACTGCAAATACCTGCAAGTGAATGTTGAGCATTGACAAATGCTTGTATGTGTGTGATCTGTATTTCCCAACTCACTCCACCACCACCACACCTCATAAACTCTCCCAGAATGTGTGCAACTGGTTTTGTCTGTGCCGCCTGCTTTTCAGATATGTACCCAGTTTATACTCAGTTCCTGTACATATTCTATGCTGCCTGTTGACATTTTTTTCAAAACATGAGGTGTCATGCCTGAATTCACATCTGCTTACTAGAATCTGTTAATCTCAATAATACTCCAGCCACCACCTCTATAGTGTGAAAAGGGTGCAATCAGCTCAGCACATGTTTGACAAGCGTACTCTGTTCAGTCAAAGCAGCATGCTAACAGTTTGAGCAGAGGATGGTGACTGCAGTATTATTTAACAGATCCTTGTAACCAGAGAGCAGTTCAGGCATGATACCCTCATGTTTTGTAAAGAAGATGTCAACAGGTATAGAGCATGTGTAGGGACAGGCAGCATAGTGCAGTGGTTTAAGGCCATGAGCTGCAAATCTGGAATTCGAATCCTACAACCCCCTTGCATATACTGCATGACCCTGAGCAAGTCACTGAACTTCCTTGTGCCCCCAGGTTGCACTCAAACAAGCTTTCAGCTTGGTGTGTCTCACCTGGTTAAACAACTGGAAAAATAAAAAATAATCACACATCTGACAGGCAAACCACATACACAAGAGCTTGTACAACATTTCAGGAGTTTGAAGAGGTGTGTGTCTGTGTGGTGAGGAGGGGTAGTTGGAAGACAAAAGCAAGACAATGTATCCTGTACATAAATCTAATTAGAAAGCTTTCTCATCAACACCCTCCAGTTTACTAAGCCAGACACCTGTTTCTGGCAGCTACATTATCCAGGTCCCATGTCTGCTGTCAGCAAAGTAAGTATGCAGAGTGCAAACAGAAACCAATCATATATCATTTAAATAAAAAGCTATTTATCTATCAATGCTTGCTCATTGTTGTTATGGGGAGAGCTCCATGCTATTTCTAGGGCTCTGCGTCACCATTCTACTTGCATCCTTTGGTAAGAATTGCTACTGTATATATTGGGCTAACTAGGCTCTTTGAAAATGGACATGTGATGGTCTCGAGCTTACCTTTTAACAATTTTATTTTCCATCCATTGTTTATCCTCTCGTGTGGGTGGCTGCCTTGTGTTGGCTAACTGTGATTGACACCATGGTCGCTCTCGCCCTGGTGGACCACTGAGCCAGCCTGGGAGCTCATCCAGCCATGGCCCCGATTTTCTCTGTTTTTCTCCCCTGTTACCCGAGGCCCCAGAACGCAGTTGCCCATGCGTGTGGAGGTGTGCGCACCATGGCTCAGGTGACGGCCCTTCTGACTGCCTGGCCTATTGCCAGGTTCTCCTCTGGTGTGACACTATCACCTAGCCTCCACTAAGTGGCACATGAGCTGGAGAAACCCCACATCCCTCCTTGAGGAGGAGAGCTGCCTGCCAGCTACTCAATCCGCCTCCTCACCCCCCCCCCAGCTGACCCTCGTGGCCTGAGCTCATGCCCAAACCTGGCTGCCAGTATGATGCAAGTGTGGCATCCAGTGCCTCAACCCTCGGTGCCACTGGCCAGCTATTTAGCAAATTTTATAAAAACATTTGCAGTGGTTCACTCCAATTTTCTTAGGTGCACCTGCAGACAATTACTGCCACTGGGGAGGGTTTGGATCCTTATGTATCATGGTGTCCCTTGGTGGGTTCAAACCTAGCAGCTCTACATCAATTTGGAGGTATACTCGGGCCATTTTAGCAAATCAACAAATGTTCGACTTCTACTTTGGTATATGGCTGGTAGAAATTCTGTTCTTCCTAAAAGAGGGATGGGGGAGGGGTACTAAAAAATGGGGTAGCCCAATGGTGTCAGCTGCCATGCCTTCTATGCTGAGGGGGCACTAGATTGGATGAATGCTCACTTACTGACCTCTGCCCTTTGATGAAGTTCTGTTCCAGCTGCTATTGGAGCCAGCAACTGAAGTTGGTGAAGGGAGCCCTTTGAGCATGGGCTGTCGACCCCTGTAGTGTCCCAGCAAAGAATGGCTGCTTCCTAGTGGCTTACTACTCCCATAGAATATGGCACTCCCAAATGAATAATATCCTCATATCTACTTTTTTGATAATGTGGTACTGTGGTCCCACGGTCCATTACAGGATGTGTCTTAAATGAAAGGATGGGATGCTCTTTGTTGTACTTTGAAACTGAGGGCTCAACAGTAGCTTACAGAAGGATCTGAGAGCAGGGCTGGTTCTTGTTTTCCTTTATCCTGATGCACAGAGTGTCATGATGGCTGGCATGCAGGCATTTCTCAGAGCTGGTGGGAGGGGCTGAGGCAATTTGGCACCACACACTAAAGGGTTATTAGTGATTGCAATTGCAGATTACCTGACCATTATGTTTGGGATTTGGTTATATGTTTTGTTTATATCTGTGGTACCTCGTGCTAGTTGCCTGATGCCTGTACAAGGTAGAAGGGCATACTGTTGCTTAGCCCCAGCAGGTGGTGGTGGCCCCACCCGCACCTCCCCAACTACTCAACCCTGGCTCTGGCTACACCAGATGGACCAACCCTGCTAACTAATAATCTTATGAGAGTTCTAGGCTAACCATACAGGATTCAATAAAATTTTATCACATGATGTGAACGTGGAAAATTAAATTGGGCTAATACTGAGAGATCACATCATGTATGTACATAATAAACTGAAGAAGCTGCATTGTATGGATGTAAAAATACTTAGCTATATGTCAGAATAGTTTTCAGGAAGCATCTAAAAGCCAAAACGTATCTGAAACAATGTAATTAACAATGGTGAAAATCCAGTCTCGCTAATCTGCATTCTGTAGTTCCTGAAAAAACTGCAATGCTATATGTAAAAATTAATATTGGCTCATTTGTATAATTTCCTGGTGTCTAATGGCACTCCACCTGCTGATTGCTGTCCCCATAAACAATTAATTGGTGTCTAGTGGCACACCTCACCCACTGATCACCATCCCCTGCTCTTGTTATTCAATTCCTGGTGTCTAGTGGCACTCCCACCTCCGATCACCGTCCCTGTTCTTACACATTGAGCTCTGGTGTTAGTAACACTTCACCCTCCCATTTCAGGCACAACCTGAAAGGAAGAAATGGTCCCAAAATGATGTTTTTTAAAATCTGTAAAAGAAAACGGTCCCATGCCGATCAGCCTCCCACCCTCACCTCCCACTCAGTCCCCACCACCCTACACCCTAGTACACCCCCACACACCCTCACTCACATGAACAAGTCCCAGGTTTGAGATCTACTCCAATCAAAGACATGTCTTGCTGCTGAACCGCCGCCCAAATGAGAAACTATGGTAAATGCTGTTTAACGATTTCAATGGAGGTTTCAACTCTGGTGTATAACGAGTCATTTTTTGACATTTTGACCCCACATTTTCAACATGACATTTTGGGGACTCTGCTTCATTAACAATATGACTGTCATTATGCAACTCCACTTCAAGGTGATTTCACTTTCGCTGTCGCCACACCACTCGGGCAGGATTAGAAATGTTTTCCTGGTCTTGTTCATGAGGTGGGATCATAAGAGGTCCACTCACACAGCATCAAACCAAAGAATACAACATCAAGCTAAATAACTGCAAAATGCATAGTTTATTGACAGGCCATGACTCTCAGCCCCAAACCCAGCACTTTGGCAGTCAGCCGTCCAGGAGCATCATGTTTCCTGATGAAGGCAACCACCAAGTACTGGGTTTGGACTGAGTTCCATGGCCTGTCAATAAACTATGCATTTTGCAGTGATTTAGCCTTGATATTGTATTCTTGCTTCGAGTGCTGTGCAAGTGACTTTGTTTTATTGTACCTGGTATAGTTACCATGGCACAGCACTGGCCTCCAATGTTTGATTTGTGGCAGCTGTCCTGGGGTCATAAGAAGGCTATGTTGAAAATTTGGGATCAAAATATGTAAAATGGCAAAGCTATGACCATTTGTTGCAATTTTGCTACCACGCTCGTAACTTTGGACATTTTATTTATTTATCTTTTATTTTATTTATTAAAATCTAAGAATTGTAATATTGTTCATTTGAGCTAGAAGTTGTTTTACAAAGGCTCCACATCAGCAATAACAACAGGATGTAGGAGACATAACAGATTATACAACTGATGATACATTTTAAAAAAGGTATACAGAATCAAATTAGAATACAGTGATTACAGCAATATACAAGGACCACAATACCACAATATGTAACAATATTATACAACAGAAACAAACCATTTACAATAAACACAGGTTAAATACGAAGCAAGATAACTTAGTATGAATATGAGCTTACAGAATGGGTAAGACAGTGTGGAATTTAACCAGAGGAGGCATTGTTGAAGAGGGGAGGGTGGAAGGCTTAGAGGAGAGATGGACACAAAAGAGACTCAGCTGGAGTGGACTTAGTTAATGGAAGGGTAAGGGACAGTGGAGAGGGGTTAGGTGGCAGAGGAAGATAATGGAAGTATGGGCAGTTGGGTGGGGTGACTCAAGGTCAGGTAATCTTGGGTGAGAGGGATTAGGGGGTAGGAGTAGTTAGGCAGGATAGTGCTGGATTAAATTTCAGTGGCTAGTGCCAGAATTGTCTAAGTGCTGAGGGGAGTTCCATGGTGCACCCTTCATGGTCCAGCTAAGAAAAGCAATCACAACTACTTTATGCTATAAGTAACTGGCAGAGCTTTAGTTTAATGGACCCAATTTGGGTTCAGCAAGGATGTCATTGCATAAGAAGTTAAGACAAGATAGGGCTCTATAGGCAAATGACCTTTGGCCTTGTACAGTGTGGCATAAGGGACTAGGAAGGGCTGGCTTCCGACCTCTCCTATACGGTAAAGTTTACTAGAAAGGCTTAGATACTTCTGTACCCCTGTGGGAGAGCCCAAGGCTAGGTTTTTATTTGTTTTATTAAAATTTTGAAACAGCCTTTGAGCTTGTTTATGAAGGTTCCATCATCAAGAAGAACAATACAATGGCAGACAAGCATGTTGGGTATACAGCAGCAAGTATGAATTTACAGAGCACATAACATCAGTAGTCAAACCAAGTACAAGTAATGCTATACAATAAGATAAAAATATGACACATAGACAAACTATAAAAATTATGTGGGTATGGAGATCCTATGGCCAGCACCCCGAGATGTGTGGGATTGTCACAGTTGCATCAGTAAAGTGAGGATGGGAGGCCAGAAAGGAGAGATAGGTACAGGTGGTTAGGAGAGGAGATTTCATGGAGGGTATAGGGGTGAAGGTGTTGAGGTTGGGAAGGCAATAGGGAAGAGGAATTAGAAAGAGGAGGTGGGTGGCAGGGAGATGAGGAGAATGTAAAGGGTCAGTTATACCATGGAAAGAAAATTTCCTGGACTTTGGTCAGCATGCACTTAGTGCAATTAGATTATTTGAACACAACTCTCACAGCATCAAATTTAACCATACAGATTTTACATAACAGACTGAATAACCAACCACAACCTCTTTTACCAAGAGAGTTTGATGTATTGCAATTGAAATACAAGTGTAAAATTTATTTCATATAAAGAAACCTTATTTATTTATATTGTTGGGGGATAACATTTTGTCATGGCTAAAACATTTCATAATAAGGCAGAGAATAAGTGAGAACATCTCCTTTATAGTTTGAGAACATTCTTTATTGTATCAGTTTCATAGTTTTATTTTGTTATGAGGAACACACACATATAATGTATCTGCATCATGGGTATGTAATACCCAATTGCCTGGCATTGCATAGCACACTACAGTGAAACCAGACAATTGATTATTTGCATACCCATGATGCAGTACTTTCACATGGGGAGTGTTTCTTCAAACAAAAATTAAAAAATAAAAGTGTACAACTGATACTATAAAATAAATGTCCCTACACATAAAAGCAGAGTTTGTGTTAACTCCATTTTGGGAGTATTTGACTTCAAAATATGGCAGGAGAAGATGGAAGGTCTGATACTTTTATTGGACCAACAAGTGTCTTGTACAAAGATGGAATTATACATGCTTTTGGGACTATATAGGTCCTTCTTCAGGTGAATAGCAAATTGAGCAACAAGGTATTTATATCCACTGTGAGCAATTAAAAATCAGGAAGTGAACTAGGAAGGTGATAAAGGGACTAGAGATAAGTCTAAGATACAAAAAACAAAACATGAGAAGAAATGGGCGGGGCAGAGAACAGGTCAGTAGGACATCAAAGGAAGCTAAGGGAAGACAAAAGTGTGGATAGGATCTGAGATCAGAGGCTGGCTGAAAGGGTAGAATGGACAGAAGATGCCTAAAGACAAGGAAATCAAGAAATTAGAGAAACAAAACAAAGGCCTAGATAAGCAGAGGTGTGAAAACAAGAGGAAGTAGGTGAGACTGAGCCCATGAGCTAATAGGAGAGGCAGGGAGGATGAGGTATAGAAAAAACAGAGCAGGCAGAACTCTGAAAAAAAATATAATAGAGAGATGCAGAACCAAAGTGTGATAATAGAGACATGATTTAGTACACAATAAAAAGAATTACAGTTTACTATAGTGGGTCATGAAACCAATGTCCTGATTCAGTCCAGAAATGTTAGATTTAAATTGTTTTATGTATTTCCACCCTATGTCCTTCTGTCCTGTGTTTCTGAAGTTGTTTTGAAGTATAAAGACAGATAAATCCAGAGAGTGTGATCTGTTTGTGAAAAATGATTTCTCCTGGAGTGCTGATAATCTGGTTTACTATAGTGTAACGGTGGTGATTATCCTGGTTTCAGTGGTTGGCTAGCTTCCCAATATAGCAACCATTAGTGCACTTTTTGCATTGAATTAGGTAAACCACATTGCTGGATTGATATGTGAAGGATCCATTAATATGTTTTATGTTGTTCTGACTTGTCTTAATGGTGGTCTGTGTGCATATGTGTGAGGTCTTACGTCTTGCCATGTTGCATGGTGTTGTCCTCCTGTTTTCTGGTTATTTTGATCTGCTGGTAGTTTGTTATGAATCATTATGTTCGAGAGGCTGGGCTGCTTATTAATGACAGGTGGTTCAGGGATGACTTCAGCCTTCATCTTCTCAGTATGGGTACAACGATGATGAGAGATGGAAAGCACTGAAACACTGAAAGGCATCTTCCTGAACCACCTTTTTTGCATCTTAGACTTTCATCTCTAGTCCCCTTTGTCACCTTCCTACTCACTTCCTGATTTTTAATTGCTCCAATAGTGGATCATAAATACTGCGTGTTGCTTAGTTTTGCTATTCACCTGAAGAAGGACCTCTGTGGCTCGAAGCTTGTGTGTGGTTCTATTTGTACCAAGACACTTATTGGTCCAATAAAAGGTATCAAACCTTCCATCTCTCTCCTTTTGCATGGACCAATACAGCTGAAATCTCTTTTACAAAACAATGGAACATACCATGAATGGCTTCGAAATGGCAACTCTGGGTAACATGAAGAAAAAGGAAGCAAATTTGACAGTGACATCTACTTCCTAACTGCATGCAAAAACAGAACATTATTCCTAAAGGACTCGGATTCACAACCCACTGTAAACTACATACAATTCAAAGTATGCAGAACAACTTTGTTGCAGGACATCTGAGAAACTCTAGGAATCACCTTATTTATCAGATTTATGCTAGAAAATCTCACCTAAAAACAGATTTTCTGAACTTTCACACGCCCTTCAAGGAAACAACAGCAATGTATTACCAGGATTTACTAGATTCCAAACACATTATCAAAACGCTTTCCAGGCAGCCCTATTACAGAAGAGGAGGAAACTCAGAGAACTACAAGACAGCAGCTACAACAATATCTTGGACTCATCCAGGGAAGTACAGCACTAACACTGGTGAACAGAGATAATACACTGCAACAACCACTCAGTGGTCAGCCTATCTAATAAAGAACTTTCATGGGCTGAAACATCTGTACTATCCAAGGGTTAACTTCCTACCCCACACAGGAATTTGATAACATTAGATTCCTGGGGAGATAGAAGAATTTTTTAGATGGCTTGCCTAAAAGAATATTTCTTTGATAAAATGACACTCAAACAACACATTATGACAGCACAAAGAAAACATCAGACTGACCCTTGAGTGGGTGCAACCTCAAGTTGGAATCAACTGCTTCCATGGAAGAATAAACTCACAAATCTTTAGCAAAACAGCAGAAACTCTGTGCAATATTACACCACTAGAAAAGAGGGCAATACAAACTCTGAGTAATCAAACATAACATTGTAATAAAACAAGCTGACAAGGTAGAGCTGTGGTTGTGATGAACACAGAGGATTACATTAAAGAGGCACACAGACAGCTGTCAGATACAGCTTACTATATAGAACTCATCAAGACCCTGCTATACAATATGCAGAAGAACTTAAACAAATCATCATATCTCTACCAAACAACACTCAAGAACAGTTAAAAATACTAATTCCAAACAAACCTACTCAGGGACATTTTATATGCTACCCAATATGCATAAATTAGGGAAACCAGGATGACCCATCATCTCTGGCATTAAGCACACTCACTGAAAACATTTCAGGACTTATTGAATCCATTTTAAACCCACTAGTAAGAGTTACTAACAGTTTTATTCAGGACACCAATGGTTTCCTCAGGAAACTGAAACAAATTGGACAACTGTCACCAAACACTATCCTAACCATAATGATTTCACTGTTCTGTACATCAACATCCCACATGAAGATGGCATAGCAGCATGTCAGAAATTTTTAAAGGAAAACATATCCACAGGAGACATTCCAGAAACCACCATCAGCACCCTAATAAAATTCATTTTGACACACCTTCACTTTTAATGGCAATCACTTTACAGGTCATAGGGACAGCCATGGGCACTAAAATGGCACCACAATATGCTAATCATTTCATGGCCTGTTTAGAGGAGGATTTTTTAAACACCTACTTATAATCCATCTGTCTCACCTCCGTTTTATTGATGACATATTCCTGATTTGGACAGAAGGTGAAGATTCTCTCAAAAATTCCATCATGATTTTAACAATTTTCATCATTCCATAAATCTCACTGTTGAATACTCCACCACTAGCATGCATCGTTATTGACACCACAGTCAGTATCACTAAAAATGGACATATACAAACTGCTTCTACACAGAAAAACCCACTGACAGACACCACTACCTGCATAATTCCAGCTTTCACCCTAATCATACAAAAAAAATCTGTAATTACAGTCAGAGATCTGATACTAAGATAAAGCCTGTTGTAATCACGGAGGTCCCCACCCTGCCTTTTACTAAAATGACAGGTGGCATGCTGTTGGCATTGGCAGCAATACCTGGTGGGGGACCCGGTTGGGAAGGATGAGGTTACCTGGCACAAGGGACCTAGGTTTGGCTACTCTGCACAGGGGCACCTAAGTAAATCCAACTACAGGAAGCAATAACCGTAATGTCCAGAACCAGATTGGATTTTTCAGTGTGGCTTTATTTATTAACTAACTGAACATAAACAAAGCATTGCATGGTCCCCCAAAGGGCTACGCTACTGTATGTGCATATTACAGGTTAACCAAGTGGTCCATTTGAAGAATGAACATTACTACAGTTGTCTGGCTTTGGACCCACCAGGCACTCAGGCCAGACTTTGCAGCTTTGTACATAGCTCGACTGGCTCGGCCCCTGCCAGCCACTTGACTGACGGTCCACTTGAAGAACGAACCAAACTTTACTTGAAAGACATCCCATCAAACAAGGAGACTCCCAAACTGTGGCTCCCACACCACTTAGAGCCTGACTCCTAGAGAGATTTGTTTTTGTACTTCCAATCGAACTCCCATCAAACAAGGAGTAATTTTCCCATCCTGTGGCTCCCCACGCCACTTAGAGTCTGTGACTCCTAGAGAGATTTTAGTTGTGACCCACATCTGGGTAGCCAACCCATCACTGACCAAGTGCATGAGTCAAGTAGCAAAACACAGAAGAAACTGAGAGATGGACCTGGTTACTAAAGATGTTTTTTTTCCCACTTCCAGCTCCTATAGCCCATACCCGCCATTTCTCTGGATACACACAGAAAACTTAGGACTTTAAATGTAGATTGAACGGTGGATGACCTGAAGCACCCTCTACAGCTAACTTTAAATCCATTTAAAACTTTAAACTGTTTGACTGCTCTATTTGTTTGTCCTAGTTTACATAGTCCTTCCAAATAGCAGTCCACATTCATTTCCCAACTGAAGAAAACAATTTGTTTGCCCCTTCAAATGGAGCCAAACACTCACCCATTTGTTGCAAGTGCCCTCACAGGTGAAGTACTGTAACCTTTGCTGTTATACAAGAACAGACTAAAATAAAACCAGGCAGCTCTCCTTCCATGGTGGAGAAGGGATTGCCCTGAACCCATAGAGAATCCTCTCGAGGAGGGGGTATTGAGACTGGGGAGTGGTTCCACCACTTTTAAAAGATATAACACAGGAACACTTCCTTTTCTTAGTGAGATCAAACAGCAGACTGATGCTTCCTTCTTGCTTAAGGACAAACGGAAGACTGACTTTGAAATTCCCAAAGTTCTAAACTCACTCCCTGAGCTGTAGATTCCAAAGTGGCTCCATGAGCTGCGACAGTTCTATAGTGATGTCATCTCTCAAGTCTCAGCTGTGACTGAGGACAGAGTGAGACAGTGTGAACCCATTTAACTGAGTTTCGCTGCTGCCTTCCTGCCTACCACTAGGTCTTACTGAGATTCAGTAACCCCGGTAACAAGGTTACATCATTTCTGACCAGGAAAATGATTGTCCCCAGTCATTATGCACCTGGTCTTAGCCATCCCACCCTATGTGCTACATGTGAGTGGGGTGATCAGGGCCCTCCCACCATGTGCAAGCACAGGTAGGCAACACTAAGGGCCTTGAGGCCTATAGCTGACATGTCAGCCTCACTCATCCACTTACTATGGACACCTAGTGGCTCTGGTAGAACCATCCAGAGCATAGCCCTGATAGATCAGCACTGCAGCCCCTACTGCAGGTCAGAGCCATAGCCTGTCCATCCCCCAACCTCTAGGGAAAATCTATCTGCCCCTAACATAACATCCCAAATAAAAACCTGGGACCTCCTGACCTTGGGCAACCTGCAACTACAACCATTAGCAATAATAACACAGTACATTTAAATTCTACACCATAGCACTGACGAGGAGACTCCGATGAGCCCCTCCTCCTCTTCTTGTCTTCTCTTCTGTCTTCCAGGAACACCTGTAAGAAAAGACAAAAAAAACAAAAAAACACATCCTAATCTGCATGCACAGTCTATCTAAACAACAACAACAATCTTTACCATACAGAAAAAACATTGAACAATCCCAAAAATAATTTTTTTTTTTAGAAAAGTAGAAAACACAGTATTTACATTAAAGTACAATGATGACCATTGGTAACAATACACCTTTGGGGGATGGAGTACCAAAAGTCCCAACTAGTGACCACAAGGCCCAAAGGCCAGTCCATTAAAGAGTCTCTCTGGGCTGGAGCCCCCATGAGATTATAGTTCTTTAAGGCAATAATCCTGAAGGAGAGTCTTTGCTGACAGTTCACACACTTTTGAAGTCTGTAGTGGGGTGTGTACTGCAATGTCATAAAAGATAGAATAAAAGATTTTTTCGGACTTACTAGCCTCTTGAAGTATTAGAATAGGCACCGACCTGCACCGCAGTCGAGACTCTCCATGGCAGCATTTCTTCTGATACAGCTGGGAGGACATCTTCGGAACACAGGAGGCACATCTGGAGACAGCTGGGATGATGTCATCTCTGAGAAGGAACCTAGAACAGGAACAAAAAGAAAACTGCTGGTCCGACATCATCCAATTACCAGGCGATGAACAGAAAACAGCTGGGCTAGTGTCCTCTCTGGATCTGAAGTCATCTGGTGGGCTAGTAGCTGGTTGCTGAACAAGACAGTACACTGTGGACTGATGAAGGTGGGGCACCTGATTCCTTGGTTATTCATATTGGCAGATCAATAAGGGCACTTCACAATCTAAATGTGGCAGTATTGACTACCACTGCTTGGCTCTCCATTTTGTAGGCACTGCTTAATTACTGGGAGGTCCTTGCACTGAGGCCAATAGTAGAGGGAGTCAGGCTTGAATATTACTCCATCTGACAAACATAATTCACAAGTGGAGACTTCACGCCCTCTCGGTCCACTATTCTCACTCTGTCCATAAACAGTGTCCTGCCTCTTTCCACTGTGTATACTTTCGTGGAACAGTCTATTCTTTACATGCTGGTTAGCCCCAGGATGCACATGTTTCACTGCTTCATCCCAGATCCAGGATTTCCTGCAGTTCTCAATCTCCTCCCAGACTTTCCGAGGAAAGGTAGGAAAGGTCATACCAAAGATTTCATTGGCCTTTCTATGAACCAGTCTCTCCTCTTTACTTGCTTTGGTCAATCTGAGACCGCTGGCCTGGATTGGGGGTGGCCAGTCCTGGTTCTGCCAGCTTCAGATCCTCAATGAAATTAAAACAGATCCCTGACTTCTTCTTCTGGTGAAGCCAGGCAGTGGCATCACCACCTTCTTGAACACATTCCTCCGAGGCAAGATCTTGAGGCTGTATACCCATTCCTTTCTCACAAGGCCACATAGGTTCCTCCTCATCTTCCTCTTCACTGAGACCAGGAGTGAGCAGTAGTTCTCACCTCCAAGACTATCCATTCAGCACTGGGTGGAGGTCGTACCTCCCATTCAATGGCCTCCCACATCTCATCTTCACCTTCAGACTTGGGCTAGGCCCCCACCCAGGGGTCTATTGATGCTTTATCTGAACTTGCCTTCTGAGATCCAGCATCCAATGCTTCACTTTCAGATTCAATCTCAATTCTGCACTCTCTAACTTTGTGCCACACTTCCCGAGGGACCTTCCTCCACAGGCTCAGCCTGATGCTGTGTCTCCAACTGCAGATTCTTGAATTTTTGTCCATTGGGAGCCAAACTAATTGGAGGTGCTTTATACAAGCCATATTTTGAAGGCATCCAGCACAGTGAGGAATCATGAGACATCCTTCCAGCACTCAAGCACATCTGGCATACACACACTGATAATTAGGAATTGTCACATCAGGAGGGAGTTGCCTCTATAGCATCACTTTTCAATATCTCTCAATCTATTTACTGCTGCTGTTACTGCAATCGGTAACGAGCTGGTCCTGAGTCCATAACTGCAGAAAAATAAACAAAAGTTCACTGTAACTGAAAGTCCACTTTAAATGAACACACTCTGTAGCTTTAAATGGCCCTCTGCTGCTTGTGTTTACTTTACCACCCCACCCTGTAATGGCGGCGGCAGTACTCCTGTTATCAACATTCAGACTCTGGGTCAAGCCACTGTGCATCCAATTTACATCAGCTACTATTAACTTTTACTCAAACTGCACAACTTGCTGTGTTCTGGTGTTCACACATTTACAGGATTTTCCTTGGACTTTTCACATGCTGGCAACATTCATTTAATTACATTTCCTTTAAAACTTCAGGTTTCAGCACAGGATTGCCTGCTTCTACTAGTGTTGCACATTTTACAACCACAGTCTCTCTCTGGCTGCACACTTTAAACTGAGGCTACTTTCATTGCTATGCACACATTTAATGGCTTTACAGACTTACACTTGCCAGCAGGACATCACACAATCACTACTTGCAAAGTGACTATACAGCTGACACACATTTTATATGGCATTACTGAAAATCACTGATTTTAGCAGTTTTAAATTGTTTACTCACTGTTACTGCAGCATTGCTGCGATGGGTAAAATGGCCTGCAGCCAGATTTTGAAGGCCTCAGAATGCAAATGGGCGGGCAGTCTCCAGCGATCGTGGTTTTAACCACACAATTCACTGATCAAATGATTGATATGTGGGTTGAGCCGATTTTAACTAGAAAGTCACTTTTTACTGTTTACAGTGCTTTGAACACTTCGCGAACGCTCCTCCACTGCCAGTACACGCACTACTCTCTCCTCTCAATGCTGAAGCAGACTCTGAAGAGCTGGCTGAGGGGCGGACTAATTTCAAATTGACCAACCACATGACGCCATGCAAATGAGCCTCTTTCTGCGCGAGGGCTCCTCTCCTCACAGCGATCATCGAGCAGACAAATTTAAACTGAAAATGCACATTTTTTCTCAACTGACTCCACAGCGGAGCCCATTTCAACCATGTAACATTGCCATTAACTCTGCAGTCTCTAGCATTGCACAGAAAGCATTTCCAATGTCCAGGGCATAATTTCTCTGTTGCTACCCCTAGTTTTCCACACTTTTCTTCACAGAAATTCATTTTAAACTGACAAAATGCTGCAAAGTTTTTTGATGCAGGACAAGGACGACACTTTGGTTTACAGCTCCTTGGTAAACAGTTGGCATTTTTAAACAGCAGCACAAGATTCACAGCACACAGCAACACACTAGGGAAATTGCTTAAACTTTTGGGGCTACCAACTGCCAGATAGCTAAAATGTAAGCCCACTTGCCCAAGCACCTTCCTTCCGAACAAATTCAAAGCGGTGCTCCATTTTTGTAACCATGGAGGTCCCCACCCTGCCTTTTACTAAAATGACAGGTGGCATGCTGTTGGCATTGGCAGCAATATCTGGTGGGGACCTGGGTTCTGGGAAGGATGAGGTTACCTGGCACAAGGGACCTAGGTTTGGCTATCTGCACAGGGGCACCCAAGTAAATCCAACTACAGGAAGCAATAACTGTGATGTCCAGAACCAGAATTGGGATTTTCAGTGTGGCTTTATTTATTAACTAACTGAACATAAACAAAGTATTGCATGGTCCCCAAAGGGCTACGTTACTGTATGTGCAGATTAGAGGTTAACCAAGTGGTCCATTTGAAGAATGAACACATTACTACAGATGTCTGGCTTTGGACCCACCAGGCACTCAGCCCGGACTTTGCATGCGCTTGATACATAGCCCGACTGGCCCGCTCCCCTGCCGCCACTTGACTGACGGTCCACTTGAAGAATGAACCCAAACTTTACTTGAAAGACATCCCATCAAACAAGGAGACTCCCAAACTGTGGCTCCCCACACCACTTAGAGTCTGCGACTCCTAGAGAGATTTGTTTTCATACTTCCAATCGAACTCCCATCAAACAAGGAGTAATTTTCCCATCCTGTGGCTCCCCACACCACTTAGAGTCTCCGACTCCTAGAGAGATTTTCAAGTTGCGACCCACGCCTGGGTACCCACCCCATCACTGGCCAAGTGCATAAGTCAAGTAGCAAAACACAGAAGAAATCATAGAGGTGGACCTGGTTACTAAAGATGGGGTTTTCCCACCTCCAGCTCCCACAGCTCATATCTGGCCATTTCTCTGGATACACACAGAAAACTTTAGGACTTTAAAATGTAGATTGAACGGTGGATGACCTGAGCCCCCTCTACAGCGAACTTTAAATCCATTTAAAACTTTAAACTATTTGACTGCTCTATTTGTTTGTCCTAGTTGACATAGTCCTCCCATATAGCAGTCCACATTCATTTCCCAACTGAAGAAAACAATTTGTTTGCCCCTTCAAATGGAGCCAAACACTCACCCATTCGTTGCAGGTGCCCCACAGGCTAAGTACTGTAACCTTTGCTGTTATACAAGAACAGACTAAAATAAAACCAGGCAGCTTCCTTCCATGGTGGGAGAAGGGATTGCCCTGGAGCCCACAGAGAACTTTTCCTCCCTGGAGGAGTGGGTATTGAGACTGGGGAGTGGTTTCCACCACTTTAAAAAAGATAATACAAGTGATAAGTTCAGAACAAGAACTGGACGCACGGGCTAACTTCCTTTTTCAGGCTGGTCAATAATGCTTAGACTAGTTCTAAACGTAGTGTCTTACTGAAACAGCTGGTGCTAAACAAATACCTGGCTCTTAAGTAGTGATGCTAAGCCAGGTGGATGGCTTACATTTAGGAGGTCATCCATCCACACCTCATGAAATAACATCTTTGAGAGGGTGGACACATGGTAAAGCCACCTTGAAAGAACTCATGTTTAATAAGTTGCAATGTACTATAAGTTACCAAAGGTTTAGTTATATGTTTAGTGGAGTTTTAGTTTGTATGTGGTTGATAAAGCACAGATGCTAACGAATACAACGAAAGCTAGCAATGTCCCGTGGTAAAGAGATGATACTCATTTTCCTTATTTAAAAGATTATGGCTGATTTAAACATAGTTACACTTAATGTAAATGGGGTAAATAATCCAGTAAAAGGGCAAAGATTATACAGGATCTTGGGAGGAGAAAGGCTACGGTTGCATTTATTCAAGAAACTCATTTAACTGCAGCAGAACATCTTAAGTTAAAAGATCTTGGGTGGGGAGGTATATGCCTCACATTTAGAAAAGCCTCATCGCAGAGGCGTAGTAATCTTGATTAGACGAGATGCCCGCTTGTGGTAGAGAAGGTCCGCACAGATCCAGAGGGTAGGTTTGTACAGTTACAAGGATCATACAGGGGCAGAAGTGTACCTTTTTGAATATATATGCCCCAAATGAAGATACCCTCAGATTAGCATTTTGGAAAGGGTCATCAAAGAAGCAGTCACGGATGTGTAGAGTTTAGTAGTTATAGGTGGAGATTTTAATGAAGTAATACATCCAGGGGCAGATAGGTCTGAGGGCCAGGGTGAAGCCACATGCAGGGAAACTAATCCAGAGGTTGAATCAAGAACTAGGCCTATCGGAGGTCTGGCGATTCATGCATCCAAGGGAAAGAGATTTCACTCATTATTCTCCCAGGCATAGGGGCTATTCTAGGATAGACTATTTTCTTCTATCATCCAATTGGTTACAAAGGGTGGAGAAATGTGATATTGGACCAATTACCATTTCAGATCATGCCCCAGTTTCCCAGAGTTGGCTCACACCACCCCTCAGCAATCTTGCTGGAGGCTAAATGTAAGTCACCTTTCAAGGGAAGACTTTGGGGAATTAGTGGGGAAGCTATTAAGAAGTTTGAACAACTTAATTTAAAAGGTGATACAAGTGAAGGGATAAGATGGGACGCTACAAATGTTGTTTAAGGGGAAATAATCCAGTATTCATCCAGATTAAAAAGGAGAGGATCCAGACTAGAGTGTTGCTGGAGCAGAAAATCACCCAATTAGAGACCCAACATCAGATGGGCAGGATACATATATAAAGCAGGAGCTGGACAAGGCAAGACAAGAACTAAACCAGATACTAGATAGACAAATGGAAGGGCAGCTAAGATATGCTAGACAAAAATACTTTGAACATGGGAACCAAACAGGTAGGCTGTTAGCATGGCAGTTGAGACAAGAAGCAGCCAATAGAGCGGTGGTCCGTTAAAAGGAGAGGAGAGAGGCTCACGACATCTCCGACGGAGGTTCTAAATAGATTTGAGAAATTCTATGGATCTCTATACAGCGGAAACAACTCCGAGCACCATACAGTAGTGCAGGATTATTTGGGATCTTTGCCTATTCCTACATTAGAGGAAGCAGACCGGACAAACCTTAATTCCCCTATTATTATGGGAGAGGTGAGATCACAAATAAAGCATCTTAAAAATGGTAAGGCCCAGGACTAGATGGCCTACCAGCCGAGTTTTATAAAAGTTTGCAGCAAAATAGAGAATGACTTGGTTAATACATGCAATGAGATTTTATTACATCATAAATCAGGCATATATTGCCCCCTTATCCATCAGAACCAGACAGGATTTATTGGAGGAAGATTCTCCAAGACAATATAAGACGCCTATTGAATATCATAACAGCCCAGAAGAATAAGGTAACATTTAAGATTGCCATTAGTATGGATGCAGAGAGAGCTTTTGACAGGGTGCACTGGCACTTTATGCTGTCCACCCTGTCGAAATTTGGGTTGGGAGAAAATTTTGTTTCAGTCTATTGAGCGCTCTGTCATAAAACAGAGGCAAGGATCAAACTGAACGGATTGCTATCAGATAGAATATCTTTAAATAGAGGGACTAGACAGGGATGTCCTCTCCCCTAATATTTGCCCTAACATTGGAACCACTGGCAATAGAGATAAGAGAGAATCCTGAAATTAAGGGAGTAATGGCGGGGAATAGAACAAAAGTCACTCTCTATGCCGATGATTCTCTTTTTTATAAGTGACCTCAAACTTCCCTACCACACTTATTAAATACACTGAATAAATTTGGTACATTAGCGGGATACAAAATAAACTATACTAAATTGGAAGCAGTGATATTAAGTGGGGGTCCTCAGAGGGACTTCAGGCAGAATCTTCCGTTTAAATGGGCCCGCGATAATACTTTTCGTTTACTTAGATTCAGATTTCAACAGATATATCTCGATTATTCACGGATAATTTCAGGAAGCTGTATAAAAATATGCTAGCAGACTTTGCCCGTTGGAAACTGTTACCTCTGACATTATATGGTAAGATCCAGGTAATCAAGATGAACATTTTACCAAGATGGTTGTTTCTCTTTCAAACCCTTCTGATCCCTGTAAAGCCCAACTTCTGGAAATAGCTAAACAAAGAAATGTCTAACTTTATTTGGTCAGGGAAACATCCACGAGTTTCATATAAGACCCTAACACAGTCGAAAGAAAGAGGGGGTTAGGACTGCCTAATATGTATTTGTATTACTTAGCGGCTCAAGGGTCACAATTAGTTACATGGGCCAAACAGAGGATATACTCTGGATGGTATCTATTAGAAAAAATACAATGAACAACTATAAATTATAGACCCTGCCCACGCCAGAGATATCTCCCCAGGTTTTGGCATCTACAGACAATCCATGGGCTAAACACTCCTGTGTATCTTAAGAAACATAAAAGGATAACACATACACCAAACACGTTGGGACCCTCTCTTTGATTAGACATACACCTAGCTTTCCCCCAAGGCTGATTTTGGATTTGCATATTGGGAACATAAGGGTCTAACCACATTTAAACAATTCCTAAATGAGAATGGCTGTCTCCCTTTAGCACCTTACAGGAGCACTTCTCCTTCGCAAAGAAGACTTCTATAGGTTCCTCCAAACACGGCACTTCCTTTTAGAGGAAGGAAATTTACTAAAGATAAACAGAGACCTGACTCCACTCAAATCGTACTGGTGGGACTCAATAAAAATTAGGGATAAACTGAGATACCTGTCAGCATTATACACAATTCTATTGGACTTGAAAGGGCTCCAATCCTAGAAGAGACACGAACAAGGTGGGAGAGGGATGCTAAAATAACCATTACAAGAGAAGAGGGACTGTAGGCTTCAGAGGGGTTGGCAATTACATCAGCCACGATGTGGCTAGAATTAAACTGGAAAATACTCATTAGATTTTCAGAACTCCAGAGATAACAGCACATTATAAACCACAGACCTCTTGACATGCTGGCGCCAGTGCAGTACACAAATGGGTACTCACTTCCATATTTTGGGAATGTGACAGACTGTCAAGTTTCTGGTGACAGGTACACTCAGTATAGAGCAAGTAGCACTCTTCCTATTCCTTTTACATTTCAGGACTTAGTGTTAGGCCTCCCACCTAATTGATGGGAGGCGTCAAAGAAGGAATTGTGCCAGATAATGAGAGTGGTTGCATTGAAATGCATCACCACCAAATGGCTATCCTCTGAACCCCTCCCTAACTATGTGGGTCTCAAAAATGGAAGAAATAGAAAGGATGGAAAATATTACATATACACTGCATCTTAAAGTTGAAAACTTCCAGAACATGTGGTACCCTGGAGGCTGTGAGAGAGGGGTACAGGGAAAAATTAGAGGGAGAAGATAGAAGGGTAAATAAAGTTATACAGAAAGGCAGTCTAAGTCGATGGCCCATATGGGAATCGAGGAAGGGATAGGTAAGGGTAGGAAGGAAATGGAAATGTGGGCAAAAGGAATAGGAAGCTGGTGTTAAAATGAAGATATATATGTATAAAAAAGGAGAAAGAGATGTATCTGTGCACATGGTTGTTGGGGGTTTCTTTTTTTTTTCTTTTTCATTTTAATGTTGTATTCCTGTAGTTGATAGAACCACATGGTTTTAAGACTATTATTCCAGAGGAAAACGATGACTGAGGATGGTAGGAGTTGGAACTCGGACTATATCCTTGATGGAACAGGATCAGAGACTTTAGTGGTTTCGCTGCAAGAATCTGTACCATTTCATCTAAAGCTCATAGCAGCCTGCAGTGACTTTTGCTGTTCCTAGATGCTTACCTGAGTAACTAGTCTCGGTAACTTCAAGAGGTCAAGAATATTTAGTGTCTTTCAGTAAAAGAAAAGAATATGTGTAGAACCAACATTTATTAGATGGAAAAAGAAATATGTTAATTGAATTGTATTGAACATACTGGTATGCCTAAAATACTCAAACTAAAAATTAAAGTTATAAAAAAAAAAAGATAACTCACAGGAACACTTCTTTTCTTAGTGAGAGATCAAACAGCAGACTGATGCTTCCTTCTTGTTTAAGGACAAATGGAAGACTGACTTTGAAATTCCTAAAGTTCTAAACTCACTCCTGAGCTGTAGATTCCAAAGTGGCTCATGCAGCTGTGACAGTTCTATAGTGATGTCATCTCTCAAGTCTCAGCTGTGACTGAGGACAGAGTGAGACAGTGTGAAACCCATTTAACTGGAGTTTCACAAGCTGCCTTCCTGCCTACCACTAGGTCTTACTGTGATTCTAGTAACCCCGGGTAACAAAGGGTTACACTGGACTGCACTGTCAGTACTGTTTGTGCAATACTTGAGTGTGTATGTTTTCTTGTATACTGCTTTACTACGTAGATATGTATGCTTGTATTTGTTCCCCTCCACCCCTGTAACCGACGTGGAGCTTTTGCAAATGAGTCTGTGACTCAAAGGATCATAATTCGATTATATGCAATAAATAAAATAAATAAAATACCATCAAATCTGCTCTGATGAGAGAACAAGAGGGACAGCTCTCCACACTTCAGAATTCCCTAATTCAGCAGGGCCACTCTCAAGAAAAATTGCCAGAGAATTTGAATGGGCCATACAAATACCACGAGACAATCTGCTGGAATACAGGCAAAGACATCAACTGACCACACACCCTAGTGGTCACTTACAGCCCCATGCTAAAACCCTTCAGGAAATTATCAAAGAGCTACAACCCATGCTGAGAGAAGATGAAACACTGAAAGACATCTTCCCTGAACCACCTATCATTGCCAGCCTCTCAAACATAATGATTCATAACAAACTCCCAGCAGATCAAAATAACCAGAAAACAAGAGGGACAACACCATGCACTGTGGCAAGATGTAGAACTGCACCCACATATGCGCACAGGCCACCATTAAGACAAGCCAGAACAACATAAAACAAATTAATGGATTGTTCACATGTCAGTCCAGCAATGTGGTATACCTAATTCAATGCAAGAAGTGCACTAATGGTTGCTATATTGGGGAAACTAGCCAACCACTGAAAACCAGGATGAATCACCACCATCACACTATAGTGAGACAGATTAACAGCACTCCAGGAAGAAACCATTTTCACAAACAGATCACACTCTCCTGGATTTATCTGTCTTGATACTTAGAGGTAACTTCAGAAACACACAGGACAGAAGGACATGGGAATTGAAGTACATAAAACAATTTAAATCTAACATTTCTGGACTGAATCGGACATCGGTTTCATGACCCATAATGATAAACTGTAATTCTTTTTATTGTGTACTAAATCATGTCTTTATTATCACACTTTGGTTCTGTATTCTCTGACTATTATATTTTTTCTCAGAGTTCTGCCTGTTCTGTTTTTACCTATACCTTACATCTTCCTGCCTCTCCTATTAACTCCTGAACTCAGTCCCACCTACCCTCTTGTTTTCACACCTCTGTTTATCTAGACCTTTGTTGTTTTGTTTCTCCTAATTTCTTGATTTCCTTGCGTCTTTAGGCATTTCTGTCCATTCTACCCTTTCAGCCAGCCTCTGATCTCAGATCCTATCTCCATGCTTTTGTCTTCCTTTAGCTTCCTTTGAACTCCTACTGACCTGTTCCTACTATGCCCCCTCCCATTTCTTCTCATGTTTTTATTTTTGCATCTTAGACTTTCATCTGTAGTCCCTTTATAACCTTCTATTTCACGTCTTGATTTTTAATTGCTCCACAGTGGATATAAATACTGCTTGTTGCTCAGTTTGCTATTCACCTGAAGAAGGACCTGTGTGGCCCTGAAAGCTTGTGTGTAATTCCATCTTTGTACAAGACACTTGTTGGTCCAATAGAAGGTATCAAACCTTCCATCTTCTCCTCTTTTGCAAGGACCAATACGTCTGAAATCTCTTTTACAAAAATCACAAAAACTTCCAAAATAAAGAGGGAAGAAGTTGTTGACTTCAGATATAAAACCAACAATTAGATGACTTCCAAAATTGCAGGCATGGAAGTCAGAAATGATGGATTGTTCTGAAAGAAATTGTATTTTCACCAATATATTATATTAGCATCCATATATTTGTCTTTTATAGAATATTGACTTCAAAGGTGGTCCTGGAAGTATTTTAACTTCAAAAATTGGAATGACTTCAGATTTTGACTCCTGGAGGTTTTGACTTCACTGAAAATAAATTAACTGAACCCCAGCATAAAAGGGATGATCCAACACTTGTTCTCTGCCTAATAGCCATCTACATGTGCTCATTTTGGTCCCCACAGTATTAATAAATAAGAGTCATTGTATAATAGCAATAATGCACTCTAGAGTGTGGGTTGTGCTGGGATAATTGCACTTCTGGGGTGCTGGATGCACTCTGTCTCTGGCCTCATGCCCAACCACCCAAGACATGAGGTTATCCTAGCACAATGCATACCCTGCTATGCATCATTGCTTAATTAGAGGTTCCTGGAATAAGGTCCGCTTCACTAAAACAGAGAGGGGAAAAGCAGTCTTGAGGGTGAAGAGTTTGAGGTCATTTAGCAGTCACAGCTGCTGGAGGTAGCTAGGTAGTGTTTCAAGTCTTTTTAAAAGAGCTGATGTTGTTGGAGTTGGCTAGTTTGGCAGGGAGTTTTTAATCCAATGTGTGGCTCTTTACAAAAGATCGCTGAGCGAGAGGTTCTCATGTATGGTAGATAGTGAGCATCGTGTAGTGCTGGGTTTGCAAGAATTGTAGTAGGTTGCAGATGGCAGCAGGGTGAGATCAAGAAGTGCTTTCTTTCCCATAAGGCATACTTGATACTTTTACTTGCCCTGGTAGGCTTAGCCATTGTGTTTCAGCATACAGCTTGCACATGTGGGTGAACCTGTTGGCACACAGGACAAGTCAGCAGGCTTTGTTGAGTGCTGTTCTGATATGCTTTAGGGCCATGTCAGTGGCAGCACTATATATAATCAGCCCATAGTCAATAACTGGCAAGAATGAGCTGGTGACAGCAAGACACAGGGCAGCAGGGTTAGGTGGCTCCTGTGCTTATACAAGACTCCAGTTTGATGTTGACAGCCCTGACTATGCTGTCAATATGTGAGGAGAAGGAGAGGAAGTTGTTGATATGTACTCTGAGATACTTGAATGTCCTTACTTGTTCAAAGGCTTCATTTTTTTTATTGACTATGTTGAGAGTGAGGTTTTCCTTTTGAAGTGTGGGCTGGTGAACAGCATTATTTTAGTTTTTATAGTTGAGCAACAATTTGTGTCTGGTGAACCAGTCCTCTAACTGGTAGAAAATGTTTTTCAGGTCCTGGGAGAGAGGACCTAGTTGTGGGCTGTGATTAATGATTGTGGCATCGTCCGTGTAGAGGATAATTTTGGATATGCAAGCTTCAGGAGGGTATTGAGAAATAGACTGAACATTAAGGGTCCCAGGATGGACCCTTGGGATCACCTAGTGAGACCTTCCTGCTGGATAGCACAGAACCTATCTTCATGCACTGTGTTCTGTCTGAGAGGTATTTAGAAAACCAACAGAGGTAAGGGACTGACTGAGTTCTAGTAACTTTTCTAGCAGTAGGTGGTGGTTTACGGAATCAAAAGCTTTTGTTAGGTCAATGAAAATTGACCCCACTAGGTGGCTTCTTTCAGCTGCATCATGTAGAAGGTTTGAGAACTTGATTAAGATGGTGTTAGTACTATGGCATTTGCAGAATCCATGTTGTTGGGGGCATTGCAGGTTGTATTTATGTAGATACTCATTCAGTTGGTCTGCTACTATCCTCTCTAGGACCTTTGACAATGGTGATAGGATGAAGATGGGCTGGAAATTGGAGGTACTTGTGGTCCCCACTTTTGTGTACTAGTGTGACAAGAGCCACTTTCCAGAGGTTCAGGAAGTTACCAAGTGTGAGGGACTCATTAGAGATTTTGGTAACTGGGGCTATAACCTCATCAAGTGCGAGTTCCACCATTTTCATATCAATGTTGTCGCTGGCTGCGTGTTTTCCCAATACCCTTTTGACGTGTTTCTTGGCCTCATAAATAGTTATGCATTTGAGATAGAACTGTGGTACATTGTTCACTGGCTGGATTGATGGGTGGGGTCTTGGAGCTGAGGGGCTTGTGGTGACAGATAATCAGTAGGTAGGATGGAGCTGAGGTCCATGAATGCCACATTAAAGGCTTCAGTAATGGAAATTTCAACTGTTTTGCCCCAGATTTCAACATAGCCCCACCTCATGTATGTCACAGCTGTCATTTTTCAAATCCTGGCTAATATGTGTTTTTGCACTTCTGGCACGAAATGGCATTGCAGTTGCGCACAAATTATATTCTGGCAGGGATTTGGAAATTTTCTGTACTGAGTACATGAGGTAGGGTAATAAAATAGCTATGCTGAAAATTTGGTCACTGTTGTCCGATAAATGGAAGCACAGAGCCACAGGTACAGTACATACATATACACATCTATGGAGGGTGGGAGCTCAGGGTCCAGAGGGCCTGTGCTCCCACTGGCAAGAAGGATGCAATTATACTATCTCAAAAAGTAAGGCAATAAATGGCAAAAATGTTGTTAATGCTCTAGTTAGGGTTGAAGCCACAAAAGTAGGGAATGTGGCATTAGAGTTTCCATCCCTAACACCCCACCCTCACCCTGCACATCAGCAGGCATTGGGGGTGCGTCTTGTGGTCATCAGCCCTAACGCTCACCCCATTCTCCTATACTATACCCATATCAGCTTTTTACTTATGGAATAGAGTGAGTGTTGGGGCTGATGACCACAAGGCACCCCGATGCTTGCTGATGTGTACAGGGTGGGGTGGGGTTTTAGGGTTGGAAACCCTAATGCACATTTCTACTTTTGTGGCTTTTACCCTAACTAGAGCATTAACAGTTGCTGCAAACAACAATAATTTACTAGTTCTAGCTTTTAAATATGTTGTTTGTTTGATGATTTAACTGTTTTTTACATTTTTCTTTGAATTTAATAGCTGGGTTCAGTACTACACTAGGCAACTGTGATGTCATCATCATTGTGAAAGCTGCTTATTTATTTATTTATTTATTTCACAGTATTGAATGACAAACCTTTGAGTCAGAGACTCATTTACAAAGGCTCCACATCATGGAGAGACGGTTACAAAACATACAAACATGGTTAAAATAGTATACAATAGGAAGTAGGGTAGGTTACAGGAAATAGTTTACAGTATTCATTACAGTGGTGAATTCAGGCAGTAGCACATGTGTGCATCCCCTTTCACGAGTGGGCGTGCGCCACCCTGCTCGTGCTCCTTGGCAATCATTTTAAAATTAAAAGGAAAATGCAAACATCGGCTGCCTGGTATGTGTCTTAATCTTCCCCACATAATTAAAAAGAAGCAACAGACACTTACATGGGGAAGACACATACCAGCTCTGCACAGGACAGTAAAACAGCAGAGGTTGGCACGGTCAGTGTCAGTGTTCTGGGCTCGAGGTCATAAGAGCCCAAATTTACAACCAAGTGTTCTGTCAGATTGGTCCAGTACTCCACTTCTGTGTGTTTCACGTGCACACAGCGTGGAAACTGGAGACTGGACCAATCCAATTTGATTCTTGATGTGGAATGTTTTTATTCCCACCAGCATGCTTATCAGTCCTGAGGTGTGTAAGAATTGCCTCAGGACTGCTGATCCTACTGCTGCTTTCACGCTCCCAAATTCTGCCTGTGGGACCAGAGCCCCGCTCATCCATCGTCGGTCCTCATTTGCTGCTGCTGCTGCTCCAGACCAACGTGTACTGCCTTGTCAGAATCCAATCTAGAACATCTGCAGACTTGCAAGGTAATAGAGAGGATTACTAATGTGTAATTTGTGCAGCTACTGTCTGTCAGACTCCACAAGTTACTGCTTATATGTTTAGCCTGCAAAGTCAGATGATAGGTTTTGCTTGGTACACATTGTTCTCTCTCTTATCCCCTGTCTTATCAACTCTAGGCCCATCCATCCCCTTATTCTTCCTTTCCCAGCCTCAGATGGAGCTCACTACCCTGGGTTGTGACATCCTACCATGCCCGTGCTTTATAGCATTCCAATCCAGGGCTCACACATACTCCTTTTCTCCATCCACCTTCTCTACATCCAGCTTTACCAACTCCTTTCTGTGCACGTCCTCCTAGCCTTTGTCCCCCTACTTCCTTCTTTCCCCCCTACCTTCACCTCTACCTGGTGTATATTTTTATTTTATTTTTATTTTTTCTTCGTTACTTCCTCCTGCAACCTTAGATAACCTGCTTTATCTTCCTATAGACACTTCTATGTATGTAAATACCGGTAATCTGTACAATATCTGTATAATTCTATGTACATATGAACTTCTTTTCTTCCTCTCTGTAAAGAGTATTATCTGTATTGCCTTGTAAATACCTGTGTTGACCTGTATATACAATTGTTCATGCTCCACCCAGGTCCATCTTGCAAATGAGCTTCTGCTCAACGATGAACGCCTGGTTAAATAAAGACTTGATTGATTGATTGATTGATTGACAGTGAAGCAAAAGATAGCACAGCATGTTTCAAACTTTGACCATACTGTTACTATCTTTTGCTTCACTGTACCAAGAAAAACCTAATGGTATTTGTAACATTTTAATAAGGCTGCAGAATGTGCTTCATGTTGTTTTTCTCAGGCATTACTACAGCACTTGTCGGTTGTTAGATATTTGGCAGTGGTTAATCGTTAGGTTTATGGCACTTAATTGGGTAGGTACTGTAGATGGAGAAATACAGTATATGATGGCTATATAGCACAGTGGTTTAAGGCTCTGAGTTGGAAACTTGGGTTTGAATCCCACAGCTCCATTTGCATACTCTGACCCTGAGCAAGTCACTTAACTTCTTTGTGCTTCCAGATCACACTGCAAACAAGCTCGCAGCTTAGTGTGTCTCTCCTGGTGAAAAAGTAATAATAAAAGAAGAGGGTCCATATATGTTTCTAGATGTAACTATTCAAATCAGATAATCCACTTTTATGTTTCTTTCTGATGTCTTCTTGACTCCAACTTTGGCAAGCACAGTTGTTAAGTAAATGTTACTGCTCCATCTTTCTCTTGCTTTTATACGAGAGTGAATAGATACAGGTAATGTGATGTGCACAGTTCAGAGCTAAGGCAGAGTTACTGCCCACCTCCACATCCACAGCAACAGCAGAACAGGAATTTCCCTCCCCACTCAGGAATGAGAACAATGATTGGAGCAGTTTCCCCTCATAGGAGTCAGTGGACAAATAGGTACTATCGGGGACTGCAGCCCTGGCAACAAGGGGGTCCCTAACCATTCTTCAGTTACTGTAGAAACAGGGACATGTACTCATTCTGCAGATGTGCTGATGAACATTTTGTATACATAGGAAACTACCAGCTCAAAACTGCATGACTGTTCCTGAAAAGAAAACCTTTTGATTCCTCTCTTCAAGTTTCTGAAATGTGACTAACATAGTTGCAAGATTGTCATGTGTACCCACGTGCATATCATCATAAGTTGTGCAGGCTGCCAGCTGGCTAAATGGTAATCCCCATTGAAGGCTTGTAGCCATACCTCCTCAACCTTCAACCTCAAATGTGGAACACTGTATTTCAAAATATGGAACAAGCAGGCAAATGTGGAACACCTTCTCAAATCATAAAAAGAGAAGCTCAGAACCATGTGTAAATGTGTATTTTAATATTCACAAAGCTTTCTGTTTATCCACCAGCACATTTTTTCACATTTATTGGTTGAATTTCTGCTTTAAAATTTCAGCGTGAAATGTAGGACGATACCACTCAATGTGGAACAGAGGGCTTTTCTGGGGTTAAATGAGGAACTGTTCCTCATAATGTGGGACACTTGAGAGGTATACTTGTAGCCAAGGCGCTAGGGGCTCACACTGTGATGTAGAATAAATTGACATTTAGTTGAGTCAATTTTCTGTTTGTGTTTCTGTTGAGTGCTGCTTTTTGAATTGGCAAAATGGTAAGAAGTGTGACTTATGCTGACATTCAAAGTTTGTGTCTCGAGTTTCAGACCTAGCACATTGGGGAAAAGGATTTGTGTGAGCAAGTATGTACAGCCAGCTTCAAGAGGGGTGGGTGGGATGAAACTTATCATAGAAACATAGACTTTGATGGCAGATAAGAACCGCTTGGCCCAACTAGTCTGCCCATTTCCCTACCTAGAGGATAAGCTGCAGATCCTATTTAACCAACAGCCTATTTCTTCCTACTCCACACAAAATTGCCTTATGTCTGTCCCATGCATTCTTGAATTCTCCCACAGTTTTAGACCCCACAACCTCCTCAGGAAGGCTGTTCCATGCGTCCACCACCTCTCTGTGAAAAAATACTCCTCACATTGCCCCTGAACCGTCCCCTTTTATCTTCAGATTGTGTCCCCTTATTCTTGCACATCTCTTTTCTGAAAGATGCTACCCCTTGGACTTTGTTGATTCCACTGAGGTACTTAAACATTTCTATCATGTCCCCCCTCCTCATTTCCTCAAGGGTATACATATTAAGCTCCTTTAGTCTCTCCTCATATGGCTTCTCTTGCAGACCCTGCACCATTTTAGTTGCCCTCCTCTGAACTGCCTCCATCCTGTCTATGTCTTTGCGGAGAAGGGGTCTCCAGAACTGGATGCAGTACTCCCACCAACTGTCTGTACAGGGGATAACAACTTCCTGTTTTCTGGTGGTGATATCTCCCTATACATCCCAGTATCCCCCAGCCCTCCCTACTACCTTGCTTGCCAACCTTAAGGTCATCTGATATGATTACTCCCAGGTCCCTTTCCATTTTGTCGTTGTTACTACCCCCATTGTGTAATCTTCCCTGGGTTTTGTTTCCCAGCTGCATTACTTTGCACTTCTTTGCATTGAATCCATGCTGCCATACTTCTAACCATTCCTCCAACCTTGCCAAGTCCCTTCTCATCCTTTCCATGGCTCCTTGTGTATCAACCCTGTTGCAGATCTTTGTGTCATATGCAAAGAGGCATACTTTTCCTTCCAGTCCCTCTGCAATGTCACTTATAAAGACATTAAAAAGGACTGGACCAGTACCGAACCCTACGGTACCACACTAGTAACCCTCTTTCTTCAGAGTGGACTCCATTTACAATTACCTTCTGTGTCCTGTTGTTCAACCAATGTTTTACCTAGGCTACCACTCTGGGACCCACTCCCAGACTGGTTAATTTGACTAGTAATCTTTGTGTGGGACTGTGTCAAATGCCTTGCTAAAGTCTAGGTAGGCCATGTCCACAGCCCCTCCCTGGTCTACTACTTTGGTCACCCAATCAAAGAAATCAATTAGATTCATCTGACATGACCTTCCCACATTGGCATTATGGAGGATATAGGACACAGTGGACTGGAGGATATGAAAGTACAGCATAGGGTTAAGGGCACTGAGCTGCAAACCTTGAGACCTGGGTTTGAATCCCATTAGCTCCCACTTGCATACTGTGTCATCCCATGCAAGTCTCTTAACTTCCTTGTGCTCCCAGGTTGCACCTAGAAACAAGCTCTGGCATAGTATGCTTTTCCTGGTTAAACAATTTTCCTTTCCCTTTCCATACAGTACATCTAGTCCTATGCTAGGCAGTGTCAGAGAGTGGTATGGGATTAGATAGAAAGATGTCCTGCCTTGGCTGTGCCATGTTGGGGTTGGGGGGCATGGGGGATAAAAACATGGGTAACATTTTTGTGGGGCATGTATCTACCTTTCATACTGATGTCAATATCTTGGCTATTTTGCTGGGTGTAAAAAGTTAAGTGGGATTGGACCCCTTTTCACCTGCTGGTGGAAGTTTTGGATAAAAAATAGAGACACAAATAAAGAGTGGTACTCCTGTAGGTATCACTGCCATGGTCTCTCCCCACCCAGTTGCAGTGTTCTGTGATGTAACTGCTCAGACTATATAAAAGGTACAAAAGGTTAGGAAGTTGGGTTCCAACTGAGCAGCAGCTTGACTGTCCCCTCCCTCCCCAAGGTTTTCTCTCCTTGTACTGTCAGGAGCTGCATGCTTTTGGTACACAGGCTGAACTTCATCATGGTCAGCCACAGGTACAGGTTGCATATTACTATGAATGTGTACTGCAAACAGAAATCTAGCAGAAAACACACTTCAAAGTTATAACCTCTGCAAACCAATGTTTGATATTTCAAGCCATGCAGCAAGGGCTGAAATATCAAATCACAAACTGCAAATTGTGATCCCTACTCTTCCTGAACTGCAGCCTCTTTTGATAGGTAACATGGAACATTGTTAGCTTGTGATACTACAACTTTCATGTGGCTTCTAGCAGGTGGTAGCAAGCTGCCTCTTGATTTTGTCTTCTTTTATTGTTTGATAGCTGACTAAGAGAAATCATATAATATTGCTACAAGGATACAGCTTAATTTAACCCATGCACTTACTATCCAAAAACAGTTGTGACCATAGGGCATATTTATCCTCTGTTGACTGTCAGTCATACAGTGGCTGTGGTTTCCTAATCGGGATCAAGTTGAGCATAAATATACCACAGGCAGACTTCAAGTGATGTCCACTGACTGCTGCAAATTACTTTCATATTCTAAATATACTTTGATCATATCTTAACCCTTGAGGTGCTATTTACAGGTCTAAATGGAAGTGTGAGTGGTTGCCCTGAGAACAATAGTTGTAATTAGCAGGGGTAGGTGGCATATGGAATCAGATCAGCAATTCTGTGGTTAACTGGGAAGGACCCTTCCCTGTTAATCACAGAATTGCTGGTCTGTTAGGACCATATGCCACCTATTTATTGAAGGCTGGCCATCCTTATTTATCAATCAATCAATCAATCACATCTTTATTTATCCAGGTGAACACCATTGAGCAGGTTCATTTACAAGGTGGACCTGCATTACACAAGGTCAAGAATAACACTTTTATGTACAGATAATAAATAGACATTGTGACACGTGGACAGCCAGTTCTGAGTACACTATGATTTTTTTGCAATATAAAAATGTGTTATGGATGGTCTCATGAGAGATGCTGTGACAGCATGTGAAATGACACACACCCAAGTTTTAGATAAAAGGTGTTACCTGGAAGGCAGAAGCTAATTACAGACTAGAACAGGCCTTAATCAAGAATCTCCTGTTTTCTAAGTTTAATATAGCTTAAAGTGCTAAGAGGGAAATCAGTATCCATTTTATGATGTTTGAGGCAGAAACCAGGTTTGGCACACTGGTGCAAAATCATAAATGCTATGATGTCTGTGTGAGAGGATACTGCTCATAGATTAAATTAAATTTACAGACTTGATTGGGAAGTCACATGAGGAAAAGAGTTTCTGCTGATGTAACCTTAATTATCTTTCCTTTTAAAATGATAAAATATCCTGGGTGTATGATTTTTCATAAACAGAGGAGGAGCTAGGTGACCTCACACAAGGGGTTGGCAAAGACAGTTTTTTAAAGAGTATTCTGTTTTCCTTCAGAGACTTTTTTCTACACTCTGACAAAGAAACATCTTGGAGCACTTTAAGCAAATATACAGGTGAGAGAGAGAGAGAGAGAGAGAGACAAAAATCTAAGTACTGTAGTAGAAACTGCACTGTTAAAACAATGTTCTTTTAAAATATTGTATGGTTCTTGTGATATATAGTTCTGTATTTTATGTTTTACATACTTTTATCTATTTTAGTAAAACTCTATTTTAGAACCTACTTGGTCTGTCTTTGAATTTCTTTCTTTAATAAGTGAATTATATATGGTTAAAGCAGACACTGTGCATAAGTTTGAATGGTGATACTGAACTAGAAAAAGGTAAGAGTAATCTGAAGTCTTTTATTAGAGTTTTATGGTTCATTTCTGTACACCTGGTTAGGTGCCCATAGGCAAAGATATCTGGCCCCCAAAGACAAAATTGTCTGAGCCTGTGCATTGGGAATGTTAGCAAGAGGTTCACCATTTGAATCCCTCCAGAACTGAGACCAAAGGTTGATTCGAACCCACAAAACAGACAGGAGGATACCTGTTTCTGTTAACCGTTCACAAGACTGCGCTCGGAGGTTGGCACTTTGGGAGTTGGAGGCTGACCTGCTGAGTGGGTTTGTGACAGACATAATTATACAGAAATAGAAACAAAATACACACAGCAATAACAAGTATTTCAGGTATAGGGTTAACAAGGTTAGGGAGAGTGGTATGAGAAAGGGAATTAAAACATTCTGAAATAGCCAGTATATTAAAACATTTTCAAACAGCACGATATCATTGGTCAGGACATATTCAAACTTAAGGGGCAGATATGGAGGAGGGTACAGGACTGCAGCTGTTCTAGTAGGGGGTAAGGGTAGATGGGCTGGGGACATAAATGTTAGGAGTCTGAGGGTAAGAAAGGTAGTGGATTAGCAGAAAAAGGGGTATAGGTGGAGACAATCAAGGGGCTGGGTTAGGTGGAGATGTGGTGGGCAGGTAAGCAGTAGGCACCCTAGCACACTAAGCATGCTGGAAACAGTTACATAGCTCCTTAACAGCCTTGGCATACAAGGTCTTGCAGGTGGTAAGACTAACAGGAGACTCAGTTTCATAGATTTCTGTGTGTTGTTCCAGAGTGAGGGCAACACAAAGCCTTGGCGGCTTCCCAAAGCGTGTATTGGCCCTAGGTACCTTCAGTAGAAGCAGAGAATAGCTTCTCATTGTGTAGTTACCTACCACTGTATAATGGCAAACAGTCAAGAAATGTATTGGTAATTTGTTGGTAATAGCTCTGTAAGTCCAGCAAGCCACATTTCTATTCCTTCTGTAGTGAGGAGGTCCACCCCAGCTGCATATAAGGAGCAGTGTTGGGTGGTGATAGGTAGGCCAGTTATGAATCTCAAGGCTCTGTGGTATAAGGTGTCCAGTTTAGTAAGACAGGAGGCATTACACTGACTATAAATAAAATCAGAATAATCAATTAGGGATAGAAACATGGATTGAACTTACTGCATCTTGGCACCTTTGGTCAGGAGGCGATTTATTCTAAAGAAGAGACCAAGCCTCTGCCTCAACTTTTCAGCAGCTCCTCAACATGCTCCACGAAGGAGAGTCTGTGGTCTAGCCAGACCCCAGGTATTTGAATTTTGTAACAAATTCCAACCTCTCTCCTAGTAAAGTGTTTATGGGAGGTAAGGAGCCAGAGATAGCAGGATTCACCAAATGAGTAGCCGGAGAAAACAGCATAGCTTTTGTTTTTGCCATGGAGTAAGAGTTTTTATTCAGGAGCTGATTCTGCAACAAGTTAAATTCTGTTTGTAACTCTCCACAGGTGGCTTCCAGAGTTGGGTGGCTTAGATACAACACTGTATCATCAGTGAAAAGGTGAATATTGGTCTCCTGATGCCAACATCAATATTGTTTGTATAAATGGCAAACAATACAGGCCCCAGGATGGATCCCTGTGGAATGCCTCTTTTAGTGGTTTGAGTGAGAGAGCGCCTTTGGAATTCACCTGCTCAATCCTATCTGTAAGGTAATTATTGAACCAGCACAGAGAGATCAGATCCAGAACTATCACTTTTAGGGTGGAAAGAAACATAGAAACATAGACTTTGATGGCAGATAAGGACAGCTAGGCCCATCTAGTCTGCCCATTTCCTACCTACAGGATAGGCCGCAGATCCTAGTTAACCAACAGCCTTTATCTTCCTGCCCCCACAAGAATTGCCTTATGTCTGTCCCATGCATTCTTGAATTCTCCCACAGTTTTAGACCCCACAACTTCCTCAGGAAGGCTGTTCCATGCATCCACTACCCTCTCTGTGAAATAATACTTCCTCACATTGTCCCTGAACTGCCCTCCTTCTATCTTTAAATTGTGTCCCTTGTTCTTGCAAGTCTCTTTTCTGAAAAATGCTACCCTCTTGGACTTTGTTGATTCCCTTGAGGTACTTGAAAGTTTCTATCATATCCCCTCCCTTCTTTCCTCAAGGGTATACATATTAAGCTCCTTTAGTCTCTCCTCATACGGCTTCTCTTGCAGACCCTGTATCATTTTAGTTGCCCTCCACTGGACTGCCTCTATCCTGTCTATATCCTTATGGAGATGGGGTCTCCAGAACTGGACACAGTATTCCAGATGGGGTCTCACCAACTGTCTGTACAGAGGATAACAACTTCCTGTTTTCTGCTGCTGATGCCTCTCCTATACATCCCAGTATACCCCGGCCCTCCCTACTGCCTTCTCACATTGCTTGCTAACCTTAAGGCCATCTGATATGATTACTCCCAGGTCCCTTTCCTGTTTTGTTGTTGTTACTACCTCCCACCCATTGTGTATTCTTCCCTGGGTTCTTGTTTCCCAGGTGCATTATTTTGCACTTTTTGCATTGAATCCTAGCTGCCATACATCTGACCATTCCTCCAACCTTGCCAAGTCCCTATTCATCCTTTCCATGCCAAGAAGCAGGCAGTGGTCGACAGTCACAAAGGCCTTGCTAAGGTCCAGGAACACGTACGTATAAATGTTTTTTTTCCAGTTCTCATTGCCAGTCATCAGTCACTTTGGCATAGAGCTGTAATGGTACTGTGCTTTGCTCGAAACCAGACTGCATAGGGTTTAGAAGGTTCTTGTTATCTAGGTAGATTCTCAACTGAGCATTCACAATTTTTTCAGCAGTTTAGACATTATTGGTAGAAGAGATATCGGCCTACAATTATTTAGGTCGCAGTGATCCCCTGATTTAAACAGAGGAATGATGTGGCCAATTTTCCATAGGTATGGAAGACTCCCTGGGACAAGGACAAGTTAAATAGGTGTGTGATTGGTACAGCTAGGACATGGTATGCAATCTTTAAGAAGCAGGGGTGAGAGAGTCAGCACCACCACTTTTCTTGGTGTCCAGTTGTAGAAGGAGGTCTTCATCTTTTTCAACGAGCAGGAAGGAATGAGAAGACTGCAATAGTGGTGTTAGGTTCAGAAATCTGTGCACCAACCTAAGAACATAACATGGATGCTGGTGAATTGTTGAATGCTAGGCCTGCCATAGCAAAATGGTTGTTGAAGTCCTGGAGAATCTCCTTACTATTGTTGATATTAACATTGTCAGAGATGATTTTCAAGGAAGTACATTTCCAGCTGTATGACCAGACAGCTCTTTTGATTGTGGACCAAAATTTAGCTGGGCACCTTGAGGCAGAGTTAAGCTCAGAATAGTAGAAATTGGCCTTAGCCTCTAACCAGTTTGGTGCAGGAGTTCCTAGCCTTCCTGAAGTGGTACCAATCCTCAGCAGTTTTTGATTTGTGGGCTTTTTTTAGAGTTTATCTCTCACTAGTAATGCAGCCTTAAGTTCAGCAGAGAACCAATGGCAAGTTCTGGTCTTTAACATAGAAACATAGAATTTGATGGCAGATAAGGACCGCTTGGCCCACCTAGTCTGCCTATTTTCCAACCTAACAGATAAGCTGCAGATCCTAGTTAACCAACAGTTTACTTCCTCCTACCCCCACTAGGACTGCCTTATGCCTGTCCCTGCATTCTTGAATTCCCCACTGTTCTTGACTCCACGACCTCCTCAGGAGGCTGTTCCATGCATCCACAACCTTCTCTGTGAAAAAATACTTCCTACATTACCTCTGAGACGTCCCCCTCTATCTTCAAATTGTGCCCTTGTTCTTGCACATCTCTTTCTGAAAGATGCTACCTCTTGGACTTTGTTGATTCCCTTGAGGTACTTGAAAGTTTCTATCATGTCCCTCTCTCCTTCTTTTCTCAAGGGTATACATATTAAGCTCCTTTAGTCTTTCTTTGTATGTCTTCTGGTGCAGACCTGCACCATTTTTGTTGCCCTCCTCTGGATAGCCTCCACTCTGTCTATGTCTTTGTGGAGATGGGGTTCCAGAACTGCACACAGTACTCAGATGGGGTCTCACCAACTGCCTGTACAGAGGGATAACAACTTCCTGTTTTCTACTATTGATGCATCTTCCATGCATCCCAGTATCCCCAGCCTTCCTTACTGTCTTCTCATATTGCTTGCTCACCTTTAGGTCATCTGATATAATTACCCCAGGTCCCTTTCCATTTTTACTGTTGTCAGTATCTCACCCCCATTGTGTACGCTCCCTAGGTTTTTGTTTCCATGTGCATTATCTTGCACTTCTTTGCATTGAATCTGAGCTGCCACATCTGACCATTCCTCCAACCTTGCCAAGTCCCTCTCATCCCTTTCCACGCCTCCTTGTATCAACCCTGTTGCAGATCTTTGTGTCGTCTGCAAAGAGACATACTTTCCTTCCAGTCCCTCTGCAATGTCACTTAAAAGACATTAAAAGGACCAGTCCCAGTACTGAACCCCTCGGTACCCCGCTAGTAACCCTCCTTTCTTCACTGTGTACTCCATTTACTACTACCCTTTGCGTCCTGTTGTCTAGTCAATTTTTATCCAGGCTACCACCTTGGGACCCACTCCAAGGCTGGGTAACTTGTGTATAATCTTTGTGTGGACTGTATCAAATGCCTTGCTAAAATCTAAGTAGGCCAAGTCCACAGCCCCTCCCTGGTCTACTACTTTGGTCACCCAGTCAAAGAAATCTATTAGATCTGTCTGACACTACCTTCCCATCATGAATCCATGCTGCCTTGGGTCCCAGCCCCACTGGCCTCTAGGTACTCAACAATTCTTTCCTTCAGAAGGATTCCATCATTTTCCCTACCACTGAGGTCAAACTAACTGGTCTGTAGTTTCCTGCCTCTGTCCTGCTCCCACTTTAGTGAAGAGGAATTACATCTGCCATCCTCCAGTCCTCAGGTACCACCCTTCCTCCCATGATTTGTTAAAGATAGTAGTCAACGGTGTCACTAGTTCTACCTTAGTTCTTTTAGAATTCTTGGGTGAATCCCATCAGGTCCCATTGATTTGTCCACCTTCAATTTTATTAGTTCTTTCAGAACCCTTTCTTCTGTAAATGGACTGGTATCGACCCCAGTCTTCAGAGTGTTTCTCTTGTTTGGTTTAGGTACCTCCCTCCTCTTCCGTTAGAATACTGAGCAGAAATATTCGTTCAGTATCCCTGCTTTTCACTGTCACCCTCACCCACATTCCCTCCCTTTCTTAAGCCTCAATTTCCTCCTCTGGTCTTTCTTCACCCCTAATGTACCTATAAAGGTCTTATCCCTTCTTAACAGAATTGGCTACCTTCCTCAGTTTGGGCCTTTGCTATTCTGCCTGCCTTCCCAGCCTCTTTCTGCTTTAACTTATAAAGTTCTCTGTCCTGCTTCTTCTGTGTTTCCTTATATTTCCTGAATGCTATCCTTTTCTCCTTAACCTTCCTTGCACCTCTTTTGAGAACCATAGTGTTTTTTTCCTTCGTTGTGTTTTATTGATTTGCTTTACACAAAGGCTTGTTGCCTCTGTGATGGCTGTTTTGATTACTCTCCATTGTTCCTCCACCCCTCCTTCTTGCCAGTTTGCTAGTGTTTTCTGAGGCACTCTCATTTTCCCAATGTCAGCCCTCCTAAAGTCCAATACTCTTGCTTTTGTATGGCTTGATTGTATGGCTGTGTTTATCGTGAACCACACTGTTTGGTGGTTGCTTGTTCCCAGATGGCTACCCACTTCTAAATCTGAGATTCTTTCTCCATCTCCATTCGAGAGTACCAGGTCTAAAACTGCTCCTCCCAAGTGGGTTCCCATACTTACTCAGACTTTACCAAGGGAGCATGATTATTTATGGCACAAGACACTATTTCATGAAAATGTCATATGCTACTGACCGATTTGGCTAGATAAAAGTTCTGCCAGTGTACAGATGATTTTAGCTCATCGATGTAGGCAAATGGGTCAAAGTTGTGTCTGACCTTCTGGTGGAGAACTTAGATGGGAGGGGGATTGAGTCAGATCTTACACTATGGCGAAGCAGTGATCGCTGACATCAGAGAAAATATTCTAGCATAGCAAAATGACTGTGGCATACTTGCAAGAAAGACATCCAATAGGGTGCTATTCCTGGGATTTTTCTTGTTAGGATACTGAGGTTCTTCAATGAGTTGTGTGATCCCAAGAGAGTCACAGAAGGATTTGAGGGTAAGGAAGCCTTGGATAACCAGTCGTAATTGAGATCCCTAGAATAATAGTTTGAGGGTCTCATGCCCCATAATAGTTGATAGGTGACACAGGAGCTGGGACCCAGCAGATGGAGGCCTGTAACACCATAACCCTGATGGCCATTGAGCAGGATGTTTCAGCCTTATGGGACAGACATTCAAAGCCATTTGCGATAGAGGAGGAGTCAATGGTCTTGATGGTATATTTGTCCTTGACATAAATGGCTACCCCACCACCCCTAGTCAGCTCTGAACAGTCAGTAGTTAGGGATGTTTGCCTCCCTGTCAGGGGCAGAAGATCTGAGCCAGGATTCTGAGACTACCAGCACATATGGTTCGGGTATGAATGACCCAGGTCTGGATCGATGTAAGCTTTTTTAGATCCTGCAAACATTAATGTGCATAAAGCTCATTCCTCTAAGCCTTGTAAGGTCAGATGGAGATGACAAGGCTTCTGTAGGACCAGGTTAAGTTCAACATTGCCTGAGCACAATAGGAGGAGAAATAATTTTTTTTAGGGCAGCCAGAGATAATTTGAAAGCTCAAATTCTTCCATGACTGCTTGGAATGACAGAACGAGAGTGCTGGGCCCTGCTATTTATGCAGTGCTGTCCTAAGGATGCAGCTACTAAAACCCTGCCACGTGGCACCAAGTGGCATTATTACTGGGGATATAGGCAGGCATACCCTGTATGGGTAGGGAGGTGCAGGTTCCACCCCAGAAGCTACCTCAGACTGATGCAGGTATGGGAGCGCGGGTGCAACAAAAGCTATGAGATGAGTTGCTGTACAAATAGCACTGTGACAGAGGGTCCGCCTCCCCGTGAGTTATTTTGGCCTGGGTGATACACTACATAAGGCACCAGCCATAGGAAGATTAAGAGAGGGAGCCAGGTATCAGCCCTCATGTTGACGCCTATAGTGAAAAATAGTAGTTATGACTACGGCAAATGTTATTATCTGTAGATGGCATAGCCGGATTACAGACTCCTAGAGAATCACCAGACAGAACAAGACATGTTGGTGCAGGTATTTGGGACTGCACAGGCTGAGCAAGATAGCAGATGCCACCAAGCCTATATGATCACTGAAGATGTCGGTCTCCCTCGTAGCTGGCACTTTAAAAGGAAAAGGATGCTGCCAAGTAGGCTGCACCAATGTGGTCTTACACTGCTGTATGAGATGGTAATGTGTGTGGTAAAGTAGGCTGCACCAATATGGTCTTATACTGCTATATGAAATGGTAATGTGCAGTGCTGTTAGCCTATGGAGAACGTTGATGTGAGAGGCATTTAGATAGACAGAAAGGAGTAGACCAAAGAATGAGAGGGGGTGGGGAGGCTGTTTATATAATAATGAGCCTAGAAGGGATGGGCTGGTAGGTGAAAAAAATGTGACTTTGCTGTACCTCTTTGCTGGAAGAGTCCATGCTTGTGGTCTCAGGCGGCAGCTAAGGAAGCACCATCCACCTGGTGGCTGCGTGTCCCATGGCAGATGAGTTGGGAGCCCTGGAGAGATAAGTCTATTGATAGGTAATAAGAACAGGGTAGATGAGAACTAGGTGGCACCTTGGGGATTTAATAGAGGTCGGGGATGGTGGTGGCCGTGGCTGGCAGTAGCCTGTAGGAGTGAGCTAGAAAGCTGGGGCAGGGTTTAAGGTATTTAATCAAGACTGGGGGCAAAATCAGGCAGCTAGGGCTCCTTCCTGGAGGTAATCAGTCCCCTAGGACAAGTCCGTACTTGAGCTTCTGTGAATTGTCGTCTTTGGAATGCCTCCATCAGGTCCAAGTACTTGATGTTTAAACTTGACATTTTTTATGCCATGGTACTAGGTTTTATTTTTGGGAAGTGGTTTTAAACTGTGTAACATATCTTGATGTACCAAGTTCACAATTTGTTCAGTGGAAATAGAGAAAAACAAAACAACCTTGCAAGAGGATGCTTCCTCTAAATGTTGTGGGCACTTTATCAGTTCATTTCATAGTCTGACTTTTAAATCCATTTGCTGTATTTTAATTTTAAATCCACCTAAAATTTAGGTGAATTTACAATTCAGGCTATGAAGTCAACTGCTGTGAAGAAAGATATTCCGCTCATGGAGCAGGTCGGGAGAGGTTAAAGCAACTGATTTACAAGGAAGGTGTCCTGTTTTAATTACTCCCAGCTACAGGTTTTCTTTCAACCAATTCTGAAGCCCTGATACATATAAAGCTAAACTGATATTGAATGTGACTGCTGTGTTCAGTTTTTTTCCAATAACTTTATCTGTTCATGTTCTTTCCACCTATGCCCATATCTAGTTTCTCCCCATCACCGTCTCTGTGGCAAGCTGCCTCAGCAGGAATGGGAAGGAAGATGATGGACATGTCTGGTTGATCTAGCAGAACAACCAGACATCTCCCCAGACTTGATATCTTCAGTGAGGCAGCCATTACTGTTTTAGTGGCTCTGTGATTGAAAGGAACTAGGAGATTTTCTGATGGGCTACTCAACACTTTTCTCCTGAAACAGGGCCCAAAATGCAACAAAATGCACCATTTCACAGCTATATTTTCAAAATTTCCTGGGGGTGCCCCAAACCCCTAGAGAGGTTTGTTTTTCGTAACAAAGTGCGCCCCCCTTCTGTCAATTCCTGGGTCCACCACTGCATTACACAGTTAAGAGAACACAGATACAGATACCAGGTAGTAAATACAAACCAGGTTGTAAATACAATATCAAGTAACAATGCAATACCAAGTCGGAAGGGGGTCCCATGTCTGAGTGGGTGTGTGTTGTGGTTTGATTGGTGCAGTACTCCACTGTGATAAAAGTATGAACATATGAACTAGCCAGCAGAAGAAATACATTTGGTCTATCAAGTCTGCTTAATGTGGAGCCCTGATCTGGTGATTACAGTGGGCCTCCTCCCCACTAATCCTGACCCTCTTCACCCTGCCACACCCCTTCATCTTGTGGTTGAAGACTCAGATGGGAGCTCATTCCACCCTGTCACCACCTGCTCTGAAAAGAAGTGTTCTCCTGACCTCCTTTTGAACTCCCTCCTGCTAATTTGTGACATTGCTGTCTTGTCTTGTTTTCACTAAGGCAAAAAGGTCCCCAATATCCACCTTGTTTATTCCTGTCTGGTACTTAAAGATCTCAGTCATGTCTCCTCTCTCTTGAGTGAGTTCATATTAAGTTTTCTGAGTCTGTCCTTATATGTACAGTCTCATGTCCCTGGAACCATCTTTGTCACCCTTCTCTGTACTGCCTCGTTGGTTGATATGATATCCTTCCTTAGGTAAGGACTCCAGTATTGTGCATCATATTTAGGTGCAACTGCACCAGAAATCTGTACAGCAGCAGCATAAAATCTTCCTTCTTCCATGAATTCTCTAGCTATACTTCACAGCATTCAGCTAGCCTTGGCTTTGGCCTTTTGTACTGTATACCCTGCTTTAAGTTGCTGGTATGGCTATCCCCAGATCCTTTTCCTCCTCTGACACAATGATCTTGCCTCCCTCGACTGTATTCAGCTCTTGGTTCTTACCATCTATGTGCATGACCTTGCACTTCTTAGTATTGACCCCAGCTACCAGACCATCTCTCTAGTTTTGCAAGGCCCTCTTTAGGTCCTGTACCCTTCGACTGTCCGCCCTTCTCTCAGAGCTTGGTGTCATCTACAGAAAGGATGACCTTGCCTTAATGTTGTCCCCAGTGTCTTTATTGAAGACATTGAATATTGCTGGGCTGAGCACCAACCCTGCAGAATACCACTGGTAACTTCCTTGTACCTGAAAGTCCTCGCCACCACCCTATGGGACCTACTATTGAGCCAATTTATTTTATTTATTTATTTGAACATATCGAATTACTACCATTTGAGTCAGAGACTCCTTTACAGAGGCTCCACATCAGGAGAACAGTAAACAGACATAGGCACACACAGATCCTCCTGATTGATTTGCTTCCTGCCTCAGGTCTCTCAAGTTCCTAATCAACCTCTATGTGAGGCACTGAATCATAGTCTTGCTGAAATTTAGGTGTAGAACGTTCACTACTTGGCCTTTGTCCACCACCTTCATTACCCAGTCAAAGGCATTGATCAGGCTGGTTTGACAAGACCTCCCTACCATGAACCCATGTTGTCATCTGTCTTGGGCCTGTTTGCCTCAAGAAACCCAACTAGCCTTTCCTTCAGAATGGCCTCCATCAATTACCCACAATGGAAGACAGACTGACTGGCTGTAGTTCTAGGATCATCCCTAGGCCCACTCTTGTGCAGCAGTACTAGATGTGTAGTTCTCCACCCTGTGGTACAACCTCTGTATCTAATGAACTGTTGAACAGATCTGCCAGCAGACCTGAAAGTTCTGCCACCAGTTCTCTCAGCACTCTGGCAAGCATGCCATCTAGACCAGGGATTTATTCACCTTTAGGACATGAGCCCCTTCCAAATCCTGTCTTCTCTCATTCTGTCCTCAGCCATACCCCCACTCTTGCAGCACTGGCCCTCCTTTTGTTTGGTAAGACTGAGCAAAGTATTCATTCAACACTTCTGCCTTCTCTTTACTGCCTTCCACCAGCCAATTCCCCTTTTTAGGGCTGAAATGGGCAGAGCCCTGCAAATCTTTTGCTATGAGAAAAGAACTCAGCGCGATTCCTTCCAAGCGAAAAACATGCTGGAGTGGCATCACAGTTGCCTCTATGTCTGTGAAGCCTTCTGCTCATGTTGTATCTGTTGAATTAGCATTAAACTATTTTACAGTGCCAGTGGTCATGGCAGAACATGGGCACACTCGGCACGTGTCCAAGATGGCTGTCACACTCTACAGCGCATGTGCTAGTGGTCTGACATGCTCTGTAGCATGTAGTGGCCATCTTGATCATGGCAGAGTGTGACGTGTTCGTCATGACTGCCTATTTTAATTTTTTATTTATTATATTATAAAAAATTCCATCTGACTCTCCCTCTCAGCACCCACCACCCCATCCCCAGAAACATAGCAATAACACTGGGGTGCCGAATCCTCAGTGTCATGATTGTCTGGTACTTTTTAAAAATATATATTTTTCTCTCCCACCCAACCACCCACCATCCCACCCTCCCAGAAACATAACAGTGACACTAGGGTGCCCAATCACCCAGTGTACATGCACAAAATCACCTTTCAGCAGGAGTTAATTTTCTGCCCTTGTTCATAAGGTGGGGTCATAAGAAGGAATGTTGAAAATCTGGTGTCAAAATGTTAAAAACAAGAAACTTATAAGCCCATGTTTAATTTTACGACACAGCCTTGAACTTTGGTAATTTTCAATATGTTTATCCCAAATTTACAGCATAGCCATAACTTTCAGTACCTCATGAATGGACAGCTGTCATTTTTAAAATCCTGTCCAAAATGTTTTTTACATCCTGAAAGTTGATTTCACTGTCCCTGCATGAAGTCGCCTTTCAGGCAGGAGTTAATGTTCTCTGCCCTTGTTCATGAGGTGGGTTCCTCAAAAGGCTATGTTGAAATTAGGTGTAAAAATATTACAAAACAACAAAGTTATGAGCCTACGTTGAATTTTGTGCACGAGGCTCGTGACGTTTGGTAATATTCAATATTTTACCCCAGATTTTCAACATAACCGCTTATTTACAACACCTCATATGTGACAGCTGTCATTTTTCAACCCCTGCCCAAAATGTGTTTCGGTGTCCTGAAAGTTGATTTTGCAGTCCCTGTGCAAAATCACCTTTAAACCAGGAGTTGAAGATGTTCTGGCCCATCTTCATGAAGCAGCATCATAACAAGGTTATGTTGAAAATTTTGTATAAAAATACTAAAAAACAGCAAAGTCATAAGCCTTCATTTAATTTATGCTAATGCAGCCTCATAATTTTGGTGATTTTCACTATATTTATGCCAAATTTACAACATAGCCATATCTTTCCAGCACCTCATGAATGTGACAGCTGACATTTTTCAAATCCTGCCACAACTGTTTTTACTCCCAAAAGCTGGTTTCACAGTCCCTGCATGAAATCACCTTTTGGGCAGGAGTTGAACATTCTATCTGTCCATCTATATGAGGCAGGGTCATAACAAGAGTATATTGAAATCTGATGTCAAAATATTACAAAACACATTTATGAGCCTGCATTACATTTTGCAAATGGGAGGCAGTATAACGCAGTGGTTTAAGGCTCCTGAGCTGCAAATCTGAGACCTGGATTTGAATCACAGCCCCTACTTCCATACTGTGTGACCCTGAGCAAGTCACTTAACTTCCCTGTGCTCCCTCGTTGCACCTGTAAACAAGTTTTCAGCTAGTGTGTCTCACCTAGTTAAACAATTGAAAGAAAAAATGCAGACTCTTAACTTTGGTAATTTGCAATATTTTTTACCCCAAATTCCACAGCTGCAGCTCCTATCGCTCTGGCCAGAGAGTTTGTTAATTTTACTATGCCTTTCTTCATAGCTTCTCATCGCTGATGTATCTGAAGAAGGCCTTTTCCTTCCTAAATTACTTCTGCAATTTACAGTGCCTTTCTATCCTTGGCCTGCCTGACCACCCTACTAGCCTACTTAGCTTTCCTCTAAGTATACCCTCTCATCCTCCTCCTTTGGGACTTCATGTACATGGCTGTCTTGTCCCTCACTGCCTTGTTCATCTCCCTGTTGAACCAACTTGGTCTCCTAGCTTTGTTTTTTTAATGTTATGCTTAAGGCAGCTTTCAGTGGCTGCCATAATCCCTTCCCTGATCATAGTCCACTTTTTGGTCCACATCCATATCTTCCTTAGGCTAGCCAGGTATCCCTTTAATATTTCACCCATCTTGCAATAGTTGGCTTTCCTGAGTTCAGTGATTGCATCTTTGTGTTTGATGGTTTCTTACCCATACTGATGCAGAACTACACTGTTTGTTGATACTGCTCTTCAGGAGCTCCTCCGAGCTGATGTCCCCAATATGATCTCTGTTTGTTAATACTAGGTCCAGGGATGGCTTTCTCTTGTGTCAGTTTGGCACCCTGAACAGGAACCCATCCTGGGCTGTGTCCAGGATCAATTGGCTCCTGCCAGAGTGCATTGGGGGGATAACACTCAATCCACTTTAGGCAATTTGAAGCCCCCATTATCACCACTTCACCTTTCAACAGTAACAACAACAGATTGTTTAGATGTTGCTGTTACTGATGTCACTAGCCAAAATATCACTTTTGTCTTCTCATTTTACCCCCCCACCCTTGTTGTATATATGCATAGACATTGGACAAAAAGTGCATTGATACATCAGAGGTGTCCAAAGCCACAAAAAAGGAAATGGCATTAAGGTTTTTTCACCTCCACCCACCCCTAGCCACATCACTAAAGGCCAATCAACAGGTCTGGGGCCATGCTCCAGGTCTGCTGTTTCAAACTACAGGTCCAAAGCCATGCCCCATGGGTCTGGTGGCTCACATAGGGCCTCAGAATTAGTCATAGCTTCCTCCTTGCTAGTAGAATGACTGATTAGAATACTTGTACAGGTGGTTTGCAGCTTAGTAATTAGCAAGTCTTGTCAGGTAGACACTGCAATGAGAGGATCCCTACAGGTTGTATTTAGCTCAGTAGTTAATAAACAGACTGAGTTGCTTGAGAAACAACAGTGTAGTGATTTTATAAAGATCACAAAAACTCTGCCTGAAAGCTGCCCTAGCCTAACATCATACCACCTCACCAACATCACCCTGTAGCCTGACTCACCAAAACAGTCAATGTCCCTTGACACTGCAGCTCTCCTCTCTCATTTTCATAGGTCTCAATGCTGCTGCTGCTTCTGCTCTACATGCTGCTTCTGACTGCCACGATGCTTCTAGCCACAAACCCTGTGTCTCTGCTGAGGCCTCTGACTGCCCTCTGGACCACACACTACACTCTACCCTAAAATGCTGCTTCCAACCACACTTTGCACACCACTCCACACTGTACGCCATGCTGCCCCCATTCAGAGGACCAAAAGAAGGACTGCTGAGCCATGCCTCCTTTAATAGGGGCCCCTACACTACAGAAACACTACAGTGTCAAAACTATAACAGCTCTAAAAATGCCACTACAGTATGCAAAATGACTACCCAGCCATACCACTTCACTATGGAAAAATCCTAAACTACAGAAAAACACTACAACTACCTACTCAAGCACCACTAAACCAGAAAGAATCACAAACCCTAATAAACTATGGTCCAGCCTTATGTAATATATAAACAAAGGATGGGTAAGTCTTGCATGGGGAAATTTATTCATCCCGGAGCTTTTAAGCTAAAACAAACTGGCTTTTTTGGGCTTGTAGCCTTTATAATCTTGTTTGCTCCCTCAATGGGTATATTTCAAAAACCACACTTAGTCATCATTTATTTTCTTTATTTCTCTGCCATAAATAAATCAATGGGATGGATGAGGATGGGTGATATATAGGACAGACAGATATATACATTATGGCAAACATCTTATTTCTCATTATAGTTCACTTGATATTGTACGCTTGAATGAACTTTGTCATTATGCTAATGTGGGATTTATATTGGTATCTTATCTGAAATTTGTGAAAACAAATCTTGGATGCTTGAGAACTTTCTTGCAGTCAGGAATAAAATCTCGATTTCAAATGATGCCATCCTGTGGAATGGCTGTCAGAGTCTTAGATCCGCCACATACTGCATATCCCTGACATTAGAGATTTTTTTCCTAGCTTATAATTTCCTTAAAACACCCATCAGGAATCTTACCTCATTGATACTTGGAAACCACAGCACCCACAAGATGTGATTTAAGATAAATATTGGGGGATTGAGTGATGGTTCTGACTCCAGTGTCTCCTGGAGTTCAGCAGCAGTCCTGCTTCCTAACACTGACACTGCTTCCAGAACCCACAGAACCCCAAAGAAGGAGAAAATTTGTGTTTTTAATGAAAGAATTTACAACTTTCCATTCCATTACATATGAAGCAATGCAAGAACCGCGGACAGATTTTTTTTTATTTTAAAAACTTGGACAAAAGGCAGAGGAAGTCAAACAACATGGCACCATGGTGGATGATTGAATGGATAAGCTGGAGACCTGGGTGCTCATGTTGTGCACTCTCAACAACAAATGTATGAGCACCACGAAAAGAAAGTAGGGTATGCCATAAAATGTTTTGGCCTCTATGGATTTGCAGAGGGATAGAAGGTACAGATATAAACAAATTCTGGTCGACTTTTTAAAGACATACTAGCCCTCCTCAGGGCTATGAGACTGAGATAGAACAAACACATTGGGCCCTCAGCATAAGCCCTGGACCCCTTTGCACTCCATCACAGTCCATTTTTCAAATATGCTACAAAGCAGGACCTTCTATTTATGTATGTATGTATGTACATATATTCAAAAGTTTCACCAGGAAAGACATACTGAGTTTGTAACAGCTCATTTGTTATTGTGTACTGGGATGTGGGAAGAGGAGTAAACAATACAAGATGAACAGTAACAATACATTGTGTAAGTGTAATACTTAATAAATAAGTATGAGTAAAATTGTACAATAAATTAAATATATATCGGTCCACAGTCACAGTTATGCAATGCAAAGATTATGAAGCCAAGTATAACAGTGCAGGAACCGGTTGCAGATGGTAGTGACAGTGCCACCCAGACTGCCAGGTGCAGCTAATTGAGGCAGGCTGGAGGAATAGTCTAGAACACAGATACCAAAATAGGTATTATGCACAGTTAGGCTAGGGATGGAGGGTGAAGAAAGTTGCTCACAACCAGGGATGGACAAAGGGGAAGTCTACAACACAGGAGTAGAGGATACAAGAAGAAGTCAACAATAGAGGAGGAGGAAAACAAGGGTCAAGGGTCAGGAACAGTTGCAGGAGGGGTGCTAAGTCCTGAAGAAGGGCTTTGAGGGAAGATAAGGAGGACTGGAGTGGGATGGATAGGTATATGGAGGACCAGAGTTTAGGAAACAACACAAGAAGGCAGCTTGGCCTTTGGAAGTTTTCCTTTTGGGGAGGGAAGCATTGTTCCAGAAATGGTAGGAAGAAGAGGGGGATGAATGGAGGGTAGAGAGGTAGGAGAGTGAGCTAAAGCATAATTTTGAAGGTGAAGGTGTGTTGACAGTGAATGGACACCTGGCTTCAAGGAATGGAAGGAAAGGAGCAGAAGAGAGAGCAGTGGTGTATATGAGGGGGTAGGCCAAGGCAACACAGCAGAAAGAGTGGAAGGCGGGTCCAGTCTGGTAAGGAGAATTTGGGAACAACAATGTTGGTCATGTTGAAGATGGGAAGGACCATCTTCATGACTAGCACCCTGTGGGTGGGGAGGGATGCTTGCTTGTTTTTATACAGCGACTCCAGTTTAGGTGAAGCTTTGATGGATGGTATCAATGTACTCTTGAGAAGTCATGGTATTGGTCCAGCCAGACCCCAAGGTACTAAATGAGGGACATCAGCAAGTTGTTACCATCACAGGTATAGAAGAATGGGAGGAGAGAGAGTCTGGTGGGCAGAGGTCTTGCAAGCCTCTGTTGGGAGCCAAAGGTCATGGAGACTATTTTCTGGCATTGAAGGACAGAAGGGTTGTACAGAACCGGCACTCCATACCACACTGTCAAACTCCTTTTCGAGATGGATAGGTCAGCTGTAGAGGAACCAGAAGAAACAGTACAGTGTCACCTGCATACAGGATAGACACAGAGAAACTGGCAAGGGAGGTGGTTTTAGAAAAGGGAAAGTAGGGTCCCAGGAGACCTCTGGGATGTCTGAGCAGATAGGGAGTGAAGGAGGGTCTCCATTACAGACAGCGTGACCTGACCTCGAGGAGCTCCACCAAGCTGGTAACAGAAAGTTCTTGACATCCTCTACAGCAACACGTGCCGAGAGTCCCACAGTCACATCTTGGCATCAGCCGGAAACAAACTGACACTGACCCAGTTTCCAGCAGTGGGGCTGTGTACACCCATGCGGGGCTGTGCCTCACCCCCCTACTTATTATAACTAACTCCACATCACACAGATGGTGAACAATGGCCAGTCCTGGGCTTCCTCAGTCTTACCACGCATGTTGTCAGTGGTGAAAACAGCTCACCACAAGTGCAGTTTCGCTTCTGTGTCACTGTATTGGATTTGCTGTTGCAGCCTCAAGGGCTCACTGCCACAGTGACAGAAATCACTATGTCTTCTACAGACACAATGCCGAGAGTCGACAGAGCCCGTCCTGACATCACCCAGAGACACTGCACTGTTGGATTTGAATGCAGCGAGGCTGCATCTCTATGTGGGTGTGCCCCCCTACTTATTATAACTAACTCCATGTCACAAAGACATTGGAGGAAATGGCCATTCCTGCTGCTCATACATAGTCACTCTAACATGGTGGTGAATACAGCTCGGCCGTAAGTGCAGTCACTGCCCTGTGTGGCTGTATTGGATTCACTGTTACAGCATCACTGTAACTATGGTATACACCTCAAGGTGGGAGGGAACCAGCTGTTTGAGAGTCAAAGAGCCCTGCTGTCTTATGTTTGTCAGGAAGGGGGAGACACAGTGTGGAAGGCTTTGGCTAGGTCGACAAAGATGATATAGTGGTAATTTGGCCTGGTCCAGTGCACAGGATGGAGTAACTGAGTCAGTGGAGGTGGATGTGTGTGGGGTGTCTGAAACCAGACTGGAAAAAGGGAAAGGAGTAGCCATCGAGGAAGGGTTGAGTTGAGAGGACAAGATGTTCTGGGCCTTGCAACTTGATGGAAAGAAATGGACCATCTTTTGGGGGGAATGACAATAACCTTCTTCGACATCGGGACAAGAAGGAGAAGTTAAGGGAATGATAGGGTGGGCTATGACTGTACAAAGAGGTACAGAGCGGTACAGAAACTTGGGATCAAGGCCATCACCATACCTTGTGGGTGTTAAGAGCAAGGTGGGCCTTAGAGTGGCAGAGAGAGTAGTAGGAAGGGAAGCAGTATAAGGGGTGAGGAGGTTGATGGGATGGGAGGAGGTGATGGAGGAGGAGAGACAGGGTGCAGGTGGTGAAAACGGAGTTGAAAGCAGCAGCCCAGCTGGATCAGTGATTTGGGAGTTGCCAACCTTGATGATGGATTGGGAGAACTGGGTAAGAGAAAAGGGTGGTTGATTTCCAGAACTTGGAGGTGATTTGTTTATGGAGTATGGATGAGAAGTACTCTGGTTTCGTTTGCCTTGTGGCTTTGGTGTATTTTGAGGGTCTGATAATTTAACAGGGTGAGAAACCATTGTCTTTGCGATCACAGGTTTGAGGCTGGCTGGCCAACACCCGGCAGGATCCGGGCGAGTGAGCTCCTGACCCGGATTTTAGGTTGTGGTATCCCAGACAGTCATGAATTTCTGAGAAGGAGTGGGGGCTAAGTTGGCATTGGTGTCTGGAGAGATGTGGGACTGGTAAGTGAATGACAGGTCTGCATGGCGGAGGTTAAATCAATGACCTGAAGGCCACAGAAGGATAATTTCTGAGGATGTTGGGCACTGGTTTTACCGTAGTAGATGTAATGGTGACTAAGTGATCTGGGAGGATGCCTGCACCCCAATGTGGTGAGAAGAAGGGAGATGGAGGAGGAGTTCAGTGGCCAAGCAGGGGGGGACCAGGGCAGCAGTACACCCTGCAATGAGAGGGATTGTATGGGGAGGAAAGTTTGAGGAGAACAGAGGCAGAGAGATGGTACAGGCACAGATTGGATGCCAGAGGAGAGGTTGATTGCAAAACCTTGTCTCTTGGGGCGGTCCTTTGAGGTATGGATACTGTATATTCTTGGACCTAGGACAGCCAGGACTCAAGATGACAGAACATCTGGCTGGGTTTGAGGCTGAAAGGTTGTGTAATCAAGTTTGGGAGGAAGCATGGATGTTGAGATAGGCAACCCACAGTTCATTGGGGAGCTGCATTTGTGGAGTGGGGCAGTACCAGGATTATCTTGATGTTCCCCTGCCACCAGGTGTGAAGAACAAGGAGTTTAAGGACCCTGAGCACTTGAAGGGGGGTGGGGGTAGCAGTGGGGAGAGGGAGGAGGGGGGGAGGCGCCAGATAGCCTCTAAGGGAGCCATGGGCAGGTAAAGGCACTAACTAGGATGCCAGGGGTGGAGAAGGAGGAGGAGGATGGGCAGGTGAGGGAGGGAGAGTGGAGGAGGAGGACAGAGGAGTGAGGGGTGTGAAGAGGAAGGAAGGAGCGAGAGGAGGATGGTCAGAATGAGGTGCAACATGGTGGATGGGTCAGCCCAGGTGGGTGAAAGTCTGAAGAGCAATTATAGATCTTTCTACTCCCATAGGGTGAGAGCCTAAATGAACAAATTTGGAGATGCAGACTTCACCTAGATTGGTGGGAGCTTTGTAACAATTTAGAGTGGGCTACACCAGATACAGTGAGCCTATATAAACAATTGAGGAGGGATTTGGACTACACTAGATAGGTGGGAGCCTATATAGCAGCATGAGGATGCTAGTTATACCCAGATAGGGTGGGTTTATAGACAATTTAGGAGGATGAGGCTACACTCATATTGAGTGGAGCCATATAATATGGGGATGTGGCTGGCTGCTAGCTATTACTAGGCAATAGACACAAGCAATAACAACAGCAGTATATGATGAACAGCAAGACCTGTCTGTTAGCAGTATACCGTAGCACATTACAGCTTGTGAACTTGGCAGAAGCAACAGCATATGTCAGCGTGGCTCTGCTGGTGGTAGATCCACTTCATTCAAGGTTGTGGGTTCTCATCGCGTCGGATTGGACTCATCTAGCGCTGGCACCCAAGTATTGGAGGTGCTGTACTGTTGGGGTGTGCCCGGCTTCAGATGAGATGTTAATTGGGTCCCTTCTACCTGTCCTGTGGGTGTCTAGAAGTAAAGGGCCTGCACCTTCACAAAAGAGGGAATTTTATTGGGGAAAAGGCGAAGTAAAATACAAACTTAACATTTCTATTTGCATGTATATAAATAATTAAATCTGAAATCTCAGTTCATAATAAATTATTGAATTTCCTTACATAACAAGCAGGTATCACCAGATTTTATAATATGGACTTTCAGACTAAAAAGGTATGCAGTGGTAATGCCTCAATGATTACATTCCCATGTTTTGTCATGGTTTCAGTTCCCACGCACCAGTGTCACAGGAGATAAGACATGGTAGATTCCACTGACTGAGAAAATGGCTGTTCTTATAACATTCTGTGCACTGGTAAATGCCAAACCGAATTGCAGATTACTGTTTGCGGAATAAAAACACAATAGTCCTGTTCCGGATTACATTATCACCTCACTGTGGGAAAGTTCGATGTAATTGACTTTTTTGTTGTTTTTTTCCATGGAATTTGTGTGTAGACAAGTATACTAAAAACAATGCCTCCTTGCTTTTCCATGCACGACTCTTTTAAAGTAATGCAAATGTGAATTTGACCTTCTGCAACTAAAGTCATGCATACAAAGGTAATCATGCTTTTATTGGTGATGACAGCATGTCTGATGGTCTATGCTGTTAGCTTGATGGCTATGCAGAATTATGCAATGGCAAGAAAATTTCCTGGACTCTGATTGGTCAGTAAATGAGACAGTGATGATATTACACAATAACATCACTGTGATTTTTTGGGATGATTATATGCATTTTTTTCAGAAAAGAAGATACACTGCCTCACTAAAATCTACTAAAAACATTTTTATTGTTTTGTATAACCTCAAGCCATTGTATATTGAGTACAGGCACTCAGGTGTGTGTTATCAATATCACTTGGTGTGGAAGCACTGCTTCACCTCATGCTTCAACCCACCCCAGGAGTGACGTTATTACATGATAACACACACCTTGTCATGCCTTATTGCTTAGTTACATGTGGTACAATAGCTGCAAAAGAAGCTGTACATACTGTATTTCTTCTGAGATTTGTACTCGTACAAAATTGTAATGTTCTAAATACCTCAGTATCTATTTTAGCTGTGTTTTTATTAACAAGAAAGAAAACAAAGCCGACTACTATTAAACATGCATCAAATTTGTGGTTGAGTCTGTGTTTATTATTAATTGCATTTAATACAGTTCCTAAAAAGTATTTACTGTGGGCATTTTAATGGTCCACAAGTGTTGTACACTTTCACTTGATCTGCTCTTTTGGAAGCCATTATATTATCTATTATATTTATTATGTATTTATTTATTGAGATCCCCTCATCTTTTAGAGGGAGGGATGTTATCTTGAGCACATAGTTTGCTTCATGATACTGGGTGGGCAGCATCAATGAGGAAGTCAGTAACTGGGTAAAAAAATGTTTTTTTTAAATCCCCACAAAGAACCATTTTACATGAAGGCAAACGTTGACCACCTGTTAGAGATCTGTTAGCTACTGTAAGTGTTTCATTGTTTCTTGCTCTCCATGCTGGTCCCGAGTGGTTTCTTTTGATCATCAGGGGAATTAGATTTTTATTTAGAAATAAAAAAGGGTTCTGCCCACTTAAATCTTTGTGAACGTCCCAGGTTCCAAGTGCCAGTTGTAGTACCAGTTATTGTATAAGGTTCTGGGAAACTGCAAAAAAAAAAATGACAGGAAGAGTAAAAAATCAATCACTGCACATATTATTGAGCTCTGCTTTTTATTTTATCCAAGGGTAGATTTAATAAGCTGCATTTGCTACCTTCACTGCATTCACAGGTTTTCAATTTAAGATCACGTGCTATAATGTAGTCGGGGCATACATCAGAGTAATGTAATTTAATTAATTATAATTCAATAAGTGACTAACCCCCAGGCATTATGCTGTCTCTTCTTACTAGATGCACTTACTAGATATACAGTACATTTAAATTGACTATAACATCTGTAATCTCCTAATAAAGCAGAAAAAATCATAGGACTAAAAATAAGCCTCATGATTCTTTATGATATCTTCACTTACAGTATGCTGTATATATATACTAATTAGTGTCACTACAAGAATATGCACGGGTGTGTGTGTGTGTGTGTGTGTGTGTGTGTGTTTGTGTTTGTGTTAGGGATACAGTTTTATTCACCCAAATTTCCACATTAAACCTTCAACCTAATTTACACTACCTAAACATTCTGTAGTTATCCTTTTAATGTGCAAGTAGAAATTATTTCATGGCACATCCAGTTACTCCACTTACATTTAATAGTTTTTACCAAAACATACCTAACAGTAACAGTTTTATTCATTCATGTTTTCTTGCCTATAAAATAAACACGTTTGTGAAATAAAAGAAACCAGTTTCCTTATTTATATATTCTCTCCATGAAACATTTTTAATTAAATCACCAGCCTGAATGATGTTTTGCTAATGGCAACACCCTCCTCTGCTGACAGAATAGTTCACTGAAAGAGGAGATAATGTGGTAAACAGTTGCCCTAAGAGGTCAGCCTGGAGTACTTTCAGTATTGTTTGTGCATTTTGATTATCCATTTATTTAAATATTGGCTAACTGGGTAAGTGCTCTGATCCTGGGGACTGTTTTCAGGCAGGGCCCGAATCACAACAAAAAAAACAAGAAAGGAGACACTATGCAACAAACATTACAGCTAAATTGATACATGCAGGGGTGTAGCCAGGCATTTCAGATTTGTACACCAACCTGCCACACTGCTACCCCCCCCCACTGTTGTACATGCCTGCCCTCCCCCCCCAACTCGAGTCCAGTGTTCCTGGCTCCAATCAGATGATTCCAACACTAGACCTGCTGTCTGTCTGTGCTGCTAGTGTGGTGCTCACTGCTCACTGGAGAATGCCACTGACTGCACCACGAGTTCAAGACCATGGCAGAAATTTCTTCTCTGTCCCTGCAGGTAGGCAGATTCACTCCACTTGCCACTCCTCATGAAGTCTTCATTCTTTTAGCTGACTCTGAGTCTGTTCTTCCATCTGCTGCTCCTCAGGTCTTCTACTGCTTCTCTCGCTCCCAGTACAACTGAACTAATAGTATGGCTTCTAACTTTGCTGGGGCAATTAAACTTGCTGCCCAAGACTTGCCACACCTCCTACCAGATGCCACAGCCAATCACTATGCAGGCAGACCTAATTGAGACCTTCAGCTTTAACATCTACTGTCCACTCTGCCACCACCCCCCCAAAACAAAGCTGAAAGAGAAAAAAAAAAGCCTGCGAAACCAAACAAAGGAATTTAAATGCAATGGACTAGAGAGGGCAGAGCAATGCTGGCCAGCTTGTTTGCTACCCCTGCTACTAAACTTGGTACACCATGGCTTACTTGGAGTATCAGTAGCTACGCCCTTGGATACATGTGACTACTGTTGTTCCTGTGGGAAGGATGTACAAAATAATGCAGTTACTGTACCTGACATTGGAATCCTCCTCCCAAAGATCTCGGCCCTAGAATGGGCCCATCCCTACCACTGGAGCAGCCGCGGCTCAGGAAACCAGCTGCCCACCCTCACCACCTCCACCAGCCAACAAAGGACCTCCTAAAGCCAGATCTCGGCTCTTGAATGGGTCTGTCCCTGCCGCCGGAGCGGCCGTGGTGGAAGCCAGCCACCTGCCCTCACCACCTCCACCAGCCGCCAAAGGACCTCCTAAAGCCAGGTAAGTTTTGCAGACCTGACCAGGACAGCTCTGAGTTGCCTCCATTGGCTACAGAGGTTTGCTGCTGCCTCTGATTGGTCAAGGCTTTTATGCCTCTGTCTGGGATTGGTCCACATTGTATACGCTGATTCTGGGCTACTGCGCCCATTGAAAAGCATTGAAAAGTGCCACATTTTTAGCTCGCTGTGTGTTTTTCCTCCTTTACCCTGCTTAATTGTTTCACTGTTACTGATTACTGTTATCTGCATTGCAAACTGTTTAAATTCCCAAAAATAGCTGTAATCTGCTGATTTGTTTGACCTGCCTGCTGCTTCTCTACTGTGCCGTTTGTCTAACTCCCTTGGTTAACTGCCGTGTCTCTTTCCCTCCCCCTGTGGCGACTGGATAAGTGATTTCACTTCTTGTCTTTGTCTGCCACCATCCCCCACTTCCTTTCTCTGTTTTCAGCTGTGATAATTTTAACTTCATCTACTTGTTCTCGACCCTCTGCTGTCTCCCCTGCCCCCGATTCACACCTGCATCACTGCTCCATTGTCCCTCTATCTTATCTCTGACCCCCTCTCTCCTCTAGCTCTCTCCTCCCACAGATCTCAGCCCTTGAATGGGCCTGTCCCTGCCGCCAGAGCGGCCACGGCTCAGGAAGCCAGCCACCCACAATCACCACCTCCACCAGACACCAAAGTACCTCCTAAAGCCAGGTAAGCTTTGTAGACCTGACCGGGACAGCTCCTAGTTGCCTCCATTGGCTACAGAGGTTTGCTGCTGCCTCTGATTAGTCAAGGCTTTTACTCCTCTGCCTGGGATTGGTCCGCCTCGTATATGCTGATTCTGGGCTACTGCGCCCATTGAAAAGCGTTGCATTAACTCCCACCCTCCCACCCCTCCAGCCATAATTAAATAGCCCTAAGCCCTCCCACTTTCCCTAGCCACCACCCAACTCTTTCCTATTGGTTACCACTCCTTCTTTTGCCTGACCTCTCACCACTCTCTCCTTCTCCCTGTGACTCACTCCCTTATCCTCCCTCTTTCTGTGTGCTCCTCTTCTACCAATCTATACTATGCCAACTTGGTTGCTGACTTGCCCTTATACCTCTTCACTATGTTTGCTTGGATAATTTTTCTCTTGTCACTGCCCCCACTCTGCTACCTCCCTGGGGCCTTCTACCCTTCCCCCCTTCCCAACTTCCATCTCGACTTCATCCACCACCTCTCTGGCACCCTCCTTTCTTCCTCCCCACACCCCTTCCCCCCACTCCTGCTATGAACAGCAACTCGCAGGACCATCCACCCAAGGTCCCTGGGCCCTTCCACCTCCAATCCCCCATTACAATATGTGACATCTCTCTGGGATCAACACCAACAGCCCACTTGTACAATCAACACTGAGCACTTTCATAAACTCTCCCTTAGGGCTTTACAACTCTCCACACTGAAGCTTCTACTCCTTCTACTACTACTGTAAGGGAATGTACACCCAAACCCTGGCCCCCAATCCTCTGGGCCAGCAAAGAATTTTAAACACACTGGTGTTCTCTCCCTTGTGACCATCAACATCTGCAGCCTCATTCCCAAGCTTGATGCCCTACAAGTTTTTTCCAGCCAGCATAAACCGGACATCATCTCAGTTGTCGAAACCTGGCTCACACACAAGATTCCTGACTCTGCAATTTCCATGCCTGGCTACACTGTCTTCAGACTGGATCGTCAGACCAAAAGAGGAGGAGGCTGTGCACTATACCTCAAAGACTCCCTCCTAGGACACCCCTAACTACCCTGCCCTCTGACTCACTAGCACAGATCCTCCCAATCTGTATCATCCTTGGAGCCCACAGCAAAACATTCGCAGTTGCCGCAGTCTACATTCCACCCAAAGACCAAGTGAAAGGCCTAAAAGTTGTCCTGGAATTTGCCAGAATGCAGCCACTTGACTCTGAGTTAATCATGCTAGGTGATTTTAATATTAACTGGCTTGCCCCTGACCCTGGAGGTCTCAAGGATGCCATCTCCTCAGTTCACCTCTCACAGCTGGGTGACTCTCTGACCAGGCACAACTACAGAACTGATACCAGCTCACTACTAGACTGGGTTCTATCCAATCACCCCACCCGAATCTCCGATATCTCCATCCTTCCTGATTCACTCAGTGACTACTCTCCTATCACCTGTGTGTGGTCCACCAAATTCCGCAAACCTCCACCTTCAGTCATCACAAGTAGAATCCTCCCTCATGGGAACTTGAATCTCCTTAAATCTCATCTCAGGAACCAGGACTGGTTGCCTATCTACAATGCAGATGATGTCAACACAGCACTGGACTCTTTCATCTCCATCTTCAACGAAGCCTGCGACACCTACGCCCCCCCTCAAAAAGCGTAAAGTTAAGTCCCTTTGCAATCCCTGGATTACCACTAACTTAATATCACAGCTAAAAGCAAGGGACCACCTCTGGTTCATGGCCCATGACTCTGGATCACCAATTGCTATCCAGAACTACACGTGTGTGTGCAATGATTGCACTAAGGCCATTAAACTTCACAAAAGCTCTTATTACAGGGAAGCCCTCACTACCACATGGGGTAATGGAAAGCTTTCAGGAACAACATCAAGGAAGTGACTGGTAAATAGCTGTTAACATCCCCAAATATGATCAGCATCGATGGAACCATTACACTTGACCCCACAACTATCGCTAATACCTTCAATACTGCCTTCACTGATCTCAGCTCCATTCTTCCCCCTGACTTCTTCATGGATCCTGTCTCTCCTGAAGACCCCACCTACGCTTCCCACTCTACTACCTACACCCCCTTCTATTTCAAAGCAGTCAAACAGCACGAAGCTCACAAGTACATTGCCAATACAAGGTTCAGTGGCAACTCATTGGACTTAAAACTACTGTCCCTCACGTTCGACAAAGTTATCAGACCACTTACCAAGATACTTAACCTCTCCCTATGCCTTGGCCAGTTCCCTAATTTATGGAAATCTGCTATCATCTCCCCTGTCTACAAAAGTGGCAATAAGACTCGGCATGGTAACTACCGACCTATCTCCATACTACCTCCCCTATCAAAAGCACTCGAATGTATTGTATCCAACCAACTCACCATCTACCTGGACAAGCACACCATATTATGTGCTCAGCAACATGGCTTCAGGAAAGGGCACAGCACCACATCTGCCCTAATGGAGTTTACCGCAGCTATCCACAGTTCCCTTGACAATGGCCGACTCGCTGGGGCTGTATACATCGATTTAACAAATGCTTTTGATACCGTCCACCACAACCTGCTTCTGAACCAGCTCTCAAATATGGGTCTCTCCCCCCTGACTCTACAGCCTGGTTCCAAAGCTACTTGTCAAACAGATCACAATGAGTGAAGATTACAGGTACTCTCTCAAACACTATGCCAGTCTGCTTAGGTGTTCCCCAGGGCTCTATACTGGGACTGCTACTATTTTCCCTTTTCCTGAATAACCTCCTAAAATCCTGCCCCAAACAAATTATTCTCTACGTGGATGATGCTGTAATTCTCTCCTCCCACAAGGACCAGCACCCCCTGCAAAACAATCTCCAACTCAGTTTCTCATCAGTGGAAAAATGGCTCAGTACACAGAGACTTGTACTCAACTATAAAAAGACCAAGACTATGCTCTTTCGTAACTCCCACAACAAACACAGGTTACCTCCCCTGATCATAACAAACCAGCATGGTTCAACCCTCAAACAGGTTCTAACCTTCAAATACTTAGGGATCACTCTTGACTGTAACCTGTCCTACACGTCCCATATTGACAATGTCGCTAAAGCTGCCAACATGCGTCTTGGCCTTCTCTACAGGCACAGGTCTAGCTTAGCTCCTGCTGCCTTAAGTATTGCAATGCAAAGCTCAATTGTCTCCATCATCAATTATGGCCTCATCATTTATGGATCAGCCACTTCTACAGCCCTTAGACGTATCTCTACCTCGCTCAACAAAGCGCGCGTCTAATCACTGGGTCTCACCGCCTAACCCATACATGTGACCTCTGTGCTCAATCTGGCTGGCTTCAACTATCAAATTACATAAAATATCAAACCTGCACTATGGCTAAAAAGATCACAATGGGCTTGGCACCCCCTGGGGTACTATCTCTCCTCAGCCCAAGTAGTAACTGCCATCACACGAGAGGCTCGGAATCTCATTGCCTGTTGGTCCCACACTGCAGAACCTCCATGGGTCAATGCTCATTTGCCTACTGGGCTCCTTACTGGTGGAATAGCCTTAACACTAAGATCTCCTCCACCCCAAAGCTAGGACATTTCAAATCAAGTCTCCACCTTCACCTCTCTGCCTCTAGCACCTGTGACTGTCATACCTAGCTGGAACTATCAATTCATCCCAGCAGTCCTAACCACCTAGCCCCTCACTGCACCACTCCCTTCTTTCCACTCCCTCTCCTTTTCCTTACCCCTCCCCTCTCACTACCATTCCACCCTACTCCACTTCCTGCACTTCTGTCCTGATTGACAACTGCCTCTGGCAAGCTGTACATATAATTTAATATTATGCAACTGTATGTTAAATCTGTTGTTTTATCTGCTTTGTTAACACCTGTCTTATTGTTTATTGCATTTGCTCCACTGTGTACCGATGTATTGTCCTGTCTCTGACGTGGAACCTTTGTAAAACAGCCTTGGCTCAAAGGTATTTGTAATCCTATGTTAAATAAATAAATTAAATAAATAAATAATGCTGTCTGTATAAGAAACTCAGAGTAAAAAAACATTGCATATACAGTATAGTACAACATGTGTTAAAGGTAGGGACACAACTTAAGGCATTACTCTCTTTTTGTAATACTTAATGCCCTGATAGGTAGAAATTGAGATTGGCAGGAATGAATAACACACACAGACAGCAAAGAGCCATCCTAGCAGGAGGCCACTGAAATTGAGCTATCACAGCTCAGCTACTCTAATCTGAAACTGGAAAAAAAGAGCTAAGGAAAGCAGACAGGGGGGAGTAAACAAAGACAGAAATTTGAATACTGTACTTGCAGGGAGAAAAATAGAGCAATGTCACATGAACAGAAAAAAACAGGGCCAACTGGAGAGGGTTCCTAAACCAAGACAAATAGCATCAGTGGAGCAACAAGGACCCACCTGTCATGGTACAGTAGGTAACATGGATAACAGCCAATCATATATTTCTGCACATCTTGAGGCAATCCAAAGCCTTGACCATAAAAAGGGAGACTTTCCCACAGCTGGATGCAAAAAAAGGGGACTGTGTCTGATGATAGGATAGGGTCAATAAAAAAAGTAGACAGGGCACTGACAGTGTCAGTGGGATAGAGGCTCAGACAGAAGATAGAAAATATTGTAAAACATCATTCCTGCAGTTGCATTAATTATTTTTCACCCAAATTCCAGATGCCTTTATGACAAATTTGGGCTTAGTTCATTGGGGTGGAGAGATGTCTTTCAGCCTGGCATTGGGACTGAGTGACCATACTGTGTCAAAGTCGCCCATCTTTACTGTGTGCAGGAACCTTAATTGTGTTCCTGCTGGACTCTATTTATTTTTCTCTAGCTGTCCATTTGTCTGTGTCCATACCTCCAATCTATCTCAACCTATCTCTAATCTCCTATCCCTGTCTTCCTGCCTACCTTTATCAATCTACCTGTCTGGCTGCCACAGTCTGTCCCTTCCTTTCTGTCACTGTTCTCTATCAGTGCTTGCCCTATTATAATTATCAATCAATACAGTATGTGTGTCTGTCGGTCACTGGATATGTACTGTACAGTAAGTGCTGAGATGGCAGATTTTAATCTGGACGAGAGATGCTTTTATGGGACAGGTACAGCCCCCACCACCCATAAAAAAAACATCCAGTCAAACTTAATAACTACTTCATGGATGTTTTAAAAAATAAATATATGTGGATCCCTCCCAAAATATACCATTCGTTCTCTGATGTATACAGTACATCCAGATGTCTGTGGAGTTTTTGCACAGCTGTACAGTGTGGCTCTGAGCACTTTTTGGCTTGTTGTAGGCAGTCATACTTGCAGGGAAACCAGGGCTTCTTTATGATTTAGTATTATACTTTTTGGCTGCATTGTAAAACAAGTATTTGTCAGTGGCATTTTATATGCCATGTTTCTGCAAGCTACATTGTACATATCTATTTTTAATTCACTTAGTGCGATTAGTACAAGGACTATAGATGGCTTAAAAACATTGTATTCTTTAACAGATGCACAGATCAAGATGTCTGAAGTAATTAAAAAAACATTAAAAATGTTATAAATGAACACTTCCTAAAACTACTTAAGATATCACCCTTAGTAATTCACAAAACCCACTCATTTTAAAGGTGCCATAGATAGAAATGATATGAAAAAAATAACCCAGGAACAACAGTCTGTGCAGCAGCTTGCTTTACTGAAGTAGCAGTAGTGATTGTATCTGAATACCTTTATAACATTTAATAAAACATCTAATTTTTAATGTAATTTTACATTACCTCTTGATGTGTGAAAATGGATATTACAGATGTCACATAAGTGAGAAGCTTATGAATATCTGTTTCTTGGGTAATTTCCAGATTGTTGAATATTACAGTTCAGGTGCCAACAAACCTGCCACTCCCCCACCTCCAAACACACACACACACACAAATACATATTTTAATATTCACTCATGCATTTTAATTAATGGAACTGATGCCAGATGTCTATAAATTACGGTTCATACATACTTACATACATTTATTTATGTAACATTTGGAACTGAAGCCTGTTGTCACCCATTGCCACCATCAGACATCCTAATGTGTAGAGTACGTACAGTACCTAACCCTTCCCCCATAGATCCTCACAGCCACAATCTATGCAAAGTATCACTTATCTAAAATATTCATAGTTTGAAGATCAAGCCTCCGATTCAAGGCACATTTCATATTATTGGAACCAGGGGCTGAAAAATGCAGTTGCTGATCAAAGTATTTCAATTTGATTCAGTCTGCTGCATCATTTTTCATGTGTTATATGCCAGTTCTAGATGTGAGACGAGGCTCTGATTGCAGAGTTGTACTCGACAATGTCACCAGCATTGATGAGTGAAGCTATGCAGGTGGGTTTAGGAGCAGTGTGAGTGGTGGGCACACATTGGGTAAAGGGGAGTGGGATCGTACGTGAGCTTGACATGGTCTTTTTTTCAGCTTGTACAATAAATACATACATTGCAAACCCTGACTAATGATTTCTTATTTAAAATTCTTATTTTCATAGCGAGGGCTGATGCTACAACTGCACAAAAAAAAATACTCTATTGTTGCTGATTGACCGGACAGGGTGAACACCTCTGTTGTCAAATGGCCAACAATTGTTATAGACAGGTATATAAGTTCTTGACAGTATAGTAATGCAACAGGCTGGACTCCTCTGACTCACTAAAATCATTACTCTATGTGATATTATTTGCATTCTCACCACTATGGTCCTGTTTTTATGGATGTCATTTTATGGAGGGAATGGGCACAACTGAGAGAAGGAGGCTGGATCTGGGAGTGGAGAGAATGTGCCCTCATCCTTAAGATGGATATGTATTTGCAGTGTTGTGCCAGGGTTAAAAGGTAGTTATGTGATATTTTGTGGTAATGAAATCACAGTGTGTTGAGCTCAATGTAGTTAGTAGGGGAGAGTTAGAGAGATCTGCCTGTTGTGCAGCTGATGGCCCTCTGCTCCTACTCACTTGTGCCACCTGCTGATAGTTCTGGTACTGTGATGCCGCTACATATCTAGAGGCATAAACAGAGGGTGGTGAAAAGGTTGCTCCCTCTGCCTTCATGTGAATCACTGCTGGATATGCAAAAACAGAGTCCATGCACTGCTTTTGAAGGGCATTCAGAACCAGAAAAAAGCTCCTCTCTTCCTCTGGAGTCGAAGGGGAAAAATTCTGCAGAATGTATAATCAGCTGCCTTTGTAAACCAACTCATTTTTAGCATGCCAAGTCCAAATGAGAATTGCTGCGACCAAATAGTGCAGGGTAGTGCTAAAACACAATCGAGCAGCTAGTCAACTAACAATAAGTCACACAGTCCAAATAGTGTAGCACACCAACCAGTTACAGTCTTAAAAGAATCTACGTACTATAGACTGCATGTAATTTTAACAGGTTTGCTTCCCTCCCTGCCCTCCTATTACAATCTATGAATGGTTACATGTAGAAATCTCAAACACATGCAGAAATATTAAAACAAAATGCACCTCCCACCTTGCAAAGCATTGCAGCAGGTAGTGCACGTAAGCTAAACCTCAAATACAAATGGATAACTAGTAGAAGAAAACCTGTTCCCTCTAGAGGCCATGGAGCTGTTGGTCCCCATGTACTGTAGTCCTCAGGTGGGTCTCCAGCCATGCACACTACAGTAAGTTACTACACTAAATACATGTGTGCTGGTAGCAAAGCCTTTACATAGTCTAATCAACTGTGCATGAGATTAGAACTTTATGCAGATGGACCAGGGTTTGATTGCCCCAATATACACAGTTGCACACAGCATGAATGGGAGCAAGTAACTTTGCCTCTCCAGTATGCCATAGTTTCTACATTCCCCCAACCCCCAAAAAGCTGTTCTTTGTTGCTTTCATACTTTAACTGCATTCGATCCCAGATGTGCCACAATATGTAAAAAGCAAAAACAAAAAAACAAATTGGTAGTATCGTGACCTCCATCCCACTCCATGCACCATGATGCCCCTTATATGAAAAATAGATAAGAACCCCAATATAGATACTGTAGTGGCCCCCTCCCACCCCGATCCTCAATGTTCTGGTATACTGCATGTGAAAAAAAAGGTAGTATTTTGACCTCCCCGTCTGCACAAATCCCTGATGTGCTCCAACATGTATAATAGAAAGGGACCCATTTGTTGTTGGTGCCCCCGACCCCCAAGTTCAGATCCCTGATGTCCCTGTTCTACTATACATATTGGAGTACATCAGGGATTGGTGCAGAGTGAGAAGAGGAGATCAAAATATTAACTTTTTGTCAAATATAGTGGCACATCGAGGATTAGGGTGGGAGGGGGCCACTACATTACCTACAATGGGCTTCTTATCTATTTTTCATATAAGGGGCATCATGGTGTGCGTGGAGGGGGATGGAGGTCACTATACTACCAATTTGTTTCATTTTTTGCTTTTTACATATAGTGCACATATGGGATCAAATGCAGATAAAGTATGAAAGCATTAAGGAACAGCTTTTTGGGGGTCAGGGGGATAATTACAGAAAGATGCTTAACTCTTGCAATGCCTTCTGTGTGGCTTAGTTGACTGGGTATTGACTTCTGGTGCTATTGGTACAAGGCTCTGTTCCCATGTATGAATTTTTTTTCATTTTCTAAGTTCATTTTTTGGAATGTACTCTATGTCTGCACTTCATATAAATGTAATTTTGTGAGTTTGTTAAGTGCAAAAACAAACAAATCTATACATCTCGTCATGTAGCCTGATCGTAGCCTATGAATGCAGAAAGAAAATAATACTAGTCTAACAAAAATGCTCTGCCAATTGATTGTAAACAGGATGCTCAAGTTACATTACAGATTTTCAAAACATACCTAACAGTAACAGTAGAAAAATCAAATGTTTTTAACGGCTCAATGTGTCTGAATCTGGCTTAGGGAGGGTATGTTAATGTCACTAAACAGAGCTGAGGTCATGGTAAGATTGGGAACCAGGAGAAGAAAAAGTTTACTAAACAAATATACTAGGCTGTGATAGTGTACAAAATGGACACATTTAAAGTAACAAAAAGCACAAAACACACACAGACATTGTTTAACAGTGTAAACCTTTATTTCAGGAAACATACAGGTAAAAAACATTTTTAAACAGCGGGATCAGGGCTTGCCGGTGGGGATCTAATAAACAACCAGGGACAATCATTTAATTTTAAATATGGGGATTGGGGCTTGCAGGCAGGGTTAAAACAGGGGGATCGTGCTTGTGAGCGGGAGGTCCAGTAAACTACCATGGAAAAATAAATGTTTTTAACCAGGGGGATCGGGGCTTGTGGGCTCAAACAGCAAGGTCCTGACATGGAATGTGGACTGTGGGGACACCTGCAGGAAAAGTGATGCCAATTAACATATATTAAACTACAAACAGTGCCATCTGGTGATTTTAAGCTGCAGCTGATGGGGAATTAAACCAACTCAACTAATTAGGCACTTGGCCACCGCTTACCACATCACTGAGCAGTAACGAGGTATTTCTCGATGCCGGTCAGTACACCGAGTGGCACCGAGCAGCACACCACATCCACCGAGGTATACCTTGGCACCTAGCAACTTATCTGTAACTAACACTGTACAGTATTATATGATAGTCTGCTATGCCTTCCCTAAGATTCAGTCTATGGATGTCCAGTGACTGATGAATTGCTTGGGCAATGGTCTCACTATAAATGGCACATAGCAGGGACCCACTGCCTCATACCCTGGTAAAGTTTAAAGGCTGATGCCCATTAACTTGCACAGTTGCCATTAGGTGGGTAAATAGTCTGGACATTAGATCTTGAAATACTAAGGTATAGCAAAACACCTCAAGAGTGGAGCACAAAAAAACCCCACAAAACCCTATAAATGCCATATGTTTTCTGCATTAATGCTAGAAATCAGGAAAGGAGTTTGATTTCTGTTGTTTTACATAACACATGAAGTGTCCATCTGAGACTATCCATGGTGTGTTGGGCACAGATAAAAACAATTTGATCAAGGTGTATAATCATCAGAATTAACAGGATGAACTGCATTGAACTATTTAACTTGAATACCAGGTCATGGTCATGTGGTCACAGTGGAAGCTAACAGGAGGGAGGGTCAGGAGGGATGTGAGGAAATGCTATTTTAAAAGAAAGGTGGTGGAGCTGTGGAATAAGCTGCCAGCTGAGGTAATGGGTACAAAAACATTAGTGGTTTTAAGCATGGCTGGGACAGAATGAAGGGCATAGTGGTTGCTCAGGGTACCAGAATCAGGGAGAGAATAAGGGTGGGGTGGGAAGGGCTAGGACCCTGGAGAAACAGTTGGCCCCAGGGCTAAGAGAGAACTCAGGCAGACTGGGCAGACCTTTGGTCTTTTTCTTCCATCATTGTCTATGTTCTACAGTATCTTCTATGTTTCTATGAATACAAGCTATGAGAGCATCCAGATACTTATGTTTCTGATCGTAAGCCACTACTATGAACCCTCAGTTTAAAATCTACCTAAGTTTGAAATATCCCTTTCTCATGTGCATTTTACCACTGAATTCATGTTGCATACCCTCCCATGTGGGAGAATATAGATGAATATATGAAATAATCTGAGTTGACACTTTTAGAAAATGCTAAAGTGATTGAACCAATATTCATAGAAGACACAGATCCTAAATATTGTTGTATTATTTTTCTGATAGAAGTAGTAGGAATGTGTACCTCTGCTTTAAAACTGGGAAAAGAATATGATATCACTCAAATGGTGAAAGCGGCTTCTCCAATTGTTATGCTGCTCCATGCATTGAAAGGTCAGTGAACTCCATGTTGTACTTTTATTGATTGATATATTTTTTTGCAGAGTAAACAATATTGGAAAGTATCCAGACTGTGCATCCAGTCACTTATTTTTGAACTATTATCACTGGCTCGAACAGTACTTTTAAAGTCCGAGGATTCCATTGCTTAACCTTAATTCAAAATGGCATCTCAGAGCCAATGAGTTAAGACATTGATCTAAACAACCTGCTTTGAACCTGCCTAAGGAAAAGCATCATTTCCACTTTGCAAACAGGCAAGAATTGTTTGCAAATATCCAGATGGGCACCTGAAAGAACCAGGGACTATTTTAAGAACTGGGTGCTACCCTTCAGGAAGCAATTAAACAATTAGTGCAGATTTCATCACTAGTCTTCATGATGTGCTACACTTTTGGTTTTACTGTTGCAGTTTTGATTTTGCTTGGTTAGTCTACAGAATGGAAGGAGTGAGACTGACATCATACAAGCTGCTGAATATGTCGCTTGTACAGTGCTCAAAATGCACTTTAGCAGTCATTCATTCTGACAAGAAAAGATGACACACTAACCTGCATGGCTCATGTGATTAGTTTGCATAACCATGTATTATGATGTACTTCCAGATGGTATGTGGTATGGATAATGGCATGTTCCCAGTACTGCAGACAGTCCTGGAGTGTACTATATTCTATGTGACAAAGGACAGATTAAAGGACCCTGCATTAAATGTATCCTCTGAACCTACATTGATTTCACTGGCTGAAAGGACAAATGCTCTGATTAATAGTACGCCCCCACTTTTGTGGCATATGTATATTGATTTAATTGAAGGAAAAAAAATTGCCTTATGATCTGTGAGAGACCTCTGTCATGCAGGGACACTGGGCCTCAAACAAAACCAATTTTTTTGTCTGGTGTTTGGTCCATGTGTCTATGCTTTGTACCCACCATGTGTTCAGTGGGAGCGTAGATGAAGCCCGCGCCTGTGTGAAACATGTTGCTCAGAAGTTGCTGTCCCTAGGAATATTTAAGTTGCAGTGTATAACTAATGTTCCTTAGTGGATTTGGATACACATCTTGTACCTTAGACTGCTAGTAAAGAGTGTAGAAACATTATATCATGTTGTGATCATTGAAAGGATTATATTTTTTATTTGCATGCCTGCTATGTGTCACAATGCACAAAAAAAATCTCTTAAAATCTCTATAAAACAAAGTTATGATTTTTATACCTAACCATATGTATCAGTTTATGTTTTGTATGATATGAATAAACATAATCATGTATCGCAGTGTGTGTGTGGTCGTAACATAATTTTTAATGAAAAAGAGCACTGCGTTGACATATACAGTGGCGTCCCAGGATGAAGCCCAATTCTGCAGCATTTTGCAGCACTCTGCAGAATGCTGCAGCAGACCACTGAATAAAGCAATGTAATTTCAGTGGCAATTAGTCCCTTTGTCATTTTTTGTGTGTTCTACTTTCCGTTTGCAAATTATACTGCAAAGCTATTAGAGGGCAACAACAGCAGTCTCTCCTGTCAAAGGGCATCACCTAATTTTACTCCTTGCTCTTATTAGGGCTACTCTCCCTTGATCACACCTCTGACTTTTTCTACTCATTTGTCTCCCAGTTGGTGAGCCCAGTGTATATTTTCTGGACACCAGAAGAGGGAGGCCAGTGCACCAATCTGGGCCAGGGATGAGAGGTCAGAAAAACACTTAGGCTTTAAAGGTGGCCCAGAGTGCAGATTCAGAGATGGCTGAAAACTGAAATTCCCCAGCCACTAGGGAGCAGCAAGCAGTGGGTCCTTCCTGTCTACTAGGAAGTGAGCAAGGGTCAATGGGGAACAGTGCACAGATGAGCCAGATGGAGCAGAGAGCAGCAGTCCTTCCCAGCCACTAGGAAGTGGGCCAGGGTCAGTGGGGAGCATCACACAGAGGAGCTGGAAGGTGCGGAGGCAGCAGGTCTATTCTGGCTGCTAGGAAGTGGCCAAGGTCAGAGGAAGCAGTGACCAGAGAATCCAGGACAGGAAGGTGGGCCAGTCAGGCATTGTCATGGGATTTCTGAAAACCCGGGGCTGAGATTGGCCATACCAAAGGCATTAGAGGAGTGGCAGTCACTTGGATTTTAAGCCCACACCACTCATCCCAGCCCTGACCTCTAGTAAATGGGCATAGGATGTGGAGCCAACTAAGGGGTGAGGGCCTGGGCTCGGGTAGAAGGAGAGTGAGGATGCTGCTTTGGCACAGCCTACAAGGAGGGGCAAATTAAGGCATGGGGGCCTGGAATCAGGGGAAGGAGATGGCCTGAACTCAGGGTTGGGTTGCTGCTTTGGCACAGCCTGTGAGGGAAGGAATACTCGGTTTGGTATTGCCCATGTTAAATGTGTTTTTCTCAATGTACTTGGAGAGGATATTCTTGTTCTTTACAGCTTGAGTTGAGGGGCTACTCTGCTTAGTATTGCCCATGTTTAAGAGAGTCATTAACATCCTTGGAAAAGGTATTCTTGTTAGTGGGCATTGGTGGGAGGACCAAAGGAGTTCTTGCACAACTTGGTCATTTACAAGGATCAGGGATGGGGTGACCAACTGGGAGTGAACAGCGGTATGGGGGGACCAGTAGGTGGCAAGGTCCACAGATCATGAGGGCTGATATCTTCGGAAGGGTGGTGGGGTGTTTAGTATGTGGGTTGGCCATGGTATTGGCCTTGGCATGGAGGTTGGGGGGTTGCATGGTGTGCCAAAGACTGGCACAACTCAAGGAGGCAGCTATGTGGTTAAGGTGAGCATTGGGGATGGTGAAGGGGTGAAATGGATGGTGACCCTACTGAGGAGGGAGGCTGGAGGGAGGGTAGGCAGGGATCAAAATGAGGGGACTGAGTTCAGGGGTGGGGAAAAAATGAGGAGAACCTGTCTGGAGGAAAAGGGTATGGGCACAGGGGACGGCACCACCAATAGGGAAGGAGGTGGGGTGGGGTGGGCCCAAGGGATGGAGGGTACCAGAGGACATGGGGGGAAAAGAAGGATCATGGGACCTGGAGGGTGTTTGGGGAACCAGGGCAGAGGTATAGAAAAGAGGGTACTGATGGGGGGTAGGCTGGCTGGTGAGGACAGGACACTAGAGGTGAGGCATGGCAATAGGTTTGCACCCCTGGTGCAGTTAGATGAGGAGGAGGTGTCTTCTGGGATGGAGGAGGCTCCAGAGGGAGCAGGTAAACTGGAGGGGGCAGGAGTCTTGGCAGAAAAAAGCGGCAGAGGTATTCCAATGCAAGGGGACTCAGTGAGGTGGGGGAAATAGGATATTCGAGAGCCTGGAAGATGTGGGGAGGATTGGGAGCCAGGAGTCCAGGGGTGAGGAGGAGTTGGGGTGGAAAAGTAGGGGAGCTCAAAGGGGTGGGCCAGGGAAGGATGGGGATCATGAGGTGGATGGGGAAGAGGAATTATAGAGGGGAGAGGCATAAGGGGGTCAAATGTTGGCTACAGAAGTGAGGTCCCCTTGACATGGGAGTTAGTGGGAGTCCCTTGACACGGGGTAGTATGGAGTTGGGAGCTAAAGGAAGGGGTAGTGGCTAGAGGCCAGATCAGTGTGAAGAAAGAGCTGGAGGGGGGCCAGATGGAAATAGTTGTGCAAGGAAGGAAATGGAAAACTGACTGGGGTGGGGGTCAGGAGGAGCAGCTGGGGAAGGGGGTAAGGAAAAAGGAAGCAGTAAGAGTGTTCCTCTTGGAGATTCCATGGTTAGGGGGATCAGGTGGGTTAGGTGGGGAGGGCAGAGGGGGGGAGGCATCCAGTGGTGTTATGAGCAAGAGTATATCTGATATGATGGTGCACAAGGCCAAGCAGCTGGTCTATGCTTTGGCACTAGAGTGTGGGGGGACCCCTGACATATTAGTCCACCTTGGTACTAATGATGTAGGGGGGAACAGTATGATGGAGATTCAGGCTAGGTTCTGTAAGCTGGCCAGGGTCTGTCAGGATGTGGGGTGCTCTGTCTCCTTCTGAGAGATACTACCAGTACGTAGGGCCAGTGTGGAAAATAAACAAAAAATAAGGGAATTAAATGTATGGCTCGGGGAATGATGCAAGACCAGGGAGTATGGGTGGGTGGGGGGACTGGGGTACAACCTGGGAGGACAAGGAACTGTATGTAAGAGACAGGCTCCACCTTTGCTCAGAGGGGAAAGAAATCCTGCAGCTTTGACTGGCAGAATTCATCCCCTCCAGGTGGGGTTTAAACTCAGGAGGGAGGGAGGGAGAGGGCTCCCTGGCATGCCAGGCCAGATTGGCCCTGGCCTTCTCCCACAAGTGGAGGGGGGATCTGGGAAGGAGCACCCAATAGTACATGAGGGGGTCCTTGTAGACAGAACACAGTAAGTACTCAGGGCAGAGGAAGGGGGCAAGGGGGCACATTGGAGGGTGGTCCTGATGAACACCAGGAGCATGGGAAACAAGATGCCAGAGCTTCAGGTGCTGTTAGTGGAGGGGGAATGGATGTGATGGCTGTCACAGAAACTTGGGCCACTTCCAGACATGATTGGGACCTAAACCTACTAGGATACACCACATGCAGAAGGGATAGGGTGGAAGGAAGAGGAGGCTAGCATTTATCTTTAGGGATGACATAGGTATAAGCAAGGTTAAGGAAGCGGGAGATCAGGTGGAGGCTTTATTTGTCACCTTGCAGGCTCCAAGGTGTAAGCAGGTAAAGATGGGGATAGTATGTAGACCACCCGGACAGGGGGATGAACAGGGGGAAGGCCTGGCTGCTAACCTTAGGGCCCACTGTGGTAGGGGGAGGGCAAAACTGTGAAGCTGGGAGACCTGAACATGCCAGGAGCAGACTGGAGAACTATGGCATCCTCATCGGCAGAGAGCAGCACCTGCTGGATGTCTTTCAGGATGCATTTCTTGCCCAGATGGTGACTGATCCAACAAGGGAGGTGCGTCCTGGATGTGGTCCTGGCAGACAGTGAGCTTATCAGGGACCTAGTTGTGGGGACCACTGGCTGGAAGTGATCACGCCATGGTTTGGTTCTCTCTTGACCTAGGAGAAGGGTAGAACACACAAAAACATCAGTGGTTGATTTTAGAGGAGCAGACTTTGGAGGAATCCTTAGGGGCTACCTAGATGAGATTAGGCAAGCATGGACATGGAGACCCAGTGGAGGATTATTAAAAGGGGCTCCTGGAGGCTACCAAGGCTGCAAGAGGGAGAGACGAAAGTGGGCAAAGCTAAGAGGCTGAGCTGGTGGACAAGGGAGGTACAGGATGCTGTGAGGGGAAAAAAGGCTGCTTATAACAGATACAAATGTTCTCAGGGGGGCTATATCCAAGGGGGATTATTGTAAGGCAGCCAGGAGGGTCACCAGGGTGGTGAGGGTGGCCAAGGCAGGGGCAGAGCTGAGACTGGCACAGGGGATTATAAGGGGAGAAAAAAGGTTCTTCAAGAATATCAGGGAGTAAAGAAAAGGGAAGGGACAGATTAGTAGACTGAGGATGGGGAGTGGGTGGGTGAAGGAGGCGGGGGAAAAGACAGAGGTACTAAATGACTTTTTTGCCTCAGTCTTCACCAAGAATGAGGGGCAGCACTGCAAGGGGAGGGGGATGGGGGACTGGAAGATGAAGTGGGGGAAATGGATGTTGAAATCCACAGTGGGTAGCTGGCCGGTGGTGCTGAGGTTGAGGCGCTGAAAGCACACCTTGCACCACACCAGCAACCGGGTTTGGAAATAAGCCCAGGTTGTCGGGGTTGGCAAGGAGGGCTAGGATTAACATCCACTGACAGCTCTCCTAGTCCTGGGTGGGCTGGGAAGCACACCGCAATGCAGTAGCTAGGGATGCCGGGGTACTGCAGACGCAGGTGTTAGTAGAGGGGAAGCGCGGCAAACATCTGCATGTCAGTGCATGGATGTCATTGCATGCCTGCACTCCATTGGGAGACCTTAATGGAGCAAAAATGTCTGGGCGCAATCATGCAGCCTGATAGCTGTGCCCTGCCTCACTGGGAGGACTCTTGTGGAATCACGCTGGGGGGCCCGGGGCTGGTCCGGTTGTACAGGGTATGGGGAGGATCTGCGTTGGATTGGCAATGGCCATGCCAGATCCCCCATCATACTAGTGGGCCTGGTGCTCTCCTGGTGGGCAGGGCCAGCAGCTGGATGCCCCGTCGGTAAGTTGCCGCTGCAAGGCAGAAAAATCGTGACATGATAAAAAAAAAGAAATCCACAGTGGGAGGGTGTGGGACACCCTCAAGGCCCTAAGAATGGATAAAGCACTGGGCCCAGACAGGATCCATCCCAAGGTGCTTCAAGAGTTGGCTGATACGCTGGCCACACCCCTGACGGACCTTTTTAACTCCTTTCTGTAGTTGGGGTGGGTGCCTCATGACTGGATGATGGCTCTTATCATACTTATACACAAGGATGGCTCATGAGAGGAGCCAGAAAACTATAGGCTGGTTAGTCTGACGTTGGTAGTGGGCAAAGTGATGGAGGTCATCTTGAGGGAGAGGCTGGAGGAGGTTCTGAAGGCATAGGGACACCTAGATGATCACCAGCATGGCTTTAAGGGCAGATCGTGTCAGACCAACCTGGTGCAGTTCTATGACAAGGGTGCTGGATAAGAGCAGGCCAGTGGATGTCCTCTTTCTACACTTCAGCAGGGCATTTGACTCGGTGATGCATCCTGGGCTGCTGGGGAAGCTGGAGGATATGGGGGAGGGGCAGATGGTCATGTGGGTAGGACACTGGCTGGAGGGACACATACAGAAGGTAAGAGTAGGAGGGGAGGTTTCATCCCCCAGGAGAGTCATTAGCAGGGTCCCACAGGGGTCAGTACTGGGTCCACTCCTGTTTAACGCCTATATCTCAGACATCAGAAGCAGTATCAGGAGTGTGATGAGCCTATTTGCAGATGACTCAAAGTTGTGGGTGATGGCAGAGAGGGAGGAGGGGAAACTGGCTCTCTAGGAGGACCTGGATACTCTGAGGAGGTGGTCATGAGCCTGGAAGCTATAGTTTAATGCAGGGAAGTGCAGGGTTCTGCACCTGGGGACCGAAAACCCAGCTCATGTATACACCTTGGGGGGAGAGACACTGCAGGTTTCTAGGGGAGAATGACCTCATGGTGGTGGTGGATGCCAAAATGAATAACTCAGAATAGTGTAGGAGGGCTGTGACCCAAGTAAATAAAATGCTGGGCTGCATAGCCAGAGGATAACCTCAAGAAGTCAAGAGGTGCTCCTTCCACTGTACAATTGCCTGGTTAGACCACACCTCGAATACTGCATGCAGTTTTGGCATCCCTACTTGAAGAGGGACATTGGTCTTCTGGAGAGGGTCCAGAGGAGGGTAACCAGGATGATACTGGGACTAGGGAAAAGGCCCTATGAGGAGTGATTGGAGGAGCTCAACCTGTACTCATTGGAGGAGAGAAGGAATGGGGGGGATATAATTGAGGTCTCCAGATATCTCGAAGGAATGAGTAGGGTAAGCCTTGAGGGGGTGATTCAGCTGAGGGAGGTAGTTGCCACCAGAGGACACTCAATGAGGCTGGACAGGGGGGAACTGAGGGGGGAAACAAGGAGGAGCTACTTCACTGAGAGGGTGGAGTCCTGGAATGCACTGCCTGGGGAGTTGGTAGCTGTTATGACTGTGGAGGGGTTCAAGAAGGGCTGGGATAGGTATGGGGAGGGTGCATTCCAGAGCCCCGCTGGAATTGGGATTAGGGCCTTGTCAGGAGGGAGGGCTAAAATGGTGCCCTGGGAAGGCACTGATCACCGAGCAGACTCGATAGATTATAGGGTCTCATCTGCTGTCTTCTTAGTATGTTAGTATGTTATTTCAGTCTACTATCTCCTGTTAAAGGGAAAATCAGCACAAGGGGCTACTCCTCTTTGATCACACGTAAGTAAACCTGGATAATGCTCAGTTTCCTTCTATTGAGAGGTGCCTTGGTGCTAATGCTTATTACTCACACCTCCCACTTAGGTGAAAATCTGCTCCCTACCCATGGTCCATCTCAGCATGGTATTACCCTCAAGCCCACTGTGCCTCAACATTGACTCACTGCCACAAATTTCCTATAACTCCCTGAGTGTTGCCTACACCAACTTTAATGGAGCTTTTCTGCCAACAACCATGGTGGCTGCACCCCTTGGCTGTCTATCCTGGAATTTTTAATATTCAGGTAAAACCTTCCTCCTACGAAGATCAGTGTAGGATACTCAAATGCAGCAGTAAACACCTGAAAGAATATCTATGTCGCATTGCTCTACTTTTATTGCTACTATCTGGGAATATTCATCCAAATCCAGGCCCTCCAATACTCACAGTTGAAACTCAAAGTTATGTCAGACAACTCACAATAAGCTCTATGAATATCTGCAGCCTCCTTCCTAAAATGGATATCCTTAACGCCTGGTTTTTACAACATAACTCTGACATCCTTTCAGTGGTAGAGACCTGGCTCTCTCCTAACATTGCTGATGCATCAATTTCAATCCCAGGCTACACTGTGTACAGGATGGATCATCCAACTAAGCAGAGGGCGGATGTGCAGTCTACATAAGGGAGGACCTGCAAGCCATCATACTGCCTCTCCCAGATGCTGGAACCAACCTGCAAGTTTTAGCTTTAAAAATGCTACTTGGGAAGCACAACAAAACCCTCACAGCTCTCTCTGTATACATTCCACCAGGTCAGAAGATGCCTGGGCTAAACTCGCTGATGGAATGTCTCGGTGCCTTGAACTTAATCAGTGAAACAGTGCTGCTGGGTGACTTTAATGCCAACTGGCTCACACCAGCCTCAAATACCTATAGGGATGCAGTTTCCACTGTGCATCTTTCCCAGCTTATCAATTTTCCTACCAGGATAAACTACAAGACTGACACCTCCATATTGCTTGACTGAGTCTTGTCTAATTGATGGGACCACATCGCTCACATCTCGGTGCTCCCAGATGCACTTAATGACCATTCGCCAGTTCTAGTTCACTAGGCTAACAACTTCTCCAACCCCCCCCACAGAAAATAATTATCCATAGGGTCCTTGAACATGGTCATCTTGAATTGCTAAAAGCCGACCGTCACCGGCAAAACTGGTCAACAGTCTACTCTTCCAGTTCTGTTGATGCAGCTTTAAACCAATTCATCCTGCTGTTTAATAGGGTGTGTGACCAGCATGCTCTGCTAAAAAAAGCACAAAATCAAAAGTTACAACAACCCATGGTTCATGTCTGAGCTCCTTGAATGGATGAAATCAAGGGATCATCTGTGGAATATCGCCAGAGCTACAAGTAAACAAGTGGACATTAATGCCTACAAAAGAGCCCGGAACAACTGCACTAGGGCCATACAGGTACGTGCAGCAAAAAATCAATAGTACAAGGAAGACCTCACTTGCACTTGGACAAGCTTTAAAGAAGTCACTGGCAAGGACATTAAGTCAGCCCCCATTATGTTGAACATTGATGGTGTACCCACTACTGACCCCAATCCCATTGCAAATTCTCCCAATGAAGCCTTCTCAGATCTCAGTGATGTCCTCCCCCCCCTTATTTCTTCCTCCAAACAGTTTCATCTTCTAAATCAAGCCCCATAGTCCTACCACTCTCTCACCCCCGTTCCACTTGAGAACCATCTATCGTGGTGAGGCTAGGAAATATCTCCAAAAGGTCCTGGGTAAGTTCCGATTCAGTGGTGACTCCCTTGACCTCAAATTTGTGGCTCTTACCCTAGAAGACATTCTGGCACTGTTAACACACGTAATCAACACCTCACTCAGACTTTCTCAGTTCCTCAGTTATCAAAAGCGGCCCTGGTGACATCTGCCTTCAAGAGTGGTGATCAAACCTCACTAGGTAACTATCGGCCCATATCTATACTCCTACCTCTGTCTAAGGCTCTTGAAAAAATAGTTGCTGACCAATTACCTGAATACATAGAAAAGTACAATATACAGTGCCTGCAGCAGCATGGGTTTTGAAAGGACACATCACCACTTCTGCACTGTTGGAGTTTATCAGCTACATTCACAGTTCCCTGGATCATGGCGCACTAGTCAGCTACATGTTCATCAACCTGTCAAAGCCTTTGACATGGTTAATCATGACCTTCTAGTTCAACAGCTTGCATCTATTGGTCTGTCTAATGATACAGTCACCTGGTTTAAGAGCTACCTCAAGAATCGCTCTCAACAAGTTAGGATTGATAATGTCCTATCTGACAGTAGACCGATTCATTCAGTGTGCCCCAGGGCTCCATCCTGGGCCCCACTTTATTCAGTTTGTTTCTAAACAGCCTCCCGCTCTCACAAGTAGCTGTCTGATTCTGCTCTATGCAGATGATGCAGTCCTTTATACAAGTAACCCCAATCCCTTTACCTTGGAACACAAGCTCCAAGACAGTTTTACTACAGTTGAATGATGGTTCAGAGAACAAGAACTCATTATGAACTATAAAAAAAAAAACAAGACCTTAATGTTTTCCAGTCCCCAGAACAGACATCATTCACACCCACTCAACATAACAAATGAGTCTGGAACTACAGTACATTGGAAATCATCTAGCATTTCAAATATTTGGGGGTCACTATAGACAGCACTATGTCATATGCCTACCACATTGAAAATGTTGTAAAGGCTGTGAACATCCGTATTGGTTTGCTTCATAGACATAAGCAAAGTCTTACCCCGGAGGCCCTAAAACTAGCTATCCAGAGTCCAGTGGTCTCTCTTGTTGACTATGGCATAGTAGTCTATGGCTCAGCTACAGACACAACCTTCCACCTTATAAAAGTTGTTCTAAATAAAGCCTGTTGACTCTTAACTGGCTCCACATGGCTCACACATACATTGACCTATATGACCAGGCTAACTGGCTCCAGTTCTAGGTGACTCAGGTGCCAAAATTTGCCTCCTGGCCAAGAAAGTGTGTCTGGGTCTCATGCCAATGGGAGTCCAGAAGCTCCTTACTCCCTATGAAAACAGCCATTCCACCAGAAGCTCAGATAGCACAGTCTTTAAAATTCCTAGGTGTCGCACCTCCCTTAGTCAAAGAGCTTTTGCCCACCATGATCCCAAATGGATTAATAATCTTCTTCCTGCCATCTCCTCTATAACAGCATTTGACCCCTTCAAACATGAGCTCTGAAAACATCTTAATGCTGACACCAGCTGTGACTGCTTCCCTTAGCCCCCTCAATTGCTGTTTTACCTCGTGCCTAGGCAGCACTCCCTCATGACCACATGGCTCCTTGTCTCCTGCACTTGTTGTTTCTCTCCTATCCTGTATCTTAATCCTTCCTCCATCAAACTCCCTTCTTACCCCCAAGGCCTTCCTGGGCTGATATTTCCCTACTTCTTGAGTGGGTGTGGCCACTCTGGGCTGCTATAATCCCTGTACAATGCCCTCCATCCTGACAACACTGAACTCCCAATACTTGTGTCAGTGGCTCAGTAGGTAACACACTCTCCTCTGAAGCCGGGAGATCAGAGGGCTGTGGGTTCAGTTCCCACATCTGGCACTTGGGTTACTATTCCAGTACTGACACTGTAGTGCAGCATGAGAGGGGGTGCTGCACTTCTGAGATGCAGTCTTTCAGATGAGATGTTAAACTGAGGTCCCATCTGCCTGGATTGGTGGTAGTTCAGGTGGATGTTAAAGATCCCATGGCACTTATCGAAAAGAGTAGGGGAATTTTTTATTATCATAACAGCAAAACAAAAATGAATACAAACAGTGATAAGTCACACAAAATAATAAACAAATCATATAGGAAACAAACTCAAAGAAATATTGCAAACATACATCATCTGAGCAGTGTGAAAAGAAACATGTATAAATATACCCCTCCCCCACTAAAAGAGTGGGGATTTTATTTTGAAATCCAAACAAGACATTCACAAGTCAGCATTCCATCAGACAAATCATACAAAGAAAGATACAAAAACAAAAAAAGTATTAAGTCTTACAACAAACTTTAGAAAAGCAATTAAGACCCACTCCTTCCCCTTCCCTATTATAAAAATAGGATTTATTATGATCTAAAACAAAACATAACAAAATCATACAAATCAAGAAATTCGTATATATAATCATAGAATAGAAAAAGGATCAAAAACATAATTTAAAGCCAATCAAAATATTTCCCATAATTCTCCCAATCAACTAGAGGAAATATTAAAAATTCCCCATGTTTAAATGCTTTTACTGCGGTAAAGATGAGAAAATAAAGTTCCCCTCCCAAAATCTCCATTTGTTGAAGTGCCAATTTACACCGTCCTATCCATATCCAATAAAGAAAGTGTACCATAATCATAACGTAAAGTACTATGAGGAATAAATCTTCATGAAGCCGGAATAATACCATAGAACAATAATCTCTCATCCAGAGGAAAGTCAATTTTCCAGGTACCTAAATTAGCAATCAAATCCCAAAATTGTTTCATATAAGAGCATTCAAAGTATAAATGAGTCATAGTCTCAATACATTGTACACAGGTATCTCATGGACAATAGCGATCCTGGAGCTGCTTATGCTTATGATTCCCTCTTACATTTACCTTACCATGGATTGCCAACCATACCATATCCCACATTTTCTCTGGGATCCTAACATCCAGAAGTAAAGTAGAAATTGAAGTTTGATCCCCCACTGAGAAACTTGCGAAAGGGTAGTCCATAAAACATTCCTGAATAATATCTTCATACAGAATTTTCCTATGAAATTTAAAAACTGAATCAAATGTCCCCCTTCCATTGTTTCACTTTATCAAAAACTCCAGCCCACTGGCTATCCAGTCGGGTGCAGCATTTATTTTTATGTAAAACAAATTTGTGCTCCACTCCAACATTACACCCTGTAATTTCGGTAGGCTCCAAATTACCCATAATTTTGGTGAAGATTTCATTAAATGAAAAATTATTTTATACAAAATCGTAAAAAAATACCAGTGGATTAAGCATATGAAGACCTCCTTCCTTAATGGATTTATAAAGCACATTGTGTGAGTTAAACAACTACACCAAGCATAAGAAAAAAACATACCAATAATTTTGTTTCCAAAGACCGAGGTAAAGGAAAAACTGTACATATAAACAGAAATAACAGAACTAAAAAGAATTAATTAAATAAATTCTTTTTTTTTTTACATTTTCCATATATTCCAATGAGCTACCTTATCCATCCTTCTTTTAATGCCCTATTCCAGTTATCTTTGGCCCAAATTCTCATGGCGAAATAAATACCAAAATCTTACTAGGTTGTTTAGTAATGGGAACACCTCTTATCTCTAGGATTGTATCTTCAAAACCCTGAATAGCCAAACAGATAGATTTTTGAGGGTTCAAACGCTCTCCAATAACAGACCCTATATTCTGAATTACATCATATGCCATAAAAGAGACACATCATCCTGTGCTAACAAACAAATATCGTCTGCTAGGCAATAACTTTAACATTCTGTGCTACGTCAGAACCCAAACCCTTAATTAAAGGCGACCTTTGTAAAATCCTAAGCATTGGGTCAATATAAAAATATACAACAAAGGCTTAATGGACACCCTTAGCGTATCCTTTCAAAATCTTACAAGAATTATCAATATACCCATTCTTATATGGTCTCACAAAAGCTAAAGCATAACATAGGCAAATCCACTGAATAAATGTCTCAGGAATCCCACTAGAATGTAAACACTGCCATAAAAATGATGTGAAACATTATCAAATGCTTGGCCTGATCTAAACTAAACACAAAACCCTTTCTAACCCAGAAGTTGCCGTAGTCCCCCACTTTCCATAATTTCCTTAATAAACATAACGCATCTGTAATACTTCTACCTGGTATCCCACAAAACTGTGTCGGATGTATCAAAAGTCCATTCGACAGCTAATCTATTTCCAGTAATTTAGCTAATATTTTAAAATCAATGTTTAATAAAGTAATCGGACGCCAGTTCGCAATATCTGACACCTGTCCCATTTTAAACAAAAAATCAAAAGCCTTCATACATCTGCATCGGTGAGACAAGAATCCCTCAACATAAAATTATAAATAGCAAAAGTTCTACTGTCATATAGTCCATGGCAGTTTATATAATTCTCCAGGCAAACCATCAGAACCGGGAAATGTTTGGTTTAGAGACATAATAACTTTCTGTAATTCTACTGAAGAAAATGGAGCTATTAATTTATTAGATTGTTCTTCCATTAATTTTGGTAGGTCAGCCGCCTGTAGCACCACAGAAATACTATGAGAATGTAATGGCAACTCCCCATACGTTTTAGTAAGAAGATTCAAATACTCCATAACGGCCGTATTATCAGCAAGTAACTCTCCCTGCGCATTTAACAAACCAACAAAACCCTTCTTCTCCCTCCTGTTCTGACAGTCTGTAAACGGATTTGTTTGATCCACTCTCCCCTGTGTCCCAAAGGATTGTTCCTTCTGCAAGGATACCAATCTATTATATTGATACAAGGACATTTCAGTATGAATTAAGTTAATTTCATGACTAAAACCCTGACTCCCAACAGTTTGAGCAGATAATAAATGATACAATTGCCTCTTCAGCTCCAAATATTTTGCATTCAATGATGTGGCCTGTGTTTTAGTCTTAAACTGAAAATACTGTGTAAGACATTGTTTTACATCATCCCACCACTGACTAAGCTCACCCTCATATAAAATTATAGTGGTGCATCTGTCAGAGAGAATAATTTGTAAATCATTTCTAACATCCTGTTTTAACAATAAAGATGTGTTTAGCCTCAAAACCCGCCCAGACACTCTTGGGGAGGCACTGAAATTGAATTCCTATCAACATGTGGTCAGAAGTTTCGATAGGTAATGTACAAGTAAAACAAATTCCAGCAATTTTATTTACAAAATATAATCTATTCTGGAAGATAAAGTCCCTCTATAATAGGTAGGCCTAACCTTATAACCTCCCTGCAGATGTGCATCTTGCAAACCCGCCTGAGAAACCATTTTAATCAAAAATGTTTTGTCACAATACTGTTTACTACCGGGATGTTTCTGTTGAAAATTAACATTGAAATCGCCCCCAAAGAAAATTTGCCTACTAGTACACAAAAATGGCTGGACTTTTAACAGCAACTCTGTCCACTGAGCTTTAGATTGAGGGCCATAAATATTAATCAGACAACAAGAAAAATAACCAATTTCTACATCCAACAAAAGTGCTCTACCAGGCTCTATATCTACAAGCCTAAATACCTGAACATATTTCATAAAAACAATGACCACACCACAACACAAATCAGGACCAATAGACCAGTATGAAGGTCCCCAAATCCAGTCTTTTGTGGCAAGATGTATATCCGGCAGCGTATGAAACCTAGTATCCATTAAAAAATTATCTCAAACTGCAAATGTTGTAAAATGGAAAAAGTAGCAGCCGTCTAACAGGTGACTTAAAACTATTGGCATTTAAACTAGCCAATTTAATATTAACAGGCTCAAGGTGTTTTTTTTTTTAAAACAAACACTAGATCTTGTCCGTCTAGAGGTAACACAGGTGGGTCAGATAGTTTCCCATCAACTTGGGTATTGTCCTTCACTCCTTGTGAGGAAAGAGGTTCTGAAGCCAGATCCATAGGTTGTTCTTCTTCAACTCTGTCACCCAAGAGGAGAACACAGAAAAACAGTTCGAAAGAGGTACGGGGACAATGGCCCTGATGCAGAACAGTACCAGAGTCACCTTCTATGGTTGCATCAGAGGTCAAAGTAGGGTCCTCCATGTCCGGGGATGGACATAACACAGTGTCTATATCATTTCCTTAACAGAACGAGAAACTGGAACCAAATCATCTTTAGGATCGACTCCACAAGTCTTTTGCTGGTGTTCAATAACCAACACAGCACAATCTGGGGGGGGAGGGGGAAGGAAGAAAGGTTTCTTGCAGAGGTTTAGAAACCTTCAGGAACCTGCTGACCTCCCACCACTACTGAAGTGGGGAAGGTAGTAGCACCTGCAAGTCGAAAAAATGGAGGAACGGACTTTGGTATTCCCCCCAGGCCTCCACCTCCACCTCTTCTCCTCGTCGGCTTTGAAAAATGAATACTAGCTTCCTCATTTCTAGAAAAGGAATGCCTGGCCCATGAAAGCAAAACATCATGATCAGAGGCCTCCTCTGAGTTTCAAGCAGCCCAAGGGCAATCCTGGAAAGCATGCTTATCATCCCCACAAAGATTACACACGGGAGAAGCTGAACACTGCATTGCTGTGTGTCCTAATGTGCCACAATGAAAACATCTCATGTTATCACAATCCGTATTTAGGTGTGATAATGATCTACACCGATAACAACTCTTTGGCTGTCCAGCATAAAAAAGGATTCCTCTGTCTCAACCCAAGAAAAAAGAACTTGGAAGGTGTTGAATACCATGTTCAGATTTGTTCAACTGAACCTAAAGTCCACCCCGGTCCAAAAACCATTGCCATCCATTATAGGACAAGGATGATCAAATACAGTACATCATTTCTCCAACCAGAATATTATATCCTTGATATCTACACCCTCATTCCTAAACAACAGCATAATTGTCTTAATGGTTGGCTTAGTAATGGGTATGGCTGAAAAATCTTTCCAGTCTGCAGTATCATTTACTCCAAATATAACCTCCAAAACTTGTCAAGGGAAGCCATAGTACAAAGCTAACATCATACATATGGTCACCCAGTGCATGGATAAATGCTTACATCTCAGCAGGTGTAAATCCATAGAGTCCATCAATAGCATTTTACCAACCCACAGTCTATCAGGCGTTATCGGGCTAAACCTTTATACTGAAGGTGCACCAAAATCTCTTTTTAGCAGCAGTAATAGACGTTTGGAATAGTTCTGCATAGGTCGTTGGACGTCTACCTCCCAGAGACATCTTGTACTGTTTTCTTTCTTCCTTGGCCTTACCTGCAAGCTCCTGCCCTATCCCCACATTGCTCTGTTCCTCTTGCACGAAGCAATCCCCACCTGAAGCAATTCCCAAAGCAGAATCCCAGCCCAGAAACTCCTCAAGCACCACGCCATTACCCAGAAACACGCGAGGCTCGGCGTCTGGCACAGCTACTGAATTACCATCCACAGCCACATTCAAAACTTGTTCCAACGGGAAAGTTTCACCTCTGTTATTGACATCCCCAACAGTAGGCACCAATACAGATAATGAAGTTATATTGTTTCTAGTGTTTGGGGAACCAGGGATAGGAATAGCAGGATCAGGTAGCCAGTGTCCATTAGTAAACACCCAGCCCGCTTGATTGAGCGCCTTACCTAGAGTCCAATTCGACAGAGTGCCCTCAAAACACATATCCTGAGATGCGCTCTCCTCATTTGGTTGATCGAAAACATTAGCAGGTTCCAGTTGAGGTGCAGGTTCCGAGCCCCCCCCCCAGGCAAATGTTTACTTATGTCCTGTTGAGGACTAGCCATAGACCATTTTCTTTCTTTCGTTCTTCCTCAAGCTGCATCTTACCCTTTAAAATTCTTGTTCGCTGCTGACAACATAAGTAACAGCTGTTGTTTTCTTGAATAAGTCTGCCTAGTAGCGCCTCATCCTCTGTGATATCTTCCTCTTCATTATGGTCAGAAGTTGGTAAAACAGAACATGAATCCATACTTTCTGCAGACACACGAGAAGGAACCTCAGTCTCCACCAGACCAGGCTCTGTGCATCCCACAGCATGTCCTTCACCCTCCCGTCCAGAAGCAAACTGGGATCCTCCATCCCTGCAGGCAGATGGACAGTGCCACTTACAGAGTAGGGAATTTCCCCAGTGTCCTGGCCAAATTTCCCTCATTCACTAAAAATACCACCAACGGCTTAACCTGGTTCAAGGTCAGTTGTCACTCATCTGTATCCACCCATAGTCTGAGTTGTCCTCTCTCCCTTAACTGCCTTAACCCTCTCAGATACTCTTTGTGCTTATAATAGCCTGTTGACTTAGTCCACTGTCTTTTTCTTCTTGTTTATATTTAGATTTATACTTAGACTCCTATTTGTTATTAGCCTGCACTTACAGTTCTACTGTATACCTAAATGTCTTTTTTTTTTAAATCACCATTAATGTAATTCTGACGTGGAACCTATGTAATGAGCTTGTTCTCAAAGGTGTCAATCCAAGAGTACAATAAATAGATAAATTAATTAAATAAATAAATGTGATACTGCCAGGATGAAGTAGATACCACAGTTTCCTCCATGGCAAAGCGGACTACTTGCCGTTGAAATTACATAGCTTTATTCAGTAGGTCTGCTGCAGCATACTGCAGAGTGCTTTAAAGTGGGTTTCATCCTGGGAACACCACTGTATATAGTTCGTTTAACTGGTGACAAGAAGTTTGCTAGCTAACAGACGTATCTGGGTGCTGAGAAAGATGACTGATAATCTGCTAATATATTGTAATGCAGAAAAAGCGGGCAGTTTCACTGGTGCGACACTGCTGTATAAAGCTCAAAAAGATTGATGGAGCAGTCACCGGGAAGCATGTTGCACAATGGCTTTCGAGGCAAGATCCTTACAATTTACACAAGCCTGCGAGACTCAGGTTCAAGAGAAATCCTGTCATTGTTTCCGACATAGATTGACAATGGCAGGCCAATTTAGTGGCTATGAGTAAATATAACAAGCATAATAAAGAGTTTAAGTACATACTAGCATTCATTAATGTGTTATCCAAGTGTGCCTGGGTAATGGCTTTAAAAGACACATCACGCAAGGCAGCAACACAGGCCTTTAAAACTACTTTTAAAAGTGGGCACATACAGTACCTCAAAAGTTGCAGACTGATCAGGGTAAATAATTTCTAAATGCTCTTTAAAGACACTGTTAAAGCAAAACAAAATACACCATTTTGTGACAAAATAATGAAGCTGAGGCTAGCACTTTAGAAAGATTTGACAAAATCTTAAAGACACAAATGTGGCATTACTTTACAGTCCAGAATACATGGAACTATATTGATGTGTCACCTAACTTGGTGCACAGCTATAATCATACTTATCACAGAAGCATTACATACAGACCAGTGGATATTAACTCTTCCAGTGCTCTGGGTGTGTGAATGACCATCTATGGCGATGCTGTTCTTGGCAAAAAAACAAAAGGGTATCCTTCAGAAAAGGTGATCAGGTGAGAATATCTAAGCTGAAAGGGGTTTCTGAAAAGGGATATAAACTAACATGCACAGATGAGATATTTATTGCAACAGAGGTCTGAAAAACACAAAGACTGACCTATAAGATAAAAGACTATCAGGGAAAGGGGAAGAGTTAACATGGCAGCAAAGAAACACACAGGGCAAAACCTGCAGGAACTAAGCAGTGGTACAACAAAGTAAATGATACAACAGGCAAAATTAGATGCACCCACTGCAAAGCACAGACTATGCACTAAATCAAATCTTTACCGTTTATTTAATATAAAGCGCAATGAACATTTCATAAAAAAGCCAGGGGTGAAAAAAAGTCTGAAAAACAGTGTTTAACTTCTTCAGATACAAATACAAAGCTTTGAATTCTATGGTCGACAAAAGAAAAGCAGTGTCATCGACATCAACCTAGGAGTTTGTGTGCTCTAGAATCAGACAACTTGAAAAATATTTCTGATTAGAAATCAGCACAGAGGGCATCATGACAGTCAGAGAGGGAAGTTCTGGCTCAGAGATAATGACACTGACTGCTGACCTGCAGAAGCCAGTAGTGGGTTCTACTTTAACACGCTCTCCCAAAAGTTTAATAACCCCCTCTGACTCCATTGCCATTGATAGTAACGAACCAGAAGCACTAAAACTGGGGTTAGCTGCTGCAAAATGTTCAGTAAATAAAAAACTCACCTCTCCAATAAATACACAGTCACTAGCAGATAAACTAGCTGCAACTACAGTGATGGCTAAACAGGTTTCAGAACTTGCTGATTTTAAAGCTGAGCCTGAGCATAAAGTAAACCCAAAGTCTTTACCAATTAATGATACCTTATTTTCTTTAATACAGAGCTCACAAATGGGTCATAACTTATAGGTGGCTGCCAGCGCAGGTTCAGGCACAGGTACAGGTGTGGCAGGCTTGAGACACACTGTAGACTCTTGGAAATGATTTAGAGAAACTGCTGTAGTGGACTCAGACATTTAGTTTATCTTGCAGTGAGTTTAAAATATGCAATAACATGTAACTCAGTACAAAACCTTCATTTATAAAATTATATACAGTATGACCCATTATAGAAATATAGAAACATAGAATTTGACAGCAGATAAGGACCGCTTGGCCCACCTAGTCTGCACATTTCCCTACCTAACGGATAAGCTGCAGATCCTAGTTAACCAACAGCCTACTTTCTCCTACCCCCCACTAGAATTGCCTTATGTCTGTCCCATGCATTCCTGAATTCCCCCATTGTTTTTGACTCTATGACCTCCTCAGGAAGGCTGTTCCATGCATCTACAACCCTCACTGTGAAGAAATACTTCCTCACATTATCTCTGAACCATCTCTCTCTATCTTCAAATTGTGTCCCCTTGTTCTTGCACAATCTCCTTTTTTGAAAGATGCTACCTTCGTAGACTTTGTTGATTCTCTTGAGGTATTTGAAAGTTTCTATCATGTCCCCCCTCTCCCTACTTTCCTCAAGGCTATACATCTTAAGCTCCTTTAGTTTTTCTTCATATGTCTTCTGGTGCAGACCCAATGGTCTGTGTGTCTAGCTGTCAATTGTTTATTGGGGGTGCTCTGTGCTTGAAACTTTTAAAAAATGTCATGTCTTCAATAATGACACATTGTGTGAAAATAAATGCATTTATTGTGAAACAAAACTTGCACGTAAATGAGTTATACATCACAGGTAGGATTGTGATAAAACACAAAAATGTAAGCATCTCTTGTTAGAAAATACACATAAGTGTGCCATACCAGACGTAGGATTATGATGATACGTAAATATAAGCATCTTTTGTAAAACAAAAAAAAATGCACATAAATGTGTCGTACCGAGGTAGGATTATGATGAAATAGATAAATATAAGCATATTTTGTAAAAAACATGATTATATATTGAATATACAGTAAGGTAGCATAACACAGAATTATTACACACATAAATATAAACATCTTTGGTAAACACCTGATTACATACCGAATGTAAGGTAGGATAACACAGAATTATAATAACCGGCATGTCCTTTTTCCCATTGGGAAACTGTGGCATAATTCGCTGTTATAAAGGAGCATTTATAACGGCGAACCTGCCCAGTTCCTGCATAATCTGAAGGCGCCTCACCTCTGACACTCTTCTTCCCAGCCACTGCCTGCCTCATCTTTCCCCCTCTGGACCGCTACTGTTAACTGCAGTAAGTGCTGGCAGGCAGAAATGAATCAAAATGAGGGAAATACCCTCAAAATGAAAAAAAAATAAATAAATAAAAAGCGGCGACCGACAAGCGTGAAACGCAGCTCACAGCTAGACTGCGCAGTCACATAACAACGTCTTTTTTATTTTATATAGTTGCTGTGGGGAAAAGGACATCCCGGCAATTATATAAAATAAAGTATAATTCTGGTGTGTGTAAACTCAGATTTACACACACCCTCGAGGTTAGATGCTATACATATGTAGCATCAAACCCCTTTAGGTATATGTAAATTCTCATTACACACCCAGACCCATACTTTATTCTCTATATATAACGGACTGCCCAGGGGCAAAATGAGGCCCAGCGCCACAGGCAGAGGGCCTTATAGCCCTTGGGAGGTCCATTATATCCCATAATGCCCACCCTGGAGGGTATTATTACACTTAGAAAATGGGCTATAGGTGTAAACTTTTGAAAAAATATAACAATAAAGATTTATGTATAAGAAATAAATAGAAAATAAAAAAAGGTACATTTTATAGTAAAATAATCCCTGTGGTACTTGAATTACCACGGGAAGGCGCTGCCGTGTTTGTGTGTGCCTTGAGTTTGTCTACTTGCTTTGTTTTTTTGTGCAGTGCCTCGCAGACACGAGAGCTGTTTTTTCAGCTTGTTGTCTCACTCTGTCTCTTGTTCATTGCTGAGTGAGACATGGAAATAGAGAGAGGAAAGACATTTATTTACTTGTCTGGACTGTTGCTTAGAACTGGAGAATGTTGCATGAACATTTATATTTGAAAAGAATGCGTTTTGTGTTGGGAGCTGTGGCATCTGCAGTGTGCAGGTTACTGTAAAATTAGGCTGTGTGTTGATACGAGGCGCAATTGCGCTCAATGAGGAAAGTTAAATTAGTTAAATGAAAAAATAGAGTTGTAGACATTTCCTTTTACTGTTCTGTGACAGTGTTTACAGTCGGTTTCAGTAAGCAAGTGGGGCAAAAATGGCAGCTGGATTGTTTTGAAATTTGGGGCTCCCAAGGATAGTGTTAGTAATAGGGCACACCAAAATGGAACTTGTTTTTCACGGGGCGTTATTAAGAAATAACAGCCCAAGTGGCAGATTGTTTCAGCCAATCAGGATGACAGTTTCATTTCACCCATTATCTAAAGTACAATAACACTGGATTATAAAACACAAATATAAGCAACTTTTGTGGGAAAAAAAAAAGTATGATTACATATTGAAATACAGGTGTGTGTATTTAAGCGCAACTCATATCAGTAACTGAGGTACAGTATATAAAATTTACATTCATACATAGAGATTACATTTAGAATTATATAGAGAGCCATGCAGGTTTCCTACATGTCTTAGGTTTCCTGGATGTCACCATCTGTGTGGTAACTGCGGCTGCTTTTGCAACAGCTGTGATAAGGCTTTCAACATATCCTCTGCTCACTGAATTACCACAGACAGATGTGGCTGTATTAGCCTCATCCATAGCCTTTAGGAAGACATCCTAACCCTTTGACTTTCTGCAGTCAGGTATTGCCTGTATGGCTTCAGCAGCTCTTACCCAATCAACCATATGAGGCCCAGAAACAACAGTACCGTTATACAACAGTTCACCTTTACCATTTACAAAAAGAATATCTTTGTTTTGTGTCATCTGATTTAAAAGTATCTCAGCATTTTTCAGACCTTAGAGAAGCACTGTTCAAAACATCTTTTCCAGTGTTTATGGCAGAAACAGTCTCAGTGGGGGTGGCTCAGAAACAGTCTCACAGTCAGGCATGAATAGTGTCAACATGGTTTTAGACTGTTCTCCGTAATGTGCCAAAGTGAGGCACCACTGCAGAACAGAAGAGTACAGCTTGGCTTTGTCCTGATCTGATAAATCAGTTCTGAAAGTATAGTTCTCATTTCAGTATCCAAGCAGTAAGTTGCAACCTTTCTCGTGTCCTCATCAGGAAAGTTTGTTTTGATTTGGTCTACCAAATACATTTTCTGAGTAAAATCCATTATTTCTTAGTCAGCAGTCCTGTGATGAGCCATAGGCAGTGATGAAAGCGAACAGGAATGCACAGGAATAGAGTTCCTGTACCTTTTTTGAAGCAGGAAGTACGTTCCTGTGCTTCTTCCAGCTTATACTGGAACTGAAATTCTTAAAATAGCAATATAATGGTCATTTCTGGGCTTGTGATTTGAAATCAGGGGTTTCCATGACAAAATCTGATTTGTACAATAATGTAGTTGTCCTAGATAAATTGAATCTACTAGTACCATACTCATAGATCGTCTTGATTGAAGGAGTCATCCGTCAGATGGAGGATCTTCATTCTGTGTTTCATATTTTCTAATGTCTGAGTTTCTGTATGTCTTGTCTACCCTTTCACCACTGGCTGTAGGGCAATCCCCAACAATGTCCCTGTAACTCCACTAGTCTGGTACACAATCTATTTTTTAATGTAGTTTTTAAAGACACTTTCCTGTAGCTTACACTTTCTATAACTCTCCTTTTTTTCTGGAAAGCTAGATGTTTAGCTGACAATGGGATAGTTACCCTTGTGTGCTTAAAGTCACCTTGGCAACAGCTGATGCTAAGTCATCAGATGCAGAACACAAAAGAGTAGCTTCAGAACAGACAGGTTTATCTGTAGCCTTTTAGACATAATTACAACACAACACTCCACTCTTTCTGAGTTACTACTTTACAGCATCATGTATTTCTAAAACCAGAATATGTTATTTTCAAGCAAACACCACTGGCCAGTCAGGGAGAACAATGCACTGGTCTGTACAGCCTATATTCATCTGGCATATTGGTTCTTAAATCAAACAATAAACAGCCACAAGGTTGTCTAGTGGCATCTTCAAAAGCTTCTAGAAAAAAAATTGCCTGGATGTAGAGCAACTGCCTAGCCAGAGTCTTAATCTGCAGCATGTCCCGTGGATTTTTAAACAGAACCATATATTCAGTATTTAGTGTGCTAGTTCTGCTTTTTCTTTTGCCTTGTCAAAGAAGAATTTCCTCATACTTAACCGTAGTTTCCTTTTCTGTTAGCTCCAACACTGTCAATGTGTAATCATTGCACTTGGGTATAGTACACCCCTACCAGGAAAGGGCACAGCCATGCTTTAGAATGCTGGGCAAAGAGGATTCTATACAAAGCAACTCTCCAGTTACCATTGTCCTCCCAGTGTCTCCAAAAATTAAATAAATGCCATATGGATCTACCTGACACCAACTACATAATAACTGTTCATACAGAGATTTTTTTTAACTTTCTTTATGCCCCTCAATCACTAGCTTACACTAACTCTCTCTGGCGAGGACTCTTGGGTGCGACCTCTTCATGCCTCCAGATTCCACTCTCCAACATGGGCCCATCTCCCAGTTGCCTGATCCACCAGCTCTGAACTTCCAAGGTAGGACATGATGACTCCTGGTGCTCTGTCTGAAATCTAATTGGTGACCAGGTTGTTGGAGAAGTGCCAGAGACGGAGATGGAAGGCCCAGCACTGGGAGTGAGGGCAGACCACTGGTTCTGCTATCACCTATCAGGTGCCGGGTTTTCCTTGTTCTGTTCCCCATTTTCCTGGTAATGCAATGTGCACCAATGCAGTGCATGTGCTCCCATACATGCCCACAGGATCGTGCCATGGCCAATCCCCTTGCATGGATCTTGACTGCTGCTGAACCTCCAGTCTCCATTGGGAGTCACCAGACAGCGGGATCAGTGTCCCCCTCCCTCCCAGAAAAGGAAAGCAGTCCTCTGGATGCTCAATCCTTTCCTCCTCTGCTGTCCCCTGATGACCCAAGTCCACTCCCAAACCCGGGTTGCCGGCATGGCACGAGGTGTGGCATCCAGCATCTCAACCCTCAGTGCCACAGGTCAGCTCCTATAGAGATGCTTTTAACAGAATAAAATATAGCAAACAGTGACCTACCTTGACCACTGAGGAAGATGAGCACTCAGGTCCATCCTCTACAGATCAGGTGCTGTCTGGTCCAGAAGGAAGTGGTAACCGAAAAGAAAAAACAGAATAGTAACAACGAGATGTATGCATGCCGAGTAAGCACTCACCTGTAACAAAGGAAGGCCCCTTTGGCTAGCATCAAACTTGAACCTGTAGAATCTGAGCAGCAACAGTCAACATTCTGATGTGGAACTGCTCACCTTATTACTACTATGTGTCTTTATTTTTGTTAAACAAATACAGGTGCAGCAGGTAAACTAAGAAGGAATGTCCAGAGGTTGCAAGAAAGATAATAACAGTACAAGGACATTCCTATGCTGATATATCAGACAATATTCTCCCCCAGGAGTGAAGCTCCAGGGTGGGCCCCATTGACAATGTAGAGCTAACAGAAAAGGAAGTTACAGTAAATATGAAGCAACTCCTTCTTTCGTAGCACTCCAGATTGTCAATGGGTAATCATTACACTTGGGTTTTAAAGCAGTACCAAAGAAGAAAACAGGTGGGAGAGAATATTGTCCCATAAGTCAACCACATATAATAAAAGGAATTTACCTAACTGCCTCCTGAAACTCTGCAACTAAAAACCACATCCACAGAAGACTGAATATCCAAACTATAGCATTTGGAGAAAGCATGGACAGAATAGCATATGGCTGCTTTACACAACTTTACAAACAGATGCCTCATGACTCTTTCCCCCAGAGGGACCATATCCCTAGTGGAATGAGCCCTGACAGGGCCATAGGCCTGTTGTTTCACTGCGACATGAGCCTTGGCAAAATAGACCTCATCTGCCTAGCTATAGTGGCCTTTTCTTCTTTTTTTTTGCTTGAAAAAGACAATCTATTAGAAAGGTGGAACTCAGCAGTCTGTCTGAGAATATCCTAACAGATGTCACAATGCAACTTGTGCCACTATCTCTCAGTGGAGAGAAAGTTGTGGACAGACATACAGAGAATGTTTTTTCTGGTTCACAAGGAAAGTTGTAAAAGGTTTGGAAAGAAGAACGGAACTGATCTGAGCACCACCTTGTCCGTGTGCATGACAAGGTATGGAGGCTTACAAGAGAAGACCTGGAAGTCACCAAACTTCCTGGCTGGATGTATATTACCAAGAAAATCTTGTTGTATGAGAGAACATCCAGTAGTATTAACAAAGGTGGCTTGAAAAGGCTCCTTCAAAAGCATTCGGATCCCATGGGGAACCGGAAATCATAACATAGTTACACTCTCGCTGACAACCAGCAGAAAATGAAAAACCTCTGGGTTGGACCCAAAGCAGATACCGAAGCAGGCTCCATGGACTAACATTTGACCCCTTAGGGTGCTCAAGGCCTAAGTCTTTTTTTTTTGTGAAAAAATGAATCTGCAGGTCAGAGTTTGAAAGCCAGATATCATTCTCCCTTCACCACATCAAAAGGTGTTCCTAAGTGAGCATAAGATGCTGGTGTGGAAACCTACCTGGCAGCCATAAGCTGATCCCCATCTTGTTAGTGAAATGTAGCTTAGGAGACTCCTCCTCCTTTCAGAAGCCAGGTGTCGAGCTGAAGGCTCCACTCCTGTGACAGGCGACTACTGCTTCTGCCTGTGGTCACCAGCAGCGTGAAGAACCACTGAACTTGAGCATTGTGGTTGGAGGTGAACAGATGGACCTAAGGAAAACCTAAACTTGACAGAAAAGTCAAACACCTTTGGTTTCAACATCCACTCCCTGGATGAACCTTCTTGTGTCTTCTGATTGCATCAGAATTAGAAATAGACAGTGAGCAGACTGCTCTCATCTGCAGAACATTTATGAGTAGAAGCTGTTCCTACACTGACCAAATCCCTTGAATGGAAGTGGTTCAGAGTACCCCCCAACCTGCAGGCTGGCATAGGAGGTCAGAGTCACTGTGGGGGACTTCACAGGGAAATTTCTTGCTGAAACAGTCCGATCTCACCCACCAAGCAGACTGCTGCAAGGAGGAGAGGGTTTGACTGTGGTCTGAGACATCCAAGATGGGAACCTAGGCTAAGAGAAACAGTATGTGCAGGAGCCACATAAAGTCAAAAGGCAAGCCCACAGACTAATTCTATGGCCATGGACCAGAGGCCCAGAAACTGTAACAGGCTAGATGGGAAGCCAAGGGTTGGCTCCTCAACCACTGGATCTCTCTCAGTAAGATATTTTTCCCCAGCTGGTGAGAGAAAAACCTTTTCTCTGGTTCATCCAAACACCATCCCAGCAGGTCCAAAGTCCTGATCACTGACTTGCTGGCTAATAGCCCAGCTGGTGCTTCAATGAGCAAGCATCCCTTCTGACGGACCTACCAGGGCTACAAGCACCTTTAAGAGGACTCTGGACTGATACCAGTCTCAGAGGAAGTGCTCTGAACTGGAAGTTGTCCCAATACTGACAGAGCGTGAGGGAACAACATGAGACTGTATGATGGGAAGGTGAGGATTTGCATCCCTCAGAGTCATGGAAGCCAGGAAAACCCCAGTCAGAAGCTCAGTAGATTGAACACAGAGATTCTGTCTCAAGGTCATGATGCCCAAACTTGTGTAGGAGAATGAAATCCATAACCAGAAAGCCCCCTCCCAGATTTCTTGTGCCCTATGAACAGAACCAAGCAAAGGCCCCAGCCTTGCTCACTGGGAGACTCCAGCAATTGCCCCACTGAGTTAGGTGGTCTCTGACACTCTTCCTCTTTGCAGTAACACTCCAGAACTAGGGGCAGTAGAAAACCCTGTTTGAGGAGAAATATTATTTTTATATACATATATATGTATTTACATACATATGTATGCAAACAAAAAGACACAATGTGGTGTGGGTTATGGTCTGATAACATGCGCCCCAGGTGCATTATGAGACACGATGCAATTGTGCCAAGTGCCTTCAGCACCTGGAAGTGCTTTTATCAGGTCATAACCCACACCTTTGAGTGTCTTATTGTGCTTATAAAATGGGCCCAAGTAATTATTAAAAAAAAAAGTCATCAATATAACAATGGAGGTTTCCATAGGTAAAACAGTAAAAATAGTCCCTATTAAAAGACATGTTTATTGGTAGCAGGGCTTCCTATGTATTCCTGAGTGAAAGTATAAAACTACCACACCTTGTATGTAGCTGCCCTTCTTACAAGCCCTAAACAATGTAAATGAAATTGGACCTGTGTTTCAGGGCTCAAATCTGACAGTAATCAATTTAGTGAAGATGCAGCTTTCAAATCATGCTACAGATGCAGTCCTTCATTAGCGGTCCATTGAAGGCAGCAGTACCAATAAATTGAAATACAAATCCAGACCCAATACTCCATAGTTTTCTCTATAGTTTGTGGATTTTCAGATGCAAAACATAAAATTATCATTGGTGGAGTGGGTCTGGATTTTTATTTCATACATACTCTGTGTGTCACCAGCTTTTTCAGGAGCGGGCATGGCCCTCAGGAGCCACTGTTCTTAGCGGCTCGCGTCTTCCTGTGCAATATGAAATGGCCATTTCATTTTTAATGGTTAAAATAACTTTGCATTGTCAGGAATATATTGAGTTGTTGTCTTTTAAATAATCATGTTGCCAGGAATTGTGAGACTGCAACGGGCTTCTTTCTGTGGCGGGCACCTTTTGTTTGGTTGCAGTTTTAGCAACAATATTGTGGTGACCTGCACATCGTGGGAAATCAGAGTGAAAGTTAGATATTTTTTTTTGTCAGTCTGGGAGGTCTAGTCAGTCTGGGAGGTAATTTTATTTTTTGCTTTCTGTGTCCCTCCCACCACTTTCCCTCTGCAGCTGTTGTGGTTCTGTCAGATGTTACCTGAGGAGCTGCAGCGGGACAGCGGTGGCACAGATTGATTTCTCCATGTGCTTTGTATTGGTTGGCACAAGTAGTGTCCATCGTAAGAGTATGTCCTGATAAGGACACAGCTGGAAAGGGCTTCAAGCCATTCAGAATTCAATCAGAATTCAAGATTTTTTGTGCCTATTTAATAAATATATATACACACACACACACACACACAGTGAAGCTCACCAGGATCAAGCCCAACTCTGCAGAATTCTGTAGTAAGAGTTACTGCAGGGAACAATGCAAATTCAATGGGCGTTAATCCCTTTTGTCATGCAGGGAAACTGTGACACTGCGCTTGATCCTAGCAGGTGTGTGTGTGTGTGTGTGTGTGTATGATACATGATAGGCAGGAGTGTGATATGGAAAATATTTTCTCTCCTGCAGTGTGACCTCTGGATACTCATGAGCGGAGAAGCTATGAGTGATAGTATCCAGAGGTAACTCTGCAGGAGTGAAAATATTTTCCATAGCACATGACTGCACATCATGTGTGTGATTTATACAATAGGGGTTTCCAGAACTTTTTTTCACTTTATCTTGTGGAATAAAACAAAAGATGACACAGACAAAAATGAAAATTCTGCTAAAACAAGCTGTAATGCTGTCTTGCCAATTGAGATGAAGCAGGCTGTATTCTTGGTGGTTGAGGTATTCATGGATGTGGAAGGCTTTGCTCTTTTTGGCTTCTTTTCCAGTATGAAATTCAGGCTGCTGTTTGCTTGCTTTGGGGCTTTCATAGAATGCACAAGATGAAAGTGAAAGAGGAACTTACAGGTGCAGGTGTGATAGGTGAGCTACATTCTTGTCATTAACTTCATGAAAGGAGTTCCAACACTTAAGTAGAATATGAGTGTTGCTGGGTGACATCAGCACAGTTGAAATAAATGCTGATGAGGTAAGTACAGTGTAGATAAATGGCATTTATTATCATTGTGCTAATATCAGCTGCATGTCTCTCACTCTGGTGAGAATAACACCGTTTATCTCACTGAGAACGCTCCCACCCCTATTGTATAAATATCTATCTATCTATCTATCTATCTATCTATTCACTGCAAAAAAAAAAAGGTCATTAATGCATCAGTTAGGGTTGACATTACAGCAACAAAAGTTTGGAAATTAAATGTTGAGGTTACCAACCCAACCCCCCACCCCCACTCTCCACACACCAACAGATGTTGGGGTGTGCTTGGGGTTGTTAGTCCTAACTCTCACCCCATTCCATTTGTAAGGAAGCTGAGTGGTACAGTATAGGACAACAGGGTGAGAGTTAGGCCGGAGAACCCCAAGGCACACCCCAACACCTGTTGGTGTGTGGAGAGTGGGGGTGGGGGGTAGGGTTGGTAACCCTAACATCGAATTTTCAAACTTTTACCACTGTAATAACAACCATAACTGATGCATTAATGAAGTTTTTTGCAATTAATTTCTCTTCTTTTTGAGAAAGTGTAATGTGACTTTCATGTGATTGTGGTAACATAGGGCCCTCCGAGCCAGCACTCCCATCATGCATACATTTTGTAAGTGTCTCCAATTTTCACGTGGGAGCAGAGGCCCTACAGAAGTGTAGTGATATTTTATTGATATCACACCTCCGGCCCTCGCGCTCCCATTACTGCATAATGTAGGACCCTGCACTCCCATTATTGCATAATGGGATCCAAATGTGGGAGCTCAGGGACAATAAATATAGAGACATAGTGCATGCCTAGAGCCATTCCAAGTAACCCTTGTGCTGAATAAGTTGCAATACTCAGGAACTGTAGGAACTCTGAAAAAAATTCCTTCACAGTTGAATTCTTGGCCTGGCTACCTCCATGAGTGCTTCTTATAACCTACACTTAGCAAAAAATCTGTATCTTGAACCGTTTTCAAGAAATAGCTGCTGAATGGCACCATGACTGCCACAATGTCATCCCATGGGAAAATGTACAACTTCGGAGCACTGGTGTCCATTTCTTCACCAAACCAGGAAAAGGGCACATCTGTGAGGCAAGGTCTTGCGAGCCTACACATTTCAGCCCAAATGTCCTAACAGTTTTCTTGTTATGAAGTGGCAAATAATCTGGTTTTTGGGGCTTTCATTTTTAGATCATATATTTTTTTCCCATTAGCTACTGTATAATGGGAAACTTTAAAGTTTAATAGCTTTTGAACAGATTAATATTTTTCACCAAACCTTAACAAGGCACATCTATGAAGCAAAGGCTTTCTACTCTGAACATTTCAGACCACAACCTAAAGCCATTTCTGAGATCCAGGTGGACAAAGAAATGTCGAAAAAATACACAGATTTTCAGTTTTCTCAATACTCTGTATCTCAGAAACCACACAGCAGAGTCCCAGAGACCTGCCCCTAGACATTATTCATGCCAAATTTCATGCAAATTAATTGAACACTTCCAATGTTATTAACATTCACAAATTCAGGTTTAACATTGAAGTTACCTTATGTTATCATATGGAAAAATTTGCAACAGTGAGTACTGTAACTGTGGAGCCAGTGACCATTTCTTCGCCATACCAGCAAAGGACGCATCTGAAGGACTTGCCACCCTGCAAATTTCAGTTCAAACATCCTAACCATTTTCTTGCTATGAAGTGGCAAATAAACTGTTTTTTGGGGCTGTTTACCTGCTTTCACTTTCAGATTATATATTTTTCCCATAGGCTATAATGGGAACCTTTAAAGTTTAATACCTTTTGAACTGATTAATAGTTTTTCACCAAACCTTCAAAAGGCACATTTGTGAAGCAAAGACTTTCTACCCTGAAAATTTCAGACCACAATCTAAAGCCATTTCTGAGATCCAGGAGGACAAATAAATGTCAAAAAACACATTTTTTTGTGTTTTCAACCCTCCATACCTCAGAAACCACATGATAGATTCCCACAACATTTGGCAGATCAAGAGATCTACCCATAGACATTATACATACTAGACTGCATGCAAATCCATTGAACAGTTCCAAAGTTATTAACATTCACAAATTCGGGTTTAACATACTAGTTACCTTTCACCCTAATTATACATTATACTGTATATATATATATATATATATATATATTCATGGCAAAAAAATCAGTTTAATGCATCAGTTAGGGTTGTTCCACAGTGACAAAAGTGAGGAAATTCGATGTTAGGGTTCCCACCCTCCTTGCACCCCACCCCGCCCCACCAAAAGGCATCAGGGTGCGTGTTGGGGTTGTCGATACTAACTTTCACCCCATCCCATGTGTAAACAAGCTGAGGTGGTGCAGTATAGGAGAATGGGGTGAGAGTTGGAACCGATGACCCAACACACCCTGATGCCTCCAGACCCTGTGCTCACATGAATGCATACTGTAATAGTCCCTCTTCTGCATGTCCATAATGGCACAGTATCACAGTTGCCTTAGCCCCATTCATAAAAATTTCCCCCACAGTTGTAAACAAGGCCTGGAAACATGCATAACAGCTTAGTACACCTGAAGGTGTACTAAGCTGCTGTCACAGATGAGTCTGTATTTGAAGTGTTTTGAGATATAGCTGCCAAAAGGTACCCTGACCGTTACCATGTTATCCTATGGAAATTTCTAAACTTCAAAGTTTTATAACTATGGGGCAGATGAAAATTTTCTGACCAAACCAGCAAAAGGCACATCTGTGGTGCAAGCCCTTTGTACCCTGAACATTTCAGCCCATAAGTACAAACCATTTGTTTGCAATGCAGTGACAAAGAAACAGCCATATCTGGCAAAGTAATGTCACCAATTTGTGGCACAACCCCATATTTTTATGAAACAGTGTCACAGTTTACAGCATTACCATGGGTGTTTCACAAAATAGTGTTACAATCTGTGGCACTTTCACAAAAGTAGTTCTGCAAAATTGCAGCATACTGCCACACATTTGCAGCATTAAAAAATGGACAATTAAAATAAATACGTTTCTGGTGAGTTTTTTTTTTTAAACTAATCACAGATTCGTGTTCCTCAGGCCCCGATTAGGTAAATACAGGTGTTGGTGTTTACCAAGGGGCAGTCATTTCTTAATTATATAATTTTGTTTGTATCACTGACTAAAAACAAGATGGTGGAATCTCAACACTACTTTCTGCATTTGCAAAAACAAAACCCACTCTGGTGAGAAGCAAAACAGTACTTTCGTATAGCACATATAATTTTCTCATAGGAAATAATGGGAAACTTTGAATTTTAATAACTTTTGAACAGATTAATATTTTTTATCAAACCTTCAAAAAGCAGGTTTGTGACCCAATACCTACACACCCTGATATTTTCAGACCAAAACCCAAGCTGTTTTGCACAACTGCATGACAAATAATTTGACAAAAATGGTAATTTACATTTTGAGACACCATGGGTGGTATATTCAAAGGGTTGCGCTATATGTGCAATAAGTTGCGCCAGCGCAAGTCGAAGTGCCCATTCTGCAATATTCAGCAGGAGGCAGTTGCCACTGAAAACATGCTGAACAACAGCATAATGCTAATTAAGGTATGCACAACCAAAGGGGTGGAACCATGCATAAAGTGTACAATGTGATAGTCAAAGGCTTGTGCAATGCACAACAGTGGATCAGGTGGAAGTTGCACCATAGCGGAAATGAGCAAAATAAAAGGCTCAAGGAAGAGGTGCAAGAACACTACAGGAAGCCACATGAGGCAAGGAGACAGACAAGGCCAGAGGAAAAGAGTGCAGGCCCAGGAGGCACAGGACTGAATAGGGGCAAGGGAAGGTGTGTGGGGCCACAGAGTGCAGAGGCCAGTAGGTGTCCGGTGCAGTGGAGGTAGCAGTCAGGACAGCCAGGGGGAACTGAGCAACAACAGCCAGGGGAATACAAGCCAGGGACATGGACAGTGCCAGCTTCCACATGGAAGCTGTAATGAGGGTGAGAAGGCATGCTGCAGGGGGCGTGGCGTGGAAGGGCCAGTCGGTGGTAAGCCCCAACAGTCAGTACCGAGCCCACATCAGCTTTGAGCTCTACTCAGATGTCGAGATTGTGGGCTGGTACCACCTGGACAGAGCAATACTGAGGTGGCTCTGTGAGCTGTGCAGTGATGTGATGCAGGCACCCTCACGACGGAGTCACGGTCTGTCAGTGGAGACAAAGGTAACAGCCTGCATGTGCTTGCTCGCCACGGGTACCTTCCAGAGACCAACAGGGAACACCACAGGCATAACACAGTCAGCCACGTCATGCATCCTCACCCAATTCCTCAGCGCACTGCTGCCACATGCTGCAGAGTACATCCATTTCCCCAACACCGCAGCGGAGTGCACAGCAAACATACAGGAGTTCCACAGGGTAGCACGTATGCCTGGCATGCTAGGGGTGATTGACTGCACCCATGTGGCCATTCGCACACCACCTGGCCCTGATGGGGCTGCCTATAGGAATTGGAAGGGATATGCCAGTGTCAACTGCCAGGTGGTGTGTGATGCCAGTGGGCGCATCATCAATGTCTGTGCCACGCACCCTGGTGGAGCACATGATTCATTCATATGGTACCAGTTGGCACTGTGCCATCAATTTGAGAGGGGGGGACATCCCCACAGGACATCTAGTGGGTGAGTATGCATGTAGGATTGGCAAATTGGGGCCAAGAGTGGGTAATCCACAGGTGCCATGGGTGTGGCACACAGGGTTGGGGCAATATGAGCCTGAACAAGACACTAACCTCCACTATCTCCACACAGGTAACAGTGGATACCCACTCCGTCCCTGGCTGCTCACACCCTACCGGCGGCCCATGACTGCATCGCAGCAACGCTTCAATGAGGCACACACCGCCACATGCAACATCATTGAGTGGGTGTTTGGGATGCTGAAGGCGCGCTTTCAATGCCTAGACACCTCCGGCGGTGCCCTACAGTATAGCCCCTCAAAGGCCTGTGGGATATTCCTGGCCTGTTGTATCCTGCACAACATGGCCAAAGACTGTGGGATAGCCGTACAGGTCGAAGAGTGCGACAGCAATGGGGACAGCGGTGACACTGGTGATGATGGGGATGAGCAGCCCCACCTTGGACGACGTGACCCCCGACTGATCCGGCTGGCTTAACTGCACTGGGTCACCATCACAGAGGAGCGCTTCATCCAACACAGGTAAGTCATGGGGCCATGTGCAACCAACAGTGGCTAGGGCACAACCCACATACACACAGGGGAAAAACACCAGGGGTGCATGACAGCAAGGGAAGTGGCAGGGCACAGAAGCACACACATACAACCAGGGAGGGGGTGAACAGTAACACACCACATAGACAGACACACACACACACACAATAGGCACAAAGTGCACAGGGGTCAGGTGCACAACAGAGCAGGAACACAGACACTAAAAACACACACATCCACAGGCCACCACCTCCACTTACTGTCCATGTACGTGTGTCAGATGCTGGGCACCTTCACACTTTGGCGTACAGCACAATGCAGGCATCATCATGCACACGCACCTGTGGACAGCAGTCAAGAGGTGTGCAGGTGGTCGATGTGTCTGCATGTGGGCAGGCACCCACCAGTGCACTACCACGAAACACACATTGCACACAGGGCAGCACCAGACAGGGGCCTGCACTGAGAGACAGTTCAGTCATGTGGCACAGTGCCATGACCACCTCGGATGTGTGGTGGCCCCACCAAGACCCAGCAGCAATGGCAGGCTGAGCACAGGCAACATGGGGTGGCACGATGGACCACCAGGGGTTCCACTGCGTGAACGCAACCTTGTCTGCACAGGGGTCTGCAGCATACCGAACATACCTGCACCAGGGGTGCTCGGGATGCCTACAACTGAACCCGGCATCGACAGAGTGAGTGTCGCATGATGCCGGGAATGGGGAGTGTATAGCATACTGCGGTGTGTGTGTGGCACATGGGGCAGCTGACTGTGTGCCCAATGTGGCCATGACAGCGACCAATGTCTGTGTCTGCCTGTCAATGGCAGCGGTCACATCCACCCGCAAATGGTCAATCCGGGACAGGATCCTCTCGTTGTCACTGCTGTGCTACTGCAGAGCCCACACAGTGCCTCCACGGTTGTTGCAGCCGCATATGCTGCTGTACTGATGCCTGCAGCAGGTGGGTGTGCTCATCAAAAGGATGTCTGCCACATCAGCAACCTGTTCCTCAGTGTATGGAAGGGCCTGATGTACAGCACCCTTTGAGGTGGGCACTGCTCACCAGGACCAGGTATGGGCATGTCCACAGGTGGTGCACCTACATCACCGCTGAGCCCTGTACCCCCAGTCCCGGTGGGTGACTGCTGCTGCTGCTGCCCCTCCGCCTGCTGTGCCCAAAGGATCAGTTGTTCCGCTGCTGTGGCTGCAACAGTGCCAGTGACCTGCACAGCCACCGGTGCTGCCCCACTGGTGCTGACAGGCACAGCCTTGGACTGTGCTGACATACTGGCACACACATCGGAACCAGCTAGGTCCATGGGCATGAGCTGTCCTGCTGTGTGTCCATTCTGTGACACACACATGTCAATGCCCATAGTGATCGGTGCATCATCAATGGCACAGGTCTAGCCACAGCCACAACATGCTGGCATGTTTGCATGCCAGACAGCTGAGACACAGGAAGGGCACCCCATACCTGTCTCAATGACATCAGTGATGGTAGCCAGGCATGCACACTGGCGCGGTGCACGCTGGCAACCTGCAGAGGTGGATGGTCCCTCCTCCAACTCCAGATGGCTGTCCGCAGTGGACAGGCCCTCCACCGCTGACCTCTGCAGACACACAGGATCTGTAACAGAAAGGAAGGACACGTGAGTGTATGTGATCAACCTTCCCCCCCCGATCATGACATACTATGCAGTGATGGGCTACCACCTGTCTGGAAGCCACCTCCAGGAACGCCCTCAATAGTACTGTGCTGCATGCTTGCAGTGAGCATTTCCTCTGCCAGAGTCAGCTGCACCACCTCCAGCTGGCCCCCACCTGTTGCAGCACATGCCACCCTGATGGCTGCAACCTTCTCCTTCACCCTCCTCCTGTCGGTTCCCATCTTCTTTTTACATTCCTGCACAGAGCGCCGGTGGCTGACATGCAGGTTGATGGTACGTGCCAACCCCTCCCATGCAGCAGCACAGGCCTGAGGGGTGCCCTGCCGTCCACTGAGAAGTGGCTCCTCATCCAGGTAGGCCTCAAACAGTGCCTCCATCTCAGCCTTAGTAAAGTTAGGCCTCCTCTTCCACCCACCATCATCCTCCTCACCCAGTCCTTGTTCGGTCATTTCACAGTCTGTATGGGTGAGAGTGGTCACCTGAGACTGTGCAATTCACAGCAATTCTCTGAGGCCATAGTCCAGAACATCACAATGCATGCAACTCACCTATCAACTGCAGTAACCGAAGATGGCCACTGCAGAACAGTGTCACATATTTATAGCGCAATCCATGCAAATTAGGTCTGGAGCAACTTTAATGAGATGCAAATCACGCTGCTGCACCATTGAATGGCTGATCGGATGATTTGCATATGACGGCTGAATATCGCACTGTTGTGCTTTGCGCAATATGGTTGAATGGGCCAATGGCGCAGTTCTGTGACTGCGTAGTACACCGCACTGCGCGTGCCCAGGTAGCTTACGCAGGCATCTGCCGCGCTGATGATGTGCTGTGTGTGGAAGGCAATTCAGGGCATGGCCACCATTGTGCCAGTGGTGCTACAGTGACGGTCACTACATGGTGCTGTGGCACAACTGCACAATAGTCCGCTGTGGCAATGGCACACAGGCGACCAATCGCGTTGGACGCATAGACGTCTGATGACGCTGTGCGTGGCCATGTGCCAGAGACCCATGACCCTGTGCCTGACCTTTACCCCCTTGGCACTGTATGTATGGCATGTCTGCAGCACTATCGCGCTGTTCGGTAACAGCACGATAGGGACCGGCGGCACTGTACCAACAGCACAATAGGGAATAGTGGCGTTGTATTGCGCAACAATTCCATGTGAGGTTGCTGCACTGCAGAGCGCCATATTGCCTACTATACATCCAGGGATGGCACGCAGAAGAGCCCCCCAGTGGAGTTCCCTCGAGCTCGTAATCTTGGTGGCCATAGTGGAGCCTCAATATGGCCCACTATTTGGGGATGATCCCCTTAACATGGCCAGGACACACGTGTGGCAGCAGGTGGCCACTGAGCTAGAGGAGGCCACTGGCTGGTGGAGGTCCACAGAGCAGTGCAGGCACCAGTACAGGGACCTGGGGAGGAGGGAGCTGGCACTACTGGCATGTCCGCGGTCACATGCCAGGAGGGGTGTGGTGCCTAGGCCAGGTGGGTGATCCGTCTATGCACCTGTATGGTCCATATGGGTAACACTGTCTATTGTGTCCAGCACATGGGGGAGGGTTGGTCTAGGGTTGGCTGTGGCAGTGTTAACAGGATATGTGATGTATGGGTCTGGCTGGGTGTGGGCACACTCATTGGGGCAGAGGAATCTGCTTTGGGACTGCATTGATGTGTTTCTCACCTTTTGTTTCCCACAGGCATCATGGGTGGAGGAGGGCCAGGGCTGAGGTGCAGGGAGTGGTGCCAGCGGTGGCTGAGCGTGGTGGTGGTGGTGAACCATGACAGCAGCAGCAGCCCGATGAGGGTGAGTGCCATGACATCATGAATGCTATAGCATGCTGTGTGACCAGGGTGGGGGCAGGGCATGGCCACCATCCATGGACACCACTTCCGTGCACGTGACATGTGACAATTCAGTACTGTCCAGTGGCACTGCATGTCTGGGATTACATCAATGGTGGTCCATACATGCACTGGGCACATGGCTGTGGCACTGCCTGCCCACCACGTAGCCATGTTACTGTACAGCCTTGGTTGTGCTGTGCTGGACATGGGCAGTGTGTGTGCAGTGGTACACATGGCTGTTGCTGCCTGGTTGGGCATGTCTTGTGCATGGTCACTGTGTGTGAGTGCAGTCCATCACAGGAGTGGAGCATTTGGTTGTATGCCATGCATGATGGGTGAGCTTCAGGAATATGGACAGTCACAGTCATTGACTCTGATCCCTTGTCCTAGGTGTCCGGATCCTGCACCGGATTGAAAGGTTGATGCAGCAGCTTATACAGGTGGTGATGGACTCGCTCGCCATCCTGCAGGACCTACACCAACATGTTCTGAGATGCAGAAGGAGGCCCCGGGACCAGCACCAGGCAGCAGGAGAGCAGGCTGGCAGGCAGTAGCTGCCCATCACCACCACCCTTTACCTATTCCTCACACCCTGCCTTCCCTCTTTCAGTTGTTCACCCCTGCCCCTTACCCACCCCTACCTTGTACCCGTACCCCCACCCCTGTTTTGTAAATTTGTAAATAGTTATTGTTGTTGTTCTTCTTATTCTTGTTATGTTTGAAATACATATATTTTGATATGAATACTGTGGTGGTCGCTGATTCGCAGCTGGCTATAGGTGCTCAGTTGCAGTGGTGTGCATGGCATCTGGGGTGGTATAGTCATGGGTATGTGTGTGTGTGCATGAGGAGGTGTCTTTGATGTGGGAGTGGCTTTCAGTCGGTATTGCCGTGTGCTGCCACCCACTGCTGGATGCTCATGGTGGGTCTGGCTTGTATGGATATGTGGTACACAAGGTTGCAGTGTGATGGGGGGATGCATGGGGATTCCTGCAGTGATGGTCACTGTTCATGGGGGCTGTCTTGGGGTTACAGTGCAGGGTGTGCTGTGCACAAGGTGGGGGCTGCTGTACACTGGAGTGGTCCACCCCCTTTGTGTGGCAGTCTAAGCTTGCCAGTGGTTGTGCTGGGGGACCATGGCCTGGCTGTGCTTTGTTTGCTTGTCCCCATGGGCCAGTGGATATTCCGCCCCTCCCCCAGTTATGCTGTGCATGGAGTGTGGGGGTGCATTGTCAGTTCTGCAGTGTGTTCCTGTGCCCATCTGTGGCATGGGTGGTGGGCCCCTGCCTACCTCCCTGGTTGTGCAGTTCTATTGCTCTGCTGATGGGGGGCTCCCTGCTTGTGCTATGGCATCTCTGGACTGCTCAGCTGGGCTGCCCTTGTTGCGCTATAGTGCATCGTATCTGCTCAGCTTCCCCTTCCTGGCTGCACTATGGTGCAGGTTGTGCGATATTCAGACGTTGGCTGGTTGCGCAATTTGGCTTGCTCCATGTTTGAATATCGTGTCTATTGTGTATGTGCGCAATGGACTTGTGCTTGCTCCTGCTATTGCACACATTTTGGGAGCAGTTTGAATATCTGAGCCCATATCTCCACACCTGCACATCGAACTGGAACAAATCTTGCCAAATCAACAGATTATTGGTTCCTGATGGTGCATGCCAAATGTCATCCAAATAACTTGATTGGTTGCAAAGTTATTAAAGTACATTTTCAGTTTAACATAGAAATAATAGAATTTGACAAAAAAACTGTGATTTACACATTTTGAGACTATATCACCAGACCTGCACATTCAACTGTAATGAAACTTGCCATATCAAGAGATCTTTGGTTCCTAATGAGGCATGCTAAAATGCATGTAAATCACCTGAATGGTTGCTAAGTTATTAAAGCACAAAACATTCAGTTTTGACATAGAAGAAAGATTTTGACAAAAAACAGTGATCTACACATTTTGGGACTCTATATCTCCACGCCCTCACATCCAACTGAAACAAAACTTACCACTTCATGAGATTTCTGCTTCATGATGGGGCATACCAAATTTCATGCATATCACCTGAGCTGTTTCAAAGTCACTAAAGCACATAATATTAAGTTTCACATAGAAGTGAATTGGACAAAAAATAGTGATGTACACATTTTGGGACTACATAGCTCCAAAAGTGCATACCCAACTGGAATGAAACATGCCACATCAAGAGAGTATTACACTCTGAGGGTACATGGCAACTTTCATGCAAATTGCAAGGATAACTGTGAAGTTATTAAAGTGCAAAGTGTAAAAGAATCAAAGAAAGCTTTGACATAAAATGGTGATGTACACATTTTGGGACTACATATCTCCAGACTTGCACACCCAGCTGGAATGAAACTTGCCACATTGCACATTAGTCTTTGAGTGCACCTGCCAAGGTTCATGCAAACTGCAAGATTATCTGTGAAGTTATTAAAGTGCAAAGTGCAAAAGAATCCTACTTTCATGGCAATAAACAGTACTTTCACATGGCACATATAATTTATCCCATAGAAAATAATGGAAAACTTTAAACTTTAATAACTTTTTAACAAATTAATATTATTTCACCAAACCTTCAAAAGGCACATCTGTAGCCCAAACCCTAATAACCCTGAAAGTTTCAGACCATACCCCCAAGAAGTTTCGGAGAAATGGCATGGCAAATAATTTGCATAAAATGGTAATTTTCACATATTTTGACATTCCTCATCTCTGCAACCGCACATCTGACCGGAACTAAGCTTGCCACATCAAGTGATCTTTGGTCCCCGATGGCGCATGCAGAATTTCATGCAAATTGGTCAAACAGTTGCAAAGCTATTGAAGTGCAAAATGTTTGGTTTAAAATAGAACTGGCCATTTATTTTATTTGAATTTTGGTAACCGGGTAGGCCCATTAAGACAGAATGTCCCTTTTTCAGGGGTGACCCGGGGATAGAGGTACAAAAAGAGGACCAATGATACAATCAATAATAACATATGGCAAGTGAATTTATTTATTTATTTCATCTTTGTTGACCAGGTAAGTGCACTAGACAAATGATGCCTATTTTCAGGCATGACCTAGGGAAGGGGGATACAGATGAATGCCAACTGACTTTGAACCAGATTCAGCTGCTGGTGGTATTTTGGTGAATGGGTGAAAATTTGACCAATGCACAGGGGAAATTCCCCCTACTGCATTGCTATCAGTAGGGGGAGGTGTTGGAGTTTGTTTGCGGGATGGCAGACTGTGCTCAACCTCTCATGCAGAAGGATGTGTTGCTGGATTCAACTGAGACTCCTATAGGGATTGCTGACTTTACTGAGAACTCTATGACTTTTACTCAGAGGAAAATGTACCTTGGTTATTGTCCCGGACTTGCAACAAAATTTGCAGGAGACTACTTGTAGGCAACCAGTTATGGAGAAAGCATCTGAATCTGTTTACCTACTACAGTGAGTAAGCTGCTTTCATACTTTTCAGGACTGCAACATTTTTCTCCTGATTCTGCACTGGATGGCTTATCTTCAGACAAGATTACTCATGCTACGCAGCCAGGACTTTTAAGTACTACAAATGAGCAGCAGTATGCTGGGGAATTTGCTCCTCCTACCAAAGCAACCTGTTCTATATCGCAAGTCGTGCAACAGCAATTCGGGCTACCAACAGACTCTGTAGACTTCCTTCAAGATTGGTCAGCCGATGAAGCACTTCAGACTTCTGGCTGGAAGCATATGGCTTCAGGACATTGGACCCCAGAACCAAATTGGGGTGATGTTTCCTCTACCAACTCTTCAAAGCATGCCACTGTGGATTTAACCCTGAGCTCAGGTACAGAACAAATAATTTCAACTAAGGCCTTACCTACTGATGTGCATCCAGTTGAGGACCAGCTGTGGCCTTGTCTAGGCTCAGCATGTCCTCGGGAGAGGTTGGGATGATGGAAAGGGTAAGGCAGGTTATAAGAAAGCAAATTTTGAAAGAATGAATTACAAAATTCTAAATGCATACCTATGTCAGAATTGTTTAAAAATAAGCTAGATTAAGCACCTAGATGTAATGCAGTAAACCTACACTATGGGAGGGCATGCTGAGCAACCAGATAGATATCATGTTGCTAAATAGCTTTTGAGGGACTCTATGCACTTTTTTCCTGCAGATATTTATGCCCCGATTCATATTTCGGGCGAGGACTTTTTTGATATTAGCTTTAAACACAATAACAGCTTAGAAAAATTCTGGGACAAATATTCTATTCTAAAATCTACCCCTCTATGGACTCCCTTCTACGCAATCCCTCTTACAAAACTACAAATTAGACATGTCACTATCATGTTTCGTAATGAAGGGGTCAATGTAAGTGATATCTGTCACTGGCTACAAAATTGTTGGGATATTTTAGGCCCCTCTGAAGCCATCCTTGATCTTGAAGGGATTTGGACCAGGGGGTGGAAGTTTAAAGTGAAGTTGTTTCAAGTTAGTTCTGACATTATTCATTTACCCAATAGTTTTTTCTTGGGTAAAGATAGAGGGGTTTGCTTTTATGGAGGACAACCAAAGGCTTGCAATAAATGTGGGGCAAAAACTCATATTAGCAGCTCTTGTGACATACTGAAATGCTCATTATGTGGGGGGTATGGACACTCAGTAGATCTGTGTGAAAACATCTTTCAATGTAACCTATGTGATGAAAAAAAACATGCTTTTCATCAATGCCCTTGGGCTAAACGTAATAGGACTGAAGGGTGGGAGCAAGACAATTAAGTTAATAAAGCCTGAGAGAAAAGGAGGGACTCCAATTTTCCTACCCCCCACCCACAAGAAGAAGAGATAACCCATAAGGATTCCTTGCTTTCACATGATACTGCAGAAAATAGAGCTATACCTTTGGGGAACAGGCCTACCCTATCTAAACAACAGGATAATAGTACTGATATCACTGTCCTTACTTCTCCTGAAGTTCTTTCCTGTGCGAAGGAACAACCTGCTATTGTATCTATGCCTCCCCCCATGTTTAAAACTGTTAAAGGTTTACCACAGTCTCTTTTAAGCAATCAGCTCCAAACCCTATACCAACGGAAAATCTTTTTGCACCCCTACAAGATGACTTAGGGGATTCAGATCTAGAATCTGACACCTCTCATAGGTCTAAAAATGGTGACTGAGGACGAAGATAGTAAATCTACTGAATTATCTAAAGAAGAAAAGGAAAGCTAGTCTTAGTCAAAAGGAGGGCCTTAACTTCACTTTCCTGAGGACTTAGATGGCTACATTACAGACAGGGTCATATAATGTCTGCAGCCTGAAACATTGTAAGAAACAGGTATCTGTATTCTCCTATTTTGACTCCCTCAATGTAGACATTCTTTTTGTTCTGGAAACTAGGTTATCCTCCTTGTATGATAGTGAACAAGCAAAAAATTTTATTTAAATCCACTAAGTTTCATATCTCCAGACTTATAGATCTATGACTAGGCCGAGCTTTAATTCTTGACTGCACTCTTGGGGATTTTTCTTTTTGCCTTATTAATTTATATGCTCCACAAGTAAAAACTGCCACAATTGAATTATTTGAGGACATAAAACCTTTCTTATATACTAAGAAGCATATTATATGGGTGGAGATTTTAATTGTGACATAGATATAAAATTCTAGAAGATGTACAGAAAAATGTACTGTGATTCTCATACTTTAAAACACATTATTTCAGATGTAGGATTACTGGATACTTATAGATTTTTACACAAAACTGATAGTGGAGCTACACATCATAGGCATATATATGCAATACGTATAGTTGTGGTTTTGGTTTCAAAACATAATAAACCACCTATTAGTGTTGCCAGACCTACTGAATTTTCAGATCATCAGCTTTTATTATGTACTTTTAGTCTAACTGACGTTCCTACTAAAGTTTTTTTCTATTATACAATGGTGGTAGTTAAATAAGTCACTATTGGATTCACCAGACTGTGCCCTTCATGTAGTGATGTTCTTTGAAGCTAGAAACTCTGCTATGTGTCTCTATGACAATATTTATGATTGATGGATAGACACAAAATTAGAATTGAAACACGTATTACTTGGTGTTGGTCGGAGAAAGGCTAATTCTAATTATTTACAACTCAGAAATCAATTGTATAAACTGATGTCCTTTCTTCCACATGATAGTGTGAGATTTAAGTCTCAAATTTTTGAAATAAAAAAACAAATGAAAAACTATCAATATGATAGGGCCAAATCATTAGAGATGGAATTTAAATATATAACAAAGAAACAACCTGCATCAGACCCATACAAGGCATGCAAACAAAGATTAGATAAAACTTTAATGTCCAGTCTCCTTAAAAATGATGGTACTACAGTTACCACTGATTTCGAGATGTTGTCAGTTGTGTAACAATTTGTTACTAAAACATTTAGTGAACCTTTGAATCTACTACAACCCTTTCGGATGAATTTTTTGCTCCATTCCCCAAGTAGGGGACTCCATGAAGCAATGCCTGATTGAATCTATCTCCTCACAAGAAGAGGAAGTGGTAATAAAACAACTTACTACAGGAACATCCCCTGGAATTGATGGTATTCCTAATGATTTTTATAAAACCTTTATTTCTCGTATGAGTTATTTCTTGCCCTTAGTGTTTAACTTTATCTTGACCTCAAAGTCACAATTTGCAGGATTTAGTACTTCTCTTCTTAATTTTTTATATAAAAAAGGAGATAAAACAATGCTCTCTAACTGGAGACCTTAAGTCTCCTGAATAGTGACTATAAGATCCTAGTAAAAATTGTTAATAATAGATAATTGCAAGTTGCTGATTCCTTATTCATCCAGCTCAGACCTGTGCGATTCCTAATTGGAAAATACACATAATTTATAAATATTAAGAGAAGTCATTGAGGCAGGTAAACTGGACGAAGTCTTGGGTTATGTGATGGCTTTAGATCAGGCCAGGGCTTTTGATCAAGTTAGACATGGGTACCTTTTTAATTTGTTATTGAAATATGGTATTCCTCAGCAATTCATTCAATGGATCACTATGCTATGCACTAATGCTATTATAATTCCTACTGTTAATGGGCTTTTTGGATCTGATGTTCAACTAGGTAAAGGTGTTAGGCAGAGATGTCCTTTAAGTCCCCCTTTATACACTTTCGCTCTTGATCCAGTAATTCGACGAATACAATGGGATCAACATATTATTGGTATAGCCCCCTCCCCTTCATTACCACCTGAGAAAATCACAGCTTATGTTGATGATATTACATTATTGGTGCAAGACATCACTTCATTAAAGCAGGCTCTCGAAATATTTCATTGTTGTGGGCAAATCTCCGGGGCGTGCCTTAACAAAGGAAAACATTTTATTTTCTCTCTAGGTCAAACAGGGACTAATACATTGGAAAGTTTGTAAATTCCTCTTGTTACCATCCCCAAAAAATTTTAGGTGTTTGGTTTGGACACGGGGATTTGTCCACCTATAATTAGGAACAGCAATTGTTGTTCGGAGAGTCCAAAGTTAATATATGGAAACAATGGAAATTTGGAGAAAAAAAGTATTATGATAATTAAGAAATTGTTGTTACCTGTTTTTCTTTATTTAAGTTATCTGTACCCTACTCCAGTTAATTTAGAAACCAGAATTTTTAGTTTATTCTTTCAAATGTTATGGGGTAATAGATTACTCCTTTAATTATTTATGGGATTCTGCCACTATGACATGGCAATTGTGGTCTCAATTTTTTTGGAATTGTTATTTTACAAAATGGATTCTTTTGCCTCCAAAAATATTGATTTTTGATTCTATTCCTTTTTATGGGATATGTACTATAAAAAAAAGTGCAGCAATGGAAAGTATCATTTCAAAAACTGATGTCTCTAGATAGAACATCATTTTATTTTATTTTATTTGGAGACAGTATAGCACAGTGGTCTAAGGCTCTGAGCTGCAAATCTGGTGACATCCAGCAGACCAGACCTGGGTTTGAATCCCACAGCTTCCACTTGCATACTGTGTGACCCTGAGCAAGTCACGTAACCTCCTTGTGTTCCCAGGTCGCTCCTGTAAAAAAGCTTTCAACTTAGTGTGCTATTCCTAGTTAAATAAATAAAAATTATTCTTATATAGTTTATGATGTGCAGCAAATTTGTCTTCTTTTTCCTGATTGTGTTCCTACTAAAATGATATTTGCTTTATGAAAACTTACGGATTTTAGGCTCCCTGTTCATATTTGGGATATTGTCTGGATTTCTGCCCAAGGGAGATTAGGGTTAGGGAAACTTGAACTATAAACCACAGATGGATAGATATTGTCCCAGACGTACATGCTCTAATATAGAGGAAAGTATGTTAATTTTTGTTGCTTGTCCTCATAGTAAGCTGTTTTGGCATGAAACAGCAATTCACTGAACATGCCTTTTTAACACTTGTTTCTTATCATACTTTGATTCTGGAGATTACGGAAGTGGAAGAAATATCATAAAACTCTTTGACTGTAGTCTTTGCCTATGTTCAGTATTTTTATGGCAGGCTCTCTGTCAATATGTTTTGCAGCAACAGCAAGTGTTGAATGTCACTATTATCTCACAAATAGAGGCAGGATTATTGTGTGTTAAAGAGAATGATGAACGTAGGTTTTCATGGGACAAAACTGATAAACTATGGAAACACTTTTTTATTTAGTACCAAATAATATTTTCTGTTTTCTTGTATTATTGTATATCCTTTTGAAGTTTTTCTGATTTCTTGTTTGTTTTTTCAAGAGTTTTCATTTTTTGTACCCTGAATGAATTTGTGATGTTATGTTTCTTTTATTTAATAAACTTCCCCAACTCTTTTGGAGAAGTGCCATGGGATCTTTAACATCCACCTGAACTACCACCAGATCAGGCAGGTAGGACCTTGGTTTAATGTCTCATCTGAAAGACGGCACCTCAGGAGTGCAGCATCCCCCTCATGCTGCACTGCAGTGTTAGTATTGGGATATTAACCCAAGTGCCTGGTGTGGGGCTAGAACCTACAGCCTTCTGATCTCCCAGCCTTAGAGTTGAGAATGCTACCTGCTGAGCCACTGACACTGACACAGACACTTTCACAAAACATACATAAGAAACAAAGCAAAATGTAACAATGTCAGTGATTAAGTTACATCTTCAGATAACTAGTAGAAGGATAAAAGTCAAAGAACAATACCTAAGCAAGATACATGTACATTAGGCATCAATGAATACAGTATATTCAGGCACAGTGGGATTTACAACTGAGACCAACCAGACAATCAAAGTGCAACTTGCGCTAATATACTGGCACTACCATGCTAGTATAATATGGATATATACACTACAAAATCAGCCATTTTCACTGTAACATGGACTGTATTGCAAAAGTCTCTGCTGTAATGTCTTGGTAATCATTAGATCATGCTCCCGTTTAACTCCTTTGTTCCTCTGGAGCCACTGCACCAAAGACATTGTGACCAGAGAAATGACTAAGTGGCAACGATTAGATGGCAACAGAGGTAGATGAACGGGCAGCGAACTAAAACCTTGAGCACAGCGACACACCCAAAACTGAATGGCAGCAGAGATAAGTACTGTAATTAGAGCAGTTACTACAGTTATCCACTTACAACAGGCAGAAAGACTTATCTTCACTGGCCACTTAATACCTTTTATTTTTAATTATGTCTTTGGTAACCAGGTAAGGCCCACTAGGCACAAGTACCTGTTTTCAGGGGTGACCTGGGAGCACTGGGCGGTTAAGTGACTTGTTTAGAGTCACACAGTATGCAAGTGGAGGTTGTGAGAATCAAACCAAGGTCTGTTGTAACATGACAAAAAAGAGAAAGGGGAAATAATGGAACCTGATTCGGCAGAATGCATCACTTGATCAAAGTTGGAGCGGGGATTAATCATTGGTAATGCCAGCTCCAGCATGGCATTAATTTCAGAGATGTGCAGTAACCCATACAACCAGCAGAAATGCATGGGCGAGCACTGATGTAGGACAGCAAGTGCCTGCCTGCCTGGCTTACAGTTCCTAATAATAAAAAACTGCTGTGATACCATTAGTATAGTGGCACCCATAGTCATAGTTAAATAAATGTTCCCAACAGCTGATCACAATGGAAGTTCAACTTGCCATAATTCCCACAATCCAACCGCCAACGTCCAAATGCAGGATTGTGGAAATAACATTCTCTCTGGAGCGAGTGAAAACATTCCATTTCTACTGGACAGAATGGCACAAAAGCCACACTGAGAGCAGTGATGTATTCCAATCTGTAAAAGCACTACATAAAATATTTTGAAACTATATATGCACAAGTATCTTATTAAGTGTATTGTTCACTGCCACAATATCATTTAGTGCATCTGTAGCAGATGAGTTTCATGAAGTAAACGGAGGTGTACTAAACTGTTGGAATTTGTAATCTGTGCTATATTTCACCACACAGCACCACTAAATCTGTAATGTTACAAGCACATTAATCCCCTCTGAAGGAGGCTTCTAATGGGGAATGAATACATGGTTGGTTGGCTGTAGGCACTCTGCCTTTGGCCTCGTGCCACAACCCCACCCTCCCCAACCATGCATTAATTCCCAGTAGAACCTCCTTCGTGAATAATGCTTATGGATGTTCCAAACTGCTGACAGCTCGTTACTCTAACCTCTAGGCTATACTGCCAGTCCTCACACTAACGCAAGAGAGTGCTTGAGAGTTAGAAATACAGTACTTAAGAGCGTTACAAAAACCTTTCTGGTAAGTCACACCATTGTTTTTCTGACAGCTCAGCAGTGAATAATAGTGGCACACCAAAGTAAAGGTCCACAAAATGATTTAAGCGCTAACATGTGGCAGACCATCTGAGTGCTAAATTAAATTAACACAATTATCAATTCTGTAGTATATAACTGGCACGGTTTTGCCAGTATAGTTAGGGTTGCCTGGCCACTTCTATGTTAAACCCAGAATTTTGCACTTTAATAACTTTGTAACCATATGAATGATGTGCCCGAAATTTTTCTTGCGTCATCTGGTACCATAGATCTATGGATCTGGCAAGTTTCATTCTGGTCAGTAGTGCAGTCAGCAGCTGCAGAGTGCCAAAACATTTGAAATTTATAATTTAGGTGCAAATTCTATGCTCAGCTGTGTCTCCAAAATGGCTTTAGGGTCTGGTCTGAAATTGTTAGGGTATATGGTGTCTGTGCTGCGATGTGCCTTTTGAAGGTTTGGTGAAAAATATTAATCCATTCAAAAGTTTTAAAACTTTAAAGTGTCCCATTACAACTTATGGGAAAAAGTATATGTACACCTCAAAGCATGTTTACTGCCACAAATGGGTTCAGTATTCTCATACTGCTGCCATCTTGTTTTCAGTTAGCAACAGGTAAACAATGCTGTGATTTAAACAGTACTACCCATTTGTAAACACCAACAGTTGTGTTTTACCTAATTGGGAGCCCAAGGAACAGTTATGGCATTATTTTTTTTAATAGTGGCCAGAAACATGTTTTTGCGTTGACGCTGGTAGTGCCACATATTTGCAGTACCATTTTGTAAAACTGCAGCAGATTGTCGCCATTTACATGCAACTAACAGCACTATTGCATTAAACTGCCACAAATATGCAGCGTACTTAATAAAAAAAAAAAATAAGCCTCTGTAAATGCTCAAAATCTTTACTGGCATTTTTGTGTACAATAAAACCAGAATCGTACCTCGGTCCCCCGTTTAGGTAAACACCTGTTGGTGTTTACCTAATAAAAACTGTTTTCTCCTTTTACTGCCCCCAAGAGGTCAGAGGCATGTTTTAATAACAAAAACTGTTTTGCTGATATTTGGTTGCCCAATCCCCATGTTAGCACTTACTCCCCCCCCAATAGTGTTTTACTGTTTATTTCCAACACCGGGATGTCCAGCCCTGGTGTTGCATATCCCCAAGTCCATTGTAATTGTTTGCTGACATTGGGGTACCCAATTCCCAATGTCATCATTTACTACCCCCCAGTAATGTGGCACACTGGGGAGTCCACCCCCAGTGTCCCTAAATACTTAATTTGTTTACTGTTTTATCTGACACTAGGATGCCCACCCCTGGTCTCAGATGCCCCCCCAAAGCCCGCTTCAACCTTTCTGCTTGCCAATATTGGGGTGCCCAATCCCTGTGTCAAGCAAAATGAAGACCCTCTCAGCACTGTTGGACACTGGGGACCATTCCAGTGTCCGGAATAAATATTTTCACCCTGTGGAAAAAAGAAAACTGTCCCAGCTTTTTTAAATCCTGTACACAGAAAACCTCCCTCAACTTCTCCCCATCCCCTCCCCATCCTGATCCTCCCACTGAGCAATCCACCACCTCACAACCCTCCTTGCCCTATACTTACCACTGAGATCATCTTTTGTCATCTTCTGTAGACTGGGACATGTCTGCACCCCTCAAAGCCAAACTGCAAATTGAAGAATCAAGGTAAGTGCTGTATAACGGCTGTCACTGGTGTTTTGAACTTATGTTGATATGTTGGCCATTTTTCAGTATTTTTTCACCAAATTTTCAACATGGGCTTCATGGGACCCCACTTCATGAACACTGTCACTATAATTTCCTTAATTGGACCCAGAAGTTGATATTACAATTGCAGTATGAAATCACCTTTCAGGACTGAGTAATGAAATGACAGTGCCAGTGTTCATGAGGCGGGGTCCCAAAAAGCCCATGTTGAATATTTTGCATAAAAAATATAAAAAAAGACACCCAGGCTGTGCACTGTCATTAAATGTTTTCTACACATGCTCATAACTTTGGCAAATTTTAATATTTCCTCCAAATTTCCATATTTTCAACACTGCCATTTTCTCCCCACCTCATGAACAATGCAGCTGTCATTTTTTACATCCTGCCCAAAACATTTTTTCACACCTCTGGCACAGAATGTTGCGGTCGCTGTGTGACATCACCTTTTGGGACTGATGAATAAAATGATAGTACCAGTGTTCATGAAGTGGGGTTCCAAAAAGGCCATGTTGAAAATCAGGTGAAAAAAATCCTAAAAATACCTGAGTTAAGTGCATTCACATAATTTTTTCTCCGCATGTGCATAACTTTGGTACTTTTCAATATTTTGCCACCAAATTTTCAATATAGCCATTTTTTCACACCAGTTCATCAGTAGTACAGCTGTCATTTTCCATATCCTGCCCAAAATGAGTTTTAGTACCTGATGCTCAGAATGGTGTTGCAGTTGTGCATTAATAGATTTTGCCTTGCATTTCACAATTTCTCTGTACCGGGATATATGAGGTGGGGGAATAAGATAAATATGCTGATAATCTGGTCATTGTTGTTTGACACATGGAAGTGCAGGTCCCTCCACACCTACATACATATGTGTCTCTACAGAGGTATTGGAGCGCAGGGTCTGAAGGCACTTCTTCTGCAAAAATGGTGCAAAATGTGGTACTAGTTCATGGAAACACCTGCTATTGCATGAAACTGGGGGGGTGTGGCACTAGATTCTAAAAAAATACTCTGTACATTTTAGGGACGAACAGACCCCAGAATCTGATTTTGAGGCCCCTGATTAGATAAACAGCAGTGGTGTTTACCTAAATAAGGTCATTTTTACATTTAAACACTTCCCTGGGGAAGAGGGTCGAGGTATGACAACACAATATATCAATCCACTCAATAGGCTACATTCACCTCTGCTGTGATGCACGTTCATATGTATCTGCACACCAGGGGCCCCAATCCCAGATGGCAGTATATTTTATTTAATTCATTCATTTCTGTACACCTTTACTTAGCATTGTGGGACACTGGGGAGCCTACCCTCAGTGTTTGATATAGTGACCATTATTATCTATTATCTGATACCGGTATGCCCACCCACAGTGCCAGGTGCCCCCCACACCCAATGCCCTTTGTTGAAATGATCAGTGCTGACATCTGGGTGCCAAATCCATGTGTTAGCATTCTCAAGTCAACCCCCACCCTGTAGTGTGGAAAACTGTGGAGTCCACTCCCAGCATCCTGAAATATTTCTTAATAGCCCTGTGAGGAAAGAAAAAAATGTCCTGATGTATTTTTGCTTTTAAAACCTTTCAAAAAGAAAATGGTCCCTTGCCATCCCCTCATCCCCTCCCCCCACCTGACCCTTCCACTGAGCACCCACCACTCCACACACACACCCCTTGCCCTATACTTACCACTGAAGGTCATAAGCTATCATCTTCTGTGGACCAGGACACATCTGCTCTCTTCAAAGCTGAACCATGAACTGAAGAATCAAACAAAGTGCCGTATAATGTATTTCAGTGGTGTTTTTAACTTATGTTGATATGTTTGACATTTTTAGTTTTTTTTTTTCACTAAATTTTCAACATGGCCTTTTGGGGACCCCACCTCATGAACACTGTCATGGTTGTTTCGTTACTCGGGCCAGGAAGGTGATTTCATGGTTGCTGCATGAAATCACCTTTGGATGTGGATTAAGGAATGATATCGTTATGTTAATGAGGCGTGGAGTCCTTAAAATGGCCATGTTGAAAATTCTAGTGAACAATTTCCTAAAAATGCCCAAGTTACATGAATTTGTTGAAATTTTTCTATGCACATGCTTAACTTTGATCATTTTTAATATTCTACTCTGAATTTTCAACATAACCATTTTTTCACACCACCTCACGAACAGTACAACTGTCATTTTTCACATCCTGCCTGAACTGTGTTTCCACACCTGTGGCACAGAATGGCATTTTGCTGCAGATTTAAACATTTTCACCTGTGGAGTTTATGAAGTGGGGCCATAAGAAGACTATGTTGAAAATTTGGAGTCAAAATATGGAAAAATGCCAAGGTTATGACAATTCATTGCAATTTCACTATGCCCACTTGTAACTATAGACATTTAAAATATTCTGACCCTAGATTTGCAACAAAGCCTTCTTATTACCCAATCTCATTTATGTCACAGCTGTCATTTTTCAAATCCTGTCCAAGGTGTGTTTTTTGCATACGTGGCATGGAATGGCATCACAGTTGTGCAGAATTATGTTTTGGCAGGGATTTGAAAATATTCTGTGCTGTCTACATGTTCTGGGGTAATTAGATGGCTATGGTGATTATTTGCTTATGCATATAAGAAGGGATGGATGCACAGGGTCCTTTGGACCCTGCGCTCCCACAGTAACATATAGAAAATCATGTAGCATTGGTCCCAGTGCTCCCACAGGGAGGTGAAGGTTAATTACAGTGTCTCTATGCTTATGGACAGATGAAGCACAGGGCTCTCCATAAACAACTATAGCTATGGTGATACTTTCACAAAAAGTAAGGAAATTTCCAATGCAGTGGTAGGGCTACCGCTCGTGGCACCAGTAATCCGGGTTCAGGAATGGACTTGGGCAGCTGGAGGACCAGCTGGAGGAGGAGGACTGATTGCCCAGTGGCTGCTCCTCCTCCGGGTGGGGTGGGATGCAAGTCCTGCTGCTATACCACCACATGGGTGACCACGAGAGGAGGTGAGGCAAGACAGCATACTGCAGGGTGGGAGGATGTCTGCCGAGCCAGAGCAACAGCACTATAAGACTTGCTGTGCCTAGTCTTCCTAGCATGCGGATGTCCTGAGGCAGGGGACCAGAAACTGGAAAAACCCTGCACCAGGCTCCTGTAGATGGGACCCGTCAACCCAAGAACACCCATAATCAGGATCTATAGAAGGGCCTGGCAAGGCCTCCCAATCCACACTTAAGGACTGGAGAGGTTGGGAGTCCTCTCTCCGCCCAAGAGGTAAACCAAGGCAGGATGGGGCAGGCTCACTGGTACCTGGAGGGAGGTACCTGGGTGGAAGTACGGGAGCGCACATGGCCTAGGGTTCCCCAAAGAAAGGAACCTGGTGCAGCGAGGAAGAAGGCATAAAGAAGAAATATAAAAAAAAATTAAAATAAAAAAAGGAAGGAAATTCATAGCAAAAAACTGTGTTAATGCCCCATTAGGGTTCCTTATGGTGATACTTTCACAAAAAGAAAGGAAATTCATGGCAAGCAACTGCCTTAATGCCCCATTAGGGTTCTAGTGACAAAAGTAGGGACATTCTAACTTAGGATTCCCAACCCTAAGACCCACCCCCACCCCAACCCCACCTTGCATGCATAAACAGGTGTAAGAGGTGTGCCTTGGCATCTGGAAATCCTAAAGGGGAGGTAGGGCTCAGGGCAGACTAGATGGATCTGTGATCCCCATCTGCCTTACATTTCTATGTTTCTATGTAATGCTCACTCCATTCTCTATTCTGTACCCATCTTAGCTTACTTAATCTTGGAATGGGGTGAGTATTAGTATTCACAACCCCAAGGCATACCCCACATACCTGTTCCTGCATGCAGGGTGGGGGTGGAGTCTTAGTGTTGGAAGCCAAGGTTAGGGGCTGGGTCTTAGAGTTGGGAATCCTAAGTTCGAATTTCCTTACTTTTGTCGCTAGAACCCTAATGGGGCATTAACATAGTTGTTTGTCATGAATTTCCTTTCTTTTTGTGAAAGTATCACCATAAGGAACCCTAATGGGGCATTAATGCAGTGTTTCGCCAAAAATATATATATTTTTATTTATTTTTTTAAATGTCTATTGTAACCTAGGAATAATTCCAAAACTCAAGCAACTAAGATTATCTGGACCCATCTTGAGAAAGGATAAATTATGTAGTATTTCCTTAAGGAAAGAATGCATTGGTGGGCCTGAGTGCTTTCAGAATGAGGTGCTTGCTTTATCGTCCTAGGCCACTGTTGCATCTTGTGCAAGGGCACATCTGTCACTATAGTGTAGTAACCTGAACAGGATCCATTTATCCTAGATATCCTTCAAAATAACATCCAGAACAGAACCAACTAACACACTTTCCCTCAAGGAAGAGAGAACAACTTGGGTCTCAAATCCTACTCAACCATCCAACGGTTGAGCCCCATGCCTTGTATAACCTTACCTGGTGAAGCAGACAGACATGCGCAATTCTTTTTACTGAGGCATCCCATAATGTGGAGGCCAAGGATACCAACTGCAAAATGCTCACCCCCTCCAAAGCATGGAAAGAGAAATCAGCCCAAGGCCAAAACATGCAAGTTTGAGGCTCTGGAAACAATAAGGAAATATAGAAGGCATGCCTATTTGCATCGTTAAAGGCAAGGTTCTTCTACATGCAGCAACCACTCGCTGGTTGTGTGAATCCGATTAAGGCAAAGCACCCTTCAAGGGAAAGAGGGCATTTAATTTTTCAATAAGTTCTTTGGTCTGCACTGGCTCAGTCCTGCTTAAAAATTGAACCCAGGAGTACAGCTCTGAAGGAAAACATTTGCTTGTAGTGGAGAAAAGTGCAGATAGGATGGAATTCCTCCACTGCCTCCATGGGCAGCACCCCTTTGAGCTATAAGGACCCATACGCCTCAGCTATCAGGTAGGAAAACAACTGGTATCAAACCAGTGAAGGAAATGAAAAAAACTTTCCACAGGCTCCTTCCTCTGATGCAGTAGCTCCCATTATCAGGATCCCCCCCTCCCTCCAAGATCCAGATATCCTCTTCCTGATCCTGTAGATGGCCAGGATTGGGGTCTGCCTGCATATCCAAAAACTGCAACCTTGTTCATGCTGCAGCACACCTGGACACGTGGGCACCATCTGACCTAATGAGCCCAGTTTGGTGTTGGGTATGTCTGATGGGATGTCCTGCAGGACATTGGGGCTCAAGAGCTCTCCTATGAGCAGAAATCTCAAAACATATGCAATTCTGCTTGCCACTGCCAACTGGTAAACCAGGTGTGCACTAGTCCCCAAGCTCAGAGGACCAACAGAGGGAGGGCTGAATGAGGCACATTATGCAATAAAAACACAAAAGGAGGTCCAAAGGAACCCATGGAAGGGGTTTCCATTACCCTTGCAGGTCTTGCATGTTTGGAAAAATGATATCTCCAATATGGTATGATGTCAAGATTAATTAGTTGACAAGGAATGGAAATAGGCTATTAATTTTCACTTCATAGACTTTTTCAAGTGGCTGCAGCCACTTACTGGTGGTAAAAGCCTGACTTCTGAGATGGCTCCAGAGCATCATGGTGAAGGAAACTTGCCCAGGGTCACACAGTATACAGGATAAGGCTATGGTAATCAGCCCTACATCTCTTAGATTCCCCCAAAAAATTCTGCCATATGCCATGGTGCTAGTATAAGAAAGCAAAATGCAGAGTGTGAAAATATTTTCATCTCAGTGGGCACACTGTCCTATAATTGTCTCTTCCCCCCCTTATAGTTACATTAATTCTTTAATTATAGGGCAACCCTTAGGTGACCTGGTCAGAGCAACACAGCATGCAGGGGAAGGCAATGTGTGAATCAACCCACATCCCCTGGATGTTCAATGTTCAATCGCATTATGCTTTTGCCGTGTCCCTCAGCATCATCTGTAAAAAGAGAGACACAATATATTTATATGCCCATCGTGGTAACTGCCACCACAGAAAAGGCTGCAATAAGCCATTTGCAATTTTGTCCTCCATGAGTACTATAGGACTCATAACAAAAACTTTAGCAGTGTTGCAAGTTGCTTCACTCACCCTAAGTGAGAGACTGTCCAAAGATCCTGTGCATCTGAAATTTGAAGGAAAAAAACACAAACGTTGTTACAAGGAGCGTGTCTTACACTAAGAGGGACAGAATGCATTATTGAGCTGGCGGTCAGTATGTCACAATGCTGTGCATGATGTCATAACTTAGGAGGAGGGAATGCACCACCAATGTACAAATGGTAGTGGAGCAGGAAAATGAAAAAGGCATACGCCCAGCTGCCAAACGACTGGTGGAATGGCAGGAAAACCCCCAAGGCTCAAGAGAGTAGAAGAAAAGCACACCGCTGGCCACTAGAGACCTAGAAATAACAAATCCATCCCTCCTCATAACTGTTGCAGAAACAGTGCCCCCAGAAAGCAACTGAAAACTATGTGCATACTCCTCAGTAGCTAACTGCAGAACTAGCCAATAAGGCTAAGCTGCTGAGGAGAATATTAAAGAGAAAATACCACCAAAAAATTACAATACTCCTGGAACAGCAACAATCAAAGCATTTTAAAAGTAAAATTTAAGACCTAAGGCTGTGGGGGGAGGAGATCGATGCACAAATAGCGAGAAAACCCCACGGAGACCCTAAACTACCTCAGGAACAGAAAATACACTTGCCTGTGGCACCTTTTCTCAGTTGTTTTTTAAATCAGAGACCTCAAGAACACCCTGAATTTAAATGGAAGAACATGGCCAAGGAGAACATCCAAGCAGAAGCAATAGAAGTGGGTAAAGCAGGTTAGTCAATTTGCAAGCCGCAGCTTAACAGGCACAATTTTAATTTAAGCATACTTCCTGTTACCAGGAAGCCCCAACCTGTTATTCAGAATTGCAGCCCCAGTTTGACAACTCAAAGTTCTTTCAAAGAAGCTTGAAGACATCTTTCCCCTTGCATTGCACAGCTAAAACTGGAGAGTTGCTTCTGTACAGAATTCTCATATGCCTAGCATTCTAAAACTTGGCTGTGTCATTTCCCTGGTAGGGTGCACTATACCCAAGTGTAATGATTACCACTGACAATGTGGAGTGCTACAGGAACACATTCTGACAATTGCTGGCAGTATGGCCTAGAAGTTAGAGTAACGAGCTGTAAATGAACTTGCTACATCCAGCAAACCTGGGTTTGATTCCTACAACCTCCACTGTGTGACTCTGAGCAAGTCACTTAACCTCCCAGTGCTCCCAGGTCACCCCAAAAACAGGCACTTGTGCCTAGTGTGCCTACCAGTTACCAAAGACTAAAATAAATAAAATAAAATAAAATGTATTTATATATTTGGAAACCGGGTTGGTGCTGATCGAAGACTTTTTCAGGCCGGCCGGGCAGAAGCTGGCTCATACAACATAAAAATACAGTGAGAGAGCAGCATGTATCATAAGGGAACAGTGGAGGTCAAGCTAACAGAGAAAACATAAGGTAAACAGTATCAGGTACATCAGTAATTGAGCAAACAAGGTATATAACATTTAGGTAAGTAGGATAAGGTTGCTCCATCATTCAACAAAAGGAATAGCAATAGTATTCAGGGTGGGAGTGGAAAGTGGAGCACTAGCAGTGGAGGGGATAAGGGTGAGCTGCAAGGGAGGTGAAGTCATGCTAGCGGCCTGTGGGCAGATGCAGGTCATGGAGGACAGAAAGTGCATTCTTAACATGGAATTTAGATTTAGAGGTGGGTCGGGGGAATGTAGGTAAGGACGAGAGGTCATTCCATAGTGAGGGTCCAGCTGCAGAGAAGGCTCTTAGGCCCATCCTCGTAGTTATGTTAGGGTGTTCTAGTTGAAGGTATGAAGACTTATTTAGATTGTGGCAGTAGGTTCTAGGCCAGATAAGAAGCGATAGTGGAGAGCAGGAGGGATTGTGCAAAGTATCAGCAATGGTCCGGGCCAGCAGGTAGGAGCGTCAGATTTGTGGAGGGAGACAGTTGAGGGACTGGTAAAGAGTGCAGTGGTGAATGATGAGAGGCGTGGAGGGCAAGGTGACATATATGACTGTAGGTGAGTATCCAGGTAGTTAAGGTTGTGGTAATGGAGGTGAGGAGCACAGCGGGCAGCCATAGTCAAGGAGGGGAAGGTGGGCTTCCACGGCGAGAGATGGTCGATCATGTGATGAGAGCCCTATTTTCTGCTTGATGTACCTGATCAGTGAGGCAATGTGACCAGTGTAGGTTAGCGATGGGTCCAGGATTATCCCCAGATACTTAAAGGCAAGAACAGTGTCAAGGGGAGATCCATCTAGGCATTTGGCAGTGAGAAGGCCACCATTGTGGGCTAGGACAGAGAGTTTTGGTTTGGAACCAGAAAGCATGGCCTTTGTTTTGGCAGCATTGACCAAGAGTTTGTTGGTGGAGAACCAACAATGTGCCTTGCAGAAATCATCGGTAAGAATGGTGGATAGAGAGGAGGGAGAGGGGTCACTGTGGTATAGTATTAAGTCATCAGCATACAGGAGTGATTTACAGGATAGACCCTCCAACAGGAGAGAGTTAATGAAGAGGAAAAGAGGTGGGGGCCAAGAACAGATCCTGGGGACACCCACAGAGACGAGCAGGGGAGGTGACACACCAAGGCAGACCATCTGTGTTCTGCCAGAGAGGTGAGTTAGTGAGCCAGGCAGTGGAAGCAGGGGGAAACCAAGGGCATTGAGTTTTTCTATCAGGATGCTGTTATTTACGAGGTTAAATGCCTTGGACAGATCAACAAACACTGCACCAGTTAGCTTCCCTTCATCCATATTCCTTAGCACATGGTCAGTGAAGAGGGCAATGGCCATGGTAGTGCTGTGCCCCTTCCAGAAACCATGTTGCCAAGGGTAAAGGAGATTATATTTAGAGATATGCTCTATAATTTGGTAGTTTACTGCCTTCTCTAGGAGCTTACCAAGATGTGACAGAATGGAGATAAACTGGCATTCAGATTGTGATGTTATAATACTTGATAAAAACACACTCAGTCTCCTCATTTTGACAGATTCCATCAAATCCTTAATGACAATCAGATTACTGTAATCTTGCCTGGAAGAAACAAATCATGATTGGCTAATGATGCAAGTATTGTAATCTGTTCAAACTTTAACTTTAACTCACTATACAGAGGTTGTCAACAGCTATAAAATCATACAATATTTTCAAGCATGCATAATAGGGTGGTGTCTGAATCTTCCAATAGTTATTTTACAAAAAAATGTTTACTAGAATTGGATGGTCCCGATAATAGGCATGACAAGGGATGTTGCAATCTTATACCCATTTTCCTCAATCTGTATCCATAAGGGAGCATTTTGAAATTTGATTGTAAAACCCGCTTGTCATAAACTACTTTCTGGGTCTTGGTCAGTGTTCTTGTTTCAATGAACCACTGCTTTTTGTTTCTAACTATGCATGGCTGCCTCATAATTATTTCCTCAGATGTCTGTGATGCTAAGTAATCATGCACCAGATCCTTCAAGCTTTCGGAATTAATGTGTTCACTATTAGCTAAATGAAGGGTAAAATCTTTCACTTTAATGACAATTCGTCCTCTGGACGGATGGTACCGATACATCTTGGGACCTGTAGACACAAACTCAGTAATGTGTTCATCTGGAGGAAGTTCACTAGTCAGTTCCCCTAAACAGTCACCTAGAGGGGAACTCCAGTCACCCAGTCTAGACACAAAAATGACTGAGTCGGTGTCATGAAATAGGCACCAGTCCTGTAACTTATCTAGCAGTTTGTAGAGTTCCAATCTGGTGCATGCTAAGGTGAAACCTGCTATGAATATGCTGATGTTATAATTTCAGAAGTGATCCTGGTATTTTCTACCATTGACATACTGTATCATCATCAGTAGACCAGCATGAGCAACACCATAGTGGGGGGACACATACTGAAGTTGTTCATCAGGGTCTGTTACTAAGCTTGCGTTGTGGCAAGACATGCCCTGTCAGCCAGATGGGCAAATCTTGCCATAAACAAAAGACCCTCATAGGATAGTGAGGTAGACTGGATTTTAAATGTTTTGACCTTCGTCTGATCTGAGAGGAACCAACTTGTCTGCCAGGAAACTGACAAATATTTATTTAATTAGTTAGTTTTGTTTACCAGGTGGGTGCTAGCCATAAAGATGACTGTTTTAGGCATGGCGCGGAGGTTACAGGGCAGACATTGCAGGTATAACAAACAGTAGATTACATTGAGATACATAAACAAGGTGTTGTGAAACATTAAACAATAGGCTAAGCAGCACAGGTAGTATACAGGGTGTTTTGAAAAACATTTAACAAGCTAAGCATTACAGGTGGTACACAGGGTGGTCCTGGTAGGATTACAGAGATTTTTACCGTCATAGCATGACACAAAACATACAGTAGCAAGAGTATTGCAGTAGTAGTCCTGAAAAATACAATTTAGAAAGTACAACAAAATAGATAAATACAAATGTGGTCAAATAGTGACAAGTGCAGGGGATAATGGGCAAGGGAATGGCAAGATTGTGAACAGCAGGGATAATAGCAGGTCAGGATAAGGAAAGGTAGAGTATAGGAAAGGAACTGGCAAAGAGAGAAAGGATAGCTGCAGGGGCTAGTGTCAGGGAGAGAGCAGAGAGAGCGAGAGAGAGAGAGAGAGAGAGAGAGAACTGGATAGGGCTGTACCACAAGGGCAGTATTCTGGAGAAAAGGTAAGAGCTTTGAGATGGGCAGGATCCCATCCCTCTTTTACTGGAAATTCTATCTTTCCAGAGTAGGTTGTAGGAGGGAATAGGGCACCGAGAATCTGGGACTGTGGGCTTCAACCAAGTTTCAGTCAAACACAGGATGTCAGGCTTGTATAGGGAGACCCAAGCCTCTTGTTCAGGAAAGTTGTGCTCTAGGCTCTTAATGTTGTGGTGGACAATAAGGATGCCTTCAGTACAGTGTAGTAGAGCATCCAAGTGGGATTGGTAGCAAGTAGGGCCAGGGTTAGTTTCAATGTTGCCAGAGAGCAAGATGACCAGTAGCAGGAGGTACCAGAGCTTCCAATGGTAAAAAGAGGATAGAATCAGGTGGCATAGGAAGCATTTCTTAGTATCCGATACAGTGTGGTAGATCATGCCTTTAATTATTAAAAGAGGTGTCAAGTCTTGTGGTAGTTCATGGAGGCAGAGGAGACTGGAGAAATGAAAATCATTCAGAGGTGGCATAATTATGGTCCCTTTTGCTTCTGTACTGAATATTCTGTGAGCAGACAAGTGGATCATGAGTGACACAATGACTAGAAAGAGTAGGTGCTTAGATCGGTCCATGGCACTAGTTCCCATCACACAATGTAGGAGGCCTAGTTGTAAGTCAGCAGGGGTGAGGAAGGTACTTGGCAGTTTGTGTAGTGTCACAAGAAAGAAGCACAGTTGAAGTGATGGGGCCTTTGACCAATCAGCAGTCAGGCACTTCCTGTTCAAAGTTCTGGATGGCTTGAGCAGCGGCTAGGAGCCAAAGATGTACCTGGGGAGTAGTGGCTTTCAGTCAGCCAAACCAGTGGAATGACTCAAGGGTCTGCCCGTGGCAGACAGAGCTTGTCTGGATGGATGTTTGCTTGGGCGGCAGGTGCCTTTTCTTGTTGTTTGTCTTTGGAGAGCATAGGACCAGCCTGTAAATCAAGCATGGTCCACAGTGCTCAAGCTCCCGAAGGTGGTTCCCTGGTACGTGGGAGCAGAAGTGGAGTCGGCAGTCCAGCAGCCCCAATATAAGGGACCAATGGAAAAATAGGCACTTATTCATCTGACCACACAGTGTCTATATAAGGCAGGGTCCACCTAGGGTGAGTGGGGAGCTGGCGTGAAGCGCCAGTGGGGTAAGACTTTCAGCTGAACCAGCAAGGTGGCTCAAGACTGATACCTGGTGTGAGAGGCTTGGTCTGTGGTTTTCGTTGATTTTCTAGCCCTTCTCCACCAGTCTGGAAGTTGAGCAGGGGCAGGTGTTTAAGTCTTGCAGCTTTAAGAGGGTGAGCATGGTCCAGCCAGAGAAACAGTCGGAAACCATGGTTCATGCCAAGGGTATGGTCCTCAGAAAGAGCGGTGCCCAGAGTACACTGGAGCAGAAGAGGAAGGAGAAAATATTAGGTGTTGCACCTTTAACAGGAGAGACTGCTGTTGTTGCCCTCTAGTGGATTTGCAGTATAATTTGCAAATGGGAAAGTAGACACAAACAGGAGAGAGGTGGCCTTTCTTGCTTTACAAAAAATAAAGATTGTCTCAGGAGCTGCAGCACTGATAAGCATTTCTAATGAAGCAAGATAAAATGGAGACCAGCCGGACAGAAGTCAGTGAGACTGAGAACCTCCAATCAGAGTGTTGGTGTACTGAAAATTCAAAATGTCCAAAGGTGCCAACCACCAATGTACCAGAGGGGGTATACAGCTTTCCGACCTGCAGCTCGAGGTGAACCAGCAGAGTGTGGTTCAGCACAGGCTGGGCAAGTGGATCCTAATTTGTCTGTTTCTGTAGATTGCTGGACCCTGCAATGAACCAGAGTGCGGAGGATCCTAGGCAGCGGTTAAGGCAAGGGAAGAAGTCATGCAGTCTGCCGATTAACAGGAGCAGGACCACAGGTCACTTCCCAGGGCAGGCTTGTAGCTTATCCCTTGGCGATGAGGTCTGAGCCCCAGTTGGGCATGGCACACCTGAGGTATTATGCGGCTTTCCGACCCACAGTTCCAGGCGAGCCACCAGATCATGGTTCAGTACAGGCTGGGCTAGTGGGTTCTAATTCATCTGTTTCTGTAGATTGCTGGATCCTGCAATGAACCAGAGTTTGGAGGATACCTTCTGGAGGAGGTTGTGGAGTCAAAATCAGTGGTGGAATTCAAGCATGCATGGGACAGTCATAAGGCAATTCTGGGGGGTGGGGGTAAGAAGAAGTAGGCTGCTGGTTAACTAGGATCTGCAGCTTATCCAGTAGTTAGGAAATGGGCAGACTGGGTGGGCCAAGCGGTCCTTATCTGCCATCAAATTCTATGTTTCTATACCAGGCAGCAGTTATGGCGGGGAAGAAGCTGCCCAGTCTGCTGATTAGCAGGAGCAGGATGGTAGGTCACTTCCAGGGCAGGCTTGTAGCTTCTTTTCTGGCAGTGAGGTCCAAGCCCTGTCAGGCATGGCATACCTAAGGGGGTATATGACTTTCCAACCCACAGCTCCAGGTGAACCACCAGAGTGTGGTTCAGTACAGGCTGGGTAAGTGGATCCTAATTTGGCTGTTTCTGTAGATTGCTGGACCCTGCAATGAACCAGAGTGCAGAGAATACCAGGCAGCAGTTACAGCAGGGGAAAGAAGCCATACAGTATTTGTCAAAAGTTTTGGGGGTAGCTGATAAGAGTATTTTCCTGGTTAACTAACTGAGGGAAGCCAAAGTAATAAACCTCTTAAGGATATGGACAGAAGCTACTCCCTGTTTTAAAGTTCAAAGCACGGGATGTGTTGAACAGGATTTTGTAAAGTAGCCATTCTCTACAGGACACTGTGAATTAGTTTACAGAGTGTTATACTAAGACATCAAAGTTTTAATTCTGAAGTCATGTTCATGGTTATCAATATCTGCCGGAAATTGTGATGTCAGAACCTTAGTAAAACTTTTGGACAGCACAAGAGAGGCATCTACTGAACTAAAAGTTAAGACTTACAGAATGCCTAGGATCTCAGGTATATAGATGGTCCACAGAGCTGTTTGAAACACATTCTCCTCCAGACACTCTGCTTGACACACTCTTCAGTTGGACACTCTCCTTGACACACACAGGAGCCAAACTGCTATAACCGGTGTGGCTACATGGACTTTGAAATCTTCATACTTAGGTAGAGACTTGGTTAACCAGTATTATGCATTTTATTCTGTATACTTTACTGAGTTTATTTATTGTACTGTAACCTAAGTTAGTATATGTCCCTCTTTAGTTGTAACTATATTTATGTATTTTAGTAAAATCTTTGCTTTTTATAAATAAATTCTGCCTGTGAGTTTCCTTATATTGTATGTGTAACTGTAAAAGGTTTATTAAAAATCTGTGGCAACTGTTAAATGCTTAGAGGGGTTACCAATAGCAATCAAATTGAAAAGGGTCTGATAAAGGGAATCTGGAAGGATAGGGAGAATACCAGAGTCACATACAAATCTGCGGGGACTGTGAACTAGGCTGTTGCATGTCCTGTAGGGCAAAGGCTAAGTCAGATGTTGCACCGCTACCCCAAAGACAGTGTATCACCTGAGTCTTTCTCCTTTGTGTAATAGACAAGAAAAATGTTCATATTTGGCCACAAGACTCGAGATTATTATTGTCCCCTGATCCAAAGTAAAGAGGGACGCTCTGGGACCTCATGGTGAATGTTCCATTGTAAACCCAGTGAACACTCTGGAAGGACACAAGGTGGGTATCCCTGTTTTCTCCTCCCTGTCACAGATTCCACTTAGGGGTGGGCACTGTGAGCTCAGTGGACCTTGACCCTCAGGAGTGAGTTTTTGGCAGTGGTCAGTAAATTAGGCCTCTGGCCAAATTTTCCTCAGTGAGAGTTTAAAAACAGTTTAGACATACGTCTCTTTGTAGGGTTAACAGCTATGTCACCAGGATTCAGGTGTATATTTTCTCTTCAAAATACTGCTGTATGTACTGATTTCACCTGCTTCTTTTATCCATATAGGAAGCCAGATGCCTCTTGCTTCTCTTTCAAATGTATCTTAATGTATTCTGCAAGAACTCTGTTAAGGACTCCCTAAAATGCCACACATTATAAATTTTTACTATTTTGTACCCTTGTTCCACTGCCAGATTTAGCTCCATAGTACAGTAGGTGGCAGTCAGCACTGTGTGTGCATGATGTTGTCTGAGCTTTACCTTCAGCACATGCATGTCATAACGTAAACACAAGGTTTTTCCAATCCTGGTTGGCAGTTCTGGAAAGAGAAACCTCTAGGGGGTAAAATGTTTACTTTTGCCAAACCAAAGTTCTGAGTGAGGTGACAAAGTTCTCATAAATGATAACAGGATGACTAACAGAATATAGTTTTTAAAGCTAGTTAAATCGTAATAGCAGATTTTCTCTTCAGACTGCATCTTACAGTACAGGCAGCTGGCATTTGCCCTCTACCCAAACAGTGACTCCTTAGGATCAAGGGGTTGTAGATGCCTGCCCTCAAGAAATCATTCAGCTCCTGATCTGTAGCCAACATTTCTTTCCACGTGCCCCACAGTACTCTAACAGCAAACCCCTTGTTTTTTTAGAAAATGTATTTGTGTCTGGTCTGATTGAATAAGTGTCCAAACCTAGTCCCCATCATGGTTTTTCAACAGCAGATGTTGTAGGTTGTGAAAAAGCACCACTGAATTCAAAGGCTGGGGATACCTGCCACATGGCATAATTATGCAGAAAATAGGGACCTACTTTAAAATCTCCAGCCCACAGAGCATACTGAATAGAAATGTTTTCTTTCTCAGCTACTCAATGTACATTAAGAAAAAATTACTCACCATAGTAATACTGTTTCTACCAAGGTGTCCTTTAGCATCAGTAACAATAGCAGTAAGATAAGTTGAGTTGCCTCAGAGGGGGATATTATGGTAATGAGTATAATGAATTAGCCAATCAGAGAAAAGTCAGAGGGTGTGCTGAGTGGAGCCTGCCAGAGGGCACCAGAATTTTTCTGGAGGAAAAACGGGAACATGCCCATTTTTTGGTGAACCAATAGGATTTTAAAAATCATGCAGCAGCATGAAGAATGCGTAACTGAAAAACATATAACTTTGCTTTAAATGTAATTCAAAAGATCAGGAACAAACTTGATAACAGTAAGGAGCTGTGTCCCCTTCATATAGGTTATTTGGGGAGGAAGGGTGGAGTCTTACTGGTGCTAGAGGACACCTTGAAAGAAACAATATTACTATAATGAGTCATTTTTATTCTCACCCCAGGGGTCCTTTAGCATCCTGAACCTGGATTGGACCTGTGAGTCAGCTGAAAGCTGAGAGACAGGAGGTCCAGGCAGATAAAATAGCAAGGGCATTACCACTATTTTCTCTGCTACCTATATGTAACATTACTTTTAAATATTGTGGCTGCAGTATCAGGGGTACTTACTGAGCAGCACAGAAAGCATTTCCAGGTTCTGTAGTTCTACACTGATCCAACTGGAACTACAGAGTCACTGTAGTGGTGTAGTTTTTAAAGTACTATCTAACAAAAGACATTTTTAGGGACTTAAACATCCATTAGAGGGAAACCTTTATTGAATTTTTATGTTTGGCACTGTTTGGGAGGACTTAGGTTGTGTGTCCATACAGACCACTTCCTGGTCGCAAGGGCTAAAAAGGAAAAAGTGAGCGAGCACAGTGAGCTCAAGTGTTTAGCGGGTTTGTGTGGCAATACAGGTCAAGTAGCTGTTTTCAATGAACTCTACTAATAAGTGCATTCTGCAGGGTTGATACTACAAGATAAGACACTCCCCTGTTATGTCAGGTATGGACAGGCTTATAGTTGCCCTGAAATCAGGAGAGCTGGACATCGGATGCATAACTTGCAGAAATTTTAGTGTTGGGGGACGCACAGGCTTACTAGGCTATACATGCTAACAGTGTATAGAGTTAAGGGAGTTGAAAGCCAAGGTACTAGGCCTGGAATTGAAACTGAAATGTAATCAACAAGCATTTGTCAATGCCGAATGTTGCTTGCTTCTATGTGCTGTTTAGGTATTTGTAAGTCATTGGAGTGTAAATATTGAAAATTTGCGAACTTACGAGCGTGCGTAGGAACTGCGCAACGCACGCTCGTAAAACAGTCATTTTTAAGATTTTTTTCACCAAATTTTCAACATAGCCATTTTAAGACCTCTGGTCATGAACAGTGTCACTGTGATTTTGTTAATGTGTCCCATACATTGAGTTTGCACACCGACTGCGCCATTGTGCGCTACATGGGCGGAAACACGTTTTGGGCAGGATGTGAAAAATGACAGCTGTACTGCTCATAAGGAGGTGTGGTAAAATGGCAATTTTGAAAATCTGGAGTGGAAATATTGAAAATTCTGAAACCCTCTGACGTGCGTGGAACACAATGCAACTTTTACTCATTAAAACAGTCATTTTAGGAATTCTTTCACCAAATTTTCAACATTGCCATTTTAAGATCTCTGCTCATGAACAGTGACACTGTGATTTTCTTAATATGTCCCATACACTGAGTTAAGCACAACGACTGCGACCCATTGTGCGCGCCATGATACGGAAACACATTTTGGGTGAGATGTGAAAATGACAGCTCTACTGCTCATAAGAAGGTGTGGTAAAATGGCAATGTTGAAAATCTGGAGTAAGATATTGAAATTTCGCGAATTCACGAGGCTTTGCGTAGGAACTGCATAGCCTTTCGTAAAACACAGTCATTTTGGAATTTTGGCGCAAATTTTCAACATGGGGTTTAGACCCCCTTCTCATGAATGATGTCACTGTCATGGTGGTATTCAGGCCCAAAGGTGATTTCTGAGTCACTGCACAAAATCACCCTTTGGGCCCGAATAACGCCATGATGACAGTGACATCATTCATGAGAAGGTCCCAAAACCCCTGTTGAAAATTGGTGCAAAAATTCCCAAAATGGCTGAGATATGCACAAAGTTGAAAGCCCCTATCTAGCCCATTATACAGCTTACCAGCATTTCCTCAGTTCATGTCAGCTTTGAAGAGTGCAGACGGTTCCCGGTCCACCAAAGATCATCGCACAGAGTCCAGAGGTAAGTATGGGGTGAGGGGTGTGGGGAGGCTGGGTGCGCAGTGGTGGGTCGCAGGTTGTGGGAGAGGGTTGGGAGGCGCACGGCAGGACGTTTTGTCTTACAGGTAAAAAAAATAGCGTGGGACGTGTTGCCACGCTGGGGTGGGCTCCCAGTGTGGCACAAGGATGTTGGGGGGGCATTCAGCCAATGGGGGATTGGGCACCCTCATCGGCAAAAGGAGTGATTGCCATGCTGGGGTGGGGTCCCAGTGTGGCACCAACTACTGGGGGGGGGGAGAGAGATGACGCAGCTCAGCTGACGGGGATTGGGCACTCCATCGGCTATACAGTGCGTGCGGGGGCGCACATGCCTGTGAGTGGGAGGGAGCTGCATGTGAGCAGCTTCTTATCACTGCTCACTCAAGCGTAGCTCCCCCTTTCAACTGTATGCCACTGCATTTTGGAGCGTGTCATAGACAGCTCCAAAGTGCATTGGCTTACAGGGGCCGCGCCTGCCAGCACACTGCCTGAATTGGAGGAGGAGGTGACACACCTCCGAAATCTCCGATGATGGCACTATGTTTCTTGCACATGCGTGCAAGCAACATAAAAACAAGTGGAACAGGGTGCCATGGCACGTGAGAATGCTCTAGGCAAGGACAAAGGGGACAAACAAAAATGGGATAGAGATTTTACGGAAAGTGAGTGGGAAGTACAAGACAATAAAAGTAGGAAAAAGAAAGGGAGAAGGGCCATGTCATTTGATCTACCCCTAGGCAACTCTTCTGAACCACTCACAGAAGGGGCAGAAACTGACATGCAGGCAAAAGAAGGGACATATGAGACATGCCACTGGTTTAGAAACAATACAAGGGATAAAAGGCACTGGAAAAGTGTCTGACATAGTAGTTACAGGGTGTGATGATATTAGAAGTCAAAATAAAGCAAACATTGATAACATTTTGGGAAGTTTGGAGTTCCAACAAGAGGGAGGAAAAATACAACGTTGTCCTGCAAACCCTTCTTTCCCACCAAGAATCACACTGTAGTACCAGAGGTACATATACCAATGACTGTATCAGAGGGAGCCCTTGAAAATGACATGGATGTAGATACTGAACAAGACTATTATTAAAGCACAGAGTGCATATAGTAGGTGACTGCATCACAAGATACACTGATGCTTACACTACAGAGGGGCTTAAGGAACAAGTGATAAGCATATATCTCCCTGGAGCTAAACTAGCTGACATACATGAGTTATTGCCTAAAATAGTAAAACAAGCAAATTACAAACAATTTATTATTTTTCATGCAGGGACAAATGACATCAAAAACACAAGGGAAGATTTGATGCAACTAAAAGTTCTAGAATTAAATAAACAAGTTAGAGAACTAAATGGCACTTTAGTTGTATCTGAAATATTACCAGTGCCCAGGGCAAACGTAAGATGTAATGAAAAGATACATAGAGTTAATAACTGGATTAGAAGATGGTGCCTGCTTGAAGGACTAACTTGTATTAAGACCTGAGAGATCTTTGAAGACAATAGGTCACTTTTTTGTAAAGATGGTCTACACCTAAGCAGGAATGATTCTAAGAAATTAGGCATGATGTTCCATGACCAAATACAGGTATATTTAAACTACTCCCCAAGGGGTGACAGGTAAATGAGAAGTCCCATAAACTAGCAGTTGTGGAAAGATTAATAAGGACAATGAAGTAAGTTTGTCACACAATTAGCTTAAATCTCTATTGATAAACACCAGGGCCAGATATTCAAACTGCACCCAAAAAGTGGGCAACAGCAGGAACAGCGCCGTTAATTGTGCATGTGCAGCACAGCGATATTCAAACATGGAGCAAGACAAGTGCGCCAAGCAGCCAACATCTGAATATCACACAACCACAGCATAACGCATACCAGGAAGGGAAGCTGAGCGAGATGATGTGCCAAAGCGCAACAAAGGCGGCCCAGCTGAGCAGTCCAGAGGCGCCACAGCACAAGCAAAGAGACCCCCAGTAGCACAGCAATGGAACTGCACAACCAGGGAGTTAGGCAGAGGCCCACCACCCATGCCACAGATGGGCACAGGGACACACTGCAGAACCAACAATGTACCCCCACACCCCAAGCACAGCAAAACTGGGGGAGGGATGGAACAGCCACCCGACCATGGGGACAAGCAAAGAAAGCACATCCTAGCCGTGTCACTGCAGCACACCCACTGGCAAGCTGAGACTGCCACACAAAGGGGGCAGACCACCCCAGTGTCCAGCAGCCCCCCATGTGCACAGCACTCCCAGCACTGTGACCCCAAGACACCACCCATGTGCAGTGACCAGCACTGCAGGAATCCCCAGGCCCCCCAGCACACTGCAACCCCGTGAACCACAGAACTATACCAGCCAAACCCACCATGAGCACCCAGTAGTGGGTGGCAGCACACAGCAATACTGACTGGAAGCCACACCCACACCAGAGACACCACCCCACACACACATGCACACACATACCCATGACCATACCAACCCAGATGCCATGCACACCACTGCACCTGATCACCTATAGCCAGCTGCAAATCAGAGACCACCACAGTTTTCATATCAAAATATAAATGTAATGCTGAAGATGAACAACAAGAACAACAAACAACTATCAACATATTTATAAAGCAGGGGTGGGGGTATGGGTATGAGGTAGGGGTGGGTAAGGGACAGGGGTGAACAACCGGGAGAGGGAAGGTGGGGTGTGCTGTCCTTCAGCTAGCGCCTGCCAGCCTGCCCTCCTCCTGTCTGGTGCTGTGCCTGTGGCCTCCGCCGGCACCGCATCCCATGCCACTGCAAATCCTGTAGAATGGTGTGGCTGTCAATGGCCACCTGAGTGAGCCTCTGTAGTCCCTGCTCAATACGTCTCAGGATCCGGATACCTAGAACAAGGGATCAGAGTCAATAGTTGTGACTGTCCACATCCCTGAATCCCACCCATCATGCATGGCATACAGCCAAGTGCCTCACTCCTGTGATGGACTGCACCCACCTACAGTGACCATGCACAAGACATGCCCAACCAGGCAGCAACAGCCATGTGTACCACTGCACACACACACACCGCCCATGTCCATCACAGCACAACCAAGGCTGCTCAGTGACATGGCTCTGTGGTGGGATGGCAGTGCCACAGCCATGTGCCCAGTGCATGCATGGACCACCAGTGACACACACACACACACACATGCAGTGCCACTGGGCAGTGATGACTGTCACATGTTGCATGCATGGTAGTGTCATCCATGGAAGGTGGCTGTGCCCCCCCAGCATGCACTAGCATCCATGATGTAATGACACTCACCTTCACCAAGCTGCTGCTGCAGGTGCTGCTGTGGCTGTGGCTGCTGCTGCTGTGGTTGCTGCTGCAGCTGTGGCACAACTCCTCCACCAGCCACCCTGGCACCACCATCCCAGGCCTCAGCCTGTGCCCGCCTCCACTCCTCCATGGCTGTGGGAGACAAATGAAGAGAAACACATCAGTGAGATCCCAAAGCAGACAGCCCCTTGCCCCATTGAGTGTGCCTGCCCACACAACCAGACCCAAACAGCACACACACCTGCAAACACATTCACAGCAAACCATAGCCAAACCTACCCCCATGCGGAGGTCACATTACACAGTGTCACCCATGTGAACAATACCGGTGCATACACAGCACACCCACCTGGCCTAGGCACAATGCCCCTCCTGGCACGAGACCTGAGGTGCTCCAGCAGAGCATGCTCCCTCCTCCGCAGGTCACTGTAGTGGTACCTGCACTGCTCAGGAGTCCTCCTCCACCCAGTGGCCTGCTCCAGGGCAGCAGCCACCTGCTACCACACATGAGAGCATGCCACCTGCAGGGGCACTCCCCCAAACAGTGTGCCATGGTGAGGCTCCACCACAGCCACCAGGTTTGCAACCTCCAAGGCCCCCCACAGTGGAGCTCTCCTGCGTGCCATTTCCAATTTGTACAGTGGCAATATGGCGCTCTGCAGTGCGGCAACCCCACGTGAAAATGTTGTGCAATAGAACTCCATCAGTCCCTATCGCGCTGTTCGTACAGCACCATCGGTCCCCATCGTGCTGTCACCGAACAGCGCGATAGAGCCATACACATGCCAGACGTACACTGCCAGGGTGCAAAGGTCAGGCACAAGGTCAGGGGTCAGTGGCGCAAGGCCACGAACAGCGCCATCAGATGTCTACACATCCTGCGCGAATGGTCACCTGCATGCCAGTGTCACAGTGGACTATTGCGCAGTTGTGCCACAGTGCCATTTGGTGCCCAGTGCTGTAGCGCCACTGGCACAATGGTGGCCATGTCCTGAATTGCTGATCGTGCACAGCACATCATCAGCATGGCAGATGCCTGCGTAAGCTACCTGGGCATGCGCAATGCAGTGTACTACACAGTCACAGAAATGCGCCATTGGCTCAGCTGGCTCAACCGTATTGCACAAAGCGCAATGGCACGATATTCAGCCAACACATGCAAATCATCTGATCAGCCATTCAAAGGTGCAGTGGTGCGATCTGCATGTCATTAAAGTTTAGCCACTCCTAATTTGCATGCATTGCGCTATAAATACGCGACATTGCGCTGCGCTTGCCAGATTCGGTTACTGCAGGTGAGAGGTGAGTTGCATGCTGTGTGATGTTCTGGCCAATGGTCATGGGATAACGCTGTAGACTGCACAGTGACAGGTGTCCACTTCCACCCATACAGACCGACATGACCGAGCAGAGCCAAGGTGAGGGTGAGGATGGTGGGCAAAGGAGGAGGCCCAATTTCACCAAGGCAGAGACAGATGCCCTCTTCCAGGCCTACCTGGAAGAGGAGCCACTACTGAGTGGATGGCGGGGCACCCCTCAGGCCCATGTGGCTGCAAGGGAGGGGGTAGCTTGGGCAGTGAACCTGCACAGAAGCCACCAGCGCTCCGTGCAGGAATGCAAAAAGAAGATGGGGACAGACTGCAGAAGGGTGAAGGAGAAGGTGACAGCCCTCAAGGTGGCATGCGCTGGCACAGGCGGGGGCCAGCCAGCGGTGGTGGAGCTGACCCCGGCTGAGGACCGACTGGCTGCATCAATGCAGCGGAGTGCTATAGAGGGTGTACCAGGAGGTGGATTCCAGACAGGTGGAAGCCCATCACTGCATGGTATGACATGATGGTGGTGTTTGGGGAGTGGGGTTGATCACATGCATTAACATGTCCTCACTTTCTGTTACAGATCCAGTTCATCTGCAGGGGATGGTGGTGGTGGGACCATGCAGTGAGGAAGACCTGCCAGAGTTGGATGAGGGTCTATCCACCTCTGTCACCAGCCAGCATGCACTGCACCAGCATGCACGCCTGGCTGGCACCTCTGTTGTCAGTGAGTCAGGTGTGGGGGGTGCACAGCCTGTGTCTCAGCAGTCTGGCATGGCAAGTGCCATGCACGCAGTGGCTGTGGCTGTTGCACATACCTGCACCATTGGTGATGCAAGGACTGCAATGGGCAGTGACACGTGTGTGACCCATGACGGACACACAGCAGGCCAGCACGTGTCCCTGGACCTAGCTGATTCCAACATGTGTGCCAGCTCGTCAGCACAGTCCCAGGCTGTGCCTGGCAGCACCAGTGGCTGTGCAGGTCTCTGGCACTGTTGTGGCCACAGCAGTGGAATGAGTGGTCCCTGGGGCACAGCAGTTGGAGGGGCAGCAGCAGCAGTCACCCACCAGGTCTGGGGGTACAGGGTCCAGCGGTGGCACATGCACACCGCCTGTTGATATGCCCATCCCTGGTCCTGGTGAACAGTGCCCACCCTCAAGGGGTGTTGAGCATCAGGACCTTCCATACCCTGGGGGACAGGATACCAATGTGGCACAGGACCCATTTGATGAGCACACCTGCCTGCTGCGGGAATCAGTACAGCAGCAGGGGTGGGTTGCAACATCCGTGGAGGCACTGTGCGTGGCTGTGGAGCGGCACAGCAGGGACAATGCTTTGATCCTTGCAGAGATGGTCCAAATGTGGATGGACGTGACCGCCGCCATTGACAGGCAGACCCAGGCATTGGTCACTGTCGTGGCTGCATTGGACACACAGTCAGGTACCCCTGTACCGCGCACCCCACACAGTAAGCTCTCCACTCCCCATTCCCAGCATCGTGCGACACCCAGCCTGCCGATGCCGGGTTCTGCTGTGGCCATCCCGAGCACCCTTGGTGCAGGTATGTTTGGCATGCTGCAGACCCCTGTGCGGACAAGGTCACGATCACGCAGTGGGACCCCTGGTGGTCCATCGGTGCCACCCCATGTGGCCCATGCTCAGCCTGCCAGTGCTGCTGGGTCATGGCGGGGCTGCCCATGCATCCAAGGTGGCCATGGCACAGTGCAATATGACTGACCTGTCTCCCAGTGTAGGCCCTGTCTGGTGTTGCCCTGTGTGCAATGTGTGTCATGGTGGGCAGTGAACTGGTGGGTGCCCTGCCCAACATGCCGACACACGAACCATCTGCACACCCACCCGACTGCTCTCCACAGGTGCATGTGCATGATGATGCCTGCATTGTACTGTACACCAAGGCGCAAGGGTGCCCAGCATCTGACACACGTACTTGGACAGTACAGGTGGTGGGGGTGGTCTGTGGCTCTGTGTGTTTGACATGTCTGTTCCTGCTCTGCTGTGTACCTGCCCATGTATGCTTTGTGCCTGGTGTGTGTGTGTGTCCATATGACTGTTCACCCCTCCCTGATGGTGTGTTCATGTGCCTGGACCCTTCCACTCCCCTTGCCGTCATGCACCCCTGGTGTGTTACCCTGTGTGCCTGTGGGTTGCGCCTGGACAGTGTTGGTTGCACATGGCCCCTTGACTTACCTGTGTTGTGCAAAATGCTCCTCCGTGATGGTGTCCCAGTGCAGCTGGGCCTGCCGGATCAGTCGGGGGTCCTGCCATCCAAGGGGGGGCTGCTCATTGCCATCATCACCGGCGTCACTGGCTTCCCCATCGCTGTCCCCCTCCTCGACCTGTATGGCTATCCCACAGTCTTTGGCCATGTTGTGCAGGAGGTAGGCCAGGAATATCCCACAGGCCTTTGAGGGCTGTACTGTAGGGCACACCGGAGGTGTCTAGGCATCAGAAGCGTGCCTGAGCATCCCAAACACCCGCCAATGATGTTGCGTGGTGGTGGTATGTGCCTCATTATAGCGCGCGGCCATGGGGCGCCTGCACGGTGTGAGCAGCCAGGGATGGAGGGTATCTGCTGTCACCTGTGTGAGATAGTGGAGATAAGTATCATGTTCAGGTCCATATTGCCCATATCCCTGTGTGCCACTACCATGGCACCTGTGGCATTCCCACCCTTGCCCCAAGTATGCAATTCCTACATGCATATTCACTCACTAGATGGCCTGTGGGGATGTCCTCACTCTCAAATCAATGGCACAGTGTGGACTGATACCATATGAAGGCATCATGTGCTCCACCAGGGTGTGTGGCACAGATATTGATTATGCGCCCACTGGCATCACACACCACCTGGCAGTTGACACTGGAAAAGCCCTTCCTGTTCCTGTATGCAGCCCCATCGGGGCCAGGTGGTGTGCAAATAGCCACATGGGTGCAGTCTATGGCCCCTAGCACACCAGGCATATGTACTACCCTGTGGAATGCCTGCATGTTTGCTGTACGTTCTGCCACGGTGCTGGGGAAATGGATGTACTCTGCAGCATGTGGCAGCAGTGCACGAGGAATTGGGTGAGGATGCATGATGTGGCCAACTGTGTTATGCCTGTGGTGTCCCCTGTCGGCCTCTGGAAGGTGCCCGTGGCGAGCAGGCACATGCAGGCTGTTACCTTTGTCTCCACTGACAAAACATGACTCCGTCGTGAGGGTGCCTGCATCACATCACTGCACAGCTCACAGAGCCGCCTCAGTATTGCCCCATTCAGGTGATACTGGCCCACAATCTCTACGTCTGAATACAGCTTAAAGCTGATGTGGGCACAGTACTGCCTGTTGGGGGCATACCGCCGACGGGCCCTTCCACAGCCACGTCCCCCTGCAGCATGCCTTCTCACCCCCCTCATTACAGCTTCTATGTGGATGCTGGCACTGTCCATCTCCCTGGTTTGTGTCCCCCCCTGCTGTTGTTGATATGTTACCCCCACTGTCCTGACTGCTACCTCCACTGCACCGGGTACACCTACTGGCCTCTGCAGTCTGTGGCCCCTTACACCTCCCTTGTCTCTCTTTCTCTCCTGCACTCCCAGGCCTGCACTCTTTGCCACTGTCTCCCACTTTCTCCCTGCCTCATGTGGCTTCCCTGTAGCATTCTTGTGCCTCTTCCTTGAGCCTTTTATTTTGACTCATTTCCGCTGTGACGCACCTTCCGGCTGATCTGCTGTTGCGCATTGCGCAAGTCTTTAAATATCGCATTGCGCTCTTTATGCATGGGTCCACCCCCTTCGGTTGCGCATGCCTTCATTTGCATTGCACTGTTGCTCAGCCTGTTTTCAGTGGCGCAACTGCCTCCTGCTGAATATCGCAGAATGGCGCATCGATTTCATGCGATGGTCAACCCTAATAGCATGGCGAACCCTTTGAATATCCCACTCCAGGAGTATAAAAACAAAATTGCTGAATTAAGGTTTACTTAAGAACTGAAAAATGAGTATCTGTGGAATTACTGAGACCTGGCCTAGGAGGATGATAGTCCTGATAACATAGAAGGTTTTGAATTTTACATAAACCAAGGACAAATAGGATTGGAATGGGTCTATTATTATATATAGCCACTAAGCTGAAAGCTCAGTTCATGGAGCAAATACGCACTTCTTCAGGAGATGTGGAGCAACTATGGGTTAAAATAAAAGTTCATAATAGATCACTAAGGATAGGAGTTTGTTACAGATCTCCTAGACACTGCAAATGAAAACACTAATTTCCTAGATGTACTGTATAGTATGATACTGGAACATACTGTAATGATTGGAGACTTTGATCATCCCACAATCTGCTGAGAAACTCTGGTAGGGAAAACCCAGTTTGAAAATAGGTTCCTGGACATCTTTTTGAGCAAAGAGCTTGTTCAACTAGTAACTAAGGGTACTAGAGGAAAACGTATATTAGATTTGGTACTAACATACCTGGGTGACTCAGTCAAGGATGTTCAAATCATTCAGCCCTTGGCAACAAGTGACCACAATATGGTCAAATTTTCCACTTCTGGGATTAAAACTAGTTGTAAGGGAAATACAAAATAAAACTCTCTGGTAGGGCTAACTATGTGAACTTTAAGTAAGTCCTCACCTCAATTGATTAGAAAAAGGAACTGGATGGTTTGGCCCCACAGAAAGTTTCAATAGGTTAAATATTGCCATACAAAGTTGTATCACAAATCATGTGCCAGAATGATTAAATATAACAACAGGGATAGGATATCAAAGTGGTTTAACAGGCATATTAGGGAATTAGTCAAATAAAATAAGGCATATAAGTAATTGAAGAGACAGAAAACTCAGAAGAGGATGTTAAAGTACAAGAAGGCATCTAAACTGTGCAAAAGAGCTATAAAGAAAGCTAGGACCCAGGCAGAACTTTGTTTAGCAACCAACAAAACTACTAACTGTAAACAATTTTACAGTTATATAGGGAGCCTCAGAAAGTCAAATAACCTGATAACAAATATTACAGTTGGTAATGAAGTTGTTGGCGATGAAGTTAAGATTGCAAATAGTTTTAATGACTATTTTTCCAATGTATATCAAACAGGTGATGAGATTAAGGAATTTATTGTCACAAAGTAAAGAGGTGTTTCTGAAATACCACCTATAACCATTGAACAGGTATATAAAATCCTGAAAAAGTTGAACAAATATAAGTCTGGGGGTTCAGATGGTATTAGTCCACTTTTCCTGTTTAACACAGCTGACGAATTAGCTGAACCGCTAGCAATCCTGTTTAATAAGTCTTTGAAGGAAAGTGTGGTCATAGAGGAATGGAAGGTGGTGCATATTACGCTGATACACAAAAAAGGTGACAGAACACAAGTTGCAAATTACAGACCAATCAGTATAACATCAATTATTGGAAAGATCTTAGAAGGCTATGTCAAAAGTTGTCTAGAGGACAATTTCAGGAAACGAGAATTGGTCGATATAACACAGCAAGGTTTTGCTACAGGAAGATCCAGTATTAGTAATCTAATGCACTTTTTTTGAACCTGTGAGTCTGGTCTTGGACCAGGGTCTCCCTGTAGACATTTTCTATCTTGACCATTCCAAGGCCTTTGATTTAGTATCGCATGGGATTTTGATGCAGGTCTTGCAGGGATATGGGATAAATTTGAATCTATGTAAATGGATAGCCTTGTGGCTGGAAAATAGACTGCAGAGAGTCCAGATAAGGGATTTCTTATCAGAGTGGGGAAAGGTGACTAGTGGGGTCCTCCAGGGGTCAGTTTTGGGGCAATAAAGAAAAGCCGCCCCAACGGCCGGGTGTGTGGTAGTGAGCAACAAATCAGCAAAACAGAAAACCCAGCACCACCCACTGCAGTCTAGGCAAATTGGGCCCACTTATAAAATACCAAACAAGCTGTAAAGCATATTAAAAAATTACTTTATTTATTACATTCATAATGAAAAGCAGCCAAACAGCATCTATAACCTTCTAAAAGGAGCTCACAATGAGACCCACCAACCTCCTACTGGTTTTACTTCAGAGTGGTTTTGGGACCCCTGTTATTTAACATACTGGTATCTTCTATGATGGTTACTGATGGTTTCTGGATTTATAAATATGCTGACGACATGAAAATTGGGATGGTAGTTGATGCCAAGTCGGCATGAGCATTACAAAATCAGATACTGATATGGAAACGTGGGCTATGACACATAAATTAAATTTCAACGAACAAAAATGCAGAGTGATGCATTTTGGTGGGAGCAACTTACTGCATCAGGACAGTTTAAATAACAAGCCTATACAAGAAACAGATAGTGAGTTAGATCTGTGGGTGTATATATCCAACACTCTCAGTTTTGATAAGCATAATGTTGAGGCAGTAAAGAAGCCTAACAAGATTATGTGGACTATACTAAGAAATGTAAGGAGTAGAAGAGAAGAAGTGCTGATCCCATTGTATAAGACCTTGATCAGACCAGTACTAGAATACGGGGCCCCTTTTTCAGCATCACAGACAGTAGGAGTATCTAGTAGAGTGAAACAGGTACAGAGGAGATTTGCTAGAAAGATAAGAAGTGTATTGAATCTGAGCTATCAGAATAGGCTGCAAAAGTTAAATTTATATTCTATGGCCTATCAAAGGCTAAGGGGGGACTTATGTTTTGTTTATAAGGCTTTTAAGGATGAGGTAATTTGGGAAACAGGCGCACTTAGTCATTAAGAAAAAATCTTACATACAACACGATCACACGTGTGGCAGTTGCAGGGGGTACAATACCACAAGGAGAGCCAAGTGGTTTAATCAGCGTGTTGTGAGTGCATGGCATGCACTCCCACTGGATGTGGTTAGTGCAGATAGTATGTCTAGTTTTAAAAAAAACTACTTGACTCTTACATGGGTTCAAAAAAATGGGAAACTTGACCACTGGCATCAGTGGCAGGTCCTGTCTCCTGTCTTTGACTCCAGTAGCTAATTGGACCTGAAATCTTCACCTATGTATCTATGTACCCATCAGTAACAATAGCAGACTACAAAGCAGTGCAGTTGGGAGGTGGGTAGAGGACCTACTTAGGGAAGAGGCTCTGCAGGACTGCCCTGCCAAATTTGGCATCAGATCTGGACTGTACATCTAGGCAGTAATGCTTTGTGAATGTGCGTACAGTCTTCCATGTAGCTGCTTTGCTGACATCAAGTAAGGAGATATCCCTTGCAGCTGCCACTTTGGCAGCAGTACCCCTGGTAGAATGGGCCCTAAGGGAGCTGTTTACCAGCCTTGTCATAACAAAACTGAATGCAAGAGACTATCCAGTGGGAGATAGTCCTCTTAGTGGCTGGCCTTCCTCTGCCTACCTCCCCATAGGTGAGGAAAAGTTGAGTATCAGAGCCCCTAAACTGCTTCATGTGTTCCAAATAGTAAGAAAGGGCTCTCTTGACATCCAAACTATGGAGCCCTTACTCTCCTGGGGTGGATTTTTTCAGTGAAGAATACAGGAAGGATAATAGATTAAAGTGGAATTTGGAAACCACCTGAGGTAGAAAAAACAGGTTACTTACCTGTAACAGTAGTTCTAGGAGTGGTATATGTTGTTCATCCACACTTCTTGGCATGTCCCTTTCCCCTTTAAGGATCACTGGAAGGTCTTCAAGCTGGCTCCTTCCACCCACCCGGCTGGTATAGCCCTTGGCCCATGATGCCAGATCTTAGCCCACTGAAAGCCAGGTTTGTACATCGTAGCTGGGGAGGTCAGGTGGGTCAGTGTGGATAGGGACATGGATATGTTGTTCATCCACATTTCTTGGCAGACTCCTAGTAGTTCTCCAGGAGGAGGGAGGCAAGGTGCACATCCCCTACTTTGGAAACAGAGACTGGAGAACTGAGGCCCCAAAACCAGCATCCCGGTGTGACTCAAGGTTGATGTGGTAATGGGTGATGAAGGCATTTGCTGTCTTCCAGGTGGCAGCCTGACAGATTTTCTGGATAGAGATGTCCCTGAAAGCAGCCACCAATGCGGCAGTATGGCGGGTGGAATGAGCTCTTATCCCTGTGGGAGGCTCCTTGCCTGCCAACCTATAGCAGAGATCAATGCAAGATGTAACCCATCTTGAAATCACCCGCTTTGCTGGAGGTCTGCTAGAACTGGCTTCAGCGTAGATGACAAACAGCTGGTGAACCTCACCCTGAATTTACACTGTCCTCTCCTTATAATAGGAGAGAGCTCATCTCAAGTCCAGAGTATGGAGCCTGTACACGGCATCTGAGGTGTAGTTCAGGTAGAACACAGGCAGAGTCAACACCTGGTTAAGATGAAACTCTGACATCACTTTGGGGAGGAATTTCAGGTGGGTGCACAGGACAACCTTTTCCCTGTGGAAGACCAGATAAGGGAGTCCACTGAGAGCACCTGGAGCTCCCTGTCCTTCTGGCAGATGTGATACCCACCAGGAAGGCTGTCTTCCACAACAACTGAGACATCTCACACTTGTGCATCGGTTTGAATGGTTTGCCCATGAGCTTTGCCAAGACCAGCAGTAAATCCCACAGAGGTAGAGGTTCATGCACCAGAGGGATATGTGATCAAAGCCTTGAAAAAGCTCCAGGCCATCTTTCCTGTGCCATCTACTGACCGGCCCATGCCTGGTAAGCAGAGACTAATAATAATAATAATACTTTATTTATAGTGTGCCTTTCAAGTACCAAGGTGCAGTACAATTAAAACAAATTAAACAAAACATTATCACATTCAATAAATACAAACAATATCAGCCATCATCTTCACCGTAAGCCTTATTCCGCAGAAAAGCTTTTAAAGCCTGTTTGAATCCTCCCACGGTTGAACACTCCCTAATCTGATGGAGTAGAGAATTCTAGAGGGTCGGGGCCACGAACATAAATGCCCGGCCCCAGCAGATTTTAAAGTCACCCTCGGAATTTCCAGCAACCCCTGGTCGACCGAGTGGAGTGGTCGCCCGGGGTGATAAGAAATCAGGAGCTCTTTCAGGTAGTCAGGGCCAAGTCCGTGTAGGGCTTTATATGTCAGTAACCTGACTTTGAAGGTGATCCACCACTGAACCAGCAGCCAGTGCAGTTCTCGCAGCACCGGTGTGATATGGGAAGATCTAGAAATCCCCATCAACAACCGGGCTGCTGAATTCTGCACCAGCTGCAAGCAGCAGATATCAACCCCCGGTAGCCCAAAGTAAAGTGAGTTGGAGTAATCTAAGTATGAGGTCACAAAGGCATGGATCAGTGTAGAAGGTCTCTGGATGGAACAAGGTGCTTGATCCTAGTGATGTTTTAGACGGTAAAAGATGACTTTACGACGGCCGACACCTCGCTACCTGAAGTGTCAGCCCCATGTCCAATAACAATTCTAGGTCTCGTACCTGTTCAGAGGCCTGAAGCTCAACATCTCCAAGGAACAATCTTAAGGAGTAGCCTGCCCCAGCCCCCTATCCAGCGACCTGGATCCAAAACCATCACCTCTGTCTTCCCAGGTTCAACTTCAGCCAACTGGACTTAATCTAATCTTGAATTGCATCGAGGCAATTATTAAATACCGAGACTGCTCCTTCCTGGTCGGGCGCAAATGACAGGTAGAGCTGGGTATCATCAGCATAGCAATGAAACCTCAGCCCATACCATCTTACAATGTCTCTGAGGGGAAGCATATACACCGCAAACAACATGAGGGACAATACTGAGCCCAGAGGAACCCCACATGACAGCAAGGTTGGATCAGAGGAAAAAAACCCTGACACAACCCTCTGAGTTCTTTCAGTGAGGTAAGATGTAAACCATTTGTGGACCAAACCAGACAGCCCACAGATGAATCTCAGATGCTCAAGCAGAACCTCATGGTCATAGTATCGAAGCTGATGACAGATCTAAAAGTATCAAAATGGACATTTTCTCTGTTCTCTCGCCATCAGGAGATCACTGAGCACCTGAACCAGTGCAGTCTTGGTAATATGCCTCTTTCAAAAACAGATTGGAGAAGTTCATAAATTTTATGGATGGTCAAATGGTTCTCCAGTTGAGCAGCCACTACTTTCTCAATCACCTTCCCCACAAAGGGAGTTCGAGATAGACCTGTAGTTTGCTAGCACGTCTGGGTCCAAAAAGCTTTAAACAATCAGGTCACCACTGCTCTTTCAAGAAGCAGGGATATTCACCAGAGCCAAGGAGCACCAGACTATCTGTGCCAGAACTGGGCCAATAAAATCACCACAACCCATAATCAGGGATGTAGGGCCCGGGTCTAAACTACAGCATGTAGGTCACATCCCCTGGACAACCCGCATAACATCCATGACTTACAGATGGTCGAAGGTACTCCAGGAGAACAGAGGGACGGTGACCAGGTCCTGATCCTCCACAACTCGCATAGAATGTGTCGAAAGGATCTCTGACCTAATGTCAGCCACCTTATCAGCGAAAAATGAGCAAGCTTATCACACTGCACTGTGGAAAAGCTCTTCAGAGCTGCAGACACAGGTTGGGCCGCACAGCCTGTCAACAGTTCTGAAGAGGTGAGCCAGTCGATTCTGTGCAGCAGAAATGTTCCTGACAGGAACTCTGCCTCCTTCCGGGAAATTTCTGACTGATAGTACTGATAATGTTCTAGCAGTCTAAGGTGGTCGGCATAGAAGCCGGATTTCTGCCAACAACGTTCTAACCTGCGACCTAGTCACTGCAGCTCCCTCAAGGTTCCATCAAACCGTGGAGCCCGAGGGCAGAGAGAGGGAGAGGACGCACATGCACTGGTGCAGTAGTATCCAAGGCTAAGGTGATGGCATTATTAAATGCCAAAACCAAAGTTTCGAGATCCTTGCAATCCACAGGAAGTTCAGATAGGTCAAGGACCACTAATTGGCCATTGGATGTAATATTCCGTAAAGGTCAGAACTTGACCATCTCCACATTGGTCGGCCTGGAAGGGGAGGTGCCAAAATTGAACCTCACCATGTGGTGAGCAGACCAACTGACTAATTCCACCACCACGTCCGAGGCCTCAATCCTCAGGAGGAAAACCAGGTCAAGGAAATGGCCATGTTTATGAGTTACAGTGGTAAACACCTGTGTCAGGCCCAGTGAATTCATCAACTGGAGGAAGTGTTGTCCAAATTGCGAGACTTCATCATTGATCCAAGCATTGAAGTCGCCCAGGACCATCAGCCTGGGTAACTCAAATGCCATGTCGATGACGAAGTCCGTTACTTCCTTAAGGAATTGCTTCCGATCTCCAGGTGGATGATAGATGAGAGCTATTCTATAGTCTGCACCTGCTACTACAGCACATTCAAATGAGCTGGCCACCTCAACTGGAACATTGGTGAGATCCAATTTGGTCTTGAAACAAACCACAATGCCCCCCCAAGGTCCGACCTCAGGCGGTGTATCACCGCGTACTCGGCCGGAATTGCGTCCTCAAATATGGGACCCGTATTATCGTCCAGCCAGGTCTCGGAGATGCTAGACAGATCTGCTGACCCAACAAGATCGGCAATCACTGCAGTCTTATTCCTGACAGATCTGGCATTGCACAACACTGCCCAAGTTGGACTGAACTCCTGGGATGCCCCAGCTACCTGCCCATCCCTAATGATGGTGCCCTTGGGTATGGAGGCTAGGCAAGATGGCCCACGCTCTAGACTCCATTTCACCCCAGGCATCTTCTGGACTTAACAACCCCGATAGAAGCACCCCGCTCTTCCAGCCTCCACTGTTCACCCCCCCACCCTACCGCCCCCCCCCGCGGGCGATACCTAAAGCCCAGCAACATTGGTAGGTAGAAAAAGCCAATGGAGGGGGGCAGAAAGGGCGGAAAGCATGAAGGGCGAAGGCTGAATAGTGCACAACCGGGGGGACAACAAACTGACAAATATCCTAGGTCCCCTACATAGTAAAACAAAACCATTCTGACTGGTCAGTTATAACAACTAAACATAATATATAAAACCCCAAGTCACAGCCTAGCCAAATATTTTCCCCACACACCCCCAACTAAATATTCTATACCACCTCCAAATAAAAATCAAATAACAAGATTAAATAACTAAAATAATAAAAGACCTAACCTTCCCATCACAGTAAAATAGTTAGCCCACCGGTCCTCTCACCACCTGGGCCAACTACACTAAGCTAACAAAACAAAATTATAGCACCTGGACCTCTCACTCCCTGGTGCTCCTACAATTAGACACCCTAAATCAAAATAATAAAATAAATAAACTAAAAAAGTTTATGGAAATCATTCGGAAACCACCCTCCAGATAAATCTCTCACAAATATCTGTAGCAGGATGGAGTCATAGATGTTTACTGAGCACTCTCTCTCACCGCTCACATAACTTCCAAAAAATATACATGAATTAATAAATAAAAAATAAAAAAAGTACTTGCAGTCAGGAGAAGATCAGACTGGCTGTAGACCAGTCAGCCCACAGTCTAAAACAGTCAGATATAGAGATTCGCTGTGCCAAGTCCAATGCCAACCAAAGATCGACAACTCAGATAAGTCCCTAGTCTTCCAGTTTTCAAATGCTGAAACAATCAAAGGCTGCAGGCTGTCTTCCACAATCACTGAGGAATAACCACAGTAGGTCAATGCCCCCACCACTACGACTTTAGGACAGAGCCCCACCCCCAATGGACTACCCCAGAAGCCTAAGAGGAATAACAGGCCAGGTCCTCCAACCGACCCCTACTTCCCACCTCCGTGTGTGGGACACTAACCCCCAAGGCCCCTCAAGAGGCCCGCAAATCAGCTAAAAACAAAGTCTAAGTTCAGTCAATCATACAGCAGAAGAACACGGCCAAAAGTTCCCAAGTGAAGCCTCCAGAGCAATCTCCTGGTTAACCCTCCTAGAATCGAACACAAAGGTGCTCTGGAAGAAACTTCAGGGTCTTTAGATGTTTAATTAAAGATGATACTATCAGCGCCACCGCTAACCCTGTGCAGTGAAGTCTCTATGGCAATCCCTGATCAAAACCTCCAGTGCCCTGTAGAATAGTGCCCCAGAGAATTCTAAGGAGCGGTCCAAGGTGCAATCAGATGGTGTCCGAGTAAAGGTAGGTAAAAAGAGCTCAATCCTCCATATTCCCAATACAACATAGGGCATTAATATCATCACAGCCCCTAGCTCCATGTAATGTCCAAGGCCAAAAAACACAGCTCACCCTAAGCCCACAGATGCACACCGCGGCTCGCAAGTCGGAACACGGCACTTGCAATAACTAAACCAGGAGCAGCATAAAAACAACATGCAACAAAACATGGTAGCATAGCAATGTGGAATGATAAAGCAGTCTGATGGTAAAAATAAAACACAAATGAATGGACCACTAGCCCAGCATGGCTGCCGCCATATTGAATAACCCACCAAGGAGTATAACAGCTTGCAGAGAGGTAGCTGCCTGGTGCACCTTAAGGGTTGAAAACCGAAGATCTCCTTTGGACAGAGACCAAAGGTAGTCTAAAATGCTAGCCACAGTACAGGACAGAGGGTCTAGGCCCTCGCCCTGACACCAAATGGAAATCTTTTCCATTTGAAGGCATAGCTCAGCTCCTTCTTGGATGCTTCCACTACTGCAGTACATCCTCAGAGATACCCAAAGCCTGGAACTCTAGCCACTGAGGTACCAGGCTCCAGGTGCAGGGACTGAAGATCCGATGGAGGACCTTCCCTGATTGACAAAGATCAGTTATGGGCATGCTGGAAGATGTCTCGGGAGCCTGTTGCCAAGGCTGAGGAGATCTGGATACCAGAGCTGGAATGACCAGTCTGGGGCTACCAAGTCACCTGTGCATTGTCCCTCCTCACCTTGAGGAGCACCCTGTGAATCAAGGGAAATGGAATGGCATAGAAGGGCCTGCAGTCCACGGCCTCAAGAAGGCATCCCCTGCTGTGATCCCCTGCTGAGGGGCAGGCATGAAACAGCCTCAGCTTGGTGTTTTCCCTGGAGGCAGACAGGTCCACCATCAGTTTGCCCCAGTGGGAGAACAGGCTGTAAGCTACCTCAGGATGGAGAGACCACTCATGGGATGCCTCGCCTATGCGACTGAAGGCATCCACCAGTTGATTTGAGGCTCCTGCCACATGAATGGCTAGGAGATCCACCTCCAGTCGGCTCAAGAGTGTACAGATGTGGAGTGATTCCCTGCACAGCAGCCAGGTGTGCGTGCTGTCCTGCTTGTTGAGGTAGTACATGATCATGGTATCGTCCGTCTGGATTTGAACCACTTGACCACGAAGCTGCTGAGCGAATGCTGTCAGTGCCAGTCTGACCGCTCTGAGCTCCAACAGGTTGATGTGGTAATGGGGCTCCTCAGGTATCCAGAACCCATGGGCCCTGTTGTCCCCCATGTGGGCTCCCCAGCCCATAAGAGAGGCATCGGTCGTGAGGACGACTGTAAGCTCAGGGCAGTCAGACAGGATCCCTTCCTACAACCGGTCTAGGACAGTCTACCACTGGAGAGCATCCCACATCTTCTGGGTCATAGTGATCAGCTGGTCGAGAAATGACCCTAGGTGCTGAGCCCACCAACTCCCATTGAGGGGGCATATGCCACCTGGCCCAAAGACCACATTGGTGCAGGCCGCCATGTAACTCAGAAGGCGAAAGTCCCGGGCAGGGCACAATTGCCCAACCAGAAATGATTGGGCAAAGAAACATAGAAACATAGACTTTGAGAGCAGTTAAGGACCACTTGGCCCACATAGTCTGCCCATTTCCCTACCTACAGGATAAGCTACAGATCCTAGTTAACCAACAGTCTATTTCTCCCTAATCCCAACAAGAATTGCCTTATGTCTGTCCCATGCATTCTTGAATTCTCCCACAGTTTTATTTATTTATTGAATTTTGATGACCGGGTAGGCCCACTGAGCCTGAAGGTCCCTTTTTCAGGGGCGACCTGGGAGACAGAACAGTACAAGACAGGTAGTACAGGTACAGAGAAAGTAGACATGATATACAAGGTTACGAAAGGCAATATTTCTGAACATATTGAACATAATGGTAACAATTGATAGAGTTAGGGCATGATTTTGGAATCCATTTGGGTGAGAAGAGAGAGGTTTGGTGTTGGATGTGGGACGAGGTGACTATCCTATACCTAGGTTTTAGACCCCACAACCTTCTCAGGAAGGCTGTTCCATGCATCCAACATCCTCTCTGTGAAAAAATACTACCTCACATTGCCCCTGAGCTGTCTCCCTCTGTCTTCAGACTCTGCCCCCTTGTTCTTGCACATCTCTTTTTCTGAAGGATGCTACCCTCTTGAACTTTGTTGATCCCACTGAAGTACTTAAAAGTTTCTATCATGTCCCCCCCGTCCCTCCTTTCCTCAAGGGTATACATGTTAAGCTCCTTTAGTCTCTCCTCATATTGCTTCTCTTGCAGACCCTGCACCATTTTAGTTGCCCTCCTCAGGACTGCCTCCATTCTATGTCCTTGCAGAGATGGGGTCTCCAGAACTGGAAACAGTACTCCAGATGGGGTCTCTCCAACTGTCAATACAGAGGGATAAAAACTTCCTGTTTTCTGCTGGTGATGCCTCTCTGTATACATCCCTGTATCCCCAACCCTCCCTACTGCCTTCTCACATTGTTTGCCAACCTTAAGGTCATCTGATATGATTACCCCCAGGTCCCTTTCCATTTTTGTGGTTGTTACTACCTCTCCCCCCCCCCATTGTGTACTCTTCCCCTGGGTTTTTGTTTCCCAGGTGCATTATTTTGAACTTCTTTGTATTGAATCCAAGCTGCATACTTCTGACCATTCCTCCAACCTTGCCAAGTCCCTTCTCATCCTTTCCACGCCTCCTTGTGTATCAACCCTGTTGCAGATCTTTGTGTCATCTGCAAAGAGGCATACCTTTCCTTCCAGTCCCTCTGCAATGTCACTTGTAAAGACATTAAAAAGGACTGGATCCAATACTGAACCCTGCGGTACCCCACTAGTAACCCCGCTGTCTTCAGAGTGGACTCCGTTTACAATTACCTTCTGTGTCCTGTTGTCCAGCCAATGTTTAACCCAGGCTACCACCCTGAGACCCACTCCCAGGCTGGTTAATTTGTTTAATTAATCTTTTGTGTGGGACTGTGTAAAATCCTTTGCTAAAGTCTAGGTAGGCCATGTCCACAGCTCCTCCCTGGTCTACTACTTTGATCACCCAGTCAAAGAAATTGATTAGATTCATCTGACATGACCTTCCCACTGTGAACCCATGCTGCCTTGGGTCCTGTGCTCCACTGGCCTCTAGGTGCTCAGTAATTCTTTCCGTCAGAAGTGATTTCATCACTTTTCCTACCACAGAGGTCAAACTAACAGGTCTGTAGTTTCCTGCCTCTGTCTTGTTCCTAGTTTTGTGAAGGAGAATCACACCCGCCTTCCTCCAGTCCTCAGGTACCACACCATCCTCCCATGATTTGTTAAAAAGAGAAGTCAGTGGTGTTACTAGTTCTCCCCTTAATTCTTTTAGAATTCTGGGGTGAATTCCATCAGGCCTCATTGCTTTGCCCACCTGCAGTTTTAGTTCTTTCAGAACCCTTTCTTCTGTGAAAGGACTGGGATGAACCCCCCACCCCCCATCCAGAGTGCTTCTGTTAACTGGATTAGGTACCTCTCCCCCCCCTTTTGTGAATACTGAGCAGAAGTATTCATTCAGTATCCCTGCTTTTTTACTGTCCCTCTCTGCCACCCACCGTCCATTCTATTCAGCCTCACTATCCCTCCCTTTGTCTTTCTATGCTCCCTGATGTACTATAAAAGGTTTTATCCTCCTCCTTAACTGAGTAGGCTATCTTTTCCTCAGTTTGGGCCTTTGCTGTTCTGACTTCCCTCCCTGCTTCCTTCTGCTTTAACTGGTACAGTTCTCTGTCCTGCTCTTTCTGTGTTTCCTTATGCTTTCTAAATGCTATCTTTTTCTCCCTAACCTTCCCCGACACCTCTTTTGAGAACCATAGTAACCTTTTCTTTCATTTTGATTTGTTTATTTGTGTCACACAAAGGCTTGTTGCCTCTGTGATGGCAGTTTTGATGTTTCCCCATTGTTGCTCCATACCTCCTTCTTGCCTGTTTGCTAGTGCTTTTCTAAGGCACTCTCCCATCTTGCCAAAGTCAGTCCTCCTGAAGTCCAGAACTCTCACTTTTGTATGACTTGACTCTGTAGCTGAGTTTATCATGAACCACACTGTTTGGTGGTCACTTGTTCCCACATGGCTACCCACTTCTAGATCTGAGATCCCTCTCACTGTCCCCATTTGAGAGTATGAGGTCTAAGATTGCTCCCTCATGAGTGGGTTCCAAAACTAGCTGTCCGAGGCATGCCCTTGTAGGCATCGAGAATGGCCCTACTCTTGGATGTGGCTGCAGCAAAGGTGCTCCAGTTAACATCTGGCATATTCAGGTCCCCATCAACAGTATCTTCCCTAGGCCCCTTCCCAGGCACCTACCCATCCCTATGCCAGCCACTTACTTTGAGTGCAGCTCCTCTAGGTAACTCAGTGTATCCCTTCACCGGATGGGTCCCCTCCTCTGAGGGAAGGCACCAGTGGGGCCATCAACACCTCCTTACTTGGCCCAGGGGTGCTGCTGAGGTGTGCGGTTATGGACTCAGCAGCAATGGAGGGCTGGAGACTGTCATCCAGCCAGCCAGGAAGCATTTTCTCTGGTTTTCTTGGGGAGTGGCGTCCTGATAGCAAGGCTAATGCTGATGTCTGCCACTCCCAGCCAGCCAGGAAGCATTTTCTCTGGTTTTCTTGGGGGAGTGACGTCCTGATATCAAGGCTAATGCCGATGTCTGCCACTCCCCTTGTGCACTGAACCCAACGTTCTGCTGTGTCCCCAGCCTCTGCCAGGGGTCAGCAAGTGCTGGTGCACATCCCCACCCTCATCCCAGAGAAGGAGAGCTGTCCCCAGATACATCATCTTTCTCCCCCTGGCCGGCCCACCCTCCATTTCTTGATGGCCTTACCCCTTTTTGCCCCATCCCTGTCCTTACTGCATTTGTCATTTTCTCCATTTATCCTTGCCCTTCTCTTTATCGATGTCTCTATCTTGATGTTTACCTCACTTACTACCCTGATTTTTGGACCTCTGCCCAGATCTGGCTTGGCGAGTCAAGCTCTGCCCTAATGAAGCATATCACCTGAGAAGCAGGCTCCGGCTTGGTCTCGTTGATCAGAAGGCCAAGTTGAGAGCAGGTCTGGAGGGTCAGGTCCTTGGACCACTCACCTTGCTGGGTGGAACCTGCTAAGAGCCAGTCATTGAGGTAAGGGTATACCTGACCCTCGATGCCTAAGCTGGGCTACCACCACTGCCATGCATTTGGTGAAGACCCAAAGGCTGATGACAGGCCAAATGGCATGGCTTGAACTCATAAGGCTCCCTCTGCTCTGAAGCAGAGGAACTGGCCAGAGATGGACAGATTGGGGCGTGAAAGAACGTGGTTCCTCAGATCCAGTGAGCAGAACCACATGTTTTGCTCCAGGGATGACATGATCTGAACAGAGTTACTATCCGAAAGGTGTCTGGCCTGGCATACTGATTCAGGTCATGCAGATCTAGAACAAGGTGCCAGGCCCCCATCCACTTCAGGACCACGAAGTACCTGGAAATGAACCCTGGGTTGACTGGAGGATCTGCAACTCAGACCACTGCCTCCTTGAGGAAGAGCTGGGCTATGTTATCTCTCAGAGCTGACTAATTGTTGGCTTATATTCTCTCCTCCCATGGGGCATGGGCTCTGCTGGGTGCATACTGCTTGAATTCTAGAGGCAGACCCTAGCCAGCCACTTCTAAGACCCACCTCTCCGTGGGAACAGCAGACCAGAAGGAAAGGAAATGGTGGAGCCGACCCCTCATGGGAGGACCCAGAGCTGGCGTGATGGGAATGGGGTGGCCATCCCTATCCAGTCACTGGGTAGGCTTGGAGGAAGAGGTTCCGGGGCCTGAACCCTACTTCCTCTGCCGGCCTGGGGAGGTCCGAGCTTGGGCCAGGGGTGCCAAGCCTGTGTCTGCTGATGCTGTCCTCCCTGAAAGGAGGACTGCTGGGCTGCAGGAGCAGAGTGACGAAAAGTCTTCTTCTTCTTCTTCTTCTGCTGCTGCTGCTTCTTAGGGCCAGAATCAATTTGAGCAGAAGTAGCCGAGTCCAAGGTGGCACTGGATTGTTCAATTTGCTTGAAGGTGACCATTCACACCTGGACCAAAGAGATCAGTGCCCAGGAAAGGAACATCAGCAAGTTAGTGTTGGGTATCTGCCGTGAAGATGAAAAGCCTCAGCCAAGCCCTGTGCCATGAGGCAACCATGGCTGCCACCGAACGGGCACATGAGTCCCCAATGTCCAGAGCCATCTGAAGCTGCTGCTTGACAATGGCACGGCCTTGGTCCCAGACCTGCTTGACCATAGTCTGAAGGTCTGCAGGAAGATGTAGGAGAACTTCATCCAAGGACCCTAGAAGGGCATGGGAGAAGTGCACCATGATTTATTTATTTGTTTATTTATTTATTTATTTATTTATTTCAGTTTAGGATTAATACCCTCAAGTCCAGTACTCGTTTTCAAAGTTTCCAAGTCATTATTGTACAGACATTACAAATATAAAAGGGTATACAGAAAACAGGAAGCCAATTACACAGGCAATCAAATACCATGAAATTGTATATAGCCAATGAGAGGTTTAAAGAGGATAAGGTCAATAAGAACTCAGCATAGAAGTTCACCAGTTGGTAGGTCATCCTAGAAGGAAAGGGGTAGGATGGTTAACCAGGGATGGCATCGTCATCGTAAGAAGTGTATTGTCAGCCAAGTGGGCCTCGTTTGGACAGAGGGGTAAAGGAGAGGTTTGAGGAGAAATGAGGAGAGATGGGGGGTTGGGAGGCTGAAGTCCTACCACAGTAGGTGCAGGAAGGGACAGTTCTTTGTAGTGTCAAGAAGGGATCTGAGCCCAGATTAGAAGGTACTAGTCTTGGGTGTATCTGTGAGGTTAGCAAGTAGCTCATTGTACCATTTCGGTCCTTGGTACAGGATGGAGTTCTGGGCAAGTTTCATCCTTTTGAAGGGAATCACCAGCCTATCAGCAGCTGTGCTTCTAGTTGATTTTGTTGGAACTGCCGGTGTAAAGATGGAGAAGTAAGCCCAAGAAGCACTTTTTTCAGAAGTAGGCAAGTTTGGTATTGCGCTCTAAGATGGAGTGGGAGCCACCCAGTTTCAGTGTAGAGTGTGCAGGTGTGGGTGTCATGAGCAGCCCCTAATGACAGATGACAGGCCTTATTAAGGAGCGTACTAACCCTGTTTAGGGTAGTTTTTGTGCCTGCCCCATAGATAGGCGGCCCATAATCAATGGAGGACAGTACTGAACTACTGGTGGCAAGTTTGAGAGCTTCAGGTGTCATAGAATGCCTGTGGCAGTAGAGGTCCCCAAGTTTTATATTAGCTATCTCGACAACGGAGTCTATGTGGCTAGAGAAGGTGAGTGGATTATCAAAGGTAATGCCAAAGTATTTGAACTTAGTTACTTGTTCCAGTGTCTCACACTCGTGGTTATGAATGAGCAGAGATTGGTATTTCTTTTTGCTTTGGGAGGTGGAGAAGAGTAGACTCTCAGTTTTTTATGGTTTTATAGCAGTCTGCTTTATGTGAACCAGGACTGAAGATTGAGGAAGCTGTTTTGGAGTTCAATAGTGATGGAATTATGATCTTTGTCAGCAACAGATATTACTGCATCATCAGCATAGAGAACGGCGCATGCTGTACATGCAGATGGTGCAGTGTTGATGAAGAGGCTGAAGAGCAGTGGGCTGAGAATAGAGCCTTGCAGGAACCCGAGGGACACCTCCTTAGCTGATGATAGGGCCTCACCAATTTTGACTCGTTGCGACCTGTTTGTGAGGTAGCTTCCAAAGTATCATGTCGGTATAGACCTGTTGAATGGAGGCAGTTTAGAGGAGGTTGTGATTAACAGAGTCAAAGGCCTTTGTAAGGTCAATGAAGACCAAATCTACTGCCTCCTCATTATCTAAGGCATCATAAAGCTGGGAAGAGTAATCAACAAGGGCGGTGAGTGTGGAGTGCTTTTTGTGGAACCTATGCTGCTGCTGCGGCAGAGTTAGTTATAGTTATCAAGATGCTCTATAAGCTGCTCAGAGACCATTCTTTCAAGGGCTTTTGGGGGGGGGTTAGGATGGATATGGGTTTGTAGTTGGATGTTTGGGTTTTGTCCCCAGCTTTAAAGACAGGTGTGATGATAGCAGACTTCCATATATTTGGAAACACCCCAGTACTTAGAGATGCATTAGACACCATGATGAGAGTACCAGCCAGTTCATTCAGAAGAAGACCCACCAGTTTCATATCCACTAGATCTGCCCCCATCCTGGTCTTGCCAAGAATCCCCTTAATGTGCTTGATGGTTTCGGTCTTGGTGACCCATCTAGAGTAGAAGGGTGCTATGTCATCCTTTGGGGGGTTAGGAGCGGAAGTTGGGAGGTGTTGCCCGTGCTGCTCTTTAAAGTAATCACCTGGGAGTATGCCAGAAAGGTCTGTGAATGTGTTGTTTAGCTCATTAGCGATGTCAATAGTATGCAGGTTCCTATAGGGGTCCTTCCACTGTAACTAGTGGATCAGGTGGGGCCTTAGGCATCTTTCCAGTTAGGGATTTGAAGGAGTTCCAAAATTCCCTACCAGAGCCCCAGATTTTGCTTAGGAGGTCCTTATAGTAGGAAGCTTTGGCCTGTTGAATGAACTTGGTGCAGGTGTTTCTGGCTGCCTTGTAGGCATTGAGTGTCTGAGCTTTCCAGTTGATTTTGCAATGTGCCAAAGATCTCTCTATTGTTCATTAGACCAATAAGAGAGTTGGTGAGCCATGACTTGGAGGTACCCCTGATTTCCATTGTTTTGTATGGTGCAAAAATATCACAGGCATGGTTGAAGATCATTATGAAGTAGTTCAAGGCCTTGTTACCATCAATATCCCCTGCCGATGGAGACCAGTCAAGTTGTAATAGGTACTGCTTGAAATGGTCAAGTAGGCCTAGCCTCCGGCAACAATTTTTGGACACCTTAGGTGGGCCCTTGGTGAAATTGTTTGTCCAGGTGCATTTCACTGGGGAGTGATCACTGAGGCTGTCAGGCAGGATGGTGACATCAGATATATGCTCTGGATGTGTGGACAGGAGCCAGTCCATTAGGGAGCTGCTTCCTGTTTTGTAGTTAATCCAGGTGTCATCGGCAACCATCTGGATTAGGAATAGGCTGGATATTAGATCCCTGCCTTTTGTTTCCTTCAGAGAGTGCCAGTTTATGTTAATGTCACCTACAATGACCTTCTTCCATTGAGTATCTAATTGCTGCTGGTTATCTGTGATTAGGTTTAGACTGGCAGTTTGGTGTCCAGGTGGTATTTATTCTGTAGTGAGCAGCAGTATTTTGTTCTGGTGACCTATGCTTAGCTTGAGATTCAGGATTTGGACCTCTTTTGTGTGTAGACTAGAGTCGAGGGCCTGCACCTTTATTCCAGATCTGGTATAGACTGGGCACCCTCCCCCACGTTTAGTGGTCCTATCTTGCAGGAAGGAGTTGTATCCATCGAGAGAATAGATGCATCCAGGATCTTTGGAGAAAGCTAGGTTTCTGTGAGTGCAATAATGTCTGGATTAGTCACCTGTACCCAAGCCTGGAACTGAAATAACCTGGATAGGAGACTGCTGATGTTTAAAGAGATGATGGTGAGTTGCCCTTTTGGTTTAGGCATTCTAGTAGGAGTGGGTCCAGGGTTGAGGTGCACATTCCCTAATAGAAGCAGCAATAGTAGGACAAGAGAGCAAAGAAAATGGCATACGAAAGTTGCACAGGAACAGGTGCATTTTTTCCTTGAAGGGGAGGCCTGATTGGTTGAGTCTAAATGTGGTCAGATGTTTAACAGGGCAGCTACTGGAATAGGGTCGGTGCATGTCTTCATCAGATCATCAATCGTGACTATGTGGAGGAGAGTGCAGGCAATCATAGAGTTTGTTCCACTCCAACCGCTCATTTCCTGCTAGTGCAGGACCTTTGTATAATAGGGGTCAGTATCTAGCATAGGCTGACTCATGCCTGGGTTCATCCAGAGGGTGGCAATTAGTTCCAGGGTGAGCTGAAGTCTAAGAAGCAGCCCATCTCAGTTGCTGTCAGAAGGCACCCTATGGGGTTGTAGCAAGATAGGGTGCACTGAGTGTTTGTGGGTGCTATCTCTAATTACTGAATGTGGCAGTACAGGGTCACCAGGGGTGTTAATTACTGGGCTGTCTAATTAGCATATGGCAAGACTCCAACCGGTTGCAACTGGGGCCAGAGGTACTTTGGTTTGATGACAGCTGAGCTTGCCTAATGGAGGACTAAAGAAGAGGCTGCATAGACCTTCCTGGCAGAGTGGTCCAGTTTCTTGGACTCCTTGTCCAGCGGTCTATCAGTGTCAGCAGAAATGCCTGTACATCTGAACACAGAGGCGGTCACAAGGCTCTCTGCTGAGGGATGTTCTGTAAACCCTGAAAGGGACCACATCAGCACCGCATAATTGCGGGCCATCCAGGTAGACAGTGCTGGGCAGGAGGCAGGATGCTGCCAAAGCTCCAAGGCCAGGCCACCAATGACTTTGGCCACAGGAAAGATTCCATCAGGGTATGCCTTCTCTTGAGAATGTCAGTGACAGGGTACTCCGACAATTTCTGAATTTGTTCCAGGGGCATCCGCATAGATTTGGAGATAAAGCAGAGAATCCCTTGAAAGGATGAAGGGCCTTCCTCCATCACAGATCACCTGCCGACTCATCATCACATGGGTGAGAGTGAAGGTTGGTGTTATCTGAATCTGAGGTATCCTGATATAACGTTCGTACCAAGGTCCTCCTCATTTTGCCTGGGGTGATCAGGCATGAGGCTGACTGAGATTCTGTGAGAAGACCCAGGGTTGACCGAGCTTCCTTCATAGAAGCCCTCCCAAAGGCTGTTTAGGCAGTGTCTCCACCATAATTGGTGGAGAGATGGAATATCTGCCAAACGGTGGTGAGTTTAGCTGCCTCCACAGGTAGGGGAACTTATTTCACTAGTTCCAAAGCAGTCGGCTTCAGCCTAGGAGGTGAAAGCCAAGTAATGGCCGGAGTAGAGACCATGGTCAGCTTCTGCCTGGACAAGATCAGTTGCTGCCACATCAGAACCTTGTAGCTTCGGTGGAGCTTCTGCCAAAACCTCTTCTCGTCCGAGGAGGACAATGATTACCAATGGCATCACCTTTTTTGGGAGCGCTTGTGCACCTTCTTTGGTCTCTCAGCTGAGGGGGTCTGAGATCTGGACCTGGATTGGACTGGCCTAGTCGGTCACTCGGGAGACACTGATGGGACGGTGACTTCCCAGGATCAGGGACCAGTTCTCGACAAGATCCCCAGTTGGCTGGTCTCTTCATTGGGAAAAGACAGGACCAGGGACCTATTGAGAGAGTCGTTAACCGGAACAGGTGACAGCGGTTCAATGGGATTGAAAATGATCTCAACCTCATCAATCAGGACCTTGGTCAACTTGGTCAGACAGCAAGACCAAGAAGTCAGCAGCCAAGGAGACAATTTCAACTGAAGTTGATACTGCCGAGGTCGCTCATGATCCCAGAGCATCTTCACTGAGATGAAGACTGATTGGATCCTTACCCTCTTATGGGACCGAGAAGAGTAAGAGCCCACAGGTCCCTCACCCTTAGTGGGAGAGAGTAGCACAACTCTGAGAATGAACCCAAAAGGGAGAGCCCAAGTTGAGAGGAACAGAGCTGAGAGGAAGACTCTGCGGCCCCGCTGCTTCTTCTTCTTGAAGAACTGCATTCACTCCAGCTGTTCGGTGGATCCGCAGCCATGGAGACCGCCCACGGGCCTCTTTAAATTTCACCAGAGGATTCTGTTTTTCAGGCCAGGCCAATTTGAGGTGTGCGAGATGATCATCGAGGACGTTCGGGTGAAAAGCGAGACATATCTCGCAAGTCTTATTGTCATGGCCAACACCCAGGCAGTAAATGCACACAGTATGCAGATCAGTGCATGACATTTTTTGGCCACACAGGCACCGGCAAAATCCAGGGGAAGATTTATCTTCCATGGTGGAACGATCAGAATCACCGTCACTAACTTTAATGAGTCGAACTTTCAGAAAAACCACAGATTTTGAAACCAGGGCCTACAAAAGGCGAGAGCAAAGAGGAGGCAACCTGAATCTTCTAGCAGAAAGGAAGATCTGGCATCATGGGGTGGAGCCAAGGGCTATACTACCTGGGTAGGTGGGAGGAGTCAGCTTGAAGACCTTCTGGCGGTCCTTAAAGGGGAAAGGGACATGCCAAGAAGTGTGGATGAATAACATATCCACATCCCTAGAATTTCTTGTTTATTCTGAGCTTATATCTTATCCTTGTGAGGATAATGTAGTTTAATTTAATACAGTACCTACAACTCTAAACTCTTTTACATGAAGTAATATGCTTAACTAAAAACAAACTTCAAGCAACATATTTAAAAATAAACCCAAAACCACTAGGGTTCAAAAAGTAACTCCAAAACCAACAATATAAATTTGAAAATCCGAAAAACACAATTTCCCTAATGAAACTGAAAATAGAAAAACACTTAAAAACTTTTAAAAACAAACAACAAAAACAATTAAAAATATCCTTACCCATAGAACAAGCAAAAAGTACAACAAGTATTTAAAAAAGCAAAGCTTTAAAACAAAATCTATCAACAAACAAAAATCCAAAAACTAGAAACTGAAACACTGAAGGGTTGGTACTTTTTAAAATATATTTTTCTCCTCCCCAACCACCCACCACCCACCTCCCAGAAACATAACAGTGACACTAGGAATGCCCAATCACAGTGTACATGCACAAAATCCCTTTCAACAGGAGTTAATTTTCCTGCCCTTGTTCATAAGGTGGGGTCATAAGAAGAAATGTAGAAAACTGGTGTCAAAATGTTAAAAAAAAGAAACTTATAAGCCTGTTTAATTTTGCGAACAGCCAGACTTTGGTAATTTTCATGTTTATCCCAAATTTACAGCATAGCCATAACTTCCCAGTACCTCATGATATGACAGCTGTCATTTTAAATCTGTCCAAAATATTTTTTACATCCTGAAAGTTGATTCACTGTCCCTACACCAAGTAGCCTTTCCAGCAGGAATTAATGTTCTCTGCCCTTGTTCATGAGGTGAGATCCTCAAAAGGCTATGTTGAGTAGAATATAAAATAATACAAAACAACAAAGTTATAGCCTCGTTGAATTTTTGCATGAGCAAATCGTTTATAATATTAATATTTTACCCCAGATTTTCAACATAACAGTTTATTTCAACACCTCATATGTTGAAACAGCTGTCATTTCAACCTGCAAAATATGTTTGATGTCTGAAAGTTGATTTTGCAGTCTGTGCAAAATCACCTTTAAACCAGGGTTGAGAAGATAGGCCCATCTTCATGAGCAACATCATAACAAGGCGATGTTGAAAATTTTGTATAAAAATACTAAAAACAGCAAGTCAAGCTTCATTTAATTTCGCGAATGCAGCCTCATAACTTTAGTGATTTTCACTATATTTATGCCAAATTTACAACACAGCATATCACAACACCTCATGAATGTGACGCTGACATTTTTCAAATCTGGCCAAACTGTTTTTTTACCTCCAAGCTGGTTTCACAGTCCCAGCTGAAATACCTTTTGGGCAGGAGAAGAACATCTTATCTGTCCATCTATGAGGCAGGGTCATAACAAGATAGAAAATCGATGTCAAAATAATACAAAACACATTTATAGCCTGCATTACATTTTGCAAATGGGAGCAGTATACGCAATGGTTTAAGGCTCTAAGTGCAAATCTGGAACCTGGTTGAATCACACAGCCCTACTTCCATACTGTGTGACCTGAGCAAGTCTTAACTCCCTGTACCCCCAGTTGCACCTGTAAACAGCTTTCAACAGTGGCCTCACCTAGTTAAACAATTGAAAGAAAAAAATGCAGACTCTTAATTTGGTAATTTATTTTAACCCCAAATTCACACATGCAGCCCTATAAACTCTGGCCAGAGTTTATTAATTTTACTGCCTTTCTTCATACCTTAAGCACAGTGTATCTGAAGAGGCCTCCCTTCTAAAGTACTTCTACAATTTAGTGCCTTTCTATCCTTGGCCTGCCTAACCACCCTACCAGCCTACCAGCTTTCCTCTAAGTACCCTCATCCTCCTCCTTTTGAGACTTCATGTATAGCTGTCTTGTCCCTCACTGTATTCATCTCTGTTAAACAACTTGGTCTCTAACTGTTTTTTTAATGTTATGCTTAAAGGCAACTTTCAGTGGCACCATAATCCTACCCACATAGTCCACTTTTGAACCCACATCCATATCTTCCTTAGGCTAGCCAGGTATCCCTTTAATATTTCACCCATCTTGCAATAGTTGGAACTCCCGAAGTTCAGTGATTGCATCTTTGTGTTTGATGGTTCTTACCCATACTGTGAAGAACTACACTGTTGTTGATCCTGCTCTTCAGGAGCTCCTCGACTGATGTCCCTAACATGATCTCTGTTTATTAATACTAGGTCCAGGAATAAACTTTCTCTTGTCAGTTTGGCCACCTGACAGGAACCATCTGGGCTGGTCCAGGATCAATTGGCTCCTGCAGAAAAGCAGAGGTACCTCCAATCCACTTGACAATTTAAGCCCCATTACCCCTTCACCTTTCAACAGTAACAACAACAGATTGTTTAGATGTTGCTGTTACTGATGTCATAACAAAAATATCACTTTTGTCTTCTCATTTTACCCCACCTTGTTGTATATACATAGACATTGGAAAAAAGTGCATTATACATCAGCAGGTCCCAAAAAAAAATATGGCATTAAGGTTTTCTACACCCACCCCTAGCCACATCACTAAAAGCCCAATCAACAGGTCTGGGGCCATGTCTGGTCTGCTGTTCAAACTAGGTCAAAGCCATGCCCATGGGTCTGGTGCTCACATAAGACCACAAATTAGTCATGCTTCCTCCTTGCTAGTAGAGACTGATTAGAATACTTGCAGGTGGTTTGCAACAGTAATTAAGAGTCTTGTCAGGTAGACACTGCAATGAGAGTGATCCTACAGGTTGTATTAGCTCAATAGTTAATAAACAGACTGAGTTGCTTGAGAAACAACAGTGTAGTGATTTTATAAAGATACAAAAACTCTGCCTGGCTACCCCTAGCCTAACATCATACCACTCCTCCAACATCACCCTGTGCCCTGACTCACCAAACAGTCAATGTCCCCAGCACTGCAGCTCTCTCTCTCTCATTTCATAGGCTCTCAATACTGCTGCTGCTCTCTCTCATACTGCTTCAGCTACCCGATGCTTCAACCACAAACTCTCTCTCTGAGAACTCTGGACTGCCCTCTAGACCACACACCACTCTACCTAAAATGCTACAACCACTTTGCACACACTCCACACCATGCCATACTGCCCCATTCAGAGGACAAAGAAAGACTGCTGGAGCCACACACTCCTTTAATAGGGGCTACACACAGAAACACTACAGTGTCAAAACTATAACAGCTCTAAAAATGCACTACAGTATGCAAAATGACTATGACCATACCACTTCACTATGGAAAAATCCTAAACTACAGAAAAACACTACAACTACCTACTCAGCACCACTAAACCAAAAGAATCCAAACCCTAACAAACTTGAATTCAACCTTATAAATATATAAACAAAATGAGTGAGGCTACGCATGAAATTTATTCATCCGGGCTTTAAAATAAAACAAAAACTGGCTTTTTGGGCATGGCCTTTATAATCTGTTTGCTCCCTCAATGGGTATATTTCAAAAAAACCACATAGTCATCATTTATTTTCTTTATTCTCGATAAATAAATCAATAGGGATGGATGAGGATGGGTGGATATCAGACAGACAGATATATACATGATGGCAAACATCTTATTTCTCATTATAATTCACTTGATATTATGCGCTTGAATGAACTTTGTCATTACTAATGTAGGTTATATTGGTATCTTATCTGAAATTTGTGAAAACAAATCTTGGATGTGAAACTTTCTTGCAGTCGAATAAAATCTCGATTTCAAATGATGCCATCTATGAATGGCCTAGAATCTTAATAAACTCACATACTGCATATCCTGACATTAAATTTTTCCTACGATAATTTCAGCAAAACACCATCAGGAATCTTACCTATTGATACTAGTAAACCAGCACCCACAGATGTAACGAATAAATATTGGGGGATTGGTGATGGTTCTGACTCCAGTGTCTCCTGGGTTCAACAACAGTCTCTTCCTACACTGCACTGCTTCCAAATACAGAACCCAAAGAAGGAGAAAATTTGTGTTTTGAAGAAAAGTTACAACTTTCCATTCCATTATATGAAACAATACAGAACAGGACAGATTTTTTAACACAAAAAACTTGACAAAAGGCAGAAGTCAAACAACGGCACCAGGTGGATGATTGAATGGATAAACTGGAACCTGGGTGCTCATGTGGGTACACTCTCAACAACAAATGTATAGGCACAAAGAAAAGCAAATATGCCATAAAATGTTTTGACATAGTTTGCAGAGGATAGAAGGTACAGATATAAACAAATTCCTGGTCGACTTTTAAGACATACTAGCCCCCCTCAGGGCTATGAGACTGAATAAAACAAACACTGGGCCTCGCCACAAGCCCTGGACCCTTACACTCCATCACAGTCCATTTCAAATATGCTACAAAGGACCTTCTATTTATGTATGTATGTATGTATATATATTCAAGTTTCAAGGAAAGACATACTGACAACAGCTATTTGTTGTTATACTGGGATATGGGAAAGGAGTAAACAATACAAGATGAACAGTAACAATACATGCATGAGTGTAATACTAATAAAATAGTACAGTAAAAATGTATACAATAAATTAAATATATCAGTCACAGTCACAGTTATGCAATAAAAACATTATGAAGCAAGTGCTAAACAGTGCAGGAACTTAAAATAAGTGGTATAGGACAGAAACACCCAGACTACAGGTGCAGCCAACTCGAAGCAGGCAGGAGGAATACTCAGGAACACAGATACAAAATAGGTACAAGGCACAGTTAGGCTAGGGATGGAGGGTGGAAGAAAGTTGCTCACAACCAGGGGATGGACAAAGGAAGTCTACAACACAGGAGTAGAGGATACAAGAAGAGTCAACAATAGGGAGGGAAAAACAAAGTCAAAGAGTAAGAACAGTTGCAGGAGGGTGCTAAAGTCCTGAAGAAGGGCTTTGAGGGAAGAAGGACAGAACTGAGTGGATGGATAGGAAAGGAGGACCGAGTTTAGGAAACAACACAAGAGCTTGTGGAGTTTTCCTTGGGGGAAACATTGTTCAGAATGGTAGGAAGAAGGGGATGAATGGAGGTAGAGGTAGGAGGTAGCCAAGCATAATTTGAAGGTGAAGGTGGCACATGAATGGACACCTGACTAGGAATGGAAGGAAAGGAGCAGAAGAGAGAGCAGTGGTGTATATGGGGGCAGGCCAAGGCAACACAGCAGAAAGAGTGGAGGCAGGGTCAGTCAGCAGGAGAATTTAGAACAACAATGTTGTCATAGTTGAAGATAGGAAGGACCATCTTCATGACTAACACCTCTATGAGTGGGGAGAGGATGCTTGCTTTGTTTTATACAGCGCACCCAGTTTAGGGTGAAGCTTTGATGGATAGTATCAGTACTCTGAGAAGTCATGGTATTGGTCAGCCAGACCCCAAGGTACAAATGAGGACATCAGCAAATTAATACCATCAAGGGCATAGAAGAATGGGAGGAGAGAGAATAATAGGGAAAAGCTAGCAAGCCTCTGACCAGAGCAAAGGTCATGGAGACTATTTTTAAGCATTGAAGGACAGAAGGGTTGTACAGAACCAACTCCATACACTGTCAAACTCCTTTTCAGATGGATAGGTCCTTGAGGAACCAGAAGCAAACAGCACAGTATCCCTGCATACATGGATAGACACAGAGAAACTGGCAAGGGAGGTCATTTAGGAAAAGGGATAGGGTCCCAGGAGAGACCCTCTGCGGATGCCAGAGCAGATAGGGAGTGAAGGAGGGTCTCCATTAGACAGCTTGTGACCTGACCTCAAGGAGCTCCACCAGTGGTAACAGAAAGTTCATGACATCTCTACAGCAACCCGTGCCGAGAGTCCCACAGACACATCTTGACATCAGCAGGAAACACTGACACTGACCCAGTTTCAAGCAGAGGGGGCTGTACACACCATACGGGGGCTGTGCCCTCACCCCCTACTTATTATAACCACTCCACATCACACACAGATGGGAACAATGGCCACTCCTCCCTTCGCCAGTCCCACAACATGTTGTCAGTGGTGAAAACAGCTCACCACAAGTGCAGTCGCTGCTTCTGTGTCACTGTATTGGATTTGCTGTTACAGCCCTCAAGGGCTCACAAACCACAGTGACAGAAAGTTCACTACATCTTCTACAAATGACACAATGCCGAGAGTCGACAGAGCCCGTCCTGACATCACCCAGAAAACACAGCACTGACCCATTTCAATGCAGCGGGAGGCTGCATCCCCTATTGGGGGCTGTGCCCCCCTATCACTATAACTAACTCCACGTCACAGACATTGAAGAAATGGCCAGTCCTGCTGCTCTACACAGTCCCGCCCATGGTGGTGAATACAGCTCGCCCATAAGTGCAGTCACTGCTCCTGTGGCTGTAATGGATTCACTGTTACAGCATCACTGTAACTATGGTACCCTCAAGGTAGGAGTGGAACCAGCTGATTGAGGAGTCAAAGAGCCCTGCTGTCTTATGCTTGTCAAGGAGAAGGAAGTGAGACACAGTGTGGAAGGCTTTGACTAGGTCGACAAAGATGATAGAGGTAATTTGGCCCTGGTCCATAAGTGCACAGGATGGAGTAACTGAGTCTAGAGGAGGAGTGGAGGTGGATGCAGGGAGTCCCTGAAACCAGACTGGAAAAAGAGTGAAAAAGGAGTAGCCATCGAGGAAGGGGTGAGTTGTGAGAGAGACAAGATGTCTGGACATGGCAAATGTGATGGGAAAAGAAAATGGACCATTCCCTTTTGGGAGGGAATGACAATAACCTTCTTCATGACATCGGGGACGAAGAAGGAGAAGTTAAGGGAATGAGATAGGGTAGGCTATGACTGGTACAAAGAGGTACAGAGCGGTACAGAACCTTAGGATCAAGGCCATCGGGGCTCATACCTTTGTGGGCGTTAAGAGCAAGGTGGGCCTTAAGAGTGGCAGAGAGAGTAGTAGGAGAGAAGGGAAGCAGTATAAGGGGTGTGAGGAAGGGTGGATGGGAAGAGTGGGAGGAGGTGATGGAGGGAGGAGAGACAGGGTGCAGGTGGTGAAAAACGGAGTTGAAAGCAGCAGCAATGCCAGCTGGATCAGTGATTTGGGAGTTGCCAACCTTGATGATGGATTGGGAGAACTGGGTAAGAGGGGAGAAAAGGGAGTGGTTGACTTTCCAGAACTTGGAGGGGTGATTTAGTTTGTTATGGAGTATGGATGAGAAGTACTCTGGTTTCGCTAGCCTTGTGGCTTTGGTGCATGCATTTTGAAGGGTCTGATAATTTAACAGGGTGGTGAGAAAACCAGTGGTCTTTTGCGACCACAGGCTTGGGCACAAGCTTAAAGAGCCAACACCCGGCAGTGATCCAGGCAAGGTGAGAGCCTCCAGACCCTGGATTTTCTTCAGAAATGGTGGAGAACCCAGACAGTCATGAATTTGCTGCAGAAGGAGTGGGAGGCCAAGTTGGCATTGGTGTCTGGAGAGATGTGGGACTGGTAAGTGAATGACAGGTCTGCATAGCGGGAGGTTAAATCCAATGACCTGAAGAGCCACAGAAGGATAATTTCAGGAGGGATGCTGGGGCACTGGATTTTACACACGTAGTAGATCATGTAATGGTGACTAAGTGCATCTGGGAGGATGCCTGCACCCACAATGTGGTGAAAGAAGAATAGGAGTAGATGGAGGAGAGGAGTTCAGTGACCGAAGCAGGGGGTAGACCAGGGCAGCAGTACACTCCTGCAATGAAGAGAGGGATTGTATGGGGGAGGAAAAGTTTGAGGAGGAACAGAGGCAGAGACCGATAATACAGGCACAGATTGGATGCCAGAGGAGAGGTAGATTGCAAAACCTCTGACTCTCTTGGAGCAATCCTGCTGAGGTATGGACACTGCATAGTCTTGGACCTTAGGGGACAGCCAGGACTCCAAGATGACAAGAACATCTGGCTGGAGTTTGAGCATGAAAGGTTGTAATAGATCAAGTTTCGGGAGGAAGCTATGGATGTTGAGATAGGCAACCCACAGTTCATTGGGGAGCTGCATTTGTGAGGTAGGGGCAGTACCAGAATTAATCTTGATGTTCCCCTGCCACCAGGAGTAGCAAGAGAACAAGGAGTTTAAGGGAGCCACAGAGCTACTTTGAAGGAGGGGTGGGGAGTAGCAGTGGGGAGAGTGGGAGGGAGGGGTAGGAGGCACCAGATAGCCTCTAAGTGGAGCCATGGGGCAGGTAAAAGGCACTAACTAGGATGCCAGGGGAGTGGAGAAGGGAGGAGGAGGATGGGCAGGTGAGGGAGGGGGAGAAGTGGAGGGAGGAGGACAGAGGAAGTGAGGGGTGGTGGAAGGAGGAAGGGAGAAGGAGATGAGAGGGAGGATGGTCAGAATGAGGTGCAACATGGTGGATGGGTCAGCCCAGGTAGGGTGAAAGTCTGAAGAGCAACTTAGTGTAGATCTGGGCTACTCCCAGATAGGGTGAGAGCCTAAATGAACAAATTTGGGAGGATGCAGACTTCACCCAGATTGGGTGGGAGCTTTTGTAACAATTTAGGGGGAAGTGGGCTACACCCAGATACAGTGAGAGCCTATATAAACAATTGAGGAGGGATTTGGACTACACCTAGATAGGGTGGGAGCCTATATAACAGCTTATGAGGGATGCGAGCTATACCCAGATAGGGTGGGAGCCTATAGACAATTTAGGAGGGATGAGGGCTACACTCATATTGAGTGGGAGCCTATATAATAATATGGGGGATGTGGCTAGGCTAGATAGCTATTACTAGGCAATAGACACAAGCAATATACAACAGCAGTATATGATGAACAGCAAGACCTGTCTGTTAGCAGTAATACCTCTATAGCACATTACAGCTTGTGAACTTGGCAGAAGCAACAGTACACATGTCAGCGTGGCTCAGCTGGTAGAAAAATCCACCTCCAGACCGAAGGTTGTGGGTTCTCATCACCGCCGGATTGGACTCATACCTAAGCGCTGCCACCCAAGTGCAGTGTGGAGGTGCTGTACTGTTGGGGTGTGCCGTGCTTCAGATGAGACGTTAAACTGAGGTCCCTTCTACCTGTCCTGGTGGGTGTCCAGGTAGAAGTAAAAGAACCCAAGGCACTCTTCACAAAAGAGTAGGGGAATTTTATTGGGGGAAAAGGCGAAGTAAAATACAAAACTTAACATTTCTATTTACATGTATATACAAATAATTAAATCTGAAATCTCAGTTCATAGATAAATTACTGAATTTCCTTACATAACAAGCAAGGTATCACAAGATTTCCATAATATAGACTTCTGTTTTCTAGAAAATGTATTCATATCTTCATCATATACAGTACATTTTGTAATGCAAAAGTAACATTTTGTAATATTTCTTTAGGGTCTACGTTTTGCTACTGAAGCACCCATCTGCATCTGGCTTGCCAGATATAATACTTTAAGAAACCACAAATCACTTGCAACATATCTCTGTGGAAACAGCTCCACTGGGGTGGGTAAATCCTTAAAACTAATATTTCACATGTTACATTTCTAAACAGTGTGGCGTTCCAAGTTCTCTCTGTCAGAGTCCAAAAAGTAGTAGCATACGTACATTATAAGAATAAATGGGCCTAGGTTTTTAGAAGTTTAACACAATCTGTCCTCGGACAATAACCTTCTGTGAGTTGCTTATGTTTGTTATTGATCCTTACATTTAGTCTACCATGTTAGGATAACCATAAAGCATCCCAAAAAAACTTAGGTATTCTTTATTAGTTAGCTGTGAAAGTGCTATTGGATTTTGCACTTCTGGACAACTTGGGATTATCATGGTTGCATTGCATACAGCCCCTTATATGGCATCATACACCCCTTGTCTCGTATTTACATTACCGTTCAACAATGGAACCTTCCATTGTATTAATGTTTAAATCATGGGTTTTACATACCCCAGTACAATGTTTGCAGAATGTAGTATCCTACACTTATACTGTGACCATGCTGCTTGCAGATCTCAGTCCATTCCCTTACTGCCCTATCCACATTTTCTGCGGTACATTCCATGCATAACATGTTATAAAAGATAAAGGTACTATAATAAAAGACTATTGGGTTAGGCATCCCCAAACCTCCTTGTGTTGTTGTTATTGCAGGTGGTATCTCTCTATTGGGTTCAGGCAGTTGCCCCACAGGGCTTGAAAAAATATACTACAGATCCTTGTTTCTGTTTGCAATGGGGGTGGAAACACATAGCTTACATAGAGGAAAAGTGGGAGCAATAGTGACTTAATTAGGAAGACTTTTTCAGTTTCGATATTTGATTGTGTTTCCATTGTGCTATTAGCTGTTCTGCCTTCAGTATCCTCTTGTCCCAGTCCAGCTGGGCTAAATTACCTCGATCAAATTAAATGCCTAAGATTGGTATTGTATCCGTTGTGATTTTTACGTTTGCATACATCTGTGTCATACTGTGTCCACCGATCCCTAATATTATCCCTTTGCTTTTATTAAAATTGATTCTAGAGCCAGACATGGCTGAAAATGTTTCTATTTGCTTCTGAACCTGTATTTCTGCAGTATCCTTCCTTACTACCACCACATTGTCTGCATAGGCCAGGATTTTTAAGCCACAACCATTTGAGATTAACTTTATGCCTTTATGTCTCTACTTTGACCATGTTCCTTAAAGGGTCTATGCAGTCAAATGCGTACAGCAGGACTAAGAGACACCTCTGTTTTACCCTTTCACTACTTCAATCATAGGACACCTTCCATCCATTAACTGGTGGTGTGAGCTTTGCCGCTGAGTAAAGCATTTAATCCAACTAATGAATTTCCATAGTAATCCATATTTTCTAGTGCCAAAACAAATAATTATGGGAAACCATATCAAAAAGCTCTCTTGGTCAGAAAGCAGTAAGATGCCTGCTTCTGACTCATGCTGACATTTCTGAAATAATTCCCATAACAGAATTAGGTTGTCCTGGATATTTCTCTCTGGTATCAAAACAGTGCTTGCACCATTCTTATTAGTTTATCTGAAACCCTGGCTAGTCTCTTTCGCTAAAATCTTCCCTAAAATTTTCAAGTCTGTATTGAGCAGACTGTGGGACCTCAATTTGATAAGTTGCTTTTATTACCTTTTAAACAAAATATCAAATTCGCCTTAGTCATAAAGTCAGGCAATACTTTGAAGTCAAAATGTCATTATACAAAAAGGTTAAGGCTGGTGCAAGCTCTATACAGAACCTCTTATAAAATTCTGCTGTTAACCGTCTGTCCCTTGTGCTGTATTACTATGTAGGGCCCTAATTGCTGCTTTTGTTTCTTCCTCAGTTATTTGTTTAGTTAAATCTGCTTCTTGAGTTTTTGACAAAGTATGGATTGACAAATCTTCAAAAAACGGTAAATTTTCTTGTATATCGGGGGCGGGAGGTCAGCCACAAAGCTGTTTACCATGTTCCAACAACCTCATTCTTATCCTATATTTCTTCCCTCCTACCCTCTAATTCAGTAATAACCCATGCTTTATTCTATTTTGAACACCTAAAAAGGATCAATAGTCTGTTTTACATTGTGTTCTAGAATTTTATTTCTGATTTAAACATTTTGCTCTGTTGTATTGTAGCTGTGCCATTTCTTATTTTAGTTCAATAATTTGTGAAGTGTAATTTATTTTAAGAGTTTTTGTTTTAGAAATGAAATAATGTAACTGCTTTCTGAGGTTTAAATAATTCCAATACTGTGTAGTAGCTTACCTCCCTGCCTAGTTTTTGGAAAAGTGATTTGAAATGCTGTTTAGTATCTTCCCACCACTGTGATACAGAATCATGCATACACTTTGATTTTCTTGCTGTCCATAGTTTCCTGCATTCTTTTTGCATTTTTTATTTTCAATAGTTCAATTTAACGTCACAGTCCTTTACTGCAAGGGGTGGCTGAGTAAAAATATTAAACTGCATTGCCCAATGGTCTGAAAATGTCACATCCATTGTCTGTGTGGGTTGCACATTCAACAACTGTGTTAAAAAGAAAATGGATCCTAAAGTGATCTCCCCCCATGTGAGTGTTTTCACCTGTAGATTGTGCCGCCCTATATGCATCTTTTAATTTGGCTTGTTTAATGGTTTTGTTTAAGACATTCAAATCACTGAATAATTTATTTGTTTTTAATCCCCTATCTGACTGATGTAGCCCACAATTGAACCCCCCCCACCCCATAACACTAGTCTGGAGGTATAGAGGAATAGCTGAATTTTCCTGAACAATTCAATTCTCTGGGCTTTAGTTTGTGGAGCATAACAATTCACTAAGCGTAATTTGGTTGTACCATATAAAATATCCAGTATTAAGGCTCTTCCGGGTTCTAGATCAATCAATCTTGTAACTTTCAAGTTTGTATTGGAAAAAGAATTCCCAACCCATCACAAGCATTTTCGCCTGTCAACCAGAAGGTGGCTCCATAACCCACAATTTGGATGTCTGTGATATTTCAAACAGACTGTTTAGCTTGGTACATCTTGAAGACATATGATATCACTATTATACTGTTTAACCCGTTAGTACTGTTGAGTCTCCTCTTGTTGTTTTTGATACTGTTTACATTTTAGTGTGATTACTTTTTATTAAGAGACATCATTCATGTGTTCTTCAAGGGGTCTCTAACCGAAGATGTTGCTGATCTAGTGTCATTTTTGTTTTAACTTATCTCCCCACCTGCATCCTCTAACCCTAAGGAATTTCCTCTAATGGAGGAGGCAATTGCAGATGAATCAGATACATCTTCTTCTTCCTCTATCTTCCCAGTTTCTTTTTGATATAGGACTGAAAATCTGCTTCCACTTAAAACTGTAGTTTTCCTTTTGTCACTTTTCTTCTCTCCTTGGTTCTCCACCTTTGCTTAGTTTATTTCTAGTTTTTTTTTCTTTCAACTACCTTACAGACCTCCTCTTCCCGGGTCTGAAGGGGCTGGTGGTGGTGGGTGAGGGGCATCTGTTCTTGTTCTGAGTGTCAGTTTATAGATCTTCCCTGACTTGTGAAACTTCATGTGCCGTGACTGGAGGATTTGCTATGTCTTGATGTAAACCTGTTGTAACAGCTTCCTCCGGTTCAGAGATCAGTCCATCTTGTACCTCCTATTCATTTTGTTGTTGCTGTGCATTTTGTCTGTCCTGCTTGCTCTGCTGTTTTTGTTCTTTTTCCTTCTGGAGCACAGCTAATCTAATTACTGATGCCTGGGATGACCCTTTCTTCTGAGCTTGGGTGATCAGGGGTTCGTGAGGTACTGCCTCTTCACTGTTGTGAGAGGCCCATGGGCATCTAACATATGAGAGGCCCTTCTCCTCACAAAAGTTACAACAAAATAGACTGATACAGGTGGCCGCTAAATGCCCTAGTTCTAGGCAGTACATACATCTTGGAGTATGCGCACGCTACTCAGGTGTAATTGTGACCCACCTTCTGGCATGATTTCGGCTGCCCAGGATAGAATAAGGAGACTCTGTCCCTGCCTAGGTAAAAACAGCTTGGCTAGTGCAAAATACCATTATTGGTCATTATAAGTTTCACTTCTACTCTCCATCCCCCTGTCCATATCGGTTCTGAATCTATAATTGGAGTGGGGTGTTCTAACACCTCGCATCTCTTTTTTAACCAAAAAAAGATATCCGATATATTCACCTCTTCATTTTTAAACAGAATAGTAGCAGTCCAGACAGCTGATTTCATAATAGGAATGGCTAAGAATGGTGTTCAAAGGAGAGTATCTTTCAAAGTATTATATTTACACCAAAATCTATCCAACGCCTCCACAGTCTTAAAACTAATATTGTAATTATAATCATATGTATGAATCAAAGCAAAAATTTCAGATGCATAACATTTTAGAGTCTTTCAGAAGTGTCTAGTAATATAAATCATGTCTGGAGGTGCTTCCTAGCCCTCCTTCATACATCATGAGTCAGATTGCATTTTCCTTGGTGCTGGTTCTCCTTTTGTTTAAATAAATCCAACATTCACATTCTAAGCATTGGTTTGTAATAAGTTTTTGTTGGAATCTTGCATATCTTTATTCCCCATTCCTACTGGGAGGGACAGTCTTCAGCAGAAAAATTATGTGCATTTTGTCTTGTTAATCCAGAAGTACCAGGTACAGTTGTATTAGGGGCCCCTGTCTTGGCTTGGTTTAGGTTGTCAGAATGAATGCTATTCTCCTGAACAGGTGCATTAATTACTTGTTCTTTGTAAATGTTTATTATAGAAATGTCTTTATCACTTACTTTCTTAGGTTCCGCATGTGTCTCCCCTTTATCTGTGCATAAGATACTGTTAGCATCTTTACTACCCATATTTTGCGATGTCTGTTCAAATTTGTCCCCGTCTCATCTTGAATCTATCCTGCTCCCTGCAGTGCTTCTGCCACTGACCATTGATTGGTTGTCGGTTGTGGGATAATATCCAAAGTTTGCACCAAGTGTAAGGATTGCACACCCCTTTTTTGAATCTCTAGGTCCCAAAGTCTTTCTCTGCAGAAAGCTGTTCTGTTCTTTAGTTTGTTGCACTGCTTGGTTTTCCAAGCCCTTCTTCAGTGTTGAGTTTTGCTGTACAGCTGTGTGTTCCATCTGGCTAGCTGCATCTTGTTTCAGCTCTGTGTCAGCTGCCGGTTGTTCCTCGCAGAGTGCTTTTAATTTCTCTGTAGTTTTGTATAATTCCTCTTGTTCTTCTTCAGTTTGTTTTAGAAGTTGCTGTCACTTTCTTCTAGAGCCCTTTTCAAAATAATTTCTATGCCACAATAGGATCTGTAACAGTATCCAGCGGCCAAGCCCTGTATCATTGTTTCTTTCAGCACTTGCAGGTGCCCTCCATCCCATGTTCGATGTTCAGGTGTAGTCAAAGTAGATCTAGATGCATGTAGGTGCAAGTGTAGGCAAGTCCATTTCAATTTCCACCTCATGGAATATCTCCATTTCTTTTACCTCAAGGCTAGGTTCAGTTAGCAAACTTGAACCAATAAGCAGAGAGAAGGATGACAAACCTTCCTTTCTTTCCACACTGTTGTTCTTGTCAGCCATTGCTGCTGACCATCTGGGAAATGAGCAGCAGCTCCCCCTACCCAAAGAGTAGGTGACTTGCCCCAGTGTCCTGGCCAATATTCCCCATCCCATTAAATGATTCATGCAATTGTCCAGGCTTTGTGTGGGTGTTGTTGTGCGATATGGTTGCCACTTCACTACCAGTCTAGCATTGCTTATAAAGTGCTTTGGGATACATGTGTATAAAAACCCTTTATAAATGCTGATTCTTCTTCTTCTTCCTCTACATGAATACTACCTTTATAGCTGTAAGAAGGATAAAATAGTCCCCAGTTTGTGGTGAACAGTAGGTAGATGCTGTACCTATTTAATAGGACATAGGAGTCTTCAGTGGGGTCTCACGAGAGTTAAAGTGCTAGAGGACTTCTCTATACCAGAATGTTGTGGCAATGTATACTGTTATGCTGGAGCTTTGAATAAATGCTTGAAAACAAATTTTGACTCCTATGTTCTTGTGAGTGCATACCAATTTTGCCATTTTGACTTGTATGTGGAGGTTGGCCGCCTCTGTCTGGTGTAGCACCAGTTGGATTCAGCAGAATCGCGTCAAACAACTTTTGGTTTCTTTTCCTGTTTAATAGGAGGATCAACACATGTGGGCATGGCAAAAAAAAACTCTCCTTGCAGGACAGGCATATTTATATAGATAATGATTAACTCCCAACCCTGCAAGGATGCCACAGATGTTATCTCCTGATTCTGCAAGCTTTTCATGCAAAAAAAACTCCACTTCCTTGCCCCACACCCTGCACAACTAATGATTTTCTACTCAGATGGGCCTAAATCTTATCACTCAGGAGAGGAGGTGGTAGTAGACTTAAAGGAGAGGAGCATCAAGATGGAACTACAAAAAAATTAGTATTTCAATGCTGTATAGAACCAGCATAAAAAGAAAACTATTTGAAAGGACAAAAGGCGCAGATATGGAAAACATTAAAAAAAAAACAAAGTGTGTACCACCATTTAGGGAAAACAAAATAGACCATTCTCTAGAGGAATATCTGGCCCTTCCTATTTCACCTATGGATAAGGAATTTATAACTTGGACAAGATTTGAGCTAACTACTTCTAAGCATACATATTTTAATAAATTAAATACAACTTATATAAACAAAATAAATCATTTATGTTGATGTAATAAGGTTATATAGAAACATTATCTCATTTAATCACAATTTATCCACTATACAGTAAATCAAGAAACAGGACACTTCTGAAGTTCCTAATGATCTATGCCAAGGCTAACTATGCCCAGTTTTATACTCCTTCACCCAATGTCTACAGAGGATGCAGCAATGTTATCACAATTCATAGCATCAGTGATTAAAATAAAACAACACTTTAAGATAAAAATAATACATGCTAACAGAATATCTTCCTCTGTCAGTTCCTATCTGAAGTTAATTTCCTTTGAACAATAGTTTTATAACAAATAAAGAATTCTTCGGTATATATGAACAGTGTTATTTATGAATGTATCTACTTCTCTATGAAAGTATGCTTATGGGCCCAGATATTCAAACTGCGCTCAAAAGTAGCGCAACAGCAGGAGCAAGCACAAACCAGTTGCACAAATGCGCAACAGGTGCAATATTCAAACATGGAGCAGAGCAAATTGCGCAAGCAACCAGCGTCTGAATATTGCACATACTGCGCCATCGCGCAACCAGGAAGGAGAAGCTGAGCCAAAATGTTGGCTATGGCGCTAACCAGGAAAGCTCAGCTGAGCATCTCCAGAGCTGCCATAGCACAAGCACAGCCCCCCAGAGCAATGGAACTGCACATCCAGGAAGGCAGGCTGGGGCCCACCGCCAGCCATGCCACACATGGGCACAGGAACACACTGCAGAACCCACACCACACCTGCATCCCAAGCACAGCATCACTGGGGTGGGACGGATGATCCACGTGCCCATGGGGACAAGCCAACAAAGCATAGCAGAGCCCTGACACCCCAGCACAACCACTGGCAGGCGGAGAGTGCCACACACAGGGGGTTGACAACCACAGTGCACATCAGCCCCCCGTATGCACAGCACACCCTGCACTGTGACCCCAAGACACCACCCATGTGCAGTGACTGGCACTGCAGGAAACCATGCAGTCCCCCCAGCACACATCAGCCCTGTGCAACACAGAAGCCTACAAGCCAGACACACCCTGCACCCAGCAGTGGGTGGCAGCAGATGCAAGACCAACCGAAAGCCACTGCCATGCTGAGATACTCCCCATACACACATGCACACACACACACATACCCAGGACCTACACCAGCCCAGATGGCATGTACACACCTGCAACTGAGCACCCATAGCCAGCTGCAAATCAGAGACCGACACAGTATTCATATATCAAAATAAAATGTATATTAAACATAGTCCAACAAGAACAATAATAACTATTTACAAGGGGACGGGTACAAGGAAGGGGTGTTCAAGGGGAAGGGATTAAAAACTTGGAGAGGGAAGGCAGGGTGGTAGGGATGGGAGAAGTGGGAAGGGTAATGTGGGCTATGGCACTGCCGGCTCCTGGTCCTCCCCCTGCTGGCGCCCCGTTCTGTTCCGCCCCTGATGGCGTCCATGCCTCCGGATTGCTTGCAGGATCTGCTGGTTTGCCATGCTGACCTGTGTGAGGCACCTGACATCATGTTGCATCCTCCTGAGAACCTTGAGGCCTAGGAAAATGGGAACACAGTCAATGGCTGTGACTGACCACAACCCTGAACACCACCCAACCTGCAAGCCATATAGCCCAATGTCCCGCACCTGTGATGGCATACACCCACCCACAGTGAACATGCACATGGCCATCACAAACAGGCGGCACCAGCTATGCGCACCACCGCCCACACACACTGCCCACGTCAATCACAGTACAAATTAGGCTGGCAAGTGATGGCGGCAACGTGGTGCGATGCCAGTTACAGCTATGTGCCCAGTGCATGCCTGGACCACCAGTGACGATACACAGACGTGCTGTGATACTGCACAGTGATGTATGTCACCTGTGTCGCGCCTACATACATGGATACATAGACAGTGTCGGCAGATAGTGCCTATGGGCCACCCAGTCTGGCCATTTGACCTTGTAAGTTCACTCTGTTTTCCTATAAGTCTGTTGCACCTTACCCCTGACCTCCAGAATTCCTTTATGGCTATCCCATGCATTCTTAAATCCCGTGACCAAGTCAGCCCCCACCACTTCCTCTGGCAGGGTGTTCCACTTGTCCACCACCCGTTCTGTGAAGAAATTCTTTCTCATGTTTCCTCTGAATCGTCCCCCCTCCAACTTCATCCCATGACCTCTAGTCCTGGAACATCTTTTACGCTTAGAAATAGTGTTTTCCTGCACTCTGTTCCCCCCTGTAAGATACTTGTATGTCCCCAATATATCCCCCTCTCCCTCCTCTCCTCCAGGGAGTACATGTTCAGTTCCTTCAACCTGTCATCATAGGACTTGTGATGTAATCCATGCACCATCCGTGTTGCCCTCCTCTGAACCCTCTCTACCCAGTCCATGTCCATACGTAGGTATGGTCTCCAGAACTGTACACTGTACTCCAGGTGGGGCCTCACCAGTGTCTTGTATAGTGGAATTATGACCTCCCTTTCCTGCATGGTTGTGTGTGTGCATGGCTGGTGGTCTTGCCCCCACCCCAGCATGCAATAGCATCCATGAGTAACAATGATACTCACCTCCTCCAGCAGCTGGCTCTGCCACTGCTGCTGCTGATCACTGCTGCTGCTGCTGCTGGGGACTGCTTACCCCCGACACCGGGGCCCTGGCACGGCCCACCTCACCGTCACCCTGCGTCCTCAGATTCCATCCTGTGGGAGACATATGTTGAGACAAACATCAATGTGACTCAAAAGCAGAGTGCCCCCTGCCCCAGTGAGACTGCCTGCCCACACAGCCATAACCATCCATCGCACAGCTGCACACACTGACACAGCCAACCGTGTCCAAGCCGGCACCTATGCACAGCCACCCAAGCACACACACACCCCTACAGAGAATATAGGTGCATAGATGGTACACTCACCTGGCCTAGGCACTACGCCCTGCCTGGCACGTGACCGCAGCTGCGTCAAAAGTTCTGGCTCCCTCCGGCGGAGGTCACTGTACTGGTGCCAGCACTGCTCAGCAGACTGGCCCCGTCCAGTGACCTCCACCAGGTCAGTGGCCACTTGCTGCCACAGCTGAGTCCTGGCACTGGTGAGGGGCACCTCACCATACAGGCCATCATAGTGTGGCTCAACTAGGGCCACCAGGTTGGCCACTTCAATCTGGCTCCAGGACACACCTCCTCCTAGCCATGGCACCAACTTTACAGCAGGCAATATGGCCCCCGCTGTAACGCCCGCGATGGAGTTGTTGCACATGAACCACCACAGACTCAATCGGCTGTTCGAGACAAGCGCCGTCGCTTCACATGGTGCTGTCACCAGACAGCGCAATAGGGACGTACACATGGCATGCCAACAGCGCCAGGGGTCAGAGGGCATGGCATACACAAGGGCACGGCAATGACGCAAGGCTACGCACAGTGCCATCGGACGTATAGGCATCCTGCACGACTGCCAAGCTGCACACCAGTGCCACAGTGGACTATCGCACAGTAGTGCCACAGTGCCATATACTGCCCAGTGCTGTAGCGTCACTGGCACAATGGTGGCCATGGCCTGAATTGCCTATCGTGCTCAGCAGGTCTGCAGCATGATAGATGCATGCGTAAGCTGTCTGGGCATGCGCAATGCAGTGTGACACGCAGCCACAAACCTGTGCCATTGGCTCAGCCGGACCTTCCGTATTGCGCAAAGCACAAAAATGCGATATTCAGCCGACATATGCAAATCATGCGATCAGCCATTCAAAGGCACAGTGGCGCGATTAGCATGTCATTAAAGTTGTGCCACACCTCATTTGCATGTGTTGCGCTATAAAAATGCGACACTGGGTTGTGCTGGCCAGATTTGGTTACTGCAGGTGAGAGGTGAGTTACATGCTGTGTGATGCTCAGGACAATGCTCATGGGCAGAGGATGATAAAGGCTGAGGGGGCTGAGCATGAAAAGGGCATTTAGAAAGGGACAAAGGGCACCCTTTCTATCAGTATCTGCCATGCGGAGAGGAAACGTGGGGGGCCTCTGCCCCCCCGGGCCGGCAGCTATGCTCATGGGGAAATGCTGTCGACTGCACAGTGACAGGTGTCCACTTCCACCCATACAGATCACCATGACTGACCATAGCCAAGCTGAGGGTGTGGACGGCGGGTGTAGGAGGAGGCCGAACTTCACCGTGGCAGGGACGGAGGCCCTCTTCCAGGCCTACCTGGAGGATGAGCCACTAGTGAGTGGATGGAGGGGCACCCCTCAGGAACGTGCAGCTGCATGGGAGGGGGTAGCTCAGGCCGTCAACCTGCATGGAAGCCACCAGTGCTCCATGCAGGAATGCAAGAAGAAGATGGGGGCTGACCGCAGGAGGCTGAAGGAGAAGGTGGCAGCCTTCAGGGCGGCACGTGCTGGCACTGGTGGGGCCCACCAGTGGTGTTGCAGCTGACCCCTACAGAGGAGACACTAGGTCGCGGCCATGCGGCGAGTGCCATTGCGGGCGTGCCAGGCGGAGGATTCCAGACAGGTGGAAGCCCATCACCGCGGTGTGACATGATGGTGTTGTTGGGGGCTGTTGTTCACATGCACTACATGTACTCTCTTTCTGTTACAGATCCTGTTCGTCTTCAGGAGGCGGTGGTGGTGTGGGTCAGACAGTGATGCAGACCTGCTGGACGTGGAGGAGGACCATCCACCTCCGCCACCAGCCTGCAGGCACTGCAGCAGCATGCCGCTGGGCCAACAACTCCGGTGTCAGTGATACGGGTGCAGGGGTGCACAGCCTGTGTCACAGCAGTCTGGCATGCAGGTATGCCAGCATGCTGTGCTGCTATGGCAGTGGCACACACCTGCACCATTGATGATAGCAGGCCTGCAATGGGCAGTGATAGGTGTGTGTCCCATGACAGACACATGGCAGGCCAGCACATGCCCCTGGGCCTTCCTGGTTCACACCTGTGCCCAGCATGCTGGCATAGTCCCAGGCTGTGCCTGTCAGCACAGGTGGGGCAGCACCAGTGGCTGTGCAGGTGTCTGGCACTGTTGTCAGCACGGAGGTGGAACAGGTGGACCTGGGGCTAGCAGTTGGAGGCGGCAGCAGCAGTCACACACCAGGTCTGGGGGTACAGTGTCAAGCATGGCACATGTCCACTGCCTTTGATCGCCCATACCTGGTCCTGGCGAACAGCACCCACCCTCAAGGGGTGCTGTGCACCAGGACCATCCACACCCTGGGGGTCACAATGCCATTGGGGCACAGTACCCATTGGATGCACACACCTGCCTGCTGCAGGACTCGGTACAGCTGCAGGGGTGGGTTGCAAGGTCCGTGGAGGCACTGTCTGTGTCTGTGGAGCGGCATAGCAGGGAGTGTGCTCGGGACCGAGCCGAGCTGGTCCTTATGCGGACGGATGTGACCGCTGCCATTGACAGGCTGACCCAGGCAGTGGTCTCTGTCGCGGACGCATTGGCCACACTGTCAGGTGCCCTGTACCACACACCCCACACAGTGCGCTCTCCACTCCCCGTTCCCGGCATCAAGCAACACCAGGCCTGTCAATGCTGGGTTCTGCTGTGGGCATCCCGAGCACCCCTGGTGCAAGTTTGTTTGGCAGGATGCAGACCCCTGTGTGGGCAAGGTCGCGTTCACGCAGTGGGACCCCTGGTGGTGCACCAGCGCCACCCGATGTGGCCCCTGCTCAGCCTGCCAGTGCTGCTGGGCCACAGCGGGGCCACCCAAGCATCCGTGGTGGCTGTGGGACAGTGCTACCTGACTGAGCTGTCTCCCAGTGCAGGCCCTGTCTGGTGCTACCTTGTGTGCAATGTGTGTCATGGTGGGCAGTGCACTGCTGGGTGCTCTGCTCACCACGCTGACACACAGACCACCTGCACACTCTCCCAACTGCTGTCCACAGGTGTGAGTGCATGATGATGCCTGCATTGCACTGTACACCAAGGTGCAAGGGTGCCCAGGTCCTAACACATGTACGTGGACAGTCCAGGTGGTGGGGGTGGTTGGTGGTGCTGTGTATTGTCAATGTCATTTCCGCAGTGCTGTGCTGCTGCCCATGTATGCTGCCTGGTGTGTGTGTGTGTCCATATGAGTGCTCACCCCTCTCTGACGGTGTGTTGGTATGCCTGGAACCTTCAACTCCCCTGACCTTCATGCACGGTGTGTTCCCCTGTGTGCCTGTGGTTTGTGCATGGACAGTGTTGCCTGCACATGTCCCCTTGACTTACCTGTGATGGGCGTAGTGCTCTTCTGCAATGGAGTCCCTGTGCAGCTGGGCCTGCCGGGTCAGTCGGGGTTCCCTCCATCCTGGGGGGGCTGCTCATCACCAAAATCACCGGCGCCACTGGCGTCCCCATTGCTGTCCCCCTCTTGGACCTGTATGGCTATCCCATGGTCTTTGGCCATGTTGTGCAGGATGCAACAGGCCAGGAATATCCCACAGGCCTTTTGGGGGCTGTACTGTAGGGGCTCCGGAGGTGTCCAGGCATCGGAGTGTTTGAGCATCCCAAACACCCACTCTATGATGTTACGTGTTGTGGCATGTGCTTCATTGAAGCATAGCTGCGCTGGGTCGGGCACCGCACGGTGTGAGCAGCCAGGGACGGATGGGTATTCGTAGTCACCTGTGTGGAGATAGTGGAGATCAGTGTCATGTCAGGTCCATATTGCCCATATCCTTGTGTGCCACTACCATGGCACCTGTGTCATTCCCACCCTTGCCCAGAGTTTGCATTCCATACATGTGTACTCACCCACTAGATGACCCGTGGGGATGTCCCCACTCTTGAATCGATGGCACAGTGCAGATTGGTGCCATATGAAGGCATCATGTGCTCTGCCAGGGTGTGTGGCACAGACATTGATAATGCGCCCAGTGGCATCACACACCATCTGGCAGTTGACACTGGAAAACCCCTTTCGGTTCCGATATGCCTGGCCGTCGGGGCCAGGTACCATGCGAATGGCCACATGGGTGCAGTCTATGGCCCCTAGCACACCAGGCATACGTGCTACCCTGTGGAACTCCTGCATGTTTGTTGTACGCTCTGCCGCGGTGCTGGGGAAATGGATGTACTCCGCAGCATGAGGCAGCAGTGTGCTGAGGAATTGGGTGAGGATGCGTGACGTGGCCGACTGTGTAATGCCTGTGGTGTCCCCTGTCAGCCTCTGGAAGGTGCCTGTGGTGAGTAGGCACATGCAGGCTGTCACCTTGGTCTCCACGGACAGAGCGTGACTCCGTTTTGAGGGTGCCTGCATCACATCACTGCACAGCTTGCAGAGCTGTCTCAGTATTGCCCTGTTCAGGCGGTACCAGTCCACAATCTTGAGGTCTGTGTACAGCTCGAAGTTGATGCGGGCACGATACCGCCTGTCGGGGGCATACCGCCGACGGGCCCCTCCGCAGCTACGTCCCCCTGCAGCATGGTGTCTCACCCCCCCTCATTACAGCTTCCATGTGGAAGCTGACACTGTCCATCTCCCTGGCTTCTGCCCCCCCAGCTGCTGTTCCTGTGTTACCCCCGCTGCCCCCACTGCTGCTTCCACTGCACCGGACACCCCCCACTGGCCTCTCTGTCCTCCTGGACCCACTGTCCCTCTCTGCCCTTCCAGCTCCTGTCTCTCTCTCTCTCCCCCAGTTTGTGGCCTGCTAGGGTTCTTGCGCTGCTTCCTTGAGCCTTTTTATTTTGGCTCAATTCCGCTACTGCGCAACTTCTGGCTGAGCCACTCTTGCGCATTGCGCAAGTGTTCGAATATCGCATTGCGCACTTTATGCATGGACCCGCCCCCTTCAGTTGCGCATGCCTTCATTTCCATTGCGCTGTTGCTCAGCATGGTTTTGGTGGCTCAACTGGCCCCTTCTGAATATCACAGAATGGCGCATTTTTGGAGTTGCGCATGGCGCAACCCTTTTAAATATCTGGGCCAATGTCTAAAACTATGAAGGAAGACATTTTAATTCTGATAAAAAAAAAAAGGGTGATGCTACTGATATTAACAATTGGAGACCAATCAGTTTATTAAATGTTGATTACAAGATTCTTGCGAAAATCCTGTTGTCTAGAGCACTAAAAGTCGCAATCCACATAAGTTCTGTTCAAACATGTGGTATTCCAGGAAGATATCAACATGACAACCTAGTTTTATTATGTGAACTATTCGCTTTAGGTGAAAGGAAAGTTATTTCTGGATGGATATTAGGCTTAGATCAAGAAAAGGCATTTGATAAGGTTTCAATGATTACTTGTTCCAAGTTTTGAAGGCTTTTGGTTTTCCCGTAGTATTTCTTTCTTGGATTCAAACTTTATATAAGGGTGCTGTAATAATACCTAATGTAAATGGTTGGCTAGAAACCCCATCTCCCTTGCTTAGTGGGTATGGCGGAGATGTCCTTTGAGTCCTTATTTTATGATTTCTGCATTGACACTTTAGTAAGAGCAATATTGCTTTGCCCTCAAATTATAGGTTTGACTGGTATTCCCTCTTCACCACCAATTAAATTGTTGGCCTACGCTGAAGATTTGGTTTTGGTGATAGATTTGAGAACTAAGCAAGATGCACTAGTTCAAGTATTACAAGTTTTTTCATCTGTATCGGGATCTAGAATTAATTTTAACGAAAGTATAGGTGTACCAATAGGTCATAACTCTCTCCCAAAAAATGGTAACTATGCTGGAATTCCTGTCAAACTTGATGTATTCAAATATTTAGTGATTTACTTTGGGCATTGGAATATGTCATCCTACAATTGGATTAATGCCTTAAATAAGGCGGAAGGTTTAATTGCAGGTTGGAGGCAAGCCTTAATTTGAAAAAAAAAGAGAGTTGTTCTACTTAAATCTTTAGTCATTCCTATTTTTCTATACCTTAGTTATGTGTTTCCACCTCCTGTAGCTCTTTTCACTAAATTATATGGGATATTTTTTAAAGGGTTTTGGGAGTCCAGACTAAACCCCATAAAGCAAAGTTTTACTTATAGGCCTATAAAGGAAGGTGAGGTTAATATGATTCACCCTGTTGGTTTCTTTTATAGTCTATTTTTTAATTATAATTTTGGCAAGGCTCTTAAGCATGGGAATACAATTTGGAAACCTTATTTTATGGTTTGGTTTTCTTTGTGTTTAGATAAATGGGATTTCAGTCAAAAAAATATTATTTCTCGGTCTCAGGATATACCTTCTTATGGGAAAGAAAGTTTTAAGATGGCTTTATCCTGGAACCTCCTTCCTCAGGATTTTTGTGTTTTGTCAAGACATATGTTATATAATAAGATTTTGAGAAGGGAGGCTCAGGAAGATGTAATCTTTCCCCTTTGCCCCTCAAACCATCTCTCCTGGGTTCTCCTACAGCTTCGCAATCCCCGTTTACCTCCATACATCTGGGACATGGTATGGTTGAGTAATTATGATAGGCTAGGGATTAAAAGTAACCATAAGCATAAAGCTTTGGATTTGCGCTATTGCCCCAGGGATAATTGTTCAGCAGTTTTAGAAACTCAGCAACATCTGTTTCTTGACTGTCCATTTTCTTTGGATATTTGGTCTAGTCTAGCTACAGAGTGGTCAGAACCCTCATTTCTAAATATAACCTATGAACATATCATGTTTTGCACAAATGTCAAATTTAATGTTAAATATCATGTTGAAACTTTATATGTGGGTTTTGCTCTCGTTAGATATTATATATGGCAAGCAAGATGTATGTTAGTTTTACATCAAAAAATTATTCATAAGCAAGAAATTATCTACAATATCCGTAAAGCTTTATGTTCAGTTAAAAAGCATGATTCTCTTGTTTATACCAAACATCAAGTCAACCTTATGTGGTGTAAATGTGTTGCTATGACTAATGATTGTTAATTTTGATACATTTATTTTGGTTTTTTCTGTTTTTGCTTCTAATTTTTGATGTACAGGATATGTCAATTTATTGTAATGAAGCCCACTTTTCTAATAAAATGCCCCAACTCTTTTCAATAAGTGCCAAGGGAACTTTAACATCCACCTGAACTATTACCAATCCAGGAAGATGGGACCTCAGTTTAACGTCTCATCTGAAAGACGGCACCTCAGAAATGCAGCACCACTCTCAAGCTGCATTACAGTGTCAGTACTGGGAAATTAACCCAAGTGCCAGATGTGGGAACTGAACCCACAGCCCTCTGATCTCCCGGCCTCAAAGGCGAGTGTGCTAGCTACTGATTCATTATAATTAGCATGAGCTGTAGCATAAGCGTAAGCTGTTGCATAAGCTGAAACATTAGGTTTAGTGCAAGAGTAAGCTGTAGCGTAAGCACGAGCTGTAGCATAAGCAAGAGCTGTGGCATAAGCAGTTTTAATGTAAAGCATAAGCACTAGCATGAGCAGTAGTGTTAGCTTTGCTGTAGCTTCAGTATAGTTTTGCTGAAAGCATAACTGTGGCAAAAGTATAACTGTAGCATTAGCTAAGCTGTAGCACTGGCATTTGCTGTAGCATTGCTATTAGCTGTAGCATTAGCATTAGCTTAGCAGTAGCACTACTGTGACTTAGCTGTAGCACTAGTGTAAGCTGTATAGCGTTAGTGAATGCTGTACCATTAGCTGAAACATTAGCTGTAGCATTAGCATAAGCTGTAGCATTAGCGTAAGTGAATGTTGTAGCATTAGCTGTAACGTTAGCAGTAGCATTAGCATTAGCTGTAGCGTTGGCGTAAGTTGTAGCATAAGTTGAAGCATTAGATTTAGTGCAAGCATAAGCTGTAGCGTAAGCGTAAGCTGTAACATTAGCACGAGCTGAAGCATAAGCACGAGCTGTAGTATAAGCACGTGCAGTAGCATAAGCATGAGCTGTAGCATAAGCATGAGCTGTAGCACTAGTACAAACTGTACTATAAACAGTTTTAATGTAAGTATAAGCACTAACATTAGCTGTAGTGTTAGCTTTGTTGTAGCCTCAGCATAGCTGTGGCAAAAGTACAGCTGTAGCATTAGCTTTGTTGTAGCACTGGCATTAGCTGTAGCATTAGCATTAGCTTAGCTGTAGCACTACTGTGACTTAGCTATCGCACTAGCGTAAGCTGTAATGTTAGTGAATGCTGTAACATTAGCTGTAATCTTAGCTGTAGAATTAGTTATTTATTATTTATTATTTATTTAGATTTTGTTGACCGGGTAAGTGCACTATGACTAGACAAATCCTGCCTATTTTCAGGCACGACCCGGGGGAGGGTGATAAAGATGAATGCCAACTGACCTTTTCGATAAGTGCCATGGGATCTTTAACATCCACCTGAACTATCAACAATCCAGGCAGATGGGACCTCAGTTTAACTTCTCATCTGAAAGACGGCACCTCAGAAATGCAGCACCCCTCTCATGCTGCATTACAGTGTCAGTATTGGGATATTAACCCAAGTGCCAGATGTGGGAACTGAACCCACAGCCCTCTGATCTCCCGGCCTCAGAGGCGAGTGTGCTAGCTACTGATTCAATATAATTAGCATGAGCTTTAGCATTAGCGTAAGCTGTTGCATAAGCTGAAGCATTAGGTTTAGTGCAAGAGTAAGCCGTAGCATAAGCATGAGCTGTAGCATAAGCACGAGTTTTAATGTAAGCATAAGCACTAGCATTAGCTGTAGTGTTAGCTTTGTTGTAGCCTCAGCATAACTGTGACAAAAGTATAGCTGTAGCGTTAGCTAAGCTGTAGCACTGGCATTTGCTGTAGCTTTGGCATTAGCTGTAGCATTAGCATTAGCTTAGCAGTAGCACTACTGTGACTTAGCTGTAGCACTAGCATAAGCAGAAGCGTTAGTGAATGCTGCAGCATTAGCTGTAACATTAGCTGCAGCATTCGCATAAGCTGTAGCATTAGAGTAAATTGTAGCATAAACTGAAACATTATGATTAGTGCAAGAGTAAGCTGTAGCATAAGCATAAGCTGTAGCATAAGCACGAGCTGTGGCATAAGCATGAGCTGTAGCATAAGCTTGAGCTGTACTATAAACAGTTTTAATGTAAGCATAAGCACTAGCATTACCTGTCGTATTAGCTTTGTTGCAGCCTCAGCATAGCTGTGGCAAAAGTACAGCTGTAGCATTAGCTTTGCTGAAGCACTGGCATTAGCTGTAGCATTAGCATTAGCTTAGCTGTAGCACTACTGTGACTTAGCCGTAGCACTAGCATAAGCTGTAGCATTACTGAATGCTGCAGCATAAGCTGTAACATTAGCTGTAGCATTAGCATAAGCTGTAGCATTAGAGTAAGTTGTAGCATAAACTGAAACATTCTGATTAGTGCAAGAGTAAGCTGTAGCGTAAGTATAAGCTGTAGCATAAGCACGAACAGTGGCATAAGCACGAGCTGTGGCATAAAGCATGAGCTGTAGCATAAGCATGAGCTGTAACATAAGTACAAACTCTACTAGCATTCACTGTAATCTTAGCAGTAAAATTATTTATTTATTATTTATTTCGCTTTTTTTGACCGGGTAAGTTCACTAGACAAATCCTGCCTATTTTCAGGCACGACCCGGGGAGGGGGATACAGATGTATGCCAACTGACCTTAAACCAGTTAAAGCTGTTGGTGGTATTTTTAGTGAATGAGGGAAATTTGGCCAGGACACCAGGGATATTCCCCAACTCTTTTTGATAAGTGCCATGGGATCTTTAACATCCACCTGAACTATCACCAATCCAGGCAGATGGGACCTCGGTTTAACGTCTCATCCAAAAGATGGCACCTCAGAAATGCAGCACTCCTCTCATGCTGCATTACAGTGTCAGTACTGGGATATTAACCCAAGTGCCAGATGTGGAAATGAACCCACAGCCCTCTGATCTCCCAGCCTCAGAAGCGAGTATGCTAGCTACTGATTCATTACAATTGGCATGAGCTGTAGCATTAGCGTAAGCTGTTGCATAAGCTGAAGCATTAGGCTTAGTGCAAGAGTAAGCTGTAGCATAAGCACGAGCTGTGGCATAAGCACAAGCTGTAGCATAAGCATGAGCTGTACTATAAACAGTTTAAATTTAAACATAAACACTACCATTAGCTGTAGTGTTAGCTTTGTTGTCGCCTCAGCATAGCTGTGGCAAAAGTATTGCTCTAGCATTAGATTAGCTTTAGCAAAGACATTAGCTGAAGCAGTGGCATTATCTGAAGCATTGGCATTAGCATTAGCTTAGCTGTAGCACTACTGTGGACTTAGCTATAGCATTAGCATAAGCTGTAGCATTAGCGAAAGTGAATGCTGTAGCATTTGCTGTAACGTTAGCAGTAGCATTAGCATTAGCTGAAGCGTTGGAGTAAGTTGTAGCATAAGCTGAAGAAAAAGGTTTAGTGCAAGCGTAAGATGTAGCATTAGCATGACCTGAAGCATAAGCATGAGCTGTAGCATAAGCATAAACTGTAGCATAAGCATGAGCTGTAGCATAAGCATGAGCTGTAGCATAAGTACAAACTGTACTATATACAGTTTTAATGTAAGTATAAGCACTAGCATTAGCTGTAGTGTTAGCTTTGTTGTAGCCTCAGCATAACTGTGGCAAAAGTATAGCTGTAGCATTAGCTAAGCTGTAGCACTGGCATTTGCTAAAGCAATGGAATTAGCTGTAGCATTAGCATTAACTTAGCAGTAGCACTACTGTGACTTATCTGTAGCACTAGCGTAAGCCGTAGCGTTAGTGAATGCTGCAGCATTAGCTGTAATATTAGCTGTAGCATTAGCATAAGCTGTAGCATTAGAGTAAGTTGTAGCATAAGCTGAAGCATTAGGTTTAGTGCAAGAGTAAGCTGTAGCATAAGCACGAGCAGTGGCATAAGCACAAGCTGTAGCATAAGCATGACCTGTACTATAAACAGTTTAAATGTAAGCATAGTAACTAGCATTAGCTGTAGTGTTAGCTTTCTTGTAGCCTCAGCATAGCTGTGGCAAAAGTATTGCTCAAGCATTAGCTTAGCTGTAGGATTAGCGTAGCTGTAGCAAAGGCATTAGCTGAAGCAGTGGCATTAGCTGAAGCATTGGCTTTAGCATTAGCTTAGCCATAGCACTACTGTGGATTTAGCTATAGCATTAGCATAAGCTGTAGCATTAGCGTAAGTGAATGCTGTAGCATTAGCTGTAACGTTAGCAGTAGCATTAGCTGTAGCGTTGGCATAAGTAGTAGCATAAGCTGAAGTATTAGGTTTAGTGCAAGCGTAAGCTGTAGCATTAGCATCAGCTGAAGCATAAGCACGAGCTGTAGCATAAGCATGAGCTTTAGCAAAAGTACAACCTGTACTATATACAGTTTTAATGTAAGCATAAGCACTAGCATTAGCTGTAGTATTAGCTTTGTTGTTGCCTCAGCATATCTGTGGCAAAAGTATAGCTGTAGCATTAGCTAAGCTGTTGCACTGGCATTTGCTGTAGCATTGGAATTAGCTGAAGCAATAGTATTAGCTTAGCAGTAGCACTACTGTGACTTAGCTGTAGCACTAGCGTAAGCTGTAGCATTAGTGAATGCTGTAGCATTAGTTGTAACATTAGTTGTAGCATTAGCATAAGCTGTAGCATTAGAGTAAGTTGTAGCATAAGCTGAAACATTACCTTTAGTGCAAGAGTAAGCTGCAGCATAAGCATAAGCTGTAGCATAAGCACGAGCTGTGGCATAACCACGAGCAGTAGCATAAAGCATGAGCTGTACTATAAACAGTTTTAATGTAAGCATAAGCACTAGCATTTGCTGCAGTGCTAGCTTTGTTGCAGCCTCAGCATAGCTGTGGCAAAAGTACAACTGTAGCATTAGCTTCGCTGAAGCACTGGCATTAGCTGTAGCATTAGCATTAGCTTAGCTGTAGCACTCACAGGAGCTGACTCCATGGGTGCAGAGGTGCTCAAGCACCCACAAAGTTGACTTAAGCACCCTCAATATTTTGAAGGAAGCCTGCAAAAAATGATTACTAGGAAACCTGGCCATAGGAAAAAATACAACCTACTGGCAGTGAGCACCCGTAAAGGTTCATAAAGGCTGGCACTGCTGGTAGCACTACTGTGACTTAGCTGTAGCACTAGCATAAGCTGTAGCGTTACTGAATGCTGCAGCAAAAGCTGTAACATTAGCTGTAGCATTAGCATAAGCTGCAGCATTAGAGTAAGTTGTAGCATAAACTGAAACATTATGATTAGTGCAAGAGTAAGCTGTAGCATAAGCATAAGCTGTAGCATAAGCACAAGCTGTGGCATAAGCACGAGCTGTGGCATAAGCACGAGCTGTGGCATTAGCATGAGCTGTAGCATTAGTACAAACTGTACTATAAACAGTTTTAATGTAAGCATAAACACTAGCATTAGCTGTAATGTTCGCTTTGTTGTAGACTCAGCATAGCTGTGGCAAAAGTACAGCTGTAGCATTAGCTTTGCTGAAGCACAGACATTAGCTGTAGCATTAGCATTAGCTTAGCTGTAGCACTACTGTGACTTAGCTGTAGCACTAGAATAAGCTGTAGCGTTTCTGAATGCTGCAGCATAAGCTGTAACATTAGCTGTAGCATTAGCATAAGCTGTAGCATTAGAGTAAGTTGTGGCATAAACTGAAACATTACGATTAGTGCAAGAGTAAGCTGTAGCATAAGCTGTAGCATAAGCACGAGCTGTGGCATAAGCATGAGCTGTAGCATAAGTACAAACTGTACAATAAACAGTTTTAATGTAAGCATAAACACTAGCATTAGCTGTAATGTTAGCTTTGTTGTAGCCTCAGCATAGCTGTGGCAAAAGTACAGCTGTATCATTAGCTTTTCTGAAGCACTGGCATTAGCTGTAGCATTAGCATTAGCTTAGCAGTAACACTACTGTGACTTAGCTGCAGCACAAGAGTAAACTGTTAATCTTAAATCTTAGCAAATCTTAGCAGTAAAATTATCTATTTATTATTTATTCTCTTTTTTTGTCCGGGTAAGTGCACTAGACAAATCCTGCCTATTTTCAGGCACGACCCGGAGGAGGGAGATACAGATGTATGCCAACTGACATTAAACCAGATAAAGCTGTTGGTGGTATTTTTAGTGAATGAGGGAAATTTGGCAAGGACACCAGAGATATTCCCCAACTCTTTTCAATAAGTATAATGGGATCTTTAACATCCACCTGAACTATCACCAATCCAGGCAGATGGGATCTTGGTTTAACGTCTCATCCGAAAGACGGCACCTCAGAAATGCAGCACTCCTCTCATGCTGCATTACAGTGTCAGTACTGGGATATTAACCCAAGTGCCAGATGTGGGAACTGAACCCACAGCCCTCTGATCTCCCGGCCTCAGAAGCGAGTGTGATAGCTACTGATTCATTACAATTGGCATGAGCTGTAGCATTAGCATAAGATCTTGCATAAGCTGAAGCATTAGGTTTAATGCAAGAGTAAGCTGTTGCATAAGCACGAGCTGTGGCATAAGCACAAGCTGTAACATAAGCATGAGCTGTACTATAAACAGTTTAAATGTAAACATAAGCAATACCATTAGCTGTAGTGTTAGCTTTGTTGTCGCCTCAGCATAGCTGTGGCAAAAGTATTGCTCTAGCATTAGCTTAGTTGTAGCAAAGGCATTATCTGAAGCAGTGGAATTAGCTGAAGCATTGGCATTAGCATTAGCTTAGCTGTAGCACTACTGTGGACTTAGCTATAGCATTAGCATAAGCTGTAGCATTAGTGAAAGTGAATGCTGTAGCATTTGCTGTAACGTTAGCAGTAGCATTAGCATTAACTGTAGCGTTGGAGTAAGTTGTAGCATAAGCTGAAGCATTAGGTTTAGTGCAAGCGTAAGATGTACCATTAGCACGACCTGAAGCATAAGCATGAGCTGTAGCATAAGCATGAGCTGTAGCATAAGCATGAGCTGTAGCATAAGTACAAACTGTACTATATACAGTTTTAAAGTAAGCATAAGCACTAGCATTAGCTGTAGTGTTAGCTTTGTTGTAGCCTCAGCATAACTGTGGCAAAAGTATACCTGTAGCATTAGCTAAGCTGTAGCACTGGCATTTGCTGTAGCAATGGAATTAGCTGTAGCATTAGCATTAGCTTAGCAGTAGCACTACTGTGACTTATCTGAAGCACTAGCGTAAGCCGTAGTGTTAGTGAATGCTGTAGCATTAGCTGTAACATTAGCTGTAGCATTAGCATAAGCTGTAGCATTATAGTAAGTTGTAGCATAAGCTGAAACATTACCTATAGTGCAAGAGTAAGCTGCAGCATAAACATAAGCTGTAGCATAAGCATGAGCTGTGGCTTAAGCACGAGCTGTAGCATAAGCATGAGCTGTACTATAAACAGTTTAAATGTAAGCATAAGCACAAGCATTAGCTGTAGTGTTAGCTTTGCTGTAGACTCAGCATAGCAGTGGCAAAAGTATTGCTGTAGCATTAGCTTAGCTGAAGCATCAGCTTAGCTGTAGCATTGGCATTAGCTGAAGCATTGGCATTAGCTGAAGCATTGGCATTAGCTGAAGCATTGGCATTGGCATTAGCTTAGCTGTAGCATTACTGTGGACTTAGCTGTATCATAAGCACAAGCTGCAGCATTTGCGTAAGTGAATGCTGTAGCATTAGCTGTAATGTTAGCAGTAGCATTAGCATTAGCTGTAGTGTTGGCGTAAGTTGTAGCATAAGCTGAAGCATTAGGTTTAGTGCCAGCGTAAGCTGTAGCATTAGCACGGGCTGAAGTATAAGCACGAGCTGTAGCATAAGCATGAGCTATGGCATAAGCATGACCTGAAGCATAAGCATGAGCTGTAACTTAAGTACAAACTGTACTATATACAGTTTTAATGTAAGAATAAGCACTAGCATTAGCTGTAGTGTCAGCTTTGTTGTAGCCTTAGCATAACTGTGTCAAAGGTACAGCTGTAGCATTAGCTTTGCTGAAGCACTGGCATTAGCTGTAGCATTAGCATTAGCTTAGCTGTAGCACTACTGTGACTTAGCTGTAGCACTAGCATAAGCTGTAGCGTTACTGAAGGCTGCAGCATAAGCTGTAACATTAGCTGTAGCATTAGCATAAGCTGTAGCATTAGAGTAAGTTGTAGCATAAACTGAAACATTTTGATTAGTGCAAGAGTAAGCTGTAGCATAAGCATAAGCTATAGCATAAGCACGAGCTGTGGCATAAGCACGAGCTGCGGCATAAGCACGAGCTGTGGCATAAGTACAAACTGTACTATAAACAGCTTTAATGTAAGCAGAAACACTAGTATTAGCTGTAATGTTAGCTTTGTTGTAGCCTCAGCATAGCTGTGGCAAAAGTAAAGCTGTAGCATTAGCTTTTCTGAAGCACTGGCATTAGCTGTAGCATTAGCTTCAGCTTAGCTGTAGCACTACAGTGACTTAGCTGCAGCACTAGAGTAAACTGTAATGTTAGTGAATGCTGTAGCATTCACTGTAATCTTAGTAGTAAAATTATTTATTTATAATTTATTTAGCTTTTTTTGACTGGGTAAGTGCACTAGTCAAATACTGCCTATTGTCAGGCACGACCCGGGGGAGGGGGATACAGATGTATGCCAACTGACCTTCAACCAGATAAAGCTGTTGGTGGTATTTTTAGTGAATGAGGGAAATTTGGCCAGGATCCCGGGGATATTCCCCAACTCTTTTCAATAAGTGCCATGGGATCTTTAACATCGACCTGCACTATCACCAATCCAGGCAGATGGGACCTCATTTAACGTCTCATCTGAAAGACGGCACCTCAGAAATGCAGCACTCCTCTCATGCTGCATTACAGTGTCAGTACTGGGATATTAACTCAAGTGCCAGATGTGGGAACTGAACCCACAGCCCTCTGATCTCCCGGCCTCAGAAGCGACAGTGCTAGCTACTGATTCATTACAAATGGAATGAGCTGTAGCATTAGCGTAAGCTGTTGCATAAACTGAAGCATTAGGTTTAGTGCAAGAGTAAGCTGTAGCATAAGCATGAGCTGTGGCATAAGCACAAGCTGTAGCATAAGCATGAGCTGTACTATAAACAGTTTAAATGTAAGCATAAGCACTAGCATTAGCTGTAGTGTTAGCTTTGTTGTCGCCTCAGCATAGCTGTGGCAAAAGTATTGCTCTAGCATTAGCTTAGCTGTAGCAATGGCATTAGCTGAAGCAGTGGCATTAGCTGAAATATTGGCATTAGCATTAGCTTAGCTGTAGCACTACTGTGGACTTAGCTATAGCATTAGCATAAACTGTAGCATTAGCGAAAGTGAATGCTGTAGCATTTGCTGTAACGTTAGCAGTAGCATTAGCATTAGCTGTAGCGCTGGAGTAAGTTGTAGCATGAGCTGAAGCTTTAGGTTTAGTACAAGCATAAGATGTAGCATTAGCTTGACCTGAAGCATAAGGACGAGCTGTAGCATAAGCATAAACTGTAGCATATGCATGAGCTGTAGCATAAGTACAAACTGTACTATATACAGTTTTAATGTAAGCATAAGCACTAGCATTAGCTGTAGTGTTAGCTTTATTGTAGCCTCACCATAACTGTGGCAAAAGTATAGCTGTAGCATTAGCTAAGATGTAGCACTGGCATTTGCTGTAGCAATGGAATTAGCAGTAGCATTAGCATTAGCTTAGTAGTTGCACTACTGTGCCTTATCTGTAGCACTAGCGTAAGTCGTAGCATTAGTGAAGCGCTGCAGTATCATTGTAACATTAGCTGCAGCATTAGCATAAGCTGTAGCATTAGAGTGTTGTGGCATAAACTGAAACATTACGTTTAGTGCAAGAGTAAACTGCAGCATAAGCATAAGCTGTAGCATAAGCACGAGCTGTGGCATAAGAACGAGCTGTAGCATAAGCATGAGCTGTACTATAAACAGTTTAAATGTAAGCAAAAGCACTAGCATTAGCTGTAGTCTTAGCTTTGTTGTAGCCTCAGCATAGCTGTGGCAAAAGTATTGCTGTAGCATTAACTTAGCTGTAGCATTAGCTTAGCTGTAGCATTGGCATTAGCTGAAGCATTGGAATTAGCTGAAGCATTGGCATTGGCATTAGCTTAGTGTAGCACTACTGTGGACTAAGCTGTAGCATTGGCACAAGCTGTAGCATTAGCGTAAATGAATGCTGTAGCATTAGCTGTAACGTTAGCAGTAGCCTTAGCATTAGCTGCAGTGTTGGCATAACTTGTAGCATAAGCTGAAGCATTAGGTTAAGTGCCAGCTTAAACTGTAGCATTAGCATGAGCTGAAGCATAAGCACGAGCTGTAGCATAAGCATGAGCTATGGCATAAGCATGAGCTGTAGCATTAGCATGAGCTGTAGCATAGGTACAAACTGTACTATATACAGTTTTAATGTAAGCATAAGCACTAGCATTAGCTGTAGTGTTAGTTTTGTTGTAGCCTCAGCATAACTGTGGCAAAAGTATAGCTGTAGCATTAGCTAAGCTGTTCCACTGGCATTTGCAGTAGCATTGGCATTAGCTGTAGCATTAGCATTCGCTTAGCAGTAGCACTACTGTGACTTAGCTGTAGCACTAGCATTAGCTGTAGCGTTACTGAATGCTGCAGCATAAACTGTAACATTAGCTGTAGCATTAGCATAAGCTGTAGCATTAGAGTAAGTTGTAGCATAAACTGAAACATTACAATTAGTGCAAGAGTAAGCTGTAGCATAAGCACGAGCTGTGGCATAAGCACGAGCTGTGGCATAAGCATGAGCTGTAGCATAAGTACAAACAGTACTATAAACAGTTTTAATGTAAGCATAAACATTAGTATTAGCTGTAATACTAGCTTTGTTGCAGCCTCAGCATAGCTGTGGCAAAAGTACAGCTGTAGCATTAGCTTTGCTGAAGCACTGGCATTATCTGTAGCATTAGCATTAGCTTAGCTGTAGCACTACTGCGACATAGCTGCAGCACTAGAGTAAACTGTAACGTTAGTGAATACTGTAGCATTCACTGTAATATTAGCGTTAAAATTATTTATTTATTATTTATTTCGCTTTTCCTGACCGGGTAAGTGCACTAGACACTTCCTGCCTATTTTCAGGCATGACCCGGGGGAGGGGGATACAGATGAATGCCAACTGACCTTGAACTAGATAAAGCTGTTAGTGGTATTTTTAGTGAATGAGGGAAATGTGGCATGGGCACCGGGGATATTCCCCAAATCTTTACGATAACTGCCATGGGATCTTTAACATCCACCTGGACTGTCACCAATCCAGGCAGATGGGACCTCGGTTTACCGTCTCATCCGAAAGACGTCATCTCAGAAATGCAGCACACCTCTCATGCTGCATTACAGTGTCAGTACTTGGATATTAACCCAAGTGCCAGATGTGGGAACTGAACCCACAGCCCTCTGATCTCCCGGCCTCAGAGGCGAGTGTGCTAGCCACTGATTCATTACAATTGGCATGAGCTGTAGCATTAGCGTAAGCTGTTGCATAAGCTGAAGCATTAGTTTTAGTGCAAGAGTAAGCTGTACCATACGCACGAGCTGTGGCATAAGCCCAAGCTGTAGCATAAGCATGACCTGTACTATAAACAGTTTAAATGTACGCATAGGCACTAGCTTTAGCTGTAGTGTTAGCTTTCTTGTAGCCTCAGCATAGCTGTGGCAAAAGTATTGCTCAAGCATTAGCTTAGCTGTAGGATTAGCTTAGCTGTAGCAAAGGCATTAACTGAAGCAGTGGTATTAGCTGAACCATTGGCATTAGCATTAGCTGAGCTGAAGCACTACTGTGGACTTAGCTATAGCATTAGCATAAGCTGTAGCAGTAGCGTAAGTGAATGCTGTAGCATTAGCTGTAACGTTAGCAGTAGCATTAGCTGTAGCGTTGGCGTAAGTTGTAGCATAAGCTGAAGTATTAGGTTTAGTGCATGCGTAAGCTGTAGCATTAGCACGAGCTGAAGCATAAGCACGAGTTGTAGCATAAGCATGAGCTTTAGCATAAGTGCAACCTGTACTATATACAGTTTTAATGTAAGCATAAGCACTAGAATTAGCTGTAGTCTTAGCTTTCTTGTATCCTCAGCATAACTGTGGCAAAAGTATAGCTGTAGCATTAGCTAAGCTGTTCCACTGGCATTTGCAGTAGCATTGGAATTAGCTGTAGCATTAGCATTAGCTTAGCAGTAGCACTACTGTGACTTAGCTGTAGCACTAGCGTAAGCTGTAGCTTTAGTGAATGCTGTAACATTAGCTGTAGCATTAGCATAAGCTCTAGCATTAGAGCAAGTTGTAGCATAAGCTGAAACATTACGTTTAGTGCAAGAGTAAGCTGAAGCATAAGCATAAGCTGTAGTATAAGCACGAGCTGTGGCATAAGCACGAGCTGTAGCATAAGCATGAGCTGTACTATAAACACTTTAAATGTAAGCATAAGCACTAGCATTAGCTGTAGTGTTAGCTTTGTTGTAGCCTCAGCATAGCTGTGGCAAAAGTATTGCTGTAGCATTAGCATAGCTGTAGCATTAGCTTAGATGTAGCATTGGCATTAGCTGAAGTATTGGCATTAGCTGAAGCATTGGCATTAGCATTAGCTTAGCTGTAGCACTACTGTGGACTTAGCTGTAGTATTAGCATAAGCTGTAGCATTAGCTGTAACGTTAGCAGTAGCATTAGCATTAACTGTAGTGTTGGCATAAGTTGTAGCATAAGCTGAAGCATTAGGTTTAGTGTCAGTAAGTTGCAGCATTAGCTCGAGCTGTAGCATTAGCACAAGCTGTAGCATAAGCACGAGCTATAGCATAAGCATGAGCTGTAGCATAAGCATGAGCTGTAGTATAAGTACAAACTGTACTATATACAGTTTTAATGTAAGCATAAGCACTACCATTAGCTGTAGTGTTAGCTTTGTTGTTGCCTCAGCATAACTGTGGCAAAAGTATAGCTGTAGCATTAGCTAAGCTTTAGCACTGGCATTTGCTGTTGCATTGGCATTAGCTGTAGCATTAGCATTATCTTAGCAGTAACACTACTGTGACTTAGCTGTAGCACAAGCATAAGCTGTAGAGTTACTGAATGCTGCAGCATTAGCTGTAACATTAGCTGTAGCATTAGCATAAGCTGTAACATTAGAGTAAGTTGTAGCATAAACTGAAACGTTACAATTAGTGCAAGAGTAAGCTGTAGCATAAGCATAAGCTGTAGCATAAGCACGAGCTGTGGCATAAGCACGAGCTTGGGATAAGCACGAGCTGTAGCATAAGTTCAAACTGTACTATAAACAGTTTTAATGTAAGCATAAACACTAGCATTAGCTGTAATGTTAGCTTTGTTGTAGCCTCAGCATAGCTGTGGCAAAAGTACAGCTGTAGCATTAGCTTTTCTGAAGTACTGGCATTAGCTGTAGTATTAGCTTTAGCTTAGCTGTAGCACTACTGTGTTTTAGCCGTAGCACTAGCCGCAGCAGCGTTAGGTGAATGCTGTAGCATTAGCTGTAACATTAGCTGTAGCATTAGCATAAGCCCTTGCATTAGCGCAGTTGTAGCATAAGCTGAAACAGTACGCTGCCAGTGCAAGAGTAAGCTGAAGCATAAGCATGTTTTCGTAGCATAAGCACGAGCTGTGCAAGCATGTCCTGTAGCATAAGCATGAGCTGTACTATAAACAGTTTAAATGTAAGCATAAGCACCAGCATTAGCTGTAGTGTTAGCTTTTGTTGTAGCCTCAGCTATAGCTGTGGCAAAAGTATTGCTGTAGCATTAGCTTAGCTGCAGCATTAGCTTAGATGTAGACTGGCCTTTGCTGAAGCATTGGCATTAGCTGAAGACTGCATTAGCATATGTTTTGCTGTCAGCACTACTGGACTTTACTGTGGTATTGGCATAAGCTGCAGCATTAGCGCAAGTGAATGCTGTAGCTTTTAGCCGTAACGTTAGCAGCAGCATTAGCATTAGCTGTAGCCGCTAAGTACAAGTTGGAGCATGTTGAAGCACAGTTTAGTGCAAAGCCGTAAGTTGTAGCATTAGCACAAGCTATGGCATTAGCACAAGCTGTAGCATGCTACGAGCTTATAGCATAAGCATGAGCTGCAGTATGCATGAGCTGTAGTGACAAGTAATAAACTGTACTATATACAGTTTTAATGTAAGCATGCACCACCATTAGCTGTAGTGTTAGCTTTGTTGCTGCCTCAGCATAACTGTGGCAGAAGTATAGTTGTAGCATTAGTGCTGTAGCACTGCCATATGCTGTAGCATTGGTATTAGCTGTAGCATTAGCATTAGCTTAGCAGTAACACTACTGTGACTTAGATGTAGCACGAGCATAAGCTGTGAAGCGTTACTGAATGCTGCAGCATTAGCTGTAACATTAGCTGTAGCATTAGCATAAGCTGCAGTATTGAGTAAGCGGCATAAACCGAACATTACAATTAGTGCAAGAGTAGCTGTAGCATAAGCACGAGCTGTAAGCATAAGCACGAGCTGTGGCATAAGCACGAGCTGTGGCGACAAGCAGTATTGTAGTATAAGTACAAACTGTACTATAAACAGTTTTACTGTATAGCATAAACACTAGTATTAGCTGTAATGTTAGCTTTGTTGTAGCCTCAGCATAGCTGTGGCAAAAGTACAGCTGTAGCATTAGCTTTTCTGAAGCACTGGCATTAGCTGTAGCATTAGCTTTAGCTTAGCTGTAGCACTGCTGTGACTTAGCTGCAGCACTAGAGTAAGCTGTAATGTTAGTGAATGCTGTAGCATTCGCTGTAATCTTAGCAGTAAAATTATTTATTTATTATTTATTTCGATTTTTTTGACCGGGTAAGTGCACTAGCCAAATCCTGCCTATTTTCAGTCACGACCCGGGGAAGGGGGATACAGATGAATGCCAACTGATCTTGAACCAGATAAAGCTGTTGGTGGTATTTTTAGTGACTGAGGGAAATTTTTCCAGGATACCGGGGATATTCCCCAACTCTTTTCGATAAGTGCCATGGGATCTTTAACATCCACCTGAACGATCACCAATCCAGGCAGATGGGACCTTGGCTTAACGCCCCATCTGAAAAGACGGCATTCCCAGAAATGCAGCACTCCCCTCTCATGCTGCATTACAGCAAGTCAGTACTGACATTAACCTGGTGCCAGATGTGGAACTGGAACCCACAGCCCTCAGATCTCCGCCTCAGAGGCGAGTGTGCTAGCTACTGATTCATTACAATTGGCATGAGCTGTAGCATTAGCTGCGCAGCTGTTGCATAAGCTGAAGCATTATTAGGTTTAGTGGCAAGAGTAAAAGCCAGCATAAGCACGAGCTGTGGCATAAGCACAAGTCAGGCATGAGCATAAGCTGCACCATAAACAGTTTAAATGTAAGCAAAAGCACTAGCATTAGCCGTGGTGTTAGTTTTTGTTGCCTCAGCATAGCTGTGGCGTGTATGTTTCAGCATTAGCTTAGCTGCAGAATGGTATTAGCTGGCAGTGGCATTAGCTGGCGATTGGCATTAGCATAGCTTAGCTGTAGCACTACTGTGGACTTAGCCAGCATTAGCATAAACTACTACAACAAAGCTAACACAACAGCTAATGTTAGTACTTTTGTTTACATTTAAACTGTTTATGGTACAGCTCATGCTTATGCCACAGCTTGTTTCTTTGCCACAGCTCGCTGTTTATGCTACAGCTTACCTTGCACCAAACCTAATGCTTCAGCTTATGCAACAGTTTACACTTATGCTACAGCTCATGCCAATTGTAATGAATCAGTAATCCAGTGCTCGCCTGAGGCTAGGAGATCAGAGGGCTGTGGGTTCTGTTCCCACATCTGGCACTTGGGTTAATATCCCAGTACTGACACTGTAATGCAGCATGAGAGGAGTGCTGCATTTCTGAGGTGCCGTCTTTCGGATGAGACGTTAAACTGAGGTCCCATCTGCCTGCATTGATGATAGTTCAGGTGGATGTTAAAGACCCATGGCACTTATCGAAAAGAGTTGAGGAATATCCCCGGTGTCCTGGCCAAATTTCCCTCATTCACTAAAAATACCACCAACAGCTTTATCTGGTTCAAGGTCAGTTGGCATTCATCTGTATCCCCTCCCCGGTCGCGCTCGAAAAATAGCGGGGCGGATTTGTCTAGTGCAATTACCAGGTCAAAAAGCAAAATAAATAATAAATAAATAATTTTATCGTTAAGATTACAGCGAATGCCACAGCATTCACTAACATTACAGCTTACTCTAGTGCCGCAGCTAAGTCACAGTAGTGCTACAGCCATGTTTAAAAGCCAATGCACAGCTAATGCCAGTGCTTCAGAAAAGCTAATGCCACAGTTGTACTTTTGCTACAGCCATGCTGAGGCTACAACAAAGCTAACATTGTCAGCTAATACTAGTGTTTATGCTTACATTAAAACCGTTTATAGTACAGTTTGTACTTATGCTATGTGCCTGGCGCTTTCTATGCCACAGCCTCGTGCTTATGCCACAGCTCGTGCTTATGCTACAGCTTACTCTTGCACCAATCTAATGTTTCAGTTTATGCCACAACTACTCTAATGCTACAGCTTATGCTAATGCTACAGCCAATGTTACAGCTACTGCTAGCATTCAGTAACGCTACAGCTTATGCTAGTGCTACAGCCAAGTCACAGGTATTGCTACTGCTAAGCTAATGCTACTGCTACAGCTAATGCCAATGCTACAGCAAATGCCAGTGCTACAGCTTAGCTAATGCTACAGCTATACTTTGCCACAGTTATGTTGAGGCAACAACAAAGCTAACACTCACAGCCAATGGTAGTGCTTATGCTTACATTAAAACTGTATATAGTACATTTTTGACGCATGCTACAGCTCATGCTTATGCTACAGCTCATGCTTATGCTATAGCTCGTGGCTATAAGCACAGTTTGTGCTAATGCCACAGCTCGTGTTAATGCCACAGCTTACGCCTTCGGCATCTAAACCCACGCTTCAGCTTATGCGCAAACTTACCCCAACGCCTACAGCCAATGCCAATGCTACTGCTAACGCCATAGAAAGTTACAGCATTCACTTACGCTTAATGCTACAGCTTATGCAATGCTACCAGCTAAGTCCACAGTAGTGCTACAGCAAAGCTAATGTTAATGCCAAGTGCTTCAGCTAATGCCAATGCTTCAGCTAATGCCAATGCTACATCTTAATGCTTTTAATGCCAGCTGCTTAATGCAATACTTTTGCCACAGCTGCGCTGAGGCTACAGCAAAGCTAACACCACATCTGCTGATGCCAGTGCTTATGCTTACATTTAAACTGTTTATAGTAATAGCTCATGCTTATGCTACTGCTCGTGCTTATGCCACAGCTCGTGCTTATGCTACAGCTCATGCTTATGCTTCAGCTTACCTTGCACTAAACGTAATGCTCAGCCTATGCTACAAACTTCAGTTCAATGCAAGAGCTTATGCTATTGCTATAGCTAATGTTACAGCTTAATGCTACAGCATTCACTAATCGCTTACAGCTTTCGCTAGTGCTACAGCTAAGTCACAGTAGAGCCTCAGCCAAGCCAAAGCTTATGCTACACCTAATGCCAGTACTTCAGAAAAGCCAATGCCACAGTTGTACTTTGCCAAAGCTATGCTGAGGCTACAAACAAAGCTAACATTATAGCTTATGTATGTCGGTGCTTACATTAAACCGTTTATAGTACAGTTTGAACTTATGCGCGTTAGCTGTGCTTATGCCAGAGCTCGTGCTTATGCCACAGCTCGTGCTTATGCTACAGCTTATGGTTATGCTACAGCTTACTCTTGCACTAATCGTAATTTTTCAGTTTATGCTACAACTTACTCTAATGTTACAGCTTATGCTAATGCTACACCTAATGTTACAGCTAATGCTGCAGCATTCAGTAACTCTACAGCTTATGCTTGTGCTACAGCTAGGTCACAGTAGTGCAACTGCTAAGCTAATGCTAATGCTACAGCTAATGCCACTGCAACAGCAAATGCCAGTGCTACAGCTTAGCTAATGCTACAGCTATACTTTTCCCACAGTTATGCTGGCTAGGTACAACAAAGCCAACACTCTACAGCCAATGGTAGTGCTTATGCTTACATTAAAACTGTATAGTATAGTTTGTACTTTATGCTACAGCTCATGCTTATGCTACAGCCAAGTGCTTATGCTATAGCTTGTGCTTATACTCACAGCTTGTGCTAATGCCACAGCCTCGTGCTATCGCTACAGCTTACGCCAGTAACTAAACCCATTGCTTCAGCTTATGCTTCAACTTCACGCCAACGCCACAGCTAATGCGAATGCTACTGTTAATGTTACAGCTGATGCTACAGCATTCACTTAAGCCAATGCTACAGTTTGTGCTAATACTACATCTAAGTCCACGGTAGTGCTACAGCTTAAGCTAGTACTAATGCCAATGCTTCAGCCATGCCGTAATGCTTCAGCTTAATGCCAATGCTACATCTAAGCTAATGCTACAGCTAAGCTAATGCTACAGCAATACTTTTGCCACAGCTATGCTGAGGCTACAACAAAGCTAACACCGCAGCTAATGCTAGTGCTTTATGCTTACATTTAAACTGTTTATAGTACAGCTCATGCTTATGCTCAGGCGCTCGTCCTTATGCCACCAGCTCGGGCTTATGCTACAGTTTATGCTTATGCTTCAGCTTACCTTGCACCAAACGTAATGTTTCAGCTTATGCTACAATCTTGTGCTAATGCTAGAGCTTATGCTAATGCTGCCACGTTACAGTAATGCTACAGCATTCACTAACGCCACAGCTTACGCTAGTGCTACAGCTAAGTCACAGTAGTGCTACTGCTAAGCTAATGCTAATGCTACAGCTAATGCCACTGCAACAGCAAATGCCAGTGCTACAGCTTAGCTAATGCTACAGCTATACTTTTCCCACAGTTATGCTGAGGCAACAACAAAGCTAACACTACAGCTAATGGTAATGCTTATGCTTACATTAAAACTGTATATAGTACAGTTTGTACTTATGCTACAGCTCATGCTTATGCTACAGCTCATGCTTATGCTATAGCTTGTGCTTATACTACAGCTTGTGCTAATGCTACAGCTCGTGCTAATGCTACAGCTTACGCTTGCACTAAACCTATTGCTTCAGCTTATGCTACAACTTACGCCAACGCTACAGCTAATGCTAATGCTACTGTTAACGTTACAGCTAATGCTACAGCATTCACTTAAGCTAATGCTGCAGTTTATGCTAATACTACATCTAAGTCCACAGTAGTGCTACAGCTTACTAATGCTAATGCCAATGCTTCCAGCTAATGCCAATGCTCAGCTAATGCCAATGCTACATCTGCTTAATGCCACAGCTTAAGCTAATGCTATAGCATTACTTTGCCACAGCTATGCTGAGGCTACAACAAAGCTAACACTGCAGCTAATGCTAGTGCTTATGCTTACATTTAAACTGTTTATAGTACAGCTCATGCTTATGCCACAGCTCGTGCTTATGCCACAGCTCGTGCTTATGCTACAGCTTATGCTTATGCTACAGCTTACTCTTCACTAAACGTAATGTTTCAGCTTATGCTACAACTTGTGCTAATGCTAGAGCTTATGCTAATGCTACAGCTAATGTTACAGCATTCACTAAAGCTTGGCAGCCACGCTAGTGCTACAGCCAAGTCACAGTAGTGCTACCGCTACGGGTAATGCCAATGCTACAGCTAATTCCAATGCTACAGCAAATGCCAGTGCAACAGCTTAGCTAATGCTACAGCTATACTTTTGCCACAGTTATGCTGAAGCTACAAACAAAGCTAACACCACAGCCAATGGTAGTGCTTATAGCTTACATTAAAACTGTATATAGTACAGTTTGTAATTTATGCTACAGCTCATGCTTATGCTGCAGCTCATGCTTATGCTATATCGTCGCTTATGCTACAGCTTGTGCCATGCTACAGCTCGTAAGAAGCCACAGCTTACGCTTGCACTAAACCCATGCTTCAGCTTATGCCACTAACTTACGCCAACGCTACCGCTAATGCTAATGCTTTTGCTAACGTTACAGCTAAAGATACAGCATTCACTTACGCTAATGCTCCAGCTTATGCTAATGCTACAGCTAAGTCCACAGTAGTGCTACAGCAAAGCTAATGCTAATGCAAATGCTTCAGCTAATGCCAATGCTTCAGCTAATGCCAATGCTACATCTAAGCTAATGCTACCGCTAAGCTAATGCTACAGCAATACTTTTGCCACAGCTATGCTGAAGCTACAACAAAGCTAACACTACAGCTAATGCTAGTGCTTATGCTTACATTTAAACTGTTTATAGTACAGCTCATGCTTATGCCACAGCTCGTGCTTATGCCACAGCTCGTGCTTATGCTATAGCTTATGCTTATGCTTCAGCTTACTCTTGCACTAAACGTAATGTTTCAGCTTATGCTACAACTTGCGCTAATGCAAGAGCTTATGCTAATGCTACAGCTAATGTTACAGCTAATGCTACAGCATTCACTAACACTACAGCTTACGCTAGTGCTACAGCTAAGTCACAGTAGTGCTTCAGCTAGCTTAATGCTACAGCTAATGCCAGTACTTCAGAAAAGCTAATGCTACAGCTGTACTTTTGCCACAGCTATGCTGAGGCTACAACAAAGCTAACATTTCAGCTAATGCTAGTGTTCATGCTTACATTAAAACTGTTTATAGTACAGTTTGAACTTATGCTACAGCTCGTGCTTATGCCAGAGAACGTGCTTATGCCACAGCTCGCGCCTATGCTACAGCTTAGGTTTATGCTACAGTTTACTCTTGAACTAATCGTATTGTTTCAGTTAATGCTACAACTAACTCTAATGCTACAGCTTATGCTAATGCTACAGCTAATGTTACAGCTAATGCTGCAGCATTCAGTAACGCTACAGCTTATGCTAGTGCTACAGCTAAGTCACAGTAGTGCTACTGCTAAGCTAATGCTAATGCTACAGCTAATGACAATGCTACAGCAAATGCCAGTGCTACAGCTTAGCTAATGCTACAGCTATACTTTTGCCACAGTTATGCTGAGGCTACAACAAAGCTAACACAACAGCTAATGCTAGTGCTTATGCTTACATTAAAACTGTATATAGTACAGGTTGTACTTATGCTAAAGCTCGTGCTTATGCTTCAGGTCGTGCTAATGCTACATCTTACGCTTGCACTAAACCTAATGCTTCAGCTTATGCTACAACTTACTCCAATGCTACAGCTAATGCTAATGCTACTGCTAACGTTACAGCAAATGCTGCAGCATTCACTTTTGCTAATGATACAGCTTATGCTAATGCTATAGCTAAGTCCACAGTAGTGCTACAGCTAAGCTAATGCTAATGCCAATGCTTCAGCTAATGCCACTGCTTCAGCTAATGCCATTGCTACAGCTAAGCTAATGCTAGAGCAATACTTTTGCCACAGCTATGCTGAGGCGACAACAAAGCTAACACTACAGCTAATGCTAGTGCTTATGCTTACATTTAAACTGTTTATGGTACAGCTCATGCTTATGCTACAGCTTGTGCTTATGCCACAGCTCGTGCTTATGCTACAGCTTACTCTTGCACTAAACCTAAAGCTTCAGCTTATGCAACAGCTTACGCTAATGCTACAGCTCATGCCAATTGTAATGAATCAGTAGCTAGCACACTCGCCTCTGAGGCCGGGAGATCAGAGGGCTGTGGGTTCAGTTCTCACATCTGGCACTTGGGTTAATATCCCAGTACTGACACTGTAATGCAGCATGAGAGGAGTGCTGCATTTCTGAGGTGCCGTCTTTCGGATGAGACGTTAAACCGAGGTCCCATCAGCCTGGATTGATGATAGTTCAGGTGGATGTTAAAGATCCAATGGCACTTATCGAAAAGAGTTGGGGAATATCCCCAGTGTCCTGGCCAAATTTCCCTCATTCACTAAAAATACCACCAACAGCTTTATCTGGTTTAAGGTCAGTTGGCATTCATCTGTATCCCCCTCCTCCGGGTCGTGCCTGAAAATAGGCAGGATTTGTCTAGTGCACTTACCCGGTCAAAAAAAGTGAAATAAATAATAAATAAATAATTTTACTGCTAAGATTACAGCGAATGCTACAGCATTCACTAACATTATAGCTTACTCTAGTGATGCAGCTAAGTCACAGTAGTGCTACAGCTAAGCTAAAGCTAATGCTACTGCTAATGCCAGTGCTTCAGAAAAGCTAATGCTACAGCTGTACTTTTGCCACAGCTATGCTGAGGCTACAACAAAGCTAACATTACAGCTAATACTAGTGTTTATGCTTACATTAAAACTGTTTATAGTACAGTTTGTACTTATGCTACAGCTCATGCTTATGCCACAGCTCGTGCTTATGCCACAGCTCATGCTTATGCTACAGCTTACTCTTGCACTAATCATAATGTTTCAGTTTATGCCACAACTTACTCTAATGCTACAGCTTATGCTAATGCTACAGCTAATGTTACAGCTAATGCTGCAGCATTCAGTAATGCTACAGCTTATGCTAGTGCTACAGCTAAGTCACGGTAGCTCTACTGCTAAGCTAATGCTAATGCTACAGCTAATGCCAATGCTACAGCAAATGCCAGTGCTACAGCTTAGCTAATGCTACAGCTATACTTTTGCCACAGTTATGCTGAGGCAACAACAAAGCTAACACTACAGCTAATGGTAGTGCTTATGCTTACATTAAAACTGTATATAGTACATTTTGTACGTATGCTACAGCTCATGCTTATGCTACAGCTCATGCTTATGCTATAGCTCGTGCTTATGCTACAGCTTGTGCTAATGCTACAGCTCGTGCTTATGCCACAGCTCGTGCTTATGCCACAGCTCGTGCTTATGCTACAGGTTATGGTTATGCTACAGCTTACTCTTGCACTAATCGTAATGTTTCAGTTTATGCTACAACTTACTCTAATGTTACAGCTTATGCTAATGCTACAGCTAATGTTACAGCTAATGCTGCAGCATTCAGTAACTCTACAGCTTATGCTTGTGCTACAGCTAGGTCACAGTAGTGCTACTGCTAAGCTAATGCTAATGCTACAGCTAATGCCACTGCAACAGCAAATGCCAGTGCTACAGCTTAGCTAATGCTACAGCTATACTTTTGCCACAGTTATGCTGAGGCAACAACAAAGCTAACACTACAGCTAATGGTAGTGCTTATGCTTACATTAAAACTGTATATAGTACAGTTTGTACTTATGCTACAGCTCATGCTTATGCTACAGCTCATGCTTATGCTATAGCTTGTGCTTATACTACAGCTTGTGCTAATGCTACAGCTCGTGCTAATGCTACAGCTTACGCTTGCACTAAACCTATTGCTTCAGCTTATGCTACAACTTACGCCAACGCTACAGCTAATGCTAATGCTACTGTTAACGTTACAGCTAATGCTACAGCATTCACTTAAGCTAATGCTACAGTTTATGCTAACTACATCTAAGTCCACAGTAGTGCTACAGCTAAGTCTAAGTAGCCTATGCTTCAGCTAATGCAAATGCTTCAGCTAATGCCAATGCTACATCTAAGCTAATGCTACAGCTAAGCTAATGCTACAGCAATACTTTTGCCACAGCTATGCTGAGGCTACAACAAAGCTAACACTACAGCTAATGCTAGTGCTTATGCTTACATTTAAACTGTTTATAGTACAGCTCATGCTTATGCTACAGCTCGTGCTTATGCCACAGCTCGTGCTTATGCTACAGCTTATGCTTATGCTTCAGCTTACTCTTGCACTAAACGTAATGTTTCAGCTTATGCTACAACTTGTGCTAATGCTAGAGCTTATGCTAATGCTACAACTAATGTTACAGCATTCACTAAAGCTACAGGTTACGCTAGTGCTACAGCTAAGTCACAGCAGTGCTACTGCTAAGCTAATGCTAATGCTACAGCTAATGCCACTGCAACAGCAAATGCCAGTGCTACAGCTTAGCTAATGCTACAGCTATACGTTTCCCACAGTTATGCTGAGGCAACAACAAAGCTAACACTACAGCTAATGGTAGTGCTTATGCTTACATTAAAACTGTATATAGTACAGTTTGTACTTATGCTACAGCTCATGCTTATGCTGCAGCTCATGCTTATGCTATAGCTCGTGCTTATGCTACAGCTTGTGCTAATGCTACAGCTCATGCTAATGCTACAGCTCACGCTTGCACTAAACCTAATGCTTCAGCTTATGCTACAACTTACGCCAACGCTACAGCTAATGCTAATGCTACTGTTAACGTTACAGCTAATGCTACAGCATTCACTTCAGCTTAATGCACAGCTTTATGCAATCTACAGCTAAGTCCACAGTAGTGCTACAGCTAAGCTAATGCTAATGCCAATGCTTCAGCTAATGCCAATGTTCCAGCTAATGCCAATGCTACAGCTAAGCTAATGCCACAGCTAGGCTAATGCTACAGCAATACTTTTGCCACAGCTATGCTGAGGCTACAACAAAGCTAACACTGCAGCTAATGCTAGTGCTTATGCTTACATTTAAACTGTTTATAGTACAGCTCATGCTTATGCTACAGCTCGTGCTTATGCCACAGCTCGTGCTTATGCTACAGCTTATGCTTATGCTTCAGCTTACTCTTGCACTAAACGTAATGTTTCAGCTTATGCTACAACTTGTGCTAATGCTAGAGCTTATGCTAATGCTACAGCTAATGTTACAGCATTCACTAAAGCTACAGCTTACGCTAGTGCTACAGCTAAGTCACAGTAGTGCTACTGCTAAGCTAATGCTAATGCTACAGCTAATTCCAATGCTACAGCAAATGCCAGTGCAACAGCTTAGCTAATGCTACAGCTATACTTTTGCCACAGTTATGCTGAAGCTACAACAAAGCTAAGACAACAGCTAATGCTAGTGCTTATGCTTACATTAAAACTGTAAATAGTACAGGTTGTACTTATGCTAAAGCTCATGCTTATGCTACAGCTCGTGCTTATGCTTCAGCTCGTGCTAATGCTACAGCTTATGCTTGCACTAAACCTAATACTTCAGCTTATGCTACAACTTACGCCAACGCTACAGCTAATGCTACTGCTAACGTACAGCTAATGCTACAGCATTCACTTACAATAATGCTACAGCTTATGCTAATGCTATAGCTAAGTCCACAGTAGTGCTACAGCTAAGCTAATGCTAATGGCAATGCTTCAGCTAATGCCACTGCTTCAGCTAATGCCTTTGCTACAGCTAAGCTAATCCTACAGCTAAGCTAATGCTGGAGCAATACTTTTGCCACAGCTATGCTGAGGCAGCAACAACGCTAACACTACAGCTAATGCTAGTGCTTATGCTTACATTAAAACTGTTTATAGTACAGTTTATACTTATGCTACAGTTCATGCTTATGCCACAGCTCGTGCTTATGCCACAGCTCTTGCCTATGCTACAGCTTAGGCTTATGCTACAGCTTACTCTTGAACTAATCGTATTGTTTCAGTTTATGCAACAACTAACTCTAATGCTACAGCTCATGCCAATTGTAATGAATCAGTAGCTAGCACACTCGCCTCTGAGGCCGGGAGATCAGAGGGCTGTGGGTTCAGTTCCCACATCTGGCACTTGGGTTAATATCCCAGTACTGACACTGTAATGCAGCATGAGAGGAGTGCTGCATTTCTGAGGTGCCGTCTTTTGGATGAGACGTTAAACCGAGGTCCCATCTGCCTGATTGATGATAGTTCAGGTGGATGTTAAAGATCCCATGGCACTTATCGAAAAGAGTTGGGGAATTTCCTCGGTGTCCTGGCCAAATTTCCTCTATTCACTAAAAATACCACCAACAGCTTTATCTGGTTCACGGTCAGTGGCATTCATCCGTGTCCTCGTCTCCGGTCGTGGCCTGAAAATAGGCAGGATTTGTCTAGTGCACTTACCCGGCCGTGCCAAATAAATAATAAATAATAATTTTAGCTAAGATTACAGCGAATGCCACAGCATTCACTAACATTACAGCTTACTCTAGTGCTGCAGCTAAGTCACAGTAGTGTAATGCTAAGCTAATGCTAATGCTGCAGCTAATGCCAGTGCTTCAGAAAAGCTAATGTGGATAGCTGTACTCTTTGCCACAGCTATGCTGAGGCTACAACAAAGCTAACATTACAGCTAATCCCAGTGTTTGCGCTTACATTAAACTGTTTATAGTACGGTTTGTACTTATGCTACAGCTGCTGCTTATGCCACAGCTCGTGCTTATGCCAGTCAGGCTTATGCTATGCTTACCTCCTTGCACTAATCGTGCATGTTTCAATTTATGCTACAATCTTACCTCTAATGCTACTGCTTATGCTAATGGTACGCTAATGTTAGAGCTAATGTTGCAGCATTCAGCAACGCTTACAGCTTATGCTAGTGCTACAGCTGAGTCACTAGTAGTGCTACTGGCTTAATGCTAATGCTACAGCTAATGCTAATGCTACAGCAAATGCCAGTGCTACAGCTTTACTTAATGCTGCAGGCTATACTTTTGCCACAGTTATGTTGAGGCAACAACAAAGCTAAATCTACAGCTATAGGTAGTGTTTACTTACATTAAACTGCATATAGTACAGTTTGTACTTATGCGTTACAGCTCATGCTTATGCTGCAGCTCGTGCTTATGCTATAGCTCAGGTTATGCTACTGCTTGCGCACGCTACAGCTCGTGATCATGCTACAGCTTACGCCTTGCACTCAAACCTACTGCTTCAGCTTATGCTACAAATTACGCGCTAACGCTACACCTACACGTTAATGCTACGCCTAACGTATAGCACACGCCAGCATTCACTTCACGCCATCGCTACAGCTTATGCTAATACTACAGCTAAGTCCACAGTAGTGCTACAGTTGGCTCATCGCTAAAGCCAATGCTTCAGCAAATGCCAATATTTCAGCTAATGCCATGCTACATCTAAGTTAATGCCGCAGCTGCTTAATGCTACAGCAATACTTTTGCCACAGCTATGCTGGATGGCTACAACAAAGCTAACATACAGGTAATGCTAGTGCTTATGCCACATTTAAACCGGTTTATAGTACAGCCTCAGCTTATGCTACAGCCTCGTGTTATGCCACAGCTCGTAGCTTATGCTACAGCTTGTGCTTTATGCTCAGGCTTTCTCTTGCACTAAAAGTAATGTTTCAGCTTATTCTACAACTTATGCTAATGCTAGAGCTTATGCTAATGTTACGCTACGGCCAGTTACAGCATTCACTCAAAGCTACAGCCACGCTAGTGTTACGCCTAAGTCACTGTAGTGCTACTGCGCTTCATGCTAATGCTACAGCTAATTCCAATGCAAAGCAAATGCCAGTGCAACAGCTTAGCTAATTCTGACAGCCATACTTTGGCACAGTCTATGCTGAAGCACACAAAGCCAAGACAACAGCCAATGCTAGCTTATTGCTCTTACATTAAAGATGGCTATAGTACAGGTTGTACTTACGCTTAAAGCTCATGCTTATTATCACAGCTCGGCTTATGCTTCAGCTCGTGGCTAATGCGTTTACACCTGCACCCAAACCCAATACTTCAGCTTATGCTCAACTACGCGCCAACGCCACAGCCAATGCTACCGCTAACGTTACAGCTAATGCATGCATCACACTCACGCTTAATGCTACAGCTTATGCTAATGCCTATAGCTGTCCACAGTAGTGCTCAGCTGCTTAATGCTAATGGCAATGCTTCAGCTAATGCCACTGCTTCAGCTAATGCCTTGCTACAGCTGTTTAATCCTGACAGCTAAGGAAATGCTTGAGTATACTTTGTCAATAGCTATGCTTGAGGCTGCAACAACGCTAACACTACAGCTACAGTTAGTGCTTATGCTTGCATTTAAAACCGTTTATAGTACAGTTTATACTTATACCACAGCTCATGCTTATGTCAGCTCGTGTTGCGCCACAGCTCGCGTTCATGTTACAGCTTAGGCTTGCTACAGCTTACCTCTTGAACTAATCATTTGTTTCAGTTTATGCTACAACTAACTCTAATGCTACAGCTTTATGCTAATGCTACAGCTAATGTTACAGCTTAATTCTGCAGCATTCAGTAACGCTACAGCTATGCGCTAGTGCTACCGCTAAGTCACAGTAGTTAGCGCTGTTCAATGCTCATGCTAGAGCTAATGACAATGCTACAGCAATGCCAGTGCTATAGCTTAGCTAATGCTACAGCCATACTTTTGCCACAGTTATGCTTGGAGGGTACAACAAAGCCAACACAACAGCTAATGGTAGAACTTATGCTTACATTAAAATCCGCTGGCTAGCACAGGTTGTACTTTATGCTAAAGCTCGCGTTGTTTGCTTCAGGTGGTTAATGCTCCATCTTAGCGCCTGCACTAAACCTAATGCTTCAGCTTATGCTATAACTCATCTAATGCTATAGCTATGCTACGCTACTGCTACGTGACAGCAAATGCTACAGCATTCATCTTCGCACGATACAGCTTATGCTATCGCTATAGTTGTCCATTGTAGTGCTACAGCTGGGCACGCTAATGCCAATGTTTGTGCTAATGCCACTGCTTCAGCTAATTCCATTGCTTACAGCTAAGCTTAATGCTAGAGTTAATACTTTGCCACAGCTATGCTGAGGTGTACAACAAAGCAAACACTACAGCAATGCTAGTGCTTATGCTACATTTAAACTGTTTGTGGTACATTCCTGCTTATGCCAGAGCTTGCGTTGTGCCACAACTCGTGCTTTGATTCAGCTTACTCTTGCTCTAAACCTAATGCTTCAGCGGCGCAACAGCTACGCCAATGCTACAGCTCTCGCCAATTGTAATGAATCAGTAGCCAGCACACCACCCTGAGGCCGGGAGATCAGAGGGCTGTGGTTCAGTTCCCACATCTGGCACTTGGGTTAATATCCCAGTATCTGATACCGTAATGCAGCATGAGTGAGTGCTGCATTTCTTGAGGTGCCGCTTTTCGATGAGACGTAAACCGAGGTCCCATCTGCCTGGATTGATGATAGATCAGGATGTTAAAGATCCCATGGTAATTTATCGCAATGAGTTGGGGAATATCCCGTGTCCTGGCCAAATTTCCTCATTCACCAAAAATACCCCCAACAGCTTTATCTGGTTCAAGGTCAGTTGGCATTCATCTGTATCCTTCTCCTCGGGTCGGTCTGAAAATAGGCAGGATCGGTTTCAGTGCACTTTATCTCGGTCATCAAAAACGAAATAAATAATAAATAAATAATTTTACCGCTAAGATTACAGCCGAATACCACAGCATCTACCAACATTACAGCTTACTCTGTGCTGCAGCTTAGGTCACAGTAGTGCTACAGCTAAGCCAAAGCTAATGCCACAGCCAATGCCAGTGCCTCAGAAAAGCCACGCCACAGTTGTATTCTTTGCCACAGCCATGCTAGGCACACAAAGCCAACATTACAGCCAATACTAGCGGTTTATGCTTACATTAAAATCTTTATATACAGTTTGTCATTTATGCTACAGCTCATGCTTATGCCACAGTTCTCGCTTATGCCACAGCTCGGCTTATGCTACAGCTATCTCCTGCACAATTAATCGTATTATTTCAGTTTATGCCACAACTTACTCTAATGCTACAGCTATGCCAATGCTACAGCTTAACAGTGCTAGCCAATGCCGCAGCATTCAGTAACCCCACAGCTTATGCTCAGTGCTACAGCTAAGTCACAGTAGTGCCACTGCTTTCACTGCTAATGCTACTGCTAATGCCAATGCTACAGCAAATGCCAGTTCTACAGCTTAGCTAATGCTACAGCTATACTTTTGCCACAGTTATGTTGAGGCAACAACAAAACTAACACTACAGCTAATGGTAGTGCTTATGCTTACATTAAAACTGTATATAGTACAGTTTGTACTTATGCTACAGCTCATGCTTATGCTACAGCTCATGCTTATGCTATAGCTCGTGCTTATGCTACAGCTTGTGGCATCGCTACAGCTCGCGGTTAATGCTACAGCTTATGCTTGCACTAAACCTAATGCTTCAGCTTATGCTACAACTTACGCCAACGCTACAGCTAATGCTAATGCTACTGCTAACATTACAGCTAAAGCTACAGCATTCACTTACGCTAATGCTACAGCTTATGCTAATGCTACAGCTAAGTCCACAGTAGTGCTACAGCAATGCTAATGCTAATGAAAATGCTTCGGTTAATGCCAATGCTTCAGCTAATGCCAATGCTACATCTAAGCTAATGCTACAGCAATACTTTTGCCACAGCTATGCTGAGGCTACAACAAAGCTAACACCACAGCTAATGCTAGTGCTTATGCTTACATTTAAACTGTTTATAGTACAGCTCATGCTTATGCTACAGCTTGTGCTTATGCCACAGCTCGTGCTTATACTACAGCTTATGCTTATGCTTCAGCTTACTCTTGCACTAAACATAATGTTTCAGCATATGCTACAACTTGCGCTAATGCAAGAGCTTATGCTAATGCTACAGCTAAAGTTACAGCTAATGCTACAGCATTCACTAACGCTACAGCTTACGCTAGTGCTACAGCTAAATCACAGTAATTTTTCACAAAAGCTAAGCTAAAAGCTAATACTACAATTAATGCCAGTACTTCAGAAAAGCTAATGCTACAGCTGTACTTTTTGCCAACAGCCATGCTGAGGCCTACAGCAAGCCAATACACAGCTAATGCTAGTGTTTATGCTTACATTAAAACTGTATATAGTACAGTTTGAACTTATGCTACAGCTCGTGCTATGCCACAGCCTCGGTTATGCCACAGCTCATGCTTATGCTACAGCTTATGCTTATGCTACAGCTTATGCTTATGCTACAGCTTACTCTTGCACTAATCGTAATGTTTCAGTTTATGCTACAACTTACTCTAATGTTACAGCTTATGCTAATGCTACAGCTAATGTTACAGCTAATGCTGCAGCAGTAGGTAACTCTACAGCTAATGCTTGTGTCTACAGCTAAGTCACAGTAGTGCTACTGCTAAGCTAATGCTAATGCTACAGCTAATGCCAATGCAACAGCAAATGCCAGTGCTACAGTTATACTTTTGCCACAGTTATGCTGAGGCAACAACAAAGCTAACACTACAGCTAATGGTAGTGCTTATGCTTACATTAAAACTGTATATAGTACAGTTTGTACTTATGCTACAGCTCATGCTTATGCTATAGCTCATGCTTATGCTACAGCTTGTGCTAATGCTACAGCCCGTGCTAATGCTACAGCTTACGCTTGCACTAAACTTAATGCTTCAGCTTATGCTACAACTTACGCCAACGCTACAGCTAATGTTAATGCTACTGCTAACGTTACAGCTAAAGCTACAGCATTCACTTACGCTAATGCTACAGCTTATGCTAATGCTACAGCTAAGTCCACAGTAGTGCTACAGCAAAGCTAATGCTAATGTCAATGCTTCAGCTAATGCCAATGCTTCAGCTAATGCCAATGCTACATCTAGGCTAATGCTACAGCTAAGCTAATGCTACAGCAATACTTTTGCCACAGCTATGCTGAGACTACAACAAAGCTAACACCACAGCTAATGCTAGTGCTTATGCTTACATTTAAACTGTTTATAGTACAGTTCATGCTTATGCTACAGCTCGTGCTTATGCCACAGCTCATGCTTATGCTACAGCTTATGCTTAAGCTTCAGCTTACTCTTGCACTAAACGTAATGTTTCAGCTTATGCTACAACTTGCGCTAATGCAAGCGCTTATGCTAACGCTACAGCTAATGTTACAGCCAATGCCACAGCATCCACTAACGCTATACAGCTTCGGCTTAATGCTGTCACAGTATGTTGGTAGTACAGCAAAGCTAAAGCTAATGCCAGCAGCTAATGCCAGTACTTCAGAAAAGCTAATGCCAGCTGTACTTTGCCACAGCTATGCTGAGGCTACAACAAAGCTAATATTACAGCTAATGCAAGTGTTTATGCTTACATTAAAACTGTTTATAGTACAGTTTGAACTTATGCTACAGCTCGTGCTTATGCCACAGCTCGTGCTTATGCCACAGCTCGTGCTTATGCTACAGCTTATGCTTATGCTACAGCTTATGCTTATGCTACAGCTTATGCTACGCTTACGCCAATGCTACAGCTAATGCTAATGCTACTGGTAACGTTACAACTCATGCTACAGCAATCACTTACACTACTGCTACAGCTTATGCTAATACTACAGCTAAGTCCACAGTAGTGCTACTGCTAGGCTAATGCTAATGCTACAGCTAATGACAATGCTACAGCAAATGCCAGTGCAGCAGCTCAGCTAATGCTACAGCTATACTTTTGCCACAGTTATGCTGAGGCTACAACAAAGCTAACACAACAGCTAATGGTAGTGCTTATGCTTACATTAAAACTGTATATAGTACAGGTTGTCCTTATGCTAAAGCTCGTGCTTATGCTTCAGGTCGTGCTAATGCTACATCATACACTTGCTCTAAACCTAATGCTTCAGCTTATGCTACAACTTACTGCAATGCTGCAGCTAATGCTAATTCTACTGCTAACGTTACAGCTAATGCTACAGCAATCACTTACGCTAATGCTACAGCTTATGCTAATGCTACAGCTCAATCCACAGTAGGGCTACAGCTAAGCTAATGCTAATGCCAATGCTTCAACTAATGCCAATGCTTCAGCTAATGCCAGTTCTACATCTAAGCTAATGCTACAGCTAAGCTAATGCTACAGCAATACTTTTGCCACAGCTATGCTGAGGCTACAACAAAGCTAACACTACAGCTAATGCTAGTGCTTATGTTTGCATTTAAACTGTTTATAGTACAGCTCATGCTTATGCTACACCTCGTGCTTATGCCACAGCTCGTGCTTATGCTACAGCTTATGCTTATGCTTCAGCTTACTCTTGCACTAAACGTAATGTTTGAGCTTATGCTACAACTTGCGCTAATGCTAGTGCTTATGCTAATGCTACAGCTAATGTTACAGCATTCACTAAAGCTACAGCTTACGCTAGAGCTACAGCTAAGTCACAGTAGTGCGACTGCTAAGCTAATGCTAATGCTACGGCTAATTCCAATGCTACAGCAAATGCCAGTGCAACAGCTTAGCTAATGCTACAGCTAAACTTTTTGCCACAGTTATGCTGAAGCTACAACAAAGCTAAGACAACAGCTAATGCTAGTGCTTATGCTTACATTAAAACTGTATATAGTACAGGTTGTACTTATGCTAAAGCTCATGCTTATGCTACAGCTCGTGCTTATGCTTCAGCTCGTGCTAATGCTACTGCTTAAGCTTGCACTAAACCTAACACTTCAGCTTATGCTACAACTTACACCAACGCTACAGCTAATGCTACTGCTAACGTTACAGCTAATGCTACTGCATTCACTTACGCTAATGCTACAGCTTATGCTAATGCTATAGCTAAGTCCACAGTAGTGCTACAGCTAAGCTAATGCTAATGGCAATGCTTCAGCTAATGCCACTGCTTCAGCTAATGCCTTTTCTACAGCTAAGCTAATCCTACAGCTAAGCAAATGCTGGAGCAATACTTTTTGCCACAGCTATGCTGAGGCTGCAACAACGCTAACACTGCAGCTAATGCTAGTGCTTATGCTTACATTAAAACTGTTTATAGTACAGTTTATACTTATGCTACAGCTCATGCTTATGCCACAGCTCGTGCTTATGCCACAGCTCGTGCCTATGCTACAGCTTAGGCTTATGCTACAGCTTACTCTTGAACTAATCGTATTGTTTCAGTTTATGCTACAACTAACTCTAATGCTACAGCTTATGCTAATGCTACAGCTAATGTTACAGCTAATGCTGCAGCATTCAGTAATGCTACAGCTTATGCTAGTGCTACAGCTAAGTCACAGTAGTGCTACTGCTAAGCTAATGCTAATGCTACAGCTAATGACAATGCTGCAGCAAATGCCAGTGCTACAGCTTAGCTAATCCTACAGCTATACTTTTGCCACAGTTATGCTGAGGCTACAACAAAGCTAACACAACAGCTAATGGTAGTGCTTATGCTTACATTAAAACTGTATATAGTACAGGTTGTACTTATGCTAAAGCTCATGCTTATGCTTCAGGTCGTGCTAATGCTACATCTTACTCTTGCATTAAACCTAATGCTTCAGCTTATGCAACAGCTTAAGCTAATGCTACAGCTCATGCCAATTGTAATGAATCAGTAGCTAGCACACTCGCCTCTGAGGCAGGAGATCAGAGGGCTGTGGGTTCAGTTCCCACATCTGGCACTTGGGTTAATATCCCAGTACTGACACTGTAATGCAGCATGAGAGGAGTGCTGCATTTCTGAGGTGCCGTCTTTCGGATGAGACGTTAAACCGAGGTCCCATCTGCCTGGATTGATAATAGTTCAGGTGGATGTTAAAGATCCCATGGCATTTATCGAAAAGAGTTGGGGAATATCCTCGGTGTCCTGGCCAAATTTCCCTCATTCACTAAAAATACCTCCAACAGCTTTATCTGGTCAAGGTCAGTTGGCATTCATCTGTATCCCCCTCCCCCGGGTCGTGCCTGAAAATAGGCAGGATTTGTCTAGTGCACTTACCCGGTCAAAAAGCGAAATAAATAATAAATAAATAATTTTACTGCTAAGATTACAGCAGATGCTGCAGCATTCACTAACATTACAGCTACTCTAGTGCTGCAGCTAGGTCACAGTAGTGCTACAGCTAAGCTAAAGTTAATGCTACAGCTAATGCCAGTGCTTCAGAAAAGCTAATGCTACAGCTGTACTTTTGCCGCAGCTATGCTGAGGCTACAACAAAGCTAACATTACAGCTAATACTAGTGTTTATGCTTACATTAAAACTGTTTATAGTACAGTTTGTACTTATGCTACAGCTCATGCTTATGCCACAGCTCGTGCTTATGCCACAGCTCGTTGCTTATGCTACAGCTTACTCTTGCACTAATCGTAATATTTCAGTTTATGCTACAACTTACTCTAATGCTACAGCTTATGCTAATGCTACAGCTAATGTTACAGCTAATGCTGCAGCATTCAGTAACGCTACAGCTTATGCTAGTGCTACAGCTAAGTCACAGTAGTGCTACTGCTAAGCTAATGCTAATGCTACAGCTAATGCCAATGCTACAGCAAATGCCAGTGCTACAGCTTAGCTAATGCTACAGCTATACTTTTGCCACAGTTATGCTGAGGCAACAACAAAGCTAACACTACAGCTAATGGTAGTGCTTATGCTTACATTAAAACTGTATATAGTACAGTTTGTACTTATGCTACAGCTCATGCTTATGCTGCAGCTCATGCTTATGCTATAGCTCGTGCTTATGCTACAGCTTGTGCTAATGCTACAGCTCGTGCTAATGCTACAGCTTACGCTTGCACTAAACCTAATGCTTCAGCTTATGCTACAACTTACGCCAACGCTACAGCTAATGCTAATGCTACTGCTAACGTCACAGCTAATGCTACAGCATTCACTTACGCTAATGCTACAGCTTATGCTAATACTACAGCTAAGTCCACAGTAGTGCTACAGCTAGCTAATGCTAATGCCAATGCTTCAGCTAATGCCAATGCTTCAGCTAATGCCAATGCTACATCTAAGCTAATGCTACAACAATACTTTTGCCACAGCTATGCTGAGGCTACAACAAAGCTAACACTACAGCTAATGCTAGTGCTTATGCTTACATTTAAACTGTTTATAGTACAGCTCATGCTTATGCTACAGCTCGTGCTTATGCCACAGCTCGTGCTTATGCTACAGCTTATGCTTATGCTTCAGCTTACTCTTGCACTAAACGTAATGTTTCAGCTTATGCTACAACTTGCGCTAATGCTAGAGCTTATGCTAATGCTACAGCTAATGTTACAGCATTCACTAAAGCTACAGCTTACGCTAGTGCTACAGCTAAGTCACAGTAGTGCTACTGCTAAGCTAATGCTAATGCTACAGCTAATTCCAATGCTAAAGCAAATGCCAGTGCAACAGCTTAGCTAATGCTACAGCTATACTTTTGCCACAGTTATGCTGAAGTTACAACAAAGCTAAGACTACAGCTAATGCTAGTGCTTATGCTTACATTAAAACTGTATATAGTACAGGTTGTACTTATGCTAAAGCTCATGCTTATGCTACAGCTCAAGCTTATGCTTCAGATCGTGCTAATGCTACAGCTTATGCTTGCACTAAACCTAATACTTCAGCTTATGCTACAACTTACGCCAACGCTACAGCTAATGCTACTGCTAACGTTACAGCTAATGCTACAGCATTCACTTACGCTAATGCTACAGCTTATGCTAATGCTATAGCTAAGTCCACAGTAGTGCTACAGCTAAGCTAATGCTAATGGCAATGCTTCAGCTAATGCCACTGCTTCAGCTAATGCCTTTGCTACAGCTAAGCTAATCCTACAGCTAAGGAAATGCTTGAGCAATTCTTTTGCCACAGCTATGCTGAGGCTGCAACAACGCTAACACTACAGCTAAGGCTAGTGCTTATGCTTACATAAAAACTGTTTATAGTACAGTTTATACTTATGCTTCAGCTCATGCTTATGCCACAGCCTCGTGCTTATGCCACAGCTCATGCCTATGCTACAGCTTAGGATTATGCTACTGCTTACTCTTGAACTAATCGTATTGTTTCAGTTTATGCAACAGCTTGGCTAATGCTACAGCTCATGCCAATTGTAATGAATCAGTAGCTAGCACACCCGCCTCTGAGGCCGGGAGATCAGAGGGCTGTGGGTTCAGTTCCCACATCTGGCACTTGGGTTAATATCCCAGTACTGACACTGTAATGCAGCATGAGAGGAGTGCTGCATTTCTGAGGTGCCGTCTTTTGATGAGACGTTAAACCGAGGTCCCATCTGCCTGGATTGATGATAGTTCAGGTGGATGTTAAAGATCCCATGGCACTTATCGAAAAGAGTTGGGGAATTTCCTCGGTGTCCTGGCCAAATTTCCCTCATTCACTAAAAATACCACCAACAGCTTTATCTGGTTCAAGGTCAGTGGCATTCATCTGTATCTCTTCCCGGTCGTGCCTGAAAATAGGCAGGATTTGTCTAGTGCACTTACCCGGTCAAAAACGAGAATAAATAATAAATAAATAATTTTACTGCTAAGATTACAGCGAATGCTACAGCATTCACTAACATTACAGCTTACTCTGAGTGCTACAGCTAAGTCACAGTAGTGCTACTGCTAAGCTAATGCTAACGCTACAGCTAATGCCAATGCTACAGCAAATGCCAGTGCTACAGCTTAGCTAATGCTACAGCTATACTTTTGCCACAGTTATGCTGAGGCAACAACAAAGCTAACACTACAGCTAATGGTAGTGCTTATGCTTACATTAAAACTGTATATAGTACAGTTTGTACTTATGCTACAGCTCATGCTTATGCTACAGCTCATGCTTATGCTATAGCTCGTGCTTATGCTACAGCTTGTGCTAATGCTACAGCTCGTGCTAATGCTACAGCTTACGCTTGCACTAAACCTAATGCTTCAGCTTATGCTACAACTTACGCCAACGCTACAGCTAATGCTAATGCTACTGCTAACGTTACAGCTAAAGCTACAGCATTCACTTACGCTAATGCTACAGCTTATGCTAATGCTACAGCTAAGTCCACAGTAGTGCTACAGCAAAGCTAATGCTAATGCCAATGCTTCAGCTAATGCCAATGCTTCAGCTAATGCCAATGCTACATCTAAGCTAATGCTACAGCTAAGCTAATGCTACAGCAATACTTTTGCCACAGCTATGCTGAGGCTACAACAAAGCTAACACCACATCTGATGCCAGTGCTTATGCTTACATTTAAACTGTTTATAGTACAGCTCATGCTTATGCTACAGCTCGTGCTTATGCCACAGCTCGTGCTTATGCTACAGCTCATGCTTATGCTTCAGCTTACTCTTGCACTAAACGTAATGTTTCAGCTTATGCTACAACATGCGCTAATGCAAGAGCTTATGCTAATGCTACAGCTAATGTTACAGCTAAAGCTACAGCATTCACTAACGCTACAGCTTACGCTAGTGCTACAGCTAAGTCACAGTAGTGCTACAGCTAAGCTAAAGCTAATGCTACAGCTAATGCCAGTACTTCAGAAAAGCTAATGCTACAGCTGTACTTTTGCCACAGCTATGCTGAGGCTACAACAAAGCTAACATTACAGCTAATGCTAGTGTTTATGCTTACATTAAAACTGTTTATAGTACAGTTTGAACTTATGCTACAGCTCGTGCTTATGCCACAGCTCGTGCTTATGCCACAGCTCGTGCTTATGCTACAGCTTATGCTTATGCTACAGCTTATGCTTATGCTACAGCTTACTCTTGCACTAATCGTAATGTTTCAGTTTATGCTACAACTTACTCTAATGTTACAGCTTATGCTAATGCTACAGCTAATGTTACAGCTAATGCTGCAGCATTCAGTAACGCTACAGCTTATGCTTGTGCTACAGCTAAGTCACAGTAGTGCTACTGCTAAGCTAATGCTAATGCTACAGCTAATGCCAATGCAACAGCAAATGACAGTGCTACAGCTTAGCTAATGCTACAGCTATACTTTTGCCACAGTTATGCTGAGGCAACAAGAAAACTAACACTACAGCTAATAGTAGTGCTTATGCTTACATTAAAACTGTATATAGTACAGTTTGTACTTATGCTACAGCTCATGCTTATGCTACAGCTCATGGTTATGCTATAGCTCATGCTTATGCTACAGCTTGTGCTAATGCTACACCTCGTGCTAATGCTACAGCTTACGCTTGCACTAAACCTAATGCTTCAGCTTATGCTACAACTTATGCCAAGGCTACAGCTAATGCTAATGCTACTGCTAACGTTACAGCTAATGCTACAGCATTCACTTACGTTAATGCTACAGCTTATGCTAATACTACATCTAAGTCCACAGTAGTGCTACAGCTAAGCTAATACTAATGCCAATGCTTCAGATATTGCCAATGCGTCAGCTAATGCCAATGCTACATCTAAGCTAATGCTACAGCTAAGCTAATGCTACAGCAATACTTTTGCCACAGCTATGCTGAGGCTACAACAAAGCTAACACTTCAGCTAATGCTAGTGCTTATGCTTACATTTAAACTGTTTATAGTACAGCTCATGCTTATGCTACAGCTTGTGCTTATGCCACAGCTCGTGCTTATGCTACAGCTTATGCTTATGCTTCAGCTTACTCTTGCACTAAACATAATGTTTCAGCTTATGCTACAACTTGCGCTAATGCAAGAGCTTATGCTAATGCTACAGCTAATGTTACAGCATTCACTAAAGCTACAGCTTACGCTAGTGCTACAGCTAAGTCACAGTAGTGCTACTGCTAAGCTAATGCTAATGCTACAGCTTATGCTAATACTACAGCTAAATCCACAGTAGGGCTACACCTAAGCCACCGTTAATGCCAATGCTTCAACTAATGCCAATGCTTCAGCTAATGCCAGTTCTACATCTAAGCTAATGCTACAGCTAGCTAATGCTACAGCAATACTTTTGCCACAGCTATGCTGAGGCTACAACAAAAGCTAACACTACAGCTAATGCTAGTGCTTATGTTTGCATTTAAACTGTTTATAGTACAGCCCATGCTTATGCTACACCTCGTTTATGCCACAGCTCGTGCTTATGCTACAGCTTATGCTTATGCTTCAGCTTACCTTGCACTAAACGTAATGTTTGAGCTTATGCTACAACTTGGCGCTAATGCTAGTGCTTATGCTAATGCTACAGCTAATGTTACAGCATTCACAAGCTACAGCTTACGCTAGAGCTACAGCTAAGTCACAGTAGTGCGACTGCTAAGCTAATGCCCCAATGCTACATTTAATTCCAATGCTACAGCAACTGCCAGTGCTACAGTTTAGCTAATGCTACAGCTATACTTTTGCCACAGTTATGCTGAGGCTACAACAAAGCTAACACAACAGCTAATGCTAGTGCTTATGCTTACATTAAAACTGTATATAGTACAGGTTGTACTTATGCTAAAGCTCATGCTTATGCTACAGCTCGTGCTTATGCTTCAGCTCGTGCTAATGCTACAGCTTACGCTTGCACTAAACCTAATACTTCAGCTTATGCTACAACTTACGCCAACGCTACAGCTAATGCTACTGCTAACGTTACAGCTAATGCTACAGCATTCACTTACGCTAATGCTACAGCTTATGCTAATGCTATAGCTAAGTCCACAGTAGTGCTACAGCTAAGCTAATGCTAATGGCAATGCTTCAGCTAATGCCACTGCTTCAGCTAATGCCTTTGCTACAGCTAAGCTAATCCTACAGCTAAGCTAATGCTGGAGCAATACTTTTGCCACAGTTATGCTGAGGCTGCAACAACGCTAACACTACAGCTAATGCTAGTGCTTCTGCTTACATTAAAACTGTTTATAGTACAGTTTAAACTTATGCTACAGCTCATGCTTATGCCACAGATCGTGCTTATGCCACAGCTTCGTGCCTATGCTACGGCTCACTTGAACTAATCGTATTGTTTCAGTTTATGCAACAACTAACTCTAATGCTACAGCGCTTATGCTAATGCTACAGCTAATGTTACAGCTAATGCTGCAGCATTCAGTAATGTTACAGCTTATGCTAGTGCTACAGCTAAGTCGCAGTAGTGCTACTGCTAAGCTAATACTAATGCTACAGCTAATGACAATGCTGCAGCAAATGCCAGTGCTACAGCTTAGCTAATCCTACAGCTATACTTTTGCCACAGTTATGCTGAGGCTACAACAAAGCTAACACAACAGCTAATGGTAGTGCTTATGCTTACATTAAAACTGTATATAGTACAGGTTGTACTTATGCTAAAGCTCATGCTTATGCTTCAGGTCGTAAGCACGCTACATCTTACTTTGCATTAAACCTAATGCTTCAGCTTATGCAACAGCTTAAGCCAATGCTACAGCTCATGCCAATTGTAATGAATCAGTAGCTAGCACACTCGCCTCTGAGGCAGGGAGATCAGAGGCTGTGGGTTCAGTTCCCACATCTGGCACTTGGGTTAATATCCCAGTACTGACACCGTAATGCAGCATGAGAGGAGTGCTGCATTTCTGAGGTGTCGCTCTTCGATGAGACCTAAACCGAGGTCCCATCTGCCTGGATTGATAATAGTTCAGGTGGATGTTAAAGATCCCATGGCATTTATCGAAAAGAGTTGGGGAATATCCTCGGTGTCCTGGCCAAATTTCCCTCATTCACTAAAAATACCTCCAACAGCTTTATCTGGTCAAGGTCAGTTGGCATTCATCTGTATCCCTCCCGGGTCGTGCCTGAAAATAGGCAGGATTTGTCTAGTGCACTTACCCGGTCAAAAAAAGCGAAATAAATAATAAATAAATAATTTTACTGCTAAGATTACAGCGAATGCTGCAGCATTCACTAACATTACAGCTTACTCTAGTGCTGCAGCTAGGTCACAGTAGTGCTACAGCTAAGCTAAAGTTAATGCTACAGCTAATGCCAGTGCTTCAGAAAAGCTAATGCTACAGCTGTACTTTTGCCGCAGCTATGCTGAGGCTACAACAAAGCTAACATTACAGCTAATACTAGTGTTTATGCTTACATTAAAACTGTTTATAGTACAGTTTGTACTTATGCTACAGCTCATGCTTATGCCACAGCTCGTGCTTATGCCACAGCTCGTGCTTATGCTACAGCTTACTCTTGCACTAATCGTAATATTTCAGTTTATGCTACAACTTACTCTAATGCTACAGCTTATGCTAATGCTACAGCTAATGTTACAGCTAATGCTGCAGCATTCAGTAACGCTACAGCTTATGCTAGTGCTACAGCTAAGTCACAGTAGTGCTACTGCTAAGCTAATGCTAATGCTACAGCTAATGCCAATGCTACAGCAAATGCCAGTGCAACAGCTTAGCTAATGCTACAGCTATACTTTGCCACAGTTATGCTGAGGCAACAACAAAGCTAACACTCACAGCCAATGGTAGTGCTTATGCCACATTAAAACTGTATATAGTACAGTTTGTACTTATGCTACAGCTCATGCTTATGCTGCAGCTCATGCTTATGCTATAGCTCGTGCTTATGCTACAGCTTGTGCTAATGCTACAGCTCGTGCTAATGCTACAGCTTACGCTTGCACTAAACCTAATGCTTCAGCTTATGCTACAACTTACGCCAACGCTACAGCTAATGCTAATGCTACTGCTAACGTTACAGCTAATGCTACAGCATTCACTTACGCTAATGCTACAGCTTATGCTAATACTACAGCTAAGTCCACAGTAGTGCTACAGCTAAGCTAATGCTAATGCCAATGCTTCAGCTACTGCCAATGCTTCAGCTAATGCCAATGCTACATCTAAGCTAATGCTACAACAATACTTTTGCCACAGCTATGCTGAGGCTACAACAAAGCTAACACTACAGCTAATGCTAGTGCTTATGCTTACATTTAAACTGTTTATAGTACAGCTCATGCTTATGCTACAGCTCGTGCTTATGCCACAGCTCGTGCTTATGCTACAGCTTATGCTTATGCTTCAGCTTACTCTTGCACTAAACGTAATGTTTCAGCTTATGCTACAACTTGCGCTAATGCTAGAGCTTATGCTAATGCTACAGCTAATGTTACAGCATTCACTAAAGCTACAGCTTACGCTAGTGCTACAGCTAAGTCACAGTAGTGCTACTGCTAAGCTAATGCTAATGCTACAGCTAATTCCAATGCTAAAGCAAATGCCAGTGCAACAGCTTAGCTAATGCTACAGCTATACTTTTGCCACAGTTATGCTGAAGTTACAACAAAGCTAAGACTACAGCTAATGCTAGTGCTTATGCTTACATTAAAACTGTATATAGTACAGGTTGTACTTATGCTAAAGCTCATGCTTATGCTACAGCGTGCTTATGCTTCAGATCGTGCTAATGCTACAGCTTACGCTTGCACTAAACCTAATACTTCAGCTTATGCTACAACTTACGCCAACGCTACAGCTAATGCTACTGCTAACGTTACAGCTAATGCTACAGCATTCACTTACGCTAATGCTACAGCTTATGCTAATGCTATAGCTAAGTCCACAGTAGTGCTACAGCTAAGCTAATGCTAATGGCAATGCTTCAGCTAATGCCACTGCTTCAGCTAACGCGCTTGTTGCCAGCTAAGCCAATCCCACAGCTAAGGAAATGTTTGAGCAATTCTTTTGCCACAGCTATGCTGAGGCTGCAACAACGCTAACACTACAGCTAAGGCTAGTGCTTATGCTTACATAAAAACTGTTTATAGTACAGTTTATACTTATGCTACAGCTCATGCTTATGCCACAGCCTGTGCTTATGCCACAGCTCATGCCTATGCTACAGCTTAGGATTATGCTACTGCTTACTCTTGAACTAATCGTATTGTTTCAGTTTATGCAACAGCTTAAGCTAATGCTACAGCTCATGCCAATTGTAATGAATCAGTAGCTAGCACACTCGCCTCTGAGGCCGGGAGATCAGAGGGCTGTGGGTTCAGTTCCCACATCTGGCACTTGGGTTAATATCCCAGTACTGACACTGTAATGCAGCATGAGAGGAGTGCTGCATTTCTGAGGTGCCGTCTTTTGATGAGACGTTAAACCGAGGTCCCATCTGCCTGGATTGATGATAGTTCAGGTGGATGTTAAAGATCCCATGGCACTTATCGAAAAGAGTTGGGGAATTTCCTCGGTGTCCTGGCCAAATTTCCCTCATTCACTAAAAATACCACCAACAGCTTTATCTGGTTCAAGGTCAGTGGCATTCATCTGTATCCCCCTTCCCGGTCGTGCCTGAAAATAGGCAGGATTTGTCTAGTGCACTTACCGGTCAAAAAGCGAATAAATAAAATAAAAATTTTACTGTTAAGATTACAGCGAATGCTACAGCATTCACTAACATTACAGCTACTCTAGTGCTACAGCTAAGTCACAGTAGTGCTACTGCTAAGCTAATGCTAATGCTACAGCTAATGCCAATGCTACAGCAAATGCCAGTGCTACAGCTTAGCTAATGCTACAGCTATACTTTTGCCACAGTTATGCTGAGGCAACAACAAAGCTAACACTACAGCTAATGGTAGTGCTTATGCTTACATTAAAACTGTATACAGTACAGATTGTTCTTATGCTACAGCTCATACTTATGCTACCGCTCATGCTTATGCTATAGCTCGTGCTTATGCTACAGCTTGTGCTAATGCTATGGCTCGTGCTAATGCTACAGCTTACGCTTGCACTAAACCTAATGCTTCAGCTTATGCTACAACTAACGCCAACGCTACAGCTAATGCTAATGCTACTGCTAACGTTACAGCTAAAGCTACAGCATTCACTTACGCTAATGCTACAGCTTATGCTAATGCTACAGCTAAGTCCACAGTAGTGCTGCAGCAAAGCTAATGCTAATGCCAATGCTTCAGCTAATGCCAATGCTTCAGCTAATGCCAATGCTACATCTAAGCTAATGCTACAGCTAAGCTAATGCTACAGCAATACTTTTGCCACAGCTATGCTGAGGCTACAACAAAGCTAACACCACATCTGATGCCAGTGCTTATGCTTACATTTAAACTGTTTATAGTACAGCTCATGCTTATGCTACAGCTCGTGCTTATGCCACAGCTCGTGCTTATGCTACAGCTCATGCTTATGCTTCAGCTTACTCTTGCACTAAACGTAATGTTTCAGCTTATGCTACAACTTGCGCTAATGCAAGAGCTTATGCTAATGCTACAGCTAATGTTACAGCTAAAGCTACAGCATTCACTAACGCTACAGCTTACGCTAGTGCTACAGCTAAGTCACAGTAGTGCTACAGCTAAGCTAAAGCTAATGCTACAGCTAATGCCAGTACTTCAGAAAAGCTAATGCTACAGCTGTACTTTTGCCACAGCTATGCTGAGGCTACAACAAAGCTAACATTACAGCTAATGCTAGTGTTTATGCTTACATTAAAACTGTTTATAGTACAGTTTGAACTTATGCTACAGCTCGTGCTTATGCCACAGCTCGTGCTTATGCCACAGCTCGTGCTTATGCTACAGCTTATGCTTATGCTACAGCTTATGCTTATGCTACAGCTTACTCTTGCACTAATCGTAATGTTTCAGTTTATGCTACAACTTACTCTAATGTTACAGCTTATGCTAATGCTACAGCTAATGTTACAGCTAATGCTGCAGCATTCAGTAACGCTACAGCTTATGCTTGTGCTACAGCTAAGTCACAGTAGTGCTACTGCTAAGCTAATGCTAATGCTACAGCTAATGCCAATGCAACAGCAAATGAAAGTGCTACAGCTTAGCTAATGCTACAGCTATACTTTTGCCACAGTTATGCTGAGGCAACAAGAAAACTAACACTACAGCTAATAGTAGTGCTTATGCTTACATTGAAACTGTATATAGGACAGTTTGTACTTATGCTACAGCTCATGCTTATGCTACAGCTCATGGTTATGCTATAGCTCATGCTTATGCTACAGCTTGTGCTCATGCAACACCTCGTGCTAATGCTACAGCTTACGCTTGCACTAAACCTAATGCTTCAGCTTATGCTACAACTTATGCCAAGGCTACAGCTAATGCTAATGCTACTGCTAACGTTACAGCTAATGCTACAGCATTCACTTAAGCTAATGCTACAGTTTATGCTAATACTACATCTAAGTCCACAGTAGTGCTACAGCTAAGCTAATGCTAATGCCAATGCTTCAGCTATTGCCAATGCTTCAGCTAATGCCAATGCTACATCTAAGCTAATGCTACAGCTAAGCTAATGCTACAGCAATACTTTTGCCACAGCTATGCTGAGGCTACAACAAAGCTAACACTTCAGCTAATGCTAGTGCTTATGCTTACATTTAAACTGTTTATAGTACAGCTCATGCTTATGCTACAGCTTGTGCTTATGCCACAGCTCATGCTTATGCTACAGCTTATGCTTATGCTTCAGCTTACTCTTGCACTAAACATAATGTTTCAGCTTATGCTACAACTTGCGCTAATGCAAGAGCTTATGCTAATGCTACAGCTAATGTTACAGCATTCACTAAAGCTACAGCTTACGCTAGTGCTACAGCTAAGTCACAGTAGTGCTACTGCTAAGCTAATGCTAATGCTACAGCTTATGCTAATACTACAGCTAAATCCACAGTAGGGCTACACCTAAGCTAATGCTAATGCCAATGCTTCAACTAATGCCAATGCTTCAGCTAATGCCAGTTCTACATCTAAGCTAATGCTACAGCTAAGCTAATGCTACAGCAATACTTTTGCCACAGCTATGCTGAGGCTACAACAAAGCTAACACTACAGCTAATGCTAGTGCTTATGTTTGCATTTAAACTGTTTATAGTACAGCTCATGCTTATGCTACACCTCGTGATTATGCCACAGCTCGTGCTTATGCTACAGCTTATGCTTATGCTTCAGCTTACTCTTGCACTAAACGTAATGTTTGAGCTTATGCTACAACTTGCGCTAATGCTAGTGCTTATGCTAATGCTACAGCTAATGTTACAGCATTCACTAAAGCTACAGCTTACGCTAGAGCTACAGCTAAGTCACAGTAGTGCTACTGCTAAGCTAATGCCTAATGCTACAGCTAATTCCAATGCTACAGCAAATGCCAGTGCAACAGCTTAGCTAATGCTACAGCTATACTTTTGCCACAGTTATGCTGAAGCTACAACAAAGCTAAGACAACAGCTAATGCTAGTGCTTATGCTTACATTAAAACTGTATATAGTACAGGTTGTACTTATGCTAAAGCTCATGCTTATGCTACAGCTCGTGCTTATGCTTCAGCTCGTGCTAATGCTACAGCTTTCGCTTGCACTAAACCTAATACTTCAGCTTATGCTACAACTTACGCCAACGCTACAGCTAATGCTACTGCTAACGTTACAGCTAATGCTACAGCATTCCTTTACGCTAATGCTACAGCTTATGCTAATGCTATAGCTAAGTCCACAGTAGTGCTACAGCTAAGCTAATGCTAATGGCAATGCTTCAGCTAATGCCACTGCTTCAGCTAATGCCTTTGCTACAGCTAAGCTAATCCTACAGCTAAGCTAATGCTTGAGCAATACTTTTGCCACAGCTATGCTGAGGCTGCAACAACGCTAACACTACAGCTAATGCTAGTGCTTATGCTTACATTAAAACTGTTTATAGTACAGTTTATACTTATGCTACAGCTCATGCTTATGCCACAGCTCGTGCTTATGCCACAGCTCGTGCCTATGCTACAGCTTAGGCTTATGCTACGGCTTACTCTTGAACTAATCGTATTGTTTCAGTTTATGCAACAACTAACTCTAATGCTACAGCTTATGCTAATGCTACAGCTAATGTTACAGCTAATGCTGCAGCATTCAGTAATGTTACAGCTTATGCTAGTGCTACAGCTAAGTCGCAGTAGTGCTACTGCTAAGCTAATACTAATGCTACAGCTAATGACAATGCTGCAGCAAATGCCAGTGCTACAGCTTAGCTAATCCTACAGCTATACTTTTGCCACAGTTATGCTGAGGCTACAACAAAGCTAACACAACAGCTAATGGTAGTGCTTATGCTTACATTAAAACTGTATATAGTACAGGTTGTACTTATGCTAAAGCTCATGCTTATGCTTCAGGTCGTGCTAATGCTACATCTTACTCTTGCATTAAACCTAATGCTTCAGCTTATGCAACAGCTTAAGCTAATGCTACAGCTCATGCCAATTGTAATGAATCAGTAGCTAGCACACTCGCCTCTGAGGCAGGGAGATCAGAGGGCTGTGGGTTCAGTTCCCACATCTGGCACTTGGGTTAATATCCCAGTACTGACACTGTAATGCAGCATGAGAGGAGTGCTGCATTTCTGAGGTGCCGTCTTTCCGATGAGACCTTAAACCGAGGTCCCATCTGCCTGGATTGATAATAGTTCAGGTGGATGTTAAAGATCCCATGGCATTTATCGAAAAGAGTTGGGGAATATCCTCGGTGTCCTGGCCAAATTTCCCTCATTCACTAAAAATACCTCCAACAGCTTTATCTGGTCAAGGTCAGTTGGCATTCATCTGTATCCCCCTCCCCCGGGTCGTGCCTGAAAATAGGCAGGATTTGTCTAGTGCACTTACCCGGTCAAAAAGTAAATAAATAATAAATAAATAATTTTACTGCTAAGATTACAGCGAATGCTACAGCATTCACTAACATTACAGCTTACTCTAGTGCTGCAGCTAAGTCACAGTAGTGCTACAGCTAAGCTAAAGCTAATGCTACAGCTAATGCCAGTGCTTCAGAAAAGCTAATGCTACAGCTGTACTTTTGTCACAGCTATGCTGAGGCTACAACAAAGCTAACATTACAGCTAATACTAGTGTTTATGCTTACATTAAAACTGTTTATAGTACAGTTTGTACTTATGCTACAGCTCATGCTTATGCCACAGCTCGTGCTTATGCCACAGCTCGTGCTTATGCTACAGCTTACTCTTGCACTAATCGTAATATTTCAGTTTATGCTACAACTTACTCTAATGCTACAGCTTATGCTAATGCTACAGCTAATGTTACAGCTAATGCTGCAGCATTCAGTAACGCTACAGCTTATGCTAGTGCTACAGCTAAGTCACAGTAGTCCTACTGCTAAGCTAATGCTAATGCTACAGCTAATGCCAATGCTACAGCAAATGCCAGTGCAACAGCTTAGCTAATGCTACAGCTATACTTTTGCCACAGTTATGCTGAGGCAACAACAAAGCTAACACTACAGCTAATGGTAGTGCTTATGCTTACATTAAAACTGTATATAGTACATTTTGTACTTATGCTAGAGCTCATGCTTATGCTGCAGCTCATGCTTATGCTATAGCTCGTGCTTATGCTACAGCTTGTGCTAATGCTACAGCTCGTGCTAATGCTACAGCTTCTGCTTGCACTAAACCTAATGCTTCAGCTTATGCTACAACTTACGCCAACGCTACAGCTAATGCTAATGCTACTGCTAACGTTACAGCTAATGCTACAGCATTCACTTACGCTAATGCTACAGCTTATGCTAATACTACAGCTAAGTCCACAGTAGTGCTACAGCTAAGCTAATGCTAATGCCAATGCTTCAGCTACTGCCAATGCTTCAGCTAATGCCAATGCTACATCTAAGCTAATGCTACAACAATACTTTTGCCACAGCTATGCTGAGGCTACAACAAAGCTAACACTACAGCTAATGCTAGTGCTTATGCTTACATTTAAACTGTTTATAGTACAGCTCATGCTTATGCTACAGCTCGTGCTTATGCCACAGCTCGTGCTTATGCTACAGCTTATGCTTATGCTTCAGCTTACTCTTGCACTAAACGTAATGTTTCAGCTTATGCTACAACTTGCGCTAATGCTAGAGCTTATGCTAATGCTACAGCTAATGTTACAGCATTCACTAAAGCTACAGCTTACGCTAGTGCTACAGCTAAGTCACAGTAGTGCTACTGCTAAGCTAATGCTAATGCTACAGCTAATTCCAATGCTAAAGCAAATGCCAGTGCAACAGCTAAGCTAATGCTACAGCTATACTTTTGCCACAGTTATGCTGAAGTTACAACAAAGCTAAGACTACAGCTAATGCTAGTGCTTATGCTTACATTAAAACTGTATATAGTACAGGTTGTACTTATGCTAAAGCTCATGCTTATGCTACAGCTCGTGCTTATGCTTCAGATCGTGCTAATGCTACAGCTTATGCTTGCACTAAACCTAATACTTCAGCTTATGCTACAACTTACACCAACGCTACAGCTAATGCTACTGCTAACGTTACAGCTAATGCTACAGCATTCACTTACGCTAATGCTACAGCTTATGCTAATGCTATAGCTAAGTCCACAGTAGTGCTACAGCTAAGCTAATGCTAATGGCAATGCTTCAGCTAATGCCACTGCTTCAGCTAATGCGTTTGCTACAGCTAAGCTAATCCTACAGCTAAGGAAATGTTTGAGCAATTCTTTTGCCACAGCTATGCTGAGGCTGCAACAACGCTAACACTACAGCTAAGGCTAGTGCTTATGCTTACATAAAAACTGTTTATAGTACAGTTTATACTTATGCTTCAGCTCATGCTTATGCCACAGCTCGTGCTTATGCCACAGCTCATGCCTATGCTACAGCTTAGGATTATGCTACTGCTTACTCTTGAACTAATCGTATTGTTTCAGTTTATGCAACAGCTTAAGCTAATGCTACAGCTCATGCCAATTGTAATGAATCAGTAGCTAGCACACTCGCCTCTGAGGCCGGGAGATCAGAGGGCTGTGGGTTCAGTTCCCACATCTGGCACTTGGGTTAATATCCCAGTACTGACACTGTAATGCAGCATGAGAGGAGTGCTGCATTTCTGAGGTGCCGTCTTTTGGATGAGACGTTAAACCGAGGTCCCATCTGCCTGGATTGATGATAGTTCAGGTGGATGTTAAAGATCCCATGGCACTTATCGAAAAGAGTTGGGGAATTTCCTCGGTGTCCTGGCCAAATTTCCCTCATTCACTAAAAACACCACCAACAGCTTTATCTGGTTCAAGGTCAGTGGCATTCATCTGTATCCCCCTTCCCCGGGTCGTGCCTGAAAATAGGCAGGATTTGTCTAGTGCACTTACCCGGTCAAAAAAAAAGCGAAATAAATAATAAATAAATAATTTTACTGCTAAGATTACAGCGAATGCTACAGCATTCACTAACATTACAGCTTACTCTAGTGCTACAGCTAAGTCACAGTAGTGCTACTGCTAAGCTAATGCTAATGCTACAGCTAATGCCAATGCTACAGCAAATGCCAGTGCTACAGCTTAGCTAATGCTACAGCTATACTTTTGCCACAGTTATGCTGAGGCAACAAGAAAGCTAACACTACAGCTAATGGTAGTGCTTATGCTTACATTAAAACTGTATACAGTACAGATTGTTCTTATGCTACAGCTCATACTTATGCTACCGCTCATGCTTATGCTATAGCTCGTGCTTATGCTGCAGCTTGTGCTAATGCTATGGCTCGTGCTAATGCTACAGCTTACGCTTGCACTAAACCTAATGCTTCAGCTTATGCTACAACTAACGCCAACGCTACAGCTAATGCTAATGCTACTGCTAACGTTACAGCTAAAGCTACAGCATTCACTTACGCTAATGCTACAGCTTATGCTAATGCTACAGCTAAGTCCACAGTAGTGCTACAGCAAAGCTAATGCTAATGCCAATGCTTCAGCTAATGCCAATGCTTCAGCTAATGCCAATGCTACATCTAAGCTAATGCTACAGCTAAGCTAATGCTACAGCAATACTTTTGCCACAGCTATGCTGAGGCTACAACAAAGCTAACACCACATCTGATGCCAGTGCTTATGCTTACATTTAAACTGTTTATAGTACAGCTCATGCTTATGCTACAGCTCGTGCTTATGCCACAGCTCGTGCTTATGCTACAGCTCATGCTTATGCTTCAGCTTACTCTTGCACTAAACGTAATGTTTCAGCTTATGCTACAACATGCGCCTAATGCAAGAGCTTATGCTAATGCTACAGCTAATGTTACAGCTAAAGCTACAGCATTCACTAACGCTACAGCTTACGCTAGTGCTACAGCTAAGTCACAGTAGTGCTACAGCTAAGCTAAAGCTAATGCTACAGCTAATGCCAGTACTTCAGAAAAACTAATGCTACAGCTGTACTTTTGCCAAAGCTATGCTGAGGCTACAACAAAGCTAACATTACAGCTAATGCTAGTGTTTATGCTTGCATTAAAACTGTTTATAGTACAGTTTGAACTTATGCTACAGCTCGTGCTTATGCCACAGCTCGTGCTTATGCCACAGCTCGTGCTTATGCTACAGCTTATGCTTATGCTACAGCTTATGCTTATGCTACAGCTTACTCTTGCACTAATCGTAATGTTTCAGTTTATGCTACAACTTACTCTAATGTTACAGCTTATGCTAATGCTACAGCTAATGTTACAGCTAATGCTGCAGCATTCAGTAACGCTACAGCTTATGCTTGTGCTACAGCTAAGTCACAGTAGTGCTACTGCTAAGCTAATGCTAATGCTACAGCTAATGCCAATGCAACAGCAAATGCCAGTGCTACAGCTTAGCTAATGCTACAGCTATACTTTTGCCACAGTTATGCTGAGGCAACAAGAAAACTAACACTACAGCTAATAGTAGTGCTTATGCTTACATTGAAACTGTATATAGTACAGTTTGTACTTATGCTACAGCTCATGCTTATGCTACAGCTCATGCTTATGCTATAGCTCATGCTTATGCTACAGCTTGTGCTCATGCAACACCTCGTGCTAATGCTACAGCTTACGCTTGCACTAAACCTAATGCTTCAGCTTATGCTACAACTTATGCCAAGGCTACAGCTAATGCTAATGCTACTGCTAACGTTACAGCTAATGCTACAGCATTCACTTAAGCTAATGCTACAGTTTATGCTAATACTACATCTAAGTCCACAGTAGTGCTACAGCTAAGCTAATACTAATGCCAATGCTTCAGATATTGCCAATGCGTCAGCTAATGCCAATGCTACATCTAAGCTAATGCTACAGCTAAGCTAATGCTACAGCAATACTTTTGCCACAGCTATGCTGAGGCTACAACAAAGCTAACACTTCAGCTAATGCTAGTGCTTATGCTTACATTTAAACTGTTTATAGTACAGCTCATGCTTATGCTACAGCTTGTGCTTATGCCACAGCTCGTGTTTATGCTACAGCTTATGCTTATGCTTCAGCTTACTCTTGCACTAAACATAATGTTTCAGCTTATGCTCAACTTCATGCTTAATGCAAGAGCTATGCTAATGCTACAGCTAATGTTACAGCATTCACTAAAGCTACAGCTTACGCTAGTGCTACAGCTAAGTCACAGTAGTGCTACTGCTAAGCTAATGCTAATGCTACAGCTTATGCTAATACTACAGCTAAATCCACAGTAGGGCTACACCTAAGCTAATGCTAATGCCAATGCTTCAACTAATGCCAATGCTTCAGCTAATGCCAGTTCTACATCTAAGCTAATGCTACAGCTAAGCTAATGCTACAGCAATACTTTTGCCACAGCTATGCTGAGGCTACAACAAAGCTAACACTACAGCTAATGCTAGTGCTTATGTTTGCATTTAAACTGTTTATAGTACAGCTCATGCTTATGCTACACCTCGTGCTTATGCCACAGCTCGTGCTTATGCTACAGCTTATGCTTATGCTTCAGCTTACTCTTGCACTAAACGTAATGTTTGAGCTTATGCTACAACTTGCGCTAATGCTAGTGCTTATGCTAATGCTACAGCTAATGTTACAGCATTCACTAAAGCTACAGCTTACGCTAGAGCTACAGCTAAGTCACAGTAGTGCGACTGCTAAGCTAATGCTAATGCTACATTTAATTCCAATGCTACAGCAAATGCCAGTGCTACAGTTTAGCTAATGCTACAGCTAAACTTTTGCCACAGTTATGCTGAAGCTACAACAAAGCTAAGACAACAGCTAATGCTAGTGCTTATGCTTACATTAAAACTGTATATAGTACAGGTTGTACTTATGCTAAAGCTCATGCTTATGCTACAGCTCGTGCTTATGCTTCAGCTCGTGCTAATGCTACTGCTTAAGCTTGCACTAAACCTAACACTTCAGCTTATGCTACAACTTACACCAACGCTACAGCTAATGCTACTGCTAACGTTACAGCTAATGCTACTGCATTCACTTACGCTAATGCTACAGCTTATGCTAATGCTATAGCTAAGTCCACAGTAGTGCTACAGCTAAGCTAATGCTAATGGCAATGCTTCAGCTAATGCCACTGCTTCAGCTAATGCCTTTTCTACAGCTAAGCTAATCCTACAGCTAAGCAAATGCTGGAGCAATACTTTTGCCACAGCTATGCTGAGGCTGCAACAACGCTAACACTGCAGCTAATGCTAGTGCTTATGCTTACATTAAAACTGTTTATAGTACAGTTTATACTTATGCTACAGCTCATGCTTATGCCACAGCTCGTGCTTATGCCACAGCTCGTGCCTATGCTACAGCTTAGGCTTATGCTACGGCTTACTCTTGAACTAATCGTATTGTTTCAGTTTATGCAACAACTAACTCTAATGCTACAGCTTATGCTAATGCTACAGCTCATGTTACAGCTAATGCTGCAGCATTCAGTAATGTTACAGCTTATGCTAGTGCGTAGCTAAGTCACAGTAGTGCTACTGCTAAGCTAATGCTAATGCTACAGCTAATGACAATGCTACAGCAAATGCCAGTGCTACAGCTTAGCTAATGCTACAGCTATACTTTTGCCACAGTTATGCTGAGGCTACAACAAAGCTAACACAACAGCTAATGGTAGTGCTTATGCTTACATTAAACTGTATATAGTACAGGTTGTACTTATGCTAAAGCTCGTGCTTATGCTTCAGGTCGTGCTAATGCTACATCTTACTCTTGCACTAAACCTAATGCTTCAGCTTATGCAACAGCTTACGCTAATGCTACAGCTCATGCCAATTGTAATGAATCAGTAGCTAGCACACTCGCCTCTGAGGCCAGGAGATCAGAGGGCTGTGGGTTCAGTTCCCACATCTGGCACTTGGGTTAATATCCCAGTACTGACACTGTAATGCAGCATGAGAGGAGTGCTGCATTTCTGAGGTGCCGTCTTTCGGATGAGACGTTAAACCGAGGTCCCATCTGCCTGGATTGATAATAGTTCAGGTGGATGTTAAAGATCCCATGGCATTTATCGAAAAGAGTTGGGGAATATCCTCGGTGTCCTGGCCAAATTTCCCTCATTCACTAAAAATACCTCCAACAGCTTTATCTGGTCAAGGTCAGTTGGCATTCATCTGTATCCCCCTTCCCCGGGTCGTGCCTGAAAATAGGCAGGATTTGTCTAGTGCACTTACCCGGTCAAAAAAAGCGAAATAAATAATAAATAAATAATTTTACTGCTAAGATTACAGCGAATGCTACAGCATTCACTAACATTACAGCTTACTCTAGTGCTGCAGCTAGGTCACAGTAGTGCTACAGCTAAGCTAAAGTTAATGCTACAGCTAATGCCAGTGCTTCAGAAAAGCTAATGCTACAGCTGTACTTTTGCCGCAGCTATGCTGAGGCTACAACAAAGCTAACATTACAGCTAATACTAGTGTTTATGCTTACATTAAAACTGTTTATAGTACAGTTTGTACTTATGCTACAGCTCATGCTTATGCCACAGCTCGTGCTTATGCCACAGCTCGTGCTTATGCTACAGCTTACTCTTGCACTAATCGTAATATTTCAGTTTATGCTACAACTTACTCTAATGCTACAGCTTATGCTAATGCTACAGCTAATGTTACAGCTAATGCTGCAGCATTCAGTAACGCTACAGCTTATGCTAGTGCTACAGCTAAGTCACAGTAGTCCTACTGCTAAGCTAATGCTAATGCTACAGCTAATGCCAATGCTACAGCAAATGCCAGTGCAACAGCTTAGCTAATGCTACAGCTATACTTTTGCCACAGTTATGCTGAGGCAACAACAAAGCTAACACTACAGCTAATGGTAGTGCTTATGCTTACATTAAAACTGTATATAGTACATTTTGTACTTATGCTAGAGCTCATGCTTATGCTGCAGCTCATGCTTATGCTATAGCTCGTGCTTATGCTACAGCTTGTGCTAATGCTACAGCTCGTGCTAATGCTACAGCTTCTGCTTGCACTAAACCTAATGCTTCAGCTTATGCTACAACTTACGCCAACGCTACAGCTAATGCTAATGCTACTGCTAACGTTACAGCTAATGCTACAGCATTCACTTACGCTAATGCTACAGCTTATGCTAATACTACAGCTAAGTCCACAGTAGTGCTACAGCTAAGCTAATGCTAATGCCAATGCTTCAGCTACTGCCAATGCTTCAGCTAATGCCAATGCTACATCTAAGCTAATGCTACAACAATACTTTTGCCACAGCTATGCTGAGGCTACAACAAAGCTAACACTACAGCTAATGCTAGTGCTTATGCTTACATTTAAACTGTTTATAGTACAGCTCATGCTTATGCTACAGCTCGTGCTTATGCCACAGCTCGTGCTTATGCTACAGCTTATGCTTATGCTTCAGCTTACTCTTGCACTAAACGTAATGTTTCAGCTTATGCTACAACTTGCGCTAATGCTAGAGCTTATGCTAATGCTACAGCTAATGTTACAGCATTCACTAAAGCTACAGCTTACGCTAGTGCTACAGCTAAGTCACAGTAGTGCTACTGCTAAGCTAATGCTAATGCTACAGCTAATTCCAATGCTAAAGCAAATGCCAGTGCAACAGCTTAGCTAATGCTACAGCTATACTTTTGCCACAGTTATGCTGAAGTTACAACAAAGCTAAGACTACAGCTAATGCTAGTGCTTATGCTTACATTAAAACTGTATATAGTACAGGTTGTACTTATGCTAAAGCTCATGCTTATGCTACAGCTCGTGCTTATGCTTCAGATCGTGCTAATGCTACAGCTTATGCTTGCACTAAACCTAATACTTCAGCTTATGCTACAACTTACACCAACGCTACAGCTAATGCTACTGCTAACGTTACAGCTAATGCTACAGCATTCACTTACGCTAATGCTACAGCTTATGCTAATGCTATAGCTAAGTCCACAGTAGTGCTACAGCTAAGCTAATGCTAATGGCAATGCTTCAGCTAATGCCACTGCTTCAGCTAATGCCTTTGCTACAGCTAAGCTAATCCTACAGCTAAGGAAATGTTTGAGCAATTCTTTTGCCACAGCTATGCTGAGGCTGCAACAACGCTAACACTACAGCTAAGGCTAGTGCTTATGCTTACATAAAAACTGTTTATAGTACAGTTTATACTTATGCTTCAGCTCATGCTTATGCCACAGCTCGTGCTTATGCCACAGCTCATGCCTATGCTACAGCTTAGGATTATGCTACTGCTTACTCTTGAACTAATCGTATTGTTTCAGTTTATGCAACAGCTTACGCTAATGCTACAGCTCATGCCAATTGTAATGAATCAGTAGCTAGCACACTCGCCTCTGAGGCCGGGAGATCAGAGGGCTGTGGGTTCAGTTCCCACATCTGGCACTTGGGTTAATATCCCAGTACTGACACTGTAATGCAGCATGAGAGGAGTGCTGCATTTCTGAGGTGCCGTCTTTTGGATGAGACGTTAAACCGAGGTCCCATCTGCCTGGATTGATGATAGTTCAGGTGGATGTTAAAGATCCCATGGCACTTATCGAAAAGAGTTGGGGAATTTCCTCGGTGTCCTGGCCAAATTTCCCTCATTCACTAAAAATACCACCAACAGCTTTATCTGGTTCAAGGTCAGTGGCATTCATCTGTATCCCCCTTCCCGGTCGTGCCTGAAAATAGGCAGGATTTGTCTAGTGCACTTACCCGGTCAAAAAAAGCGAAATAAATAATAAATAAATAATTTTACTGCTAAGATTACAGCGAATGCTACAGCATTCACTAACATTACAGCTTCAGAGGCTGGTTGCCTTAATTATGCCCTCCTTTATTTTTTCTATGATTCCTCTACTCATACCTGGCAACCCCTCTCCCACTAGGCAGTTTCTGAGGCAGGGTCCCCTTTCCTTAATATCTGCCTTCCTAAGGTCCAGGAGCCTCTGCTCCCATCTTAGTGTTAAACTGCACTGTACAATGATCAGTGATACCTAAGGGGCTGCCCACTGTGATGTCTGTAATGCTGTCCCTGTTTGTAAGCATCAGGTCCAACACTGCCATGTTCTTAGACGGTTTATTGACTAGCTACCTGAGAAAGGCCCTTTGTAGGTGGTCAAGGATGGCCCCGCTCCCTGTTGAAGCTGCAGATGGAAGTCTCCAATCCACATCTGGCATATTGAAGTCACCGTCTAGCAGCACCTCCCCCTTTCTTGCCATCCTGATGATGTCCCTTCCAAGTGCCTTTTCCAACTCCTTTCCCTGTGCTGGAGGTCTGTATGCCACCCCTATATGGATTGTGGTCCCACTGCTTGTCTCCAGGATGACACACTGCACCTCCAGTCCTTCCTTTTCCTCAGGTTCCCCTGCACTTCTGTAGCCTTGATTCTTTCCCTTACATATAGTCCAACCCCATCTCCCCTCCTCCCTTCCCTGTCTCTCTTGAACAGACAGTAGGCCAGTATGGCCATATCCCAGTCATACCTGTCAGTGCACCATGACTTCATTATGGCCACCAAATCAAGGTTATCCTTCTCCACGATGGCCTCCAGGTAGCAGATACATAGTTGAGATATAGACTGCTCTTCATGCCTTACTTCCCACTAGTCTGCCCCCCTCCTTGCTTTCTCTCTCCCTTCCTGCCTGTGCTGTTTCCTGGAGTTCCCCTGACCCCCTAATTCCCTTGTTACTCTGTCCATTACATATTTCCATTACTCCCTCTTCTTGCCATCCTGATTTATACCCATCTTGTCCTCCACTTTGTCCCACCCCTGTCTTCCTGTGCTCCTGCCCTGGGGAATCTTCCTCACCTTGGGCCCTTCCTCCTTGTTTCTTAACCATCTGGGGAGAGACAATCTTTTCCTCCTTTGGTATTACAGCCTGCTCCACCCCCCCCCCCAGCTAGTTTAAATGCTCATCCAAGTGGCAGTTAAACCTACAACTAAGGACTGTGGCCCCTTCCTGGAAAGATTCATGCCATCTTCCCTATAGAGGCCCATATGCTCCCAGGCCAGTTCCCAGTTCCCAATGTAGCCAAAGCCCTCCTCCATGCACCATGCCCTCAACACCTTCTTAATAGCCATGATGCAGACTGCCTTTTTCTCTTCTTGGCCATACACACATAACACCTTGGCAAGTGCCACCATGTGTGCTACTTGCTTCAGGCCTCTACCAGCTCTATGAAATTACCCTGCACTCACTACACCTATCCCTTACCAGGTCATTTGTCCCATGGTGAACAATAACATCTAGCTTCTTCCCATCTCCTGCTGTCCTAGCAATCCTCGTATCTGTTCTCTATTCCTCCAACCCAAAGCACCAGGGAGGCATTTCATTTCATTCTCCTTTCCTCTTCCCACTCCCTCATCTATCCCCATAACAATAGATTCCCCACCAAAGCTGCTTTCTCCCCCACTGGGTCTCTCTTTCCCTTCTTGGGGCCTCCCCTTTTGAGGATACCCCCCCACACACATCCATATTAAATATTACTGAGATATTTGCCTCTATCTCATTATTAATATAGAGAATACTGGATGGGCAACTATGCACAACTAGTGTGTTCCACCACCTAGGGGCTCTGATTTCCTCTGACCTTGAGAGCAAAGCTCGAGAAGTTTTGGGGAATCAGAACCCAGAGGTGGTAGAATACACTGGTTATGCATTAGTTACTCATCCTGTATTTTTTATAGTGTATAGTATTACGGGAAATGTGTGCATTGTTTTATTTTTCTCTTTCTTAATGAAATTGACTTGTGCAGTCTCTAGAGGTTCTAGAATGCTGTTCTACCACAGAAGGGTACAATCACATTTCATGACCTTTGAACTGTGGTACAACAGCATTTTGAAAAGGATGGATTTCTTCATAGAACAATGCTCTACACACTATATTATCAATTTATCATTAGTACATTTTCATTATTCTCTGATGTTTTAAAACAGCTTGTATTACTAATTTTATAATTAATGATCCAAGTCATTAAAGATGGCCACCACAACAATTTAAAAAAAATTCCCCTCCCTCAAGGTTACTTTTTGATTTTACAGACTGTATTCATACCATGGATGTATTAGGAGGGTGCTGGCACACATTTCTGATGGCAAACAGCACAGCACCACACCACATCAAAATGTTTCCTCTATAAGTAATGGGTGCAACCAGAGAGAAGTTATGTTTTGAAAGACTTCAGAAGAAACCCCAGAATAAATTGATGTGTTTGCCAGAAATGCAATACAAAATTGCTGAAAAACCATATGACAACATTTTTTCCACTACAAATACTGCTGCTTTAAAGACCAAAGAGACAGAAAACCAAAAAACTAGACAGTAGTGTACAAAAAAGTGAACAGGGTGTGCGGATATCAGTTAGTATGCTGCATTGCATCCTTCCCTTTATTCCTTTTATCTGCAATTCAAGTTATACTGTTCTCCATTACTTGTAAATTCACCAAGGTCCAGTGCTGGACCCCCCATCCACACACATCCATATTAAGTGTTACTGAAATATTAGCCTCCATCTCATTATTAATATTATCAAGTTATATTTCCCCCTCTGCTTCCTATATGACAGATGCTACATGTGGGACAGGGTGCAAAGTGGCCCACGATGATTAACCACTTTATATCAATAATTTCCTCTTCATTCCGTGACATTCAATGTAGTCCCCAGCTACACAGCTGTGGTTCATTCATTCACAGCAGCATGTGATCCTCTTTGGCTATGATTTGCATTGTCAGATCACACAGATAATAACCCCCTCCACCTACACACACACACACACACACACACACACACAGTATCTTCTTTCATGAAATGGATAAGCAAATCCAACCAGCTGAGGAATTAAAAAACAAGCATTTGTCAATGCTGAAAAATTATCGTGTGCACTGGTGTCATGGGGGGACTACTAACTAGTGTTGGCAAATTTCAACACAGGTTCATAACTTCATTGTTTTTTAATATTTTTATACCACATTTACAACATAGCCATCTTATTATCCCACCTCATGAAGAAAGGAAGAGTACAATTTCAACTCCTGTCCGAAAGGTACCTTCATGCAGTGGCTGTGAAATCACCTTTCGGGATGCAAAAACACATCTGCCCAGGATCAGGAAAATGACAGCTGTCACATGCATAAGGTGCAGTGAAGAGATGGCTATGATGAAAATTTGGGGTCAAAATATTGAAAATTGCCAAAGGTACAAGCCTGCGTTTGTTAATTTAAGTGCATGCTCGTAACTTTGTTAATGTACCTACACCACATTTTCAGTGTACCATTTTATGACCCCACCTCATGAAAAGCGTAGTGTCATTTAGTTCACTCATCCTGAAAGGTGATTTCTGGAGACCACCATGTCATTCTGCACCACAGGAGCGAAAACATGTTTCAGGCAGACTATGAAAAATTACAGCTATGCTGTACATAAGGAGGTGTGAAATAATGGCAATGTTGAAAATCTGGAGTGAAAATATCAAAAACTGGTGAAGATAGGAGCGTGCATAGAAACTGCTAGCACATTAAATAAGGCAGTCATTTTTGATTTTCACCAAATTTGCAACATGAGCTTTTGAGACTCCACTTCATGACCAGTGGCACTGTTGTTTCATTAGTCAGTCCCAAGGTGATTCCTTTGGCGACCGCTGAAATCACCGTTTGGGATAGAGTAACAAAACCAGTGACAGTGTTTAGGAGGTGGGTCCCAAGAACCCATGTTGAAAATTTTGGGCCAAAATTCTAAAAATGGCTGAGATACCAACCTAAGTTGACCCCCCCCCATGATTCCCATTATACGGCTTACCTTGAAATCTTCACTTTGCCTGTCGGCTTTGAAGAATGCAGATGTGTCCCAGTCCACAGAAGATCATTGCTCCTAACCTCCAGAGGTAAGTATGGATAAGTGGGGTGCAGGGAGGTGGGTGCACAGTGGGAGGGTCGGGATGGGGGAGGGAGATGGGGAGACAACGATGGACCATTTTTTTTTCAGGTTTAAAGAAATAAAGACACTGGGGATGGTTTTATTTTTTTTATAGGGAAAGGATGTAAACATTTCTGGACACTGAGAGAGTGCTCAACAGTGTCTGGGGGGATGGAGGGTGTGGGGAGGACAACAGCAGTGGGAGGGAGAGGGAGGGACTGATTTGCTGGCAAGGGGCTCGAACAGAACGAGGGTGTGGGAGGATAGCAGCAGTGGAGGAAGCGGGAGGGAGTGATTTGCTGGTAGGGGGGGCCTCGAACAGAACAAGGGTGTGGGGAGGATAGCAGCAGTGGGAGGAAGTGGGAAGGAGTGATTTGCTGGTGGGGGGTTCAAACGGGAATGCAAGGAAGACAGGAGCAGTGGACAGGCTCAGTGCTTTCACATATGTCTGCCTATGCCCTGTAGTCCTGCTCGGCAGAAAGGCTGGTTCCGCTCTTGGCTCTTGCTGCACACCGTGGCATGCCAGGCGTATGGGTGGCTATTCCCTGCAATGATGGGGTGCTCCCTCATTGTGGCGGCGAATTTCTTTCAAGTTGGTGGCACACGTCTCAACTGCTGTCATAGACAGCATGCTCATTCATTGGTGCCACAGAGACAAGCCCAAAAAAGCAGTTGCGGCATTGGTCACAACACTGCCGCACCTCCACAACCTGCTACTCCAGCAAGCTGCCACAAATGTTTCTTGCGCATGCACACAAGCAAACATAAACATGTAAAGTGACATAAATTAGGAAGAGGAACCCAAGAGTGCAATATGAAATGCTGTGGTGGTGCTGAAAAGCATCATGGAAGAAAAGAACCTTGAGCCATGTTATCAGAGAGCTAAAAACAACAGCACATTGTGAAAGAGCTGTGGGCACTGGGCAGGGCAAACAAGATGCTGAGTTGTGTAGGAGGGGATAAGCAGAGAAGTTGGGAGGTGATCCTCCCATTCTACAAGTCACTGGTGCAACCACACCTGGAATCCTCCACAAGGTACTGAATCCACATCTGTGAAGAGAGAGACTATGACAAAATGGACGCAGAATAGCATTCAGCAGCCAAGATGGTCCATGGACTAGAGGGTAAGAAATATGAAACTAGGCTGCAGGACTTGAATATGTACACCCTTGAGAAAAGAGACAAAGGAATGACATGTTCGAGACCTACAAGTGTCTGTGCAGGATAAGTAGGGTGAATGCCAAGGAATTTTACTTCTTGAGTTCAACTGCAGGGACTGGAGGGAACTCACTTAAACTCATGGGGGAGATTGAAAAGGGATGTCTGTAAGCATTTTATCACAGAAAGAGTGGTGTATATGCAGACAAAGTTGTCGGAGGAAGTAGTACGGGCCAAATCAGTGAACAGCTTCAAGCAGGAAAGGGACAGGCATATGGAGTTAGTTAGAAAAGAGTGGGTAGAAACAAAGGGGAGGGATGGCCACTAGTGCAGGTGCAGGGTAGTTAGACAGGGTGGACTGGCTGGATAAGTTGACAGGCCTTATTCTGCTGTTATTGTCTATGTACCAACTGTATGTATCTATGTATTGTTTAGCCCTTCCCCTCATGCTTTCCTGCTTTGTTCTCACTCCCCACTTATTCTCTGCACCCAGAGCCCCTGCTTCTCCTCCTGCCTCTACCTGTTGCCTCTTGTATGTCTTTCATTCCTTGTCATGTTTTTCCTATGCCCCCTGCTAGTCTATGTACCTAGCTGGGCTTGCCTCCTATGCACCCTCCTGCCTTTTCAACCACATCTGCTGTGGTCATGCTCTTCTCCTTTGTGTTTTTGGTCCTTCCAGCTGGATTGGGTCCTCAATCTGCTACTTCACTTACCACCATGTCCACCAGCCTGACAGGCGGTCATAAAGGTCATATACCTGGGGCTTACTACTCATACGATTTTACCCATACCAGCTGTCCTCCTTCATTTGCTACCTAATGCAGGAATTGCCCTTCCTCTCAATAGTACCCTACTTTTCAGTTTCTAGGTGTATACCCTATCTCTATCTCTTGATACACTGTACAGCATTTCCACATTTCTTCAACTAACAAGTAGCTGTTAACTTTGACACTGCTATGAACTACAGGCAATAAAAAGGGCACTGATGTTGTTGGGCTAATGCAATGTGGGATGAGATTGGTTGCTGGACATAGCTAACTGCCCCAATCCAACAGAAGGCTGCAGCACCTGTTGTGGACCAAGTAGGTGGAGTTGGGAAGAAAGGGGGTAGGAATGGCAGGAGAGATGAAGTTTCACCCAGCACCCTACCCACCAGGGCAAACTAACATCTTCTGCTCCTACATCACAGCCATACACAGAGTAGTGATGCACTTCTGGAGCTCTGACACTGTTTTGAGAGCTTTGCAATTGGTGGAAGCCAGTTAACTCATCAGCAAGAAAGATTCAAAACTGTATGGAGGCAGTTTATTTATGTATGTATGTATTGGTGTATGTAGGTATGGTGTGTATGGTATGTGTGTATGTATGTATGGTATGTGTGGTATGTTATGTACATATGTATGTATATATGTATGGTATGTATGTATGATATGTATGGTATGTATGTATGATATGTATGTATTTATGTATGTATGTATGTATGTGGTGTGTATGGTATGTATGTATGTTATGTATGTATATATGTGTATGGTATGTATGTGTGTATGGTATGTCCATGATGCATGGTGTGTATGTATGCGTTAAGGCAAGGGCGAAAGGTATGTGATGTATGAAAAAGTGGTGTATGTATATGTATGTAGTGTATGTATGTATGTATGTATGGTATGTAGTATGGTATGTGTATGTGTGTATGGTATGTATGGTGTATGTATGGATGTGTATGATGTATGGTGTATGCGTATGTATATGTATGTATTTAACAGTTTTTCACCAGGTAAACATGCAGAGATTTAAACAATCTTGTTTATAGATGTGAACTGGTAGAAGTGGAAGGGAACAGCACATGTAAGTCAAATGCATACATAAAATACACAGGATATTAAAGTACATAAAAATACTTCAACAATAACGCAGTATACGTTAAAATATACAGCATGTTGATCAGCAATATACACAGCATCACACCAATCAGTAATAAGGCAGAATCACAGTAGGACACTATGGATTTTTTGAGTAGTTGTTTGGCAGTAGTAAGACAGGAAAGGAAACAATTTGCTGAACTAAAGTTGCTCCATACTTGAGGGAGACAGGAACTGAAAGCAAGTGGACTTGAGGACAGTTTCCTGTGTGGAACAACAAACCTGTTCCCAACATGGAACTACAGATGGTGCTCAGACTGGGGGTGAGGGGAAAAGAGGGAGCATAGAAAGTTAGGGAACTTGTTTAGCAAATGTTTGAAACCAAACTTAGCTAAGTGCTATATACATTTATCCTGCAGTGAGGACTAGCCCAGTTTAGGATACAATGTGCAAGGATGGGTGTGGACAGGAACTCAGGAGATTAAATGGCAGAGAGCATATATGTGTGTCAAATTTAGATAGGTGACACTTTGGGGAAGCATCTTAAACTACATTACCAACATCAATAATAGGCAGTATTAACCTTTTGACCAAGCATTTGCGTAATCCCAGTTTTAGACAATCTCCCACTCTGTAGAGTGCATGAAGCTTCCTGAAGGATTTTGGGACCAGTGCCTGAATGTGAAGGGAGAAGTCATGGGATTTTTCCAGGGTGACTCCCAAGTACTTGTGATGGATACAGCAGTTAGGAAGGCACCATCAAGGGTGTGAATAGCTAGGTCAGGTGCAGTGGCAAATGATTTTTGGAACTAAAGAGTATAGATGCAGTCTTTGAATGATTAAGGGCCAGGTGGTTAGTGCTAAACCAGCAGAAAATTGCATTAGAAGTCAGTTTGAAGGGCAGTTGTGATGTCAGTGGAGCTACGTCTGAGCAAATAGGATGGTATCATTCACATACATGTGGATGTTACAGTGTGTTGCAACATGTGGGTTATCATTTATACAAGCTGAGAATAGGAGGGCCCTAGACAGAGCCTTGAGGTACTTTCATAAAATGGAGTCAGGATCAGATGATGCAGAGCCAGTAAGGACAGTCAGTAGCTCTAGGGTGAGATGAAATGATTGATGGAAATGAGGGAGGATCCAGCCAGGGCCCAGCCTTGCACAAAAAAGAAAGGAATGTGTGATGGTGTTTCTATAGCTTAAGTATATATCAATTAATACAAGTGTCATTATTAGTTGCATGGAGGCACACACTGCTATGTAAGAGATCCAGGTTTAGTCTTCCAGCATTAGTTGATGGAGCACTGGGTGCATTGCAGAGGCAATGCACTTATGCTCTGAGGAAGGGGGAGGACAAGTGGCTACTCACTATGGCCACAGTTCACTATGGTGCAGTTTCCATATGCAAAACGCAAGTAAACCAATCGTGCAGCAACGCACCTGTGGACAGGTGCACTCCGGCTGGCATTCACCATCGCTGGCTGCCTGTCCTGGCCCAGCCCCCCCAGCACACATGACCATGGGGGGGCAGATGGGTGCAATTCAGTGGAAACAGCACTGAGTGGATCCCCTACTCCGCAGGTGTGGGGTACAGTGGGAAGGAGTAGCCACAGCACATGGCTAATGGAAGGGCACTTGTCCATCAGGCTACCCTAAGCACTCCTAGACAGCCCAGTGGGCTGGGGTGGCTGAATGGTAAGGGTCTGACTGCCATTTGTCCCAGCTGGTGTCTGGTCAGGTGGTGGCATGGGGGGGAAACATCCTGGCTATGTCAGGGTACATTTTGCATACCCCAGTGAGGTACTTCATGCCACTCCATGCCTTAGTGCATGGTGCAGAGTGCGAGCACACCCCATGGCATGCCCCTGAACCACCACTGGTGAGCAGCTGTATGGCTGGCCAGGAAATCCAGCATGCAAGATGATAATGCAACTGAGGCCGGCCCGGTGGCACTGAGGGTTGAGGCGCTGGACGTCACACCTCACGCCACACCAGTATCCCAGGTTGGGGAATGGATCCGGGTCACTGAGGGTTGGCAGGGGAGGAAAGGATCGAGCATCCGGGGGACAGCCCTCCTTTTCTGGGAGGGAAGGGGTCTCAGTTCCCGCCATCTAGTGGCCCCTAGTGGAGACTGAGGGCTCTCAGCAGTCAGGAACCAGCTTGTAGGGGATTGGCTTTGGTGGCACTTCTGCAGACATGTATATTAGTGTACACATGCTGTGCTGAGGTGTGTTGCACCACCAAGTGAAAGCTCAAATTACCCATTCCCATTGGTAGGCAAACACGGGTCAAGCGGCACCGGCACCAAGTCCAATGTTGGGCTGGGATGCCCTCCTGGTCTCACCATGTTCATCTCTGCCAGACACTTGTAGATAGTGTGCCAGTTGGAGTTAGTGGTCCCTGCTCCCATGGGATGTAGATCCGGGGGGGGGTAAGGAGGCAGATTGTAGGGGGTGCCCGAGCCAGGAAGGAGTACCTGAGCTTCAGCCAGATGGGATCGGCCAGATAAGCCACATGACCTCACTGGAGAGAGTCCAGTGTGAAGGGAGATAAAGTCAACAAAGAAAAAGATGCTAGTCCCCTGTGATAAATGCCGAGGGGATAACTATGACCCCGCTGTGGAGCATACTGGTGTGGGACTGCCTACGCACCTTAGATATACAGCATATGGGTAATCAAACCTGTTTGTGAATTGTGGCCTACATGAGCAGCAGTTAGTCACTGGTAAATTAAGAATTCCAGTGACTGACCCCCACTACAGTCAATTGGTTGGTGACAGCTGAGCAGAGGCTGCAATGGTAGGGGCATGATAATACAGGGAGAAAAGCAAAGCCTACTCCTATGGTGATGTCTAGCCCTGGCTACAGATTTCACAGCCTTCTTGAAAAGAGTACCCTGCTACGGGGAATGTGTTGCAGGGGTACCAGAGATCAAGGTGCTGGGGAGAGAGTTCAGTGCCTGAAGATTGGTGAGGAGGGGATACAGAATAAACAGCAAGTAATATAATATAGTTATCTTTTCTAGGTGAGACTTCTTAATGAGGAAAGCATTATTATCTGATAGGGACACTGTTGAGGTAAATTTGTTTTGTGTACGGCAAGAGCAAATAATGAAAAAAAATGATAATGTTATTTAAAGTACACACCAAATACCAGATGTTAGCTATCAGAATTATTGGTATAAACCTCTTCAGAACCAAATGCCAGCACAGTATTTCAAGATTCATGTATTTCCATGATATCAACCAATTAAGTTTGAATTAAAATGCTTTAAGTAGAATTCTCAGACATTCCAGAGACAAGGCATACTTTAATATGTAATACCTGCCTAGCATCAGAGGTCACATCCCATTGTGTGACATTTTTTACAAGAAACCACATGCAAGGCTTTTAATTCGTCATCCATGAGCATAAGCCAAACTAGGCGAAAGAGGATTATTAAGAGTACTATATATTAGGAACTCACATGGCCTGTGTGGAATGCCAGGAAATGACATCCGCTGCTAAATATTTGTATGCAGGAAGCATGAATTAAAATTGCAAACCTCTTATCTACGGAAAGGCCCAACTTCCAGCTATAGGTTTGTTTTGTCTTCTTGGGAATCAGCTTCCTGACAAGTGTGTGGAACAAATATCCATATATGTTCTTACAGTAGGTTTTGAAAATGAATGTGTCTTTCTTTTATTCTAGTATATAACTAAAAGTGAAAGAAAGTACTCTGCATATTTTAGAATGCTTTTTAGAGTACACAAAGTTTCGAATAGCTGTCAAACTGGATTCTGAAATATTGCAAAAGTGCATATCACACATTTTTTACTGTAATCACTCAAAATCTTCCCAAATCTGAGCTGCAGTACAAGGAGCTTATAATCCTTCTTTTTTTTTTTTTTTTTTTTTTACTTTCTTTATCCTCCTTTCTTTGGCCCCATAGGACTCTTCCCAGCATGGACATGGGGACTGACTTATGTTCCTTCTTGACTGAAACCTATTTATTTACATACTTATTTATGTATGTATTTGTTTATCTATGTATTTTTATTTGTTTATTTCAGATGTTTTATCAGGAGATTCATACTGAGCTGCAAAGCTTGCAGCTGTACATAACACTGCCCTAACTATTGTTTATTATACAAATCCCCCTCTAGTTTGCATTATGCTATTTTTCTGTTTGTATCTGTTGTACCAGCCTGGAGACAAAAATTAATACAAACTATGTAGACTCAGAGCATACATCTCAATATGGGCTAGCATGTTTAGTCGATTCCTATGCACCAAGCTCAAAGAGAGCATTAAGCAGCAGCCTGTGTACAGATGTGCAAGTCGGCAAACCCACTTTGCAAATTAATTTGTGAAGTTTTCAGCAGGTGAAGTGGCACGTTTTCAAGCAAAGTCATATAAATTAACTGGCAAAGTTGCCTGACTTTGCCTGAAAAAGTGCCACTTTGTCAGGAAAACTCATTCCAAAGTGACAAAGCGGGAATTTTGTGAAGTGTTTCAGAAAGCCAAATTTTGTAACTTCACCAGGGCAGTAAAACTTCATAACATCCTTAGTCCTGTTGCATAACAGTTTGCAGTTTTGATAACTCTAGGTGTAGGCTATAATCCTACCAGTGGATACTTCATAGTTGGGGACTCCAGTTTTCAGTTTAAACTGAAAATAACTGGAAAAACACCACTTGATGCTGAAAACAGAATCCAATGCCAACCGATTAAAACTGGTACTGACATACATTACCAAAACTTCCATTTTATTGTGTCCACTGCAATGTATCCTGCTTCCCAAACAGTTCACAGTGCCCCAATATGTAATCTGTCACATAAATATGCTAATGAAAAGATCTTATCATGGAAGAGGATATCTGACTTATATCAATCAGAAGGATTCATTTAGACTGCAGTGTACAATTCATTATTCTTTGCAAAAAATGTCACTACAGCAGCTAGGGTAATTTAATACTGTACTACAAAAGTAGGGAAGTGTTCCAACCCTAACTCCCCACCAAAGGAAAAAACATTAGGGTTTTGGATCTCCGGTGCCTTCACAAATCAGTGATGGGGACTTCCTTTGGGTTGCCAACCCTATTGCTCACCCCTTCCCACAGCCTGTAGTACCCTGTCCAAAGCACAAGGTACAACTGCAAACCAGTGGCTCCATAATGATACACTCTTCTAAGGTAGAGAAGTATGGCTTACTACATGTTGCCAAAACAATTTGTTGTAGCTTTCTTCATGCAGGGCCCACAGGAAATCATGTGTGATGTTGTTTGTTCAGCAAATGCGGTGGGCACTAAGGTTGATAACCCCAAGAAAGACCTCACCACTGATTTGTAAAGACTCCAGAGACCCAAACCCTAATGTTTTTTTCCTTTTGTTGTTTGGATGGTGGGGGGTTGGGAGTTAGGATTGGAAACCGTAATGCCACATTTCCCTGCTTTTGTGGTGTTAAGCTACCCTGACTGGTGCATTAACAAAGGTTTTTTACAAAGAATTTCCTTTCATTTTGAGATAATGGAATCATGTCCTAATTCATGCAGGTCCCAAAGGGACCTGTGTGAACAGGTGCAAATGCACAGGGCCCTTTTGGCCCTGCACCATGGGAAGAACACATCCACCTACAGAAGAGTATGGCTTGGCATATTTCCCCTTCCCTCCAGAGAATGTAAGCTAAAATTACCAAAGTTATGAGTGAGCATATAAAAATTGAAACATACATTCATAGTTTTATCATTTTTACATTTGTTGACACTAAATTTTCAACATAGCCTTCTTATGACCCCACCTTAGAACAAGGGCAGTGAAAATGTTCAAATCCTGTCTGAAATGTGATTTCACTAAGTGACTGCAAAATCACCTTTAGGGCCTGATTTGCATAATTCCATTAGCACTTGTCGTGGTGGGGTCCAAAAGGCCTCAAAAGGCCATGTTGAAAATTTGGATTCAAAATATAAAATGACAAAGTTATGAATCAAAATTCAAACCCCATTGAAATACATTGAACCGCACTTACCTTTAGTTTATATAAGTATACATATTGCAAAATACATGTCAAAATTAAATGTCGCTATAGTTTTTTCTGTTTACATTTTTCAGTTAACTTTCATAATCCTTATAACTAAAACTATATAATATTTTTCAGGAAACTTTACAAAGGCACACCTTGACACAGGCCCTTCAACCCTGAAAATCTCATGAAAAACAATTCAAAACCATCTAGGCTGTAGGTGAGAGCAAAAAATACACAATGCTAAGTATAGGCTATTTTTTTCTGTTTTTGTTTGGTGCTTTGTATCTCAGAAAGTGAACAAGACGCCATCACAAAAACTTTTCATGTCTTGTAATTCTGACAGCCTGATCACGCCTGCCACATTTTGGGCTATTTTGTCGAATGACACCAAAGTTATTACAATATAAAAACTGGGGTTTAACATTAAACAGCCTACTCAGCCATAACTGTAGGGGTGCTACCATGGTTGAATACTTACACTAGAACTTTATACATAAACTGTTAGCCTCTGTTTTAAAACATGATTTGTTAACTACATTTTAAAAAGATCAGTGTGAGGGCAAATAAAAACAGAATAAACACAACTTTTCATACTTTCTAACTGAACAGGAACACCTGGAAACCACTGTTAAGAAAATTAAAAAGGTGAAAAAAATTTAAAAATAGACAGCAGAACTGGGGGAAATAAATACAGAAAACTGGCTTCCCTACTAACAATGAAAAGAAAATAGCAAATGGGAATGTCACCCTAGTAGGTATGCATGCATGCCCCCAAACTATAAGCATGACAAATTCAGCCTGCTCCTCTGTGTCCATTCATATATATGCAGATGACATGGCACTCTTTACCTCTGGCTCCTTTCTGGCTCCTGTAACTCTGACCTCACAATAAACCATCTCCAAGTGGATTTTGACAGCATCCAACACTGGTTTCCAGAAAATCAGTGATCCCACAATGCAAAGAGAATGAGCTGTGTGACCTTTGGCATGAAAAAGGGGCTTGCTAGCGTCTCCCCACTTCTTTCCTTTCATATGTTTGATGGAGTAGCAATTGAAGATTTATCCTCCTTCAAGGTAAGACATATTTTATTTAAAAAGACACCCAATCCCTGAGGCTCTGGGCACTGTACACAAATCAATAAACAATAACAGTTCAATAAAACTAATAATACAATAAAATACTATATTAATTAAAACTAGATGTAAAGAGAAAGGGTAGCTCTAGCAGCACTGGTGTGTCATATCCCTTCATGATTTAATAAAAAAAATAATAAACTGCACTCAGGAGACTTAGAATTGCAAAGAAACTTGCTATAACATTTAATATGCAATGCAGCCCGCTTACAAGCCGTGCCTCCCCACAAAACTTCAATGTTTCATGCTCGCGTGCTTTGACAAGAAGCTAAAGTGCCCAATGACACACATGTATATTTGCACAATTAACAATCAACACATTAGTGCCAATAATAAAAAAACACACATGTAACAGCACAAAAATCAGTGAACAGCACCAAAAGTCATGACCAATACATTATATGCTACACCATAATGTTTGTGATAATTATACATCATTCATCAGGGGAGAAACAAAATTAATTTTATTATTATTGTTGTTAGCAAATAAATAATTTCCAATGTGGGCATTTTATGGAATCTGATAAGTTCAATACAAATTATATACAATGAAAGGACATTTTGTAAATACAGAGCTATCTGAAATTTATCATTCAAACCCCTTCGCATTGCTCCCAAACAGAAAATCCAGTAACCTTCTCTGCATGACAATTTGTTTTGTAAATTACCTCCTCTAGGTCCTAATGATACATGTTCAATTCCCAAAAAGCTCCATTTATGTTCATTTTTATTCACAACAGAGTAAATGTGTGCAGCAGTGGCATACGTTAGATTAGTGCTATTAATTGCTCATATGTGATCTCCCACCATTTCCTTGAGCTTTCTTTTCATTTTACAACATGTACCAGCCCACATGTATAGATGGCCATGTAAATCACATTGGTTGTATCACAATTAATGAATCTGGCTATTCTAAATGTAGCTTCACCATTAGTAAACATTTTTGATGCCACAAGATCAGCACAACATTTGCAACAATTGCATTTAAAGCAGCCTGGAGGAAGAAGGCAACCAAGACTGGGGATGGAGGAGCAGCCAGTTGTAAGCTATGGGTAACAACATCTGCAATGTTACATCCTCTTTGTACACCATACAGGAAAAGAACTAGTCCATCTGTTAAGTTTGGATTCATTCAACAGAATATGACAATTATCTCTAATCACATTTTAAAGCACAGAAGATATAATAATATATGTGGTTATAAATTTGCATCTCTCAGCCACACGATGTTTATCTGTTCTTGGGAAGTAAGAGCTCTGCCTAGTCTGTAATATTAGCTCTTTGCTGTGCCTTATTAATGTTAGCTTGACTGTACCCCCTACTCTCTAAACATATTGCCAAATCCACTGACTGCTTATTATAAGCCTCTACAGTTTCTCCTTGTACATAAAAATTGACTGATGGGAATGTTTTCAATTGTGTGTCAATGGTGACAGGAGGAAGCCATTAACATAGAATTCCTGTCCGTATTTTTTTCAGAAAAGAGTAGTATCAATACCATTATCAGTGTTCTTTATTAGTTCAACATCTAGAAAAGAAATCCTACTCATATTAAACTTTATGAGAACTGAAGATTTTCATTTGTGGAGTGTAAATACATAACAAATGCCTGTAATTGTTGTACACTACCCTGCCAAATTAAAAATAAATCATCTATGTATCGACGATAAAATGAAATACATCAAAAACTGGATTCCTATCCTGATCATAAATGCATTGTTCCTCCCAACTACCTAAAAGTAAATTAGCATAATTTGATGCAAAAGTGGCACTAATGCAGTGCCACTTATCTAATGGTAGTATTTGGCTAAAAAGGTGAAAACATTAGAATCAATGGCTGAGCTTCAACTGTAATTTCTAAAACAGGGTCAGAGCTTCCAGTCCCTCTCATGAGGTATCACAGTATACAAAGACTCCACATCGAGGGTAACCAGAATTTTATCAGACTCGACGTGGAGCTCCTGCACCAAAGCCAAGAATTCCATAGTGTCTTTGAGATATGATCTCAGATTCTTGACAAATGGTTGAATAAATGAATCCACATACAGTAGTTACAGAGTGGCTCTGTTAATGAATTTATGCCAGAAATAATTGGTCTGCCTGGGGGAGAACCAAGCTTTTATGAACCTTCAGTAATAAGTAAATCATAGGGCGTACTGGACAATCTTTAATCAAAAATTCCTTGGTCTTATTATTGATCCAACCTTTACCACAAGCTTTAATAATATATTCATCTATAGCATGTTAAAAGAGTGGCATTGGATCGGAACACAGGCTTTCATAAAAGCTCTAGTCTGCCAACTGCCTAAACACTTCCTGGTTGTAATCTTCTGTGTTCATGACAACAATGCGCTCACATTTGTTGTCCTTTTTTATTGTCAGGGACACATTTTCACCCAAATTTTTAATAGTTTGTCTTTCCAATCTTGTTAAGTTCATAAAACATGGAATGAAATGGCAATATGACATATGGGTGAACTCACGTTTGCAAGCCTTCTGGAAAGTGTGCACTACTGGATTCACAGGTGGCATAACTCTAGACTTGGGATGGAAACTAAAAGAGGCATGGTCACTAACATCATCAGGTATCAAAACATCCACATTTGAATTACCATCTACAGTGTCACTAGATGTAATTATGCTAAACTCTTCCTCACTTAATGGCACATTACTTTGGTGGAAAAAACATTTCAGATTAAGATCCCTAATAAATTTATGTAGATCAATATGCAGATCAAAAAACAATAAATCATTAGTGGGAACAAACTTAAGGTTGTTACTTAGTGCAGAAAGTTCATCTGAGGTTAATGTGATTGATGATAAATTTATAACAATACTTAAGTATATGTTTGGTACCATGCCTGGTATTGCCGTCTTCTGCACCAGTTCTGCAGCTGAGTCTGCAGAAATGACTGTAGGTTAAGCATCATTAGGCCATATCCATAGGTACAGTGCTAAATGTAAAAGAAGGCACTGGATTGTTCAGGGTGGGCGCTACAGGGTGGGGGAGAGGAGAATGAATCATCCTGTACTTTGTGTCTGATGTGGGGATTATGTTCTATATTGTTATGATTCATTCTCTGTATTGGAAACTTCAATAAAATTTGAATAAAAAACAAAGAAATAATTTAGGTTCTGCGCTGGAATACCTACTCTGTCTTGACCACCACGATTCCTTGTTCCCTCTCGCATTGGCGCTGTCTTCCTCCTGTTGTTACGCTCTGCCCTGCCTTGTTGTGGAGTGGGAAAAGTGACCCTTGGACTTCTCCGAAGCTGTGTATTGCTGGATCAAGGAGTACTCTAGTCTGACGTCATTGATTCCTCCAATAAAATTGAAGATGCTGCATCTGAATCATTGGTAGAATTATCTGTCCCTTCCTGATTGGTCTCAACTGTATGAGTATTCTTAAGAATGGAGCAGAGTTGATTGATGTTTGCTACCTCTTGCTCTCTTTCCCAATTTTTCCTATTAAACACACAATCATTAACATAGTCTCTTTGGTCTCGAATCCACTTTGTCTCGTTTTGTATTTTAAAGGGAAACGTCCACATACAGTCAAGCCCCACCTCCGTGTGAAGTGGGGCCGATTAGCAGATGCACAAAGAAGTTAAATACTATTGCCTTGATTTATATTTGATATCTGGTTGATCCTGGTGCCTTGTTGCCCGATTTTCGATGTAGAACCTCCTCTCATCACCTAATACACTGCTAGTTAAACTCGATGACGTTGTCAGAGCAGTCGGGTATCTATATTGATATGAGACTTTTTAAGTAGCTCGTTTGAGCTCGTGGGCATGTAGTGCCTTATAGGCAGATGATGATCAGTACCATGCCAGTTGATACGATGTAGCTCGAGACGATAGATAAATCGAGTTATTTGAATATTTGGCAATACAGATATTGTATTGCAAATATTCAAATAGCTCCGGTTTAGAATCTATACATCTCCGGGCTACACCAAGACCACGTATCAGCTGGCATGGTACTGGTCATCATCTGCTTGTAAGACACATGCTCACAAATGTCCAGGCTCCAAACTGGAGCTATTTTAAAAAGGAGTCTCATATCAAGTATATAGATGCCCCCGGCTGCTCCCCTCCTGAAACGTCATCACGGGGACAGCTGCGGGTGCTTGTGGGCACGACGGGGAGGGTTCTGCATCCTAAAATGCCAGGGCAACAGGGGCGCAGGATCAACCAGATATACTTTCAAATAAATGTGAAGCTAGTAAGTTTATTTTAACTTCTTTTTATTGCATCTGCTAATCGGGCCCCACTTCACATGGAGGTGGGGCCGACTGTATGTGGACGTTTCCCTTTAAGTTTTGCATCAGTCCGAGCAATTGTGTCGGTTAATAACTGTTTAAATTCATTAAACTGTAGATGTTTATTGATTTTATTTTAATCAGCTTCTTTCAGTTTTAATTATTCCAAAATCTTCTTCTGCTGATTAGCTGAGTACTTAACAATGAGTCTAATGAGTCTTAAGAATACTCATGCAGTTGAGACCAATCAGGAAGGGACTGATAATTCTACCAATGATTCAGATGCAGCGTCTTCAATTTTATTAGAGGACTCAATGACATCAGACAAGAATCCTCCTCAATCCAGCAATACACAACTTCGGAGAAGTCCAAGGGTCACTTTTTCCACTCCACAACAAGGCGGGGCAAATGTAGCAACAGGAGGAAAAGAAGGCGCCAATGCGAGGAGGGGAAAAAGGGAATCGTGGGGGTCGAGGCAGGAGCAGGAGCATTCCAGCACAGAACTTGCAGTCATTTCTGCAGAATCAGCAGCAGAATCAGTGCAGAGGAGGGTGATACCAGGCATGGTACCAAACACAGACTTAAGAACTATTATAAATTTATCATCGATTTCATTACCTTCAGATGAACTTTCTGCACTAAGTAAAGGCCTTAAGTTTGATCCCACTAATGATGTATCATTTTTTTTTGATCTGCATATTGATATACAGAAATTTATTAGGGATCTTAATCTGAAATGTTATTTCCACCAAAGTGATGTGCCATTAAGTGAGGAAGAATATAGCATAATTACATCTAGTGACACTGTAAATGGTAATTCAAATGTGGATGTTTTGATACCTGATGATGTTAGTGGCCATGCCTCTTTTAGTTTCTGTCTCAAGTCTAGATTTATACCACCTATGAATCCAGTAGTACACACTTTTCAGCAGGCTTGCAAACGTGAGTTCACTCGTATGTCAAATAGCCATTTCATTCCACGTTTTATGAATGTAACAAGATTGGAAAGGCAAGCTATTAAAAATTTGGGTGAAAATGTGTCCCTGACAATAAAGCAGACTGTCAAAGGTGGCAGCATTGTCATCATGAACACAGAAGATTACAACCAGGAAGTGTTTGGGCAGTTGGCGAACAAGTGCTTTTATAAAAGTCTGTGTTCCAATCCAATGCCACAGTTTAAACAAGCTATAGATGAATATATTATTGAAGCTTGTGGTAAAGGTTGGATCAATAATAAGACCAAGGAATTTTTGATTAAAGATTGTCCAGTACCACCTATGATTTACTTGTTACCGAAGGTTCATAAAAGCTTGGTTTGCCCCCAGGACAACCAATTATTTCTTGCATCAATTTATTAACAGAACCACTTCTCTAACTATGTGGATTCATTTCTTCAACCTTTTGTCAAGAATTTGAGATCATATCTCAAAGACACTACGGAATTTTTGGCTTTGGTGCAGGAGCTCCACATCGAGTCTGATGAAATTCTGGTTACCTCGATGTGGAGTCTTTGTATACTGCAATACCACATGGAGAGGCTGGAAGCTCTGACCCTGTTTTTAGAAATTAGATTTGAAGCTCAGCCATTGCCCTTTTTTCTCCTGACTGAATTTATTGTTAGATTAGCACGTTTTGTACTTGAGTCTGATGTTTTCACCTTTTTAGGCAAATACTACCATCAGATAAGTGGCACCGCGATGGGTGCCAATTTTGTGCTGAATTACGCTAATTTACTTTTAGGTAGTTGGGAGGAACAATAAATTTATGATCATGATACGAATCTATTTTTTTACTGTATTTCATTTTATCATTGATACATAGATGATTTATTTTAATTTGGCAGGGTAGTGTACAACAATTACAGGCATTTGTTCTGTATTTACACTCCACGAATGAAAATCTTCGGTTCTCATTGAAGTTTAATATGAGTAGGATTTCTTTTCTAAATGTTGAACTAATAAAGAATACTGATAATGGTATTGATACTACCCTTTTCTGAAAAAATACGGACAGGAATCCTGTATTAATGGCTTTCCTGTGTCACCCTCCACACACAATTTAAAATATTCATGTCATCCAATTTTTACCTACAAGGAGAAACTGTACTACTGAAGAGACTTATAATAAGCACTCAGTGGAAGTGGCAATACGTTTTGAGAGTAGGGGGTACAGTCAAGCTAACATTAATAAGGCACAGCAAAGAGCTAATATTACAGATAGGGCAGAGCTTTTACTTCCAGGGAACAGATAAATACGTGTGGCTGATAGATGGGAATGTATAACCGCATATAATATTAGATCTTCTGCAGTTGAAAATGTGATTATAGATAATTGGCATATTCTGTTGAATGAATCCAAACTTAACAAATGGACTAGTTATTTTCCCTGTATGGTGTACAAAAGAGGATGTAACATAGCAGATATTGTTACCCACAGCCTACAACTGGCACCCCCCCCCCCAGTCTTGGTTGCCTTCTTCCTCCAGGCTGCTTTAAATGCAATTGTTGCAAATGTTGTGCTGATCTTGTGGCATCAAAAATGTTTACTAATGGTGAAGTTATGTTTAGAATAGCCAGATTCATTAATTGTGATACAACCAATGTGATTTACCTGGCCACCTGTACATGTGGGCTGATGTACATTGGTAAAATGAAAAGAAAGCTCAAGGAAAGGGTGGAGATCACATACAAGCAATTAATAGTGCTAATCTAATTTATGCCACTGCTGCACACATTTGCTCTGTTGTGAATAAAATGAACACACAGTAAATGTAGCTTTTGAGAATCAAATGTATCATTAGGACCTAGGGAGGTAATTTACAAAACAAATTGTCATGCAGAGACGGTTACTGGATTTTCTGTTTGGGAGCAATGAGAAGGGGTTTGAATGATAAATTTTAGATAGCTCCATATTTATAAAATGTCCTTTCATTCTATATAATTTGTATTGAACTTATCAGATTCCATAAAATGCCCACATTGAATTTTATTTATTTGCTAACAACAATAATAATAAAATTAATTTTGTTTGCTCCCTGATGAATGATGTATAATTATGCACAAACATTATGGTGTAGCATATAATGTCTGTATATTGTTCATGACTTTTGGTGCTAACTGGTTTTGTGCTGTTACATGTGTGTTTTTATTATTGGCAATAATGTGCTGATTGTTTGTATAAATATACATGTGTGTCATTAAGCACTTTAGCTTTTTGTCAAAGAGAGCAAGCGTGAAACGTTGACGCCTTGTGTGGGGGACCACTGCTTGTAAGCGGGCTGCATTGAATATTAAATTTTATAGCAAGTTTCTTTGCAATTCTAAGTCTCCTGAGTGTGGTTTATTTATTATTTTTTTAAATAATTAAAACGAATTTATATTACATACTTATAAAAATAAAAATAAATCCGAAAACAAAGCTGTATACATAACTAAATAGGTGGCCTCGGCAAAGCTGGAAAACAGATGCCAGAGCATGGCAGAATTGTAAAACAACATCTGGGAAAGCTTGGTTTACAAGAAGGCCTTGAGGAAGGCCTTGAATACCTCTAGTGAAGTGGCCTCCCTTACAGCTGGAGGTAACGAATTCCACAGGATGGGGCTGGCAACACTAAAAGCTCTGTTGCCGGCTGTTTTACTCTCATCCTAGGAATCGCAAGGAGGCCCCTAGAGAAGGAGTGGAGAGAGCAGACTGAGACAGCAGATGTAAGAAGGTCCACCAGGTAACCAGGGCCCAGGCCATGTAGGGCCTTAAAGGTGAGCAAGCCCACCTTAAAGAGAACCCTACACCTGACCAGCAGCCAGTGCAGTTCACACAGTCCCAGGGTAATGTGGCAGTACTTAAGACTGTCCCATCAGCAACCTGACAGCTGTGTTCTTCACCAGCTGCAGCTGGTGGAGGGAATCTCCTGAAACCCCAAGGTACAGCTCGTTACAGTAATCAAGTCTTGACATCACAAAGGCATGCACCTCAATGGAGATTCAGTAATCCTACCCTCTGCAATGCAGCAAAAGTTTGCCATCCTGGTTCTCCAGCCCTTCAAATACATGTAGCTTTCTGGTGCTCTTACTGCTTTTCTAGGTCCTCATCCCTGGCATACACCTCAGAGAAGGAGGTCTTACCTGACCTCCTCTGCATGGCTAGTCAACCACATACTGTGTCTGGTTTCTATAGGCCATTTCAGCTGAAGGACCGGGCTAGTTTGGAGGGATCTGCTTTTATTGGAGTCAGATTCTGCATCTTCGGACAGAAGTGGAGACTTGGCAGAGGGTTTGGTTACATTTATATCAATTTTCAAACAGGACAGATATCGCCTCCTACAATTCCGTATACTACATAACCTGTATTACACGCTCTATAAGATGGGCAAACAGGCATTCCCTTCTTGTGCTCATTATGGCACAGCTGAGGGGCATTTAAAACATTTTCTCTGGGATTGCCTAAAGGTTATACCTTTTTGGAACGCCATCTGGTTCTCTCGACCGGCCCCTGGGAATTGATCCCTTTTTTATTCCTGAGGTCTGTCTTGTCAGCATTTTCCCTGAGGAGCTATCAGGTTCCTGAAGGGCCTATATGTCTCTGATTGCCATAACAGCAAAATTAGTCATCTGCCGGCATTGGCTGGATGATGTCATCCCATCATATAAAGAGTGGCACCAAGAGGTACTGATGGCTCTTGAGATGGAAAAGCAGATCATACATCGGCAAGGCAGGCCTCAGTCCTTCAAATCCAGGTGGGAGCCGCTTTATGCCCTTCTGTCCATTTCAGTAACCCCATTAGTGCCCCAATATAATTCCTCCCCAGATTTCGGCTCCTGCGCATCTACACCTGGACACCTGGCAGTTGGATAACTGCTCTTCTACTTATTTAGCTTGTTGGGCAGAAGGGAATACCATGGTGTGCTTTGGAGGGTATGGTGGGGGTTAGGGGTTGGTGGGGCTTGGGGTTTGTTTGGTTGATTATTTGTTTGATTATTGGTTTGATGTTGCTTGTAATTTGTATCCAATTCTGATCTGAGGATCTGTACTCTGATATTGTTATGTTCTTTTTGCTGTAATATTCAAAATTTTAATAAAGTTGAAATTGAAAAAAAAAAAAAAAAAAAAAACAGGCATGCACCAAAGTGGGGAGGTCCAGGGGCGGAACTAGGGGCTTTATCCTGGTGATATTCCTCAGATGGTAGAAGCTGGTGTGAACAACAGATGACACCTGGGCTTCAAGCGTCAGTCCACTGTCCAGAATAGCGCCAAGGTTATGCACCCTAGAGGAGGCCTTTAATGGTACAGATCCAAGAAAAAGCCCTGTCTTTGCACCAGAGGCCATCCTATCATGCCTTCTGTTTGACTCCACCACCAGCACCTCTGTCTTGTAGGGGTTCAGTTGCAACCAGCCGGAGGCCATCCAGTCATTGATCTCAGAAAGGCAAGAATTTAGCACGTCTGTTGTGTTGGATGTCCCAGGGGCAAAGGAGAGATACAGCTGGGTATCATCAGCATAGCAATGAAAGCCCAGACTGTACTTTCTAATGAGCTCTCCCAAGGGCAGCATGTAAATGGCGAACAACACTGGCAACAAGACTGAGCCCTGGGAGCCGGCCCGCCGGCGCAGCAGTGGGATTTCCACTTGCGACGCCGGCGACCCGGGCTCGGGAACGGACCTGGATCATCGGAGGGCCGGCCGGGGGGAGAAGGATGGAGCGTCCTATGGACTGCTCTCCTTCTCCAGGGGGGAGGGTGGGTTAGTGTTCGGAGCACTAGTGACCCCGAGTGGAGGCTGGGGAGTCACACAGCTACCAACACTTAAGACGCCTTGGAGGCGGGGCAGACGTCATCACGTCATTGCACGTCCCCGCCTCCCCGGAAAAACTGGAAAATGGACGGCTGTCGGCCGCCCTACATGAAGCACGCCGTGGCTTCAATTAGCCTCTCCAGGCCGGCCCTCCGATCCAAAAACTAGCTTCCGCGGGTGCCCCCCGCTGCCTCGTAGCCCCCGCCTGGGTGGGGGGTGTCGCGGGGTATCGAGGCCTGAGGCCATTCTGGAGAGGTGGAAGCTGCACGGGCTTAATAGTCCGGGCGGTCGGCGGCTAGGTGAGGAGGAATAAAGTATAAATAAAAAAAAAAAAAAAGACTGAGCCCTGGGGTACTTTGCAGAACAGGAGGCTAGGGGAGGAGGAGAAATTCCCCATCACTACCCTTTGCCTCCTGTTGGTGAGAAAAGACTCAAACCAGCAGATGACAGTGCCGGCGAGTCCGCAGAATTCCCTCAGGTGGTCAAGCAACACACAATGGTCCACCGTGTCAAATGCTGAGGAGAGATCAAGGAGAACGAGAATGGTCTCTCTCCCATCTCTCTCCTGAGGAGGTCATTATGCACCCAAACTAATGCAGTTTCTGTGCTATGCCCTCGCATGAAACCCAGACTGGAGAGGACTTGTATAGATCATAGACCATGAGGTGCTCCTCAAGCTGAAGTGCCACAACCTTTTCTACAACCTTACCCAAAAATGGAAGGTTGGAAATGGGACGGTAATTTGCCTTGATGTCAGGGTCTAAAGATGGTTTCTTCAGAAGGGATCTCACCAGTGCCTCCTTCAAGGCATCAGGAAATACCCCTCTGAGAATGAACACTGGACAATCAAGGCAAACACTGGATCAGCAGAGTCGACATATACCATCAAGAAATGTGTTGGCACTGGGTTCAGTTCACAAAATATGTGCCTCATCTTAGAAGCAACCTCAATGAACTCGGCCACCTCCACTGGTCTAAACTCACCCCAACTAGGTGGAGTGCTCTCTGGACACCTGAGGCTACCACTGTCGGCCATGGAATGGCTCACTTAGAATTCCTTGCGGATGGCGGACACCTGTCTAAGAAGAATCGAGCAAACTCTGCATAAAGCATCATAAAAGGCTTTTTTCAGCTGCAGGCAGGCTGGATATAAGAGCCTGTCTACAGTCCGAAAAAGCACAGTTGGTCGATTCTTCCTGGTGGCAATCTCCCTGGACAGGAACTCTGCCTTCTTATGGTTGATTGCCTCCTGGTACATGCCATAATGTGTATGCAGGGCCAGTTTATCCGCCTCCAGCCCGGTCTTCTGACAGCATCGTTCTAGCCTCTGACCCATAATCTTCATCACCTTGAGGTCCCCGTCAAACCACGGGGACCTCAAGCAAGAATTTGGGTTGTCACACGAACCAATCTTGAGGGATTCGACACGTCAGTTGTTTTATTATAGGTGGTAACTGCCGCACCCATACCCCCAATGCATGCATTGCCCACACTAGGTAGATCAGCCACCACTAAGAAACCTTCAGGGGTCAAACCCCTCAAAGGGCCATAACTTACCATCTCAGCAGGGGGGAGGGCTCTCGGGGCAGAGGGGCCTAACAGGAACTCCACTGTACATTGATCATACCAAACAACCTGATCAGTCTTGAGATTAATTATCTTAAGCCCCAGACAGAGAAGACCAGGTCCAACATGTGGCTGCCCTGGTGGGTCGTGGAAGAAACTTCTTGCAACAGGCCCAGAGGTGACATCATTTGGAGGAGGTTGTAATCAACAGAGAGATTCATCATCGGCCCAAACACTGAAGTCCCCAGAACTAAACATCTGGGGCCTCCAGTGTTCACCGATGATGACGTCAGTACCTCCTGCAGGAATTCTCCCACCGCCCCAGGGGGTGGTAGATCAGAGAATCCTGCAACCTGCACCCGGACCCCCACAAACAACCACACATTCAAATGAACCCGGTGTTCTCACTGGGTGCAGGGTGAAGCCAGTCCGGATCTAAAACAGATAGCAACCTTCCGCCCCTGCGTTCCACTCTGGGGCAGTGCACTGAAGTACCTTGGGGTATGTCTGGACCACCACCTTGATGTCTCTGCTCATGTGGATGCAATCCAAAGGCGCTCCACCCCATACTTAGAGTACTTTACTGGAATAAGGGAAGTATCCCACTTTCTGCCTACAGAAAATCCTCACTATGATGATGTTCCCCATTTTAGACTATGGAGACATTATTTACAGTGCTACTTCAAAGTCCAGCTTAGCAAGACTGTATCTCCTCTTTCACTCCTTCTGCTGATTTGCCCTTGACAAACCCCTGTGTACTCACCACCGTTCTTTGTATACCTTCCTCTCCCTTCTCTCTCAATGCCTTACCCACTGTGCCTCCTTTATCTCCAAATGTTGGTTTGTCTCCTCCTGATATCTTACTTCTGTCCTTTCTTTCCTTCCTTCTACCTTATTCCTATCACATCACCTGCATTCACCCTCTTTGTGTCCACCAATGAAATCTACTGCTGGCCAAGTGGCCTTCTCATTTCACTTACTTAAATTTTGAGTCTCTCTCGCTTCCGTTTTCTGCTCCTTCCTTTCTCACTCTGAAATCTCTCCTCCGAGATTTCTCTATTCTCTCCTGCAGTTGCTTCTGATATTGCAGTGGACTTCTGTCAGCTGCCTCCCACCCTACACTGACACTAGCACAGTTCCTCTCCCCCAGCCATCAGTGACTACACCCTGCCCCTCGTATTGTTAAAAGTTGCTCACTATTTATTGTTCTTTTGCTTTTTTGGCAATTTACTGTATGGCTATTTTATTCTTGAAGCATTTTCTTGTAATTTGTGGTGTTGTCATACTTATTTCTATAATATTGTATTATTTATTGTGTACTTTGTATTTGCTCTGTTCTCTGCCCCCCGCCCGCCTTCCCGGACAGATCTGGAAATCAGTTGATTTCAGCTCAGTACGTCTTTCCTGGTAAAACTTTTGAAATAAATACATTCTGTCTGGGATATATTTGTCCAAATGGCATACCTATTTGCCATTATGGGAGAACATTTGATTATTGTATTTGGCCTGTAGCTGGGTTGCTCCCCCTCTAGGCAACCAAGACCTACTTGGGTCGCTACAGTTGTGGTATAATTTGGTGGCATAGATCTCATAGAAATCTGCACATATATTCGCCCACAAATGAGGAGATACTAGTTTCTAAGTACTCTGATCACAGACTTGCCAGATGTGATTATCTGTCAAGGTTTGCTTATTACTCTGACCACTTTTCTCACTTCATAGTTGTGTTACAGGGGACCCTTCCTCCTTCCCTTTTCAGTGGTGTCTAAATATACTTGGCTGAGGGATGGTAATTTTTGTAGATAGCTGTATCTATTCCAACAATTTTATGGAACACCCTGAAGGTGTGTAGCTGGGCAGTCTGTTTTTTCCCCCCAAGGGTTAGATGCCTAGTTTTCCCTGTAGCCCCCCTTCCTGGTGCATATCAAACTTGCCAAGGCACCCACCCTTGGCTCTTAGGAGTGTGGACAGTGGTCTACTTTGAGACCACTACCATGCCCTGTTCTTTTCTCATACGTGGGCAGTGCTGAACAGCTTTCGCTCCCAGGAAAGTGAATGCATCACCTTTCACTCATCATCTGCCAGGCAGGTGAACAAGTGACCTGAAGTCACTCCTGAAATGAGACTACCGATGTCATGGCTCAGTGTAATGTCATCAAGTCACTGCACTGACACATGCATAGCAGACTAGTTCCCATTGCAATCAAAATCAGGCAGTGATTTTGAGGTTTGCCTTCAGAATACTTTGGGAGGCCATGGTGGTAAAAAACAAGAAAGAGGCCACAAAACAACAAGGGGAAACACAACAACAAGAAGCATCTGCAATGATGACATACAAAGATACAAGTGAGACTGGTAGCCAAGGACACATGGTAGAGGAAGAAGAACCATTCCCTGACCCTGAAGAAATGGTGGAGGAAGAGGATGATGTGGAGGCAGGCCACAGTAGCCCACCCATTAGGCAACAGCAGAGAGTGTCAGGAAGAAAGACTAAATCATTGATATTAGTGATGTGGGATTCCTTTTGAGTGGTCAAAGAATCACATACAAAGGTACTATGCGTTTTATGTAAAGGCAGGCTGAATCTGAGTTAGGAGGGAACAAGGCTGGGAACATGTACCATGAAAAGGCATTTTCTGAAGTCCCACAGATCTTGGTATGAGAAGGCATTGCAACTCACAATGCCAGCAGCAGCACCATTAAGCACTGAAGCCAATGATGATGGTGATGGGCAGGTGGAGGAGAACATTAGGGGACTGTGTAAAGAAGAAGTGGAAGAAAGTCATTCAAGTGGTAGCTGATGCACAACTCCAACATCTTCCATTCATCAATACTTTAACCCATTGACTCACACAGCTCTTAAAGGCTGCATATCCCCAGTCACTTCCACTCACAGGGGCAGCAAAAATGGCAGTCAACAGTCATGTTCAGGGAAAATGGCACTCAACTCCCACTGGTCAAATCCTTGGAAATAGGCCAGAAGTATAAAGCCAACAGACTAGAGGCAAAAAGTTAGTAAAACAATTGTGGAAATACTAATGAGTGACTTACTCCCATTCTCCTCTGTGAGCAGTGCAGGTTTTCTATTGCTAAAGTCAGTTGCACTGCCAAGGCATCAGGTACCCAGCCAAACCCATTTTCAACAGTGGCTCTACCGATTTGTATCAGAGCGTCTATAAGACTGTGCCACATGCTCTGAAAGCATCATTTGTTCCATTGGTTTGTATCACCACCAACACGTGGGCCAGTGGTCAGACTACTGATTATATGGCAGTGACTGCCCATTGGGTCAGTCCCCCTTCTTCATTTTCCTCTTCTGGTTTAAGTGCTAGTAGAAGCAGTCACCACAAGCCACCAGGGCCCTCTAACCTCCACACGCAGGCAGCTTTATGTATTACTAGCTCTGCCAATGACCATTGGCCAGAAAACGTATTTCACTTCCTTTGGTAGATGTTTGACCAGTGGCTGACGTCACTCTCATTAACACCAGGTTTTATACTATCAGACAAAGCAAAGAACATTGTAAGGACAGTTGACAATGGGGATTATGCACACGTTCCATGTTTTGCTCACTGTATAAATCAGGTAATTCAATGATTCTTAGATGAGAAAAGCACCACTGATCAGACAGGTGTAGATCTGGCCAAAAACATTTGCAGTCATTTTAGCCATTCTGTAAAGGCATAGAAGCAGTTACGAAACATTCAGCAGTGGAATGACCTTCCCCCTCCTCCACCAGAAACATGATGTAGCAACAAGGTAAAATTCCACCTATTACATGATGCAACATCTGCTAGAACAACACAAGGCTATCTATGAGAAAGCCCCTGAGCATAGTACTGGCAAGGGGAGAGGTAAAAATTAGCCCAAATCAATGGTGACTGATGGAGACCTTCTGAACTGTGCTGAAGCCCCTTGGAGGAGGCAACATGGGTGGCAAGTGCTGATGCAGTTGATCTAAGTTAAGTACACCACCTCATTGTCCACATTAACCTGACACTTCTTCATATGACAACTTAACATGAGGACAAGGAGGATACCACAACAGTCAATCCAGTAGAAAGGATAAGATCACATTTCTGAATGACACACACATCTCAGAAATGTGTACTGATCCACTATATTCTGGCCACTGTCTTGGACCCTCAGTTCAAAGACATGTTTAAGACATTCTTTGATGCACAAGAATGTGGTATGGATCAGTAGTCCTTTAAAATCTAGCATATCCATCTGGTTTCTGTGTGTGTGGCACTGTAAAAAGGGTACAGTGATGCAAATATACGCGATCTATGAGAATACATTCTGAGATGCAAGTGTATGGTACAAAACAAGACCAGGGGTCTGATTTTAAAAGGGAATTCTTTGATGCAAGGTGTCTGCACCAAACGGGTATGAAGCAAGTGACACCTTGCATCAGAGGTTGTGGCAATCCCAATTTTTGAATGCAGGCTGTGTCGAAATCAGGATGCCTTGCACCTAAACTGCCCTGCACCACCTTTGTGGCAAAAGCAACAGGGGGCTTAGGTTAGACCAGCCAGGACGTGCTCTAAGAGCCATGCACCACTGTTGGACAATGTGGCAATTGGGAGGAACCCACCAGGAGGTGGCCAGAGCAGAAGGAGCATGAGGGTGCCCTACGGGAAGTCAAGGATAAAGAGGAATTGCAGGGTGGCAATGTGGCACCCAGTTGGGTGCCTTTTTCAATGCTGAGTAGCTGATCAGCTTGGACTGCATCATGGGGGGTTGGCAGGGATGGACAATGACCCGGTCCCAGGTGGGCATAGCCCTGACACCTGCCCCATAGCTGCCATGATCCTCAATCCTATAGATGGGAAGCAGTGGCTGCAGTGTGTGGGCTGCCAGTGGTGGAGGGGAATGTTCTCCAGGCACCGCAACAGTCCTCTGATACCCAACCCCCCCCCACATTGTGGCAGGCTGCCTCCCATCTACAGGATTGGGGATCATGGCACCTATGAGGCAGGTGCCATGGCTGTGCCCATCTGCGATCAGGTTACTGACCATCCCTGCCAGCCCCCATGAAGTGATCTGAGCAGATTGGTTACCTTGGCATTTCAAAGGCACCCCACTGGGTGCCACATCACCACCCTGCAATACTGCTACATCCTTGACACCCCATAGGGCACCCCCTATGCTTCTTCTGCCCCAGGCCACCTCCTGACAGGCGTACTAGTGGCCCCCCTAGTGCTGCACAGAGTGGGGGAGCGGATCCCTGCATCTAACCTCACAGGTGTGCCAAATGTTTAGTGCAAGCCTGTGGCTGTGGCAACTCCTGGATCTTTGGTGTGGGGACCCCCAGTTTTATAAAATCAGGTGCAGGGTCCCTAATGCACCCAGAGTTTGATGCAACCCTCAATCAATGCAAGTTGTGTTGCTCTAAGGACTCTTTTAAAATTGAGCCCCAGGAACACAAGTATAGCACAATAGCAACACTCATAGAATTAGAATTTGTCAGCAGAAAAGGCCTGCTCAGCCCATCCAGTCTACCCAGATGTTCTCTGCCTGACTGCCTATACTGTCTCCACAGACCCTATGGGCCAGATTTGTAAAGGGCACTTAGAATGACACAAGGTGTGTCAAATATCCACCTTGCATCAAACCCAGGTGCATCAAAGACTGTGCGCACTATTTTGCAAAAAATGCATTCTCTGTGGCAAAGTCCCTCAAAATGATGCAAGAGGTCCACTGCATTGAACATATGGTGCATGAAGTGACAATGACGTAAGCTGAAAATCAGGCAAAGCTGAGGCAGAAATATGATGCATGAAATGAGAGGAAGCAAAAATTACATAGACCAAGTCAAAAATATGATGCAAAATGAAAATGATACAAGTTGAGCCAAAAATTAAACATGTTGAGTGAAAAACATATGCATGGAGAAAACTGAGGCAAAGCCACAATCAAACAAGCATTTGTCAATGCCAAATATTGCTTGCTTATATGTGCTGTTTAGGTATTTGGAAGTGAAAGTACTATACCTAAGAACTGTCACGTACCCCCCGCCCCCCAAGACATCCACTGTTTTTCTGTTCTGTATTCACAGGAGTGGGGGAAGGGCAAGGGCCCCAGCAGTACAACAGTTGCAAAGGCATGAAGAGGTGGACAATAGTCCATTCATAGGCAGAAGAATCCTGCAGAAGGTGATTAAACTGAAGGTGGACAAAGCGATGGGACCAGATGGCATACATCCAAGGATATTAAATGAACTGTGAAGGGAAATAGCAGTACCTCTGGCAGCCATGTTCACTGAGTCATTCAACACAGGGGTGGTACCAGAGAATTGGAGGAGGGCACATGTGGTCCCTCACAAATCCAGCAGTAGGGGGGTGGCGGAGAACTATAGGCCAGTCAGCCTTACTTCAGTAGTGGGGAAGATCATGGAGACATTGCTTAAAGAAAGGATAGTGGAGCATTTAGAAGCCATCAGAGCCCAGGACCATAGGCAACATGGATTCACAGTAGGAGGTCATGTCAGACAAATCTGGTTGATCTCTTTGACTGGGTGACAAAGGAAGTAAATCAGGGTGGGGCAATGGACAACGCTTACCTTGAAGTAAGCAAAGCCTTGACACCATCCCATATAGGAGGCTGGCAAACCAGCTGGAGCAAGCTGGGCATGGGGAAAGGGTGGTAAACTGGGTTAGAAACTGGGTAACAGACAGGAGGCAGAGAGTGGTGGTAAATGGCGCAGTCTGGGTAGAGGGGTGACCAGTGGGGTACCGCAGGGATTGGTCTGGGAGCCAGTCCTGCTCAATGTCTTGATTAGTGACATTGCAGAAGGGCTAAAGGAAAAGTCTGCCTGTGTGCAGATGACAGAAGATCTGTAACACAGTGGATACCCAGAGGGTGGAGAAAATGAGGAGGACCTGGGAAGCCTGAGAAATGGTCTGAGGACTGGCAACTGAAGCTTAATTCAAAAAAGTGCAAAATTGTGCACCTGGGACACAGAAACCCTGGGAAAGGTACAGGATGGGGGGGAGGGAATTGCTGACAGTCACAAAGAAGGAAAGGGACCTGGGAGTTCTTATTTCAGATGACCTGAGAATGTCAAAGTGGTAAGGTAGCTGGAAGGACCAGTGACATGCTGGGGTGCATAGGCAGGGGTATCACCAGCATAAGGATAAGCATAAGGTAGTGATGCCATTATATAAAACCATGGTCAGGCTTCACATGGAGTACTTTGTGCAGTTCTGGAGGTCGCACCTTCGTAAGGATATTAACAGGCTGGAGATGGTCCAGAGAAGGGTGAATGAGATGGTACAGAGTTTGCAACACAAGACTTATGAGGAGAAATTAAGGGACCTCAATACAGTATGTACTCACTGGAAGAGAGGATATGATGGAAACATTGAAGTACCTCAAGGGTATAAATATAACTACTGAGAAGCAGGAGACAGCTGCTATAGGCACATGTGCCAGCTTCTGTGTGATATTCTTTTGTTCTTATAAATGTGTAATCTCCAGTGTTTCAGTAACCACATGACCACACCTTCTTTAGGCAATTTTATGCTGGTTGATGCCTGGTGTCAGATAGCAGACAGAGGGCTCACCAGATGGTGTTGCCATTTGAAAAACTTCATAGAGTGTTCTTTTACTGGTAAGCATTTTGGAAAGCTGGTGAAGGTCTCACAATTTTATTATGATTTTATGTCCTTATGTCTGTCCTTGATCCCCCATCCCCACACCCAACAGTGTCATCAGTGGCCACAGCTGCAGCCTTCTTGCCAAAATGGTGGGTGAGCAGCTGCCTTCACAGTCTGTGAAGTCTGATGTCTTTCAGTGCCACTTATTGGTCATCTTCCAACACAGACGCAGGTGCTGCCAGCCAAAAAGTAACTCAGGACAAGCAGGTTTCAAAGTGGGGAAGAAATGGAGTGAACAAGAATCAAGTACTCATTCAGATGCGGTGCCGATTTTAAGATTAACATACTGGTGTGGACACTGCAAATAGAACCCCAACTCTTTAAGCAGCCTTATGAAGAGTAAAGGCTTCTCGAAGTACTGGGGTTCTGTTTATTGTACTGTAGGTGGGCTGCATCTAATTCAGTAATTTACTGTACTTTACATCTGGATGTATGGTAGGCCCAACTTTAAATAAACACTGCACCTGAATTAACATGATGCCATAGAAATACAGAATTTGTCAGCAGAAAAGGACTGCTCAGCCCACCCAGTCTGCCCAAGTGTTCTCTACCTACTTGTAACTCCTGCCTGTATATGTTACTGTATGTCTTATTCTGCCTGAGTCCATCAGGACCTCCTTGTGAATGAGATTGCTCAATGGGTTTTTCCTGCAATGAACTTGAACTTACTCCACTTCCATAGCCCTATTGATCTCCGTTGATCCCCTCCTTCCCCTTTTTCTAATATACCCCTATGTTTATGCAATGCATGCTTCATGCCCTCTACCATTTTAGCTTCCACCACTTCTCCTGGCAGTCTGTTCAAGGTGTCTACCACCCTTTCAGTAAATAAATATTTCTTCACATCTATCCTGAATGCCCCCCCAGCTTCATTGTATGTCTCTTGGTGTGGGTGCTCATCCACACTGGAAGGAAACTCCCCAACTGTGCCATCTTTACCCCTGTGAGGTACTTTGTAGGTCTTGATCATGTCACCTCTCGCCCTCCTCTCTTCCAGAGTGTACATGTTGAGATTCTTCAGCCTTTCCTTGTTGGGATTCCTGTGAAAATTCTGAACCATTTTAGTTGCCCTCCTCTGGAAAACCTCCACCTTATGTCCTTTCTGAAGTCTGGACACAGTACTCCAGCTGGGGGTATACCAGGGAGTGATACAATGGCAGCAGAACATCACTCCTCTCCTACTGGAGATGCCACTCCTTATGCACCCCAGAATCCAATTTGCCCTGCCCATAGCCTTGTCACACTGTACTGCCATCTTGAGGTCCTCTGATATAATTACCTCAAGGACCCTTTCATGTCTCGTGAGTATCAGTACCTCCCCTATCCTATACTCAGCATCGGGGTTCCTATGCCCTAGGTACATGATATTACACTTGTTGGCATTGAACCCCAAGTAAGTAAGAAAACAGAATTGATTTGAATGAATTGCAGGCTTTAAGCAGCTTTCAGGGCGTATGTATGTGTGTGTGTGGGGGGGCCTGCTTCTATAACCATTTGCTTTTGATTTGGTATAATGTGAACAGACTAATCCTGCTCCCCACTCTGTGTGCTGTATCAGAGATAAAGAGCCCAAATAGCACTGGACCAAATACTGAGCCCTGTGGCACCCGCTTGTCACTGCTCTGGGTGCCGAGGCTACCCCCCACCACCCTCTGCACCCTCCCATAACTAGTTCTCTATCCATTTAGTCAGACTGCCTTCAACCCGCACCTCCTTCTCCTCCTCTTCTCCTCTTGGCCCTGTCCCTCCTCCCAGTAGTCCACGCCTTTCTCCTCCTTATTCTTACCAGGTGGTGGTGCCTTCTGTATTACACTCAGACCTCTCTGCCTGCCCCTTACAGGGTTACTACGCCTCCACCTTTACCTATATCAGGGCGTGAGCTCATCAGGCTGTCCTGTCTGCACCTTTCTACCAACCTCAGTCTTTTGGCCACCCTCCCACTTGTTTAAATCCACCTTAGTGGAGATATACCCTCTAATCCTGCCTTTTTTTTTTCTTATTTTCTCCTGGGCTATAGTCGGCTTGGTCATCTCACTGACCCCTCTAGCCCTGCCCTCCAACATCAGGCTGACCTGCTCACCTCCATGGATTACCCACCATGGTGGGGTTGTGAGAAGCTTCCAGCTCGATCCACGAGCAGGATCCAGTTGAGGAGGTGCCATTCGGGACGGGCAGCGAGGGTCAGAGCTCCACGCTGACCATAGCCCATTTCCACTTTCTTCCTTTGCGGAGTGTGGGCATGCAATGACACTTAGACACAACATGCCAACGTCCACCACCTCCGCCCCTTACTACACCACTGTAGTAGCACCCACGGTCATCATCGGGGCTGCTACAGAGCGGTGGGTCCTGGATCCCATCCGGGATAGGAGAGCAGTCCTCTGGATGCTTAATCCTATGCCTCCCTGACAACCCTGGAGGCCGGGCTTGCATCCAAACCCAGGTCATCAGTGGCATGAGATGTGGCGTCCAGCACCTCAACCCTCAGCGCCAGTGGCCTGGCAGCAATGCTGCCTTTAATACTCCCTCCCCTCCTGCTCCAGTGTACCCTGTCCCGTGTACAAGTCACTATTCCCCAGACCCTACCCCAGTTAGTCACTAACCCATAATTTCGTGTGGCACCAATCCTCAGCCACTCGAACTCCTCCAACCTACCCTTCCTCCCCATGCTTGCACATGGTACCGCAGTACCTCCAAGAATGCCACCTACTTCCCCACCCCTCACTGCCTGCCCAACTACTTAAACCTCCCCTCACTACCTCTACAGTGTCCCCACCAAGTTGTTTGTACCCATATGCAACAGTAAATGAGGTTTCTTCCTCCCCCTCGCTGCATGCTTGAGCAGTGCCTGCCCTGCCCCTCCTGCAGTCAACCTGGGGACAGCTTCAACCCAAATATGGCTGTGCCTTTCCTCCTTTCCACCCCATGTCATCCATTTCAGTATAGAATCCCTTAGGACGAGTACCCCCCCGACCCTTACCCCCTTTCCTTTCTAATGACCCTTTCACCACCCCAGTATTCGTTCTTCCCTGCCCCTTACACCCGCCAACTGCACCCTCTGTGACTTCTGTATCTGTACCCTCTACTTCCACCTCACCCCTTTTCTCTGCCTTATTCCTCCCGTCCCCCTTGAACCCCTTCCCAGCCTGACTACTTCCTACTGGGCTTCCCATGTTGGCCTCCCCTTCTCCCCTGCTGATTTCCAACCCCTCTCCTATCCCCGCTGTTGTCGATTTAGAGCCCCCATTCCCTTCTAGCCCGATAGTGATGCCCCTTCCATCCTTCCCCCTTCCTGTAGCTTCGCTCCTCCAGTCACCACCCCTCCTTCCTTACTAGCCCCCCTTCTACCCTTTCATCCGCTATCTCTTTCCCTACCTGTTGCCATCCCTCTCATGCCCCGCTTGTCCTCCTCCCTACAGTATGTTCCTGCTCCCCCTCTCTGTCCCATAGCAGAGGTTCAAATCTATTCCTAGTCGATACCCTTCCTACATCTCTTCCCCCATTGGTTCCCCCCTCCTACTTGTTCCCCTCTGTGCCACCCCTGGTCCCTCCCTACCCGCAGCCATCTGCTCTCTCCCCTGGTACTCCTCGTGGTCTCTTCCTCCCCCATCAGGAGGCCCCCCCTCGCCTCGGGCAGACCCCCCCTCTCCTGTCTTTTCTATTACTGTCTCTGATGTTCTCGGCTCTCATATAGTTTCACTTAGCCCAGTCAGAAATCCTATTCCACTCCAAGTATTACTCAGCTCAGTTTGAGAAATAAACAGAACAAATAAATATGTATTATTACAGCAACCATAACAGTATAGCTCAGTACTTAGCTCAGTTAGAAAAATAAACAGAACAACTAAATCTGTATTATTACAGCAATCCTAAAAGTATCCAATCATTGCTTTGTCTCCACTCCAGAGACCCTGCTGTAATACAGGACCACACAGGACCCTGGGCGCGAGGGTGGGCAACTCTAAAGTCCTAGCAGAGCTCCATTGAGCTTGCTCCTCCCCCTCTCTCACTCGCTCATTCCATTTCTCCCGATGCTGCAGGCTGTCCTTTTGTACTGGGCTCCTGCTTGCATTGGCACCTTTTTCTGCCCACAAAGAAATCCACAGCAGTCCCGACAGAGCTCTGTTAAGCTCACTCACTCGTTCATTCTGTTTCCCCCTGCGTTGCAGGCTGCCCTTTTGTACTGGGCTTCTGCCTGCATTGGGGCCTTTTTCTGCCCTCAAAGAAGTTCACAGCAGTCCCGACAGAGCTCTGCTGAGGTCGCTCACTCCCCCTCCCCTCTCATTCACTCATTCTGTTCCTCCTGGTGCTGCAAGCTGCCCTTTTTACTGGGCTCCTGCCTGCATTGGCACCTTTTTTCTGCTCACAAAGAAATCTGCAGCAGTCCCAACAGAACTCTGTTGAGCTCGGTCACTCCCCTCTCTCCTCGCTTTCGATCTTAATCTGTCCAAACACTGATTTCCCAAAGTGACTGCGCTATTCTGCACCAAGCGTGAAACATATTCGGCAGGATGTGAAAAATGACAATTGTACTGTTCATAAGGAAGTGTGAAAAAAATGCCAGTATTGAAAATCTGGAATGAAAATATTACTAATTTGCAAAGTTATAAGGGTGCGTGGAAACTGCGCAACGCGCGCTCGTAACACAGTCATTTTATGGATTTTCATCACCAAATTTTCAACATAGGCATTTAGGACCTCTGCTCATGAACAATGTCACTGTGGTTTTCTTAATGTGTCCCAAACACTGATTTCCACAGCGACTGTGCTATTCTGCGCTGGAAGTGCGAAAACACATTTTGGCCAGGATGTGAAAAATGACTGCTATACTGTTCATAAGGAAGTGTGGAAAAATGCCAATGTTGAAAATCTGGAGTGAAAATATTGGAAATTCGTGAAGCTACGAGTGTGCGTAGCAACTGAGCAACACATGCTCGTAAAACAGTCATTTTTTGGATTTTTTCCACCAAATTTGCAACATAGGCTTTTTCAGAGCCCACCTTATGAGCACTGTCATTTTGTTAATTGGTCCCGAAAGGTGATTCCATGCAGTGACCGCAAAATCACCTTTCAGGACCGAATAACGCCATGACAGTGGCTGAGTTCATGAGGAGGTTTACCAATAACCCCATGTTGAAAATTTGGTGCCAAAATTCCCCAAAACGTCTGAGATATGCACCAAAGTTGAAAAAACCTATTTATGCCATTATACAGCTTACCGGCATTCCTTCAGTTTGCGGTCGGCTTTGAAGAGTGCAGATGTGTTCCCGGTCTACCGAAGATTGTCACACTGGGCTCAAGAAGTAAGTATGGGGTGAGGGTGTGGGGAGGCAGGGTGCGCAGAGGGTGGGTGCAGGTTGGGCGGGGCCCACTGGACTCAACAAGGGACCGTTTTCTTGTTTACATGGTTTAAAAAAAAAACATTGTGGGACATTTTTTCATTTTACAGAGACATTTGGCATGCTGGGGTGGGCTTCCAGTGTGCCACCTGAGTGGTTTGGGGGTGCTGTAGCCAGCAGGGGATTGGGCACCCCTGTTGGCACATACAGAGTGCCGAGGGGACTGGAGCCCCTAGGCACACAATTCATTGTAGGGGGACATTATTCCAATTGGGAGTGGGCCCCCATCGCAAATAGAACTGGAGGGACTGAAGCAGATGGGATTGGGCCCCATTGGCAGTGAAAGACTGTTGGGGGGTGCATGATGCCAAGGGGGATTGGGCACCCCCTCAGCACACAACAAATGGGAGAGGGGTGACAGTATGCCAACAGGGACTGGGATCCTCATTGGTAAACTGGGTCAGGGGCAAGCAAAGTCCCTCCCAGCAATGACGGGTCACTCCCTCATTATGAGCGGAATGGCTGATGCTGCAATGATGAGGAAGCCCCTGATTGCAGCAGCTAAAATGTTTCAAGGTGGTGGCATGCTGGCTGAACTAGTGTCAGCAGCATGCCATGCCCCACATTAGGGAAAGTGGGCCACGCCTCAAAAGGTAATGGGGCTTTGGCTACAACAGTGCCACCTCCACATCCTGCTTCTGCAGCAAGCTGCTGCAACATGTTTCTTGTGCATCGTGCAATCAACATAAAATTATGAAAGTTGGGTCAAATAAATGAAGCAAGTTGAGTCAAAACAACATGCAAGCAGTGACACAAAGCTCAGTCTAACAAGCATTTGTCAATGCCGAATGTTTGCTTGCTGGCATTGGCAGTGGTAATGTAGAAGTTACAGAGCTGTGTAATAGGAATGGCAGTGAGGTATTGAACTGAAGCCCACCCCACCACCAACCTGCAGAGAGTGACAGGCATTGGGGTGTGCATTTGGGTCATCAGGCATAACTGCCACGCTATTTCACCACACCCCACCCTGCAGACACTGACAAGTGTCACGGTGTTCCTTGGGGTCTTTGGCCGTTATGCACATCCCATTTCATTAGGAAATACGGTGAGATGGGTGCGATATAGGAGAATGGGGTGAACTTTGGGGCTGAAGAGTCCAAGGCATACCTCGATGCCTCTCACTGGCTGCAGGGTGTGTAATGGTATGAGCATCACAGGCAAGAATCCCAAGTCACACCCCTGATGCCTGTCATTCTCTACAGGGTTTGGCATTATGGTTGGAAACCCTAATACACTGAGCATTCATTGTATTTTCACTCCAAATTTTCAACATGTTTTTTGATACCCTCCTCATGAACAGGGGAATATCAGTTTGTTAGCCGAAAGCTGCTTATGCACAGTGACTACGGCATTTAGCACCACAGGTGCAAAAACATCCTGAACAGGATGTAAAAAATGACAGCTGTACTGTTCATGGGGAGGTGTAAAAAATGGCAATGTTGCAAATCTGCAGTAAAAATATTTAAAAAAATGGTGAAGTCACGAGCACACATAGAAACTGTGTAATGCACACCCATAATATAATTAGGTTGGGGATTTTTTATAGCAGATTATCAACTCAGGCATTTTGGTGCCTCCGATCATGAACAGTGTCACTGTGATTTTCTTTATCTGTGCCAAACATTGATTTCCCACAGCGACCACGCATCTCTGCGCTGAAAGTGTGAAAACACACTTCAGCCACGTTGTGAAAAATGACAGCTGTACTGTTCATAAGGAAGTGTGGAAAAATGCCACTGGTGAAAATCTGGACTGAAAATATTACAAAGTCATGAACTTACGAGGGTGCGTGGAAACTGCGCATAATGCTCACTCATAACACAGTCATTTTATGGACTTTTGTCACCAAATTTTCAACAAGCGCCATTTAAGACCTCTCCTCATGAACAGTGTAACTGTGATTTTCTTAATCTGTCCTAAACATTGCTTTACACACCAAGAGCACCATTGTCGTTACATATGTGAAAACACATTTTGGGTGACATATGAAAATTGCAGCTGTACTGTTCATAAGGAAGATGTAATAAAATGGCAATGTTGAAAATCTGGAGTAATATTAAATTAAATGAACTTACGAGTATGCATAGAGAACTGCATAGCATGCGGCTCATAAAACAGTCATTTAGGAATTTTTTCACCAAATTTTCAGCATAGCCATTTTAAGACCTCTGCTCATGAACAGTGTCACTGTGATTTTCTTAATATGTCCATACATTGATTTTGCACATCGACTGTGCCATTGTCGTTACATGGCGGAAACACATTTTGGGCAAGATGTGAAAAATAACAGCTGTACTGCTCATAAGGAGGTGTGGTAAAATGGCAATGTTGAAAATCTGGAGTGAATGTATTGAAAATATAGTAGAACTTACGAGTATGCACGTAGAACTGCAATAGCATGCCTAATAAAACAGTCATTTTAGGAATTTTTTCACCAAATTTTCAACATAGCCATTTAAGACCTCTGCTCATGAATAGTGTCACTGGATTTTCTTAATTTGTCCATTACATTGATTTCACACACCGACTGCTGCCATTGTGCGTTACATGGCGGAAACATGTTTTGGGTGAGATGTGAAAAATGACAGCTGTACTACTCATAAAAAGGTGTGGTAAAATTGCAATGTTGAAAATCTGGAGTGAAAATATTGAAAAGTCATGAACTTATGAGCGTGCGTTGGAACTGTACAATGCACGCTCGTAAAACAGTCATTTTTTGGAATTTTTTCACCAATTTTTCAACATGAGGTTTTTGTGACCCCTTCTCATGAACGATGTCACTGTCATGGCGATATTCAGGCCCGAAGGGTGATTTTGCGCAGTGACTGTGAAATCACCCTTCGGGCCAGAATAACGCCATGACAGTGACATAATTCATGAGAAGGGGTCCCAAAAACCCCATGTTGAAAATTTGGTGCAAAAATTCCAAAAAATGCCTGAGATATGCAATAAAGTTGAAACCCCTATCTAGCCCATTATACAGCTTACGGCATTTCCTCAGTTCGCGTCGGCTTTGAAGAGTGCAGACGTGTTCCTGGTCCACGAAGATCATCGGCGGAGTCTGGAGGTAAGTATGGGGTGAGGGGTGTGTGGAGGCAAGGACGCAGTGGTGGGTGCGGTTGTGGGAGGGGCGGGGCGGGAGACTACGTGGGACCGTTTTTTTTACAGGTTTTTTTCTAATGACGACGTGGGATGTTTGCCATGCTGGGGTGGGCTCCCAGCGTGGCACAAGGACATTGGGGGGGACATTCAGCCGACGGGGGATTGGGCACCCCCGTCGGCCAAGGAATCACTTGCCATGCTGGGGTGGGCTCCCAGCGTGGCTCCTTAATACTGGGAGGTAAGAGCCGATGGGGTGGGCACCCCGTTGGCATGGGGAGGGCAGAGAAAGCCGGCGGGGATTGGGCACCCGTCGACTATTCCATCGAGTTGCCATGCTGGGGTGGGCACCACCGTGGCATTTGAGGCTTTTTTGGGGCCAGCACATCCGACGGGATTGGGCACCCCTCGCGAGAGAGTGTGTGCGTGAGGGCAGCGACGGTATGCATGCGAGGCCTGTGTGTGTGTGAGGGGGCTGCGCGCATGAGCAAGCGATATCTTATCGCTGCTCACTGAAGCATAGCTCCTCCTTTCAACTATATGCCACTGCATTTTGGAGCTTGTCATAGACAGCCCCAACATGCATTAGCTTACAGGCAGCGCGCTGCCAAGACACACTGACTGAATTGGAGGAGGAGGTGACACACCTCCGAAATCTCAGATGATGGCACTATGTTTCTTGCACATCGTGCAAGCAAACATAAAAATCATGTGTGAGTAAAACATATATGAAGCAAGCTGAGTTAATAAAACAGTGCATGGAGCAAAAATGACAAGCTGAGTCAAAAATTACCAGGGACAAAATGGCCAAAACAATGGCATGTTATGCCCCCAAAACACTGTCAACTAGTCCCACAATAGAATAATGGCTCTATGACTGACCAACTACATAATCTACCATCACCTTTATATGTTCCCGTGTCAGCTAGACCAGCTCTGGCTGGTCTAACTGCAGCATGCATCTTTGGCACAGTGTCAACAGCCTCCAGCTCTGAAAATCCAAATAATTGGGATGGTGCATCATTTTTATGATGGAAGCCTCATTGTGATATGTTGCACCCATTTTTTGACACAAGTCTGACACAAACCACTTTGGCACAGGCAGTCCTGCTTTTCGCACAAGGCGCTCGATTCTTGAAGGTGTTAGAATGCTGCAAGCTCTAGCTGCTCTGAACACATCATGCATGGGGCTTGGGCATTCTCTTGCTGGCAATCAGGACTCTCGAGCCCGTGCACCACATACCCTGAGTTAGACCAACTTTTGCTGTTCTAACGTCAAGAACCTTTTTACGGGATTTGTACCACATATTTGGTGCAAGTCTCTGTAAAGCTCACTCAGAGCTGTCAATCAATGTCAATGAGTGCATACTGTATACAGTATGCACTCATTAAGAGCTCAGTTGATGGCCAGCTGTTGTGGAGAGATGAGGCTAGCTGGTTGCCAGCTCAGGTTTGGGATGGGGAGCAGGGTGGTGGAACACTACCTGCTGGGGTGGGGGTCCACTAGATAAAAAATATGACTTGCAGGATATGGACTGGTCAGGGATAGGGAGGGGTCTGCGTGACCATCACGAAATATCTGCATTTTATTGCAGGCCTGTGATCAGCGAGGGCCAGGGACTACTGGACACTAGGGAATGTCTGCATTTTATATCAGGCTGGTGATTGATTAGGGGGGCCACTGGACACCAGGGAATATTGATTTGGATGTGGGGAGAGGGATTGGGTGGGGGGAGAGACCACTTGCCACCAGCTGCATCTTTATTTCATATTGGATGGATGATCATGTGAGGGGAGGGAACCACTGGACACCAGGGACACCTTTTTTTATGTCAAGTGGGTGACTGGGTATGAGGAGGGACCAGTAGCCACTAGAGACACCTTTATTTCATATGGGGCTTGTGATTGCATGGGGGGAGGTATTACTGGACACCAGGGATACCTATCGTTCATTGGGTGGGTGATCGGGTGAGGAGAGAGAGACCACTAGTCAACAGGGACTATTCTTTTTTTCCTTGGTCAGTGATTGGCAATCATATGGGGGAACCACTGGCACCAGGACTATTTTTTGTTTTACTTGGGCTGGTGATCAGTGGGGCAGTGCACTAAACTCCTTTGCACCCATGTAAATGGGCCCATAATGGGCATGTAAATGACCACCTAGCTCCTTGCATGCCCAATAGGCTCATTTGCATGACTGCTTTTGTGAATACCAAATAGTGCACCTGCTCTATTCATTGTGGGGCCATTCCCTGGGATGCAAGTGGGGGCAGCACTAGTGGGGTTAGAGATAGTGGTAATGGGGTTACCATAGACTTGACCTAGCCCTGTTCACAGTCAGATAGCATGGTAGCTATCCATCTGTGAATAGCACTTTTTAAAGCCTTGGCAATCGAAAAGCGTAATTCAAAATTTAGTGTTGCCTTTGCAATTTTCTGTGAATCTATCCCCTGCTGTCTATTTTCAGAAAGACAATTAGCAATTAACAATTTATAGGCCTTCTGCTGCCACACTGCATTCCATCCTGGGAAGAACCAATTTATTCCCAACTAGGTTTTTAAAGACTGTTTTTTTTATCTCTAATTTCTGACTTGTGATCTCATGTATCAAAAAAACTGTCACATCCATGTGTAAAGATTTTTTCACATTTGCTCTATGAACTTAACATTATTTCTTTGTATAACTGCCATTTTTCTGATGAAGAACTCTGTAGTTTGAAAGCTTAAAACATTCTGTGAATCTCTTGTTGGTCCAATAAAAGGTATCAAATCACCCATTTTCTTCAAAATACCACACAGTCAATCATTTACTAAAATAGTCCAAGACATACATAAAACGTATCATAAAACATAAATCAATTAGTTAATAATGTATTACATAAATACAGAGTATTACGCAATAATTTAAAATGCCCATTATCTGAGTATATTATTCATCTCAAGGGAACTTATTTATTTAATTAATTAATTTATGTATTTAAAGTTGTTTACTGGGAGAGGCACACTGAGCTGAGGCTCATTTCAAGGTGTGATCAGGAGGAAAGGGAGTTGGGAGGTTTACAATACACAATACATGGTTAAAAAAGGTATGCAGAGTACAAAACTAAAATAATTTAAAAAAGGCATAGCATGAGTTACAGGTAAAATATGTGGTAATTACAGAGATGCAGGAGAAAGGAGATGAGGAAGGAGGAGAGAAAGTGCAAGAGGAATACAGAGAGTGGGTAAGCTGATGATAGAGTGCATGGAAGAAGCCTGTTTAGCTGAGCAAAGGGTGAGCATACAGTGGAGAGGTCAGCCATTACAGGGGCAGGAGTCTGGAAACATGGATGGCTGGGATAGGGGCACATTTCAGGAGACCGGCAGATGGGGAGTGTCTGATATGGAAGGGAGGGTGTTCCAGAGCAAGGGCAGTCTGTAACAAAGCCGCTGAACCAGAACAAGAGGAGGCCATGGAGATGGAACGTATGGGAGTCCCTAGACAGAAGAGGGTAGGAGGCCACAGTGGACATAGACAGGAATGAGGTGAGGTAGGATGGCAAGAAACCAAGCCAGAATTTAGAGATGATAAGAAAAGAGTGAAGTAGTCAGAGGTGACTAAGGAGATGAGGGAGAGGGATGAGAAGCAGCAGTGATGAGTGCAGAGAGGGGCATTTAGAGCAAAGTGGCAGAGAGCATCAGTGGGAATCAAGCCTGGCTAGGAAGGAGGCAGAGATAGTGCCATACACTATGTCAGCATAGTCAGAAGAGGGATGATCATCCTGGTTGGGATCTGGCGTTGAATGTTTAGGGAGAGGGAGTCCTTATTTCTATACAGAGTGCCCAGTTTGGGGTGTAGTTTTGCATGAATGTGTTCAATATGCTTGGAACAGTCAAGCCTGGAGTCAAGCCATACCCCCAAGTATTTGTAGTGAGGGACTACATCAAGTAAAGAGCTGTCTAAGGTGGTGAATGTAAGAGGGGAGGGGAGAGAGGCAAGTTTTTGAGGGGTTCTGAAAGTTACAGACACCGTCTTGTTTACATTTACCTTGAGGAGGTTTTTACTGAACCAGTGAAGGATCAAGTGGAAGTCTACTTGGAGCTAAGAATAGACAGTAGAGGAAGAGGGGCCAGAGATGGAAAGGACAGTGTCATTGACATACATCTGTACATTAACCACAGACCAAGCAGATGGGACATCATTCAAGAAAATGGAAAATAATATGGGACCTAAGATGGTGCCCTTGGGGACACCAGCATGGATTGGGAGGGGGGGGCACCACCAACAAGGACTTGTTGGGTACGTCCAGAAAGATAGGAGTGAAACCAGTTTACTGCTGCAAAAGAGACGCCAACAGAGGAAAGCTTGTCCAGAAGGAGAGGGTGAGAGACAGAATTGAAAGCCTTAGCAAGGTCAATGAAAATGGCGGCAGTTATGTGGCCTTGATCCACGCTTGTAAGGATGGAGTTTGTGACACGAGGTGAGGTAGTGGTACAGTGATTTGTCAAAATCCTGATTGAAGGAGAGAAATCCAAGAAGTTGAGGAAGTCGATGAGACATGAGAGGACAAGGGACTCTTGAAGTTTGGCCAAACTGGGGGGCAGTGAAATGGGGTGATAGTTACCTGGAGTGAGAGTGTCCCCACCTTTGTGCAGGGAAAGAATCTGAGTGATCTTCTGGGCCTGAGGGACCTTGCAGAGGTGGAAAGAGAGATTCAAGATGTGGAAGAGAGGAAGTGCAATTACAGGGGCAGAAATGCGTAAGAGGCAGGGGTCAAGATCGTCAGGGCAGAACTTATTGGGACTTTGGGAGACAAGGGATTGGAGAACTTCATGGGCAGTGATTGGGGGGAAGGAGTAGCCATGAGAAGGAGTAGAGTTAAGCTTTAGCTAACTCGGTATAGTTTACAAAATTTAAACTAGATGCCTACTGGTTTGAGCTTGGTTACCTACATCCCTGAATAACGTTATTTAGCCAGTAGTCCAAAATCATCTACTATGCAATGAAAGACAGCCAAACAGATTTAAAAGATGATCTCTTTGTGTTCCTTTGAGTGATAAATTTTAATTCACTTAATCGTCAGTAAAACTGTGTCAACAAGATATAAAATGGATATAACAAATCATTTCTTTAGTTGTTTTATCTTTATACTCCATTTTTAAACTCCCTTTAAGAAATCTGAAACATCCCAAGCAACCATATCTATAGCAGGAGACAGTAAGCCGAGACCATATCATCTGAAATTGGGTAAAAGTCATTACTATAAGGATACAGACATTTAGCTCTACTATGAGCATAAATTGTACAATGTAATAAAATATGCATAAGATTTTCTGATGTTTCAGCTTCACCGTCACATAGAAGTGCTGTCCCTGTATCCCTATAGGACTTTTTGAATAGCTAGCCTTAAGAATTTTGGAAGAATACGTTTCAAAATGAAATTTAATGAAAGTTCTTCTATCAACATGATTTTCTAAAATGCTAAGATAGGACTCCAGGTAGTGGCTTTTCTTGTTTACAACATACCAAGGACATATTGTCATTGACTTTATTATTTTAAGAAATACAAAATAACACATACCCCATAATGCAAAGCATCATGGTATATATACATATATATATATATATATATATATATATATCACACAAATTATCATGAAAATTTAGTCTGGTTCTGCTTTAAGCAGAAATGCATTCTGCCAAAGGGCATCTCATACAATCTGCAGAAGGTGAGAATAGAATACTTAAATACATGTTTCATCCTGCACAGGACTCAATGTGCCTTGTCAGTATCTCACACCAGGGGAAAATGAGCCATCCCTAATGTGGTCTTACAGTACTGGGTCATGGTGGGCCCAAAATAAGAAAGCAAGCTAAATAGACAAAGAACCTCAGCACACAAGCACTGTGGCAAGAGTTACCCATAAAGGGCACTGGCAACAGAGCAAGGTTTCCAAGGAATACAAACTCACACATACCTCCATAATGCAAAGCATCATGGGATATATGTGCAAATCACCATAAAAATTTAGGCTAGTTTTGCTTTAAGCAGAAATACATGGTGTCAAAGGGCCTCTCACACAATCTGCAAAAAATGAGAACAGAAGACAGATGCATGTTTCATCCCACCCAGGAGTCATCAGTGTGCCTCATCTATATTTCACCCAGGAGAAAATAAGCAGCCCTAATGTGATCATATGGGTTGGGGTCATGGTTGACCCAAATAAGAAAGAAAGATAAAGGACAAAGAACCACAGCAAAAAGCTCTGTGGCAAGGGTTACCCACAAAGGGTATTGTCAACAAAGCCAGATTTCCAACAAATACGAGGCACACTGATTGAGTCCTTTGTAGGATGAAAGCATATCTGTGTCTTCTGTTCTCACCTTTTGCAGATTGTGTGAGAGGTTCCTGCTTAAAGTAGAACTAGCCTAAATTTTCATGATGATATGCAAAAATATACCATGATTGTTTGCATTATGGGTATATGTGATTTTGCACTTCTTGGAAACCTGCCTTTGTTGTCAATGCCCTTTATGAGTAACCCTTACCTTGATGATTTTGTGCTGTAGTTCTTTGTCTTCCTATTTCAATGTCATCTTCTGCCTCGATCCACATAAAGATCAAGTAAACCATCATCTTTTGGAGTCCATTATATTGCAAACACACCTGTGTAAATATAGATTAAGAGATGCTGAGTTACTTTTAGTTTTAGTTTCTTGGTTTAAGTAATTTTCATCAGCTTTGAAATATCCGTCAAAATGTAAACAAAATAATTCAAGTGTCATTCCGTCAAGCTGCCACTAGGCTCCAAAATGGCGCAGATGTGCTACACGATTATATCATCAGATCTAGTCTACTCCATTCATTATAATAAAATGTATGGGTACTGTTTAAGATTTGTATATTTGGTCTGTATGTTAATTAAGTGATAATGCATGACAGGGGTTGTGTTGTTGTGAGATTTACACACACCTTGGGTGTGGTGTGGCATGAGGCTGCAGGCCAAGTGCCATAAACAACCAAGGCATGTGTACAGTAAATCTCACAACAACACACCCCCTTGAGTGCATTATTGCTGTTATAAAAGAAATCAAGTAAAAAATGCAGTATGAATTGTTTTATTTAGATTGCATTTTAGTATTTTGTTCATCTGCTGATGCACAAAAATAGTCCCAGAAACAAATTATTGAATTGAGATAGGCTGTGTGCAAGCTACAGTACTGCCCTGCTAGTGTATAACCTCTGAGAACTGTTATGTGTAATTGCTGCTGCATTTACCTTTGTTTCTACAAATTCATGTATTGCAGCAAAAGATTTAAGATCGCAGTAAGCATGTGGCAGTGCTACAGTACTACACTGCCATGTCCTGTGTGAAAAGTGTTATGTTTAACTGTGAGACTTATCTTTACTATTGTTTTCTTTTTATTTATTTTTTCTAGTCACTTTCATTTTTGGTGATCTTGGTGGGAGGGTTTTGCATGCTTAATTACAGTCCCACCCAGATCCTATGCTTGCCACAGTATTTCTTCATTGACTGGGAGGGGCTGGCCTTACCTGAGGCACAGCCTGCATATTTATTTGAGGCTGAGCCATCTACTTATTTCTGAGGCTCAGAGGGAGGAGTCAGTGGCGCAGCACTATTCAAGTTGATACCAACACTGGAAGAACCAGGAAGAAATTGCACTGACTGTGGAGGTTAATCAGCTGCAAAATCAGTATTACTGTTGGCTCCTACAATTCTGTGCCTTCCTGTTGCTGGATCGTGGTTTGGGGAAATGCAGGATGACCGCTGAAGTGCTCCATGGTCGTTGTTGAGGAAACTTCATCCTCGGTGCTTCTCGAGGTAAATTTGTTAAAAAGATATCCATGGAGCCCATGAACAAACTAAAACATGTACTCTCCTTATTACTAGGAGCTTGCAACATTTAAATTACTCAGCTTTTCAGGGGCTGTGTTAATTATCAACAGCTAAGTTTGCCATCTCTGAAAAATCGCACGGAATCTTATTTAAAAACAAATGGTGATTCAAGCAGCAAGGACATTCCATCTTTTGCTAAAATCACTATGCGCATGTTGTGCAGCCCATGGTGGTTAGCTGGCACTTTATCCATGTGTGTGTTGTGAGATTTTCACACGGATAAAGAGCCAGACTGACCAATCAGGTTGCATAAAATGTTTCCCCCATTTTATAATACCAGTCTGTGAATCGATGCTTGACTTGTGTACCAGACTCTGGTCTTGTTACCACTAGAAAGTGCAGCCCCAACCCTATGGAATTCTCTGCCTCATCGGATACGAGTGCCTGACAGTGGAGAGCTTCAACACTGCACTAAAAACCTATTTATTTGGGCTCGCCTTTGGAGAAATTATTTATTTCATGCTGGATTTCTGTATTTGTGTTTTTAATCATATTGACTGGATGAATGATTTTTAGAATTTTATTGTTTTAATTGATATTGCATAGATTGTACAGCGCTTTGATACACTGTGAATAGCGCTTTATAAATAAAGATTATTATTATTATTAAAACCACCAAATGTCATGGATAAGAATTGTCACACTGGTTTCAAAGGCAATGTACCACAAAATCATTTATTTGGCCTGTGTAGACCTGTCAAAAATCCACAAAACATTCATCTTAAGCCTGGAGTTATTCTGAGTAAGCATAGACTGGGTAGAAAAAATAACATCCTAACCTCTTACCAGGCAGTGTTCATGAAGGTCACTGACTACAGATCAATATTTTATATTAAAAACTGGTGGAAAAATATTATTAAAGGAAGTTAAGATTATATTTTGCATTCATAGATTGCAAAGGAGTTTTAAAAGAGTGTATTGGTCACTTTTATGAGTAAAATTGTTTATGATGGGTATTGACCATTCAATTTTAAAGGAAACATCCACCTGTAATTAGGCCCCACCTCAGTGTGATGCAGGGTCTGATTAGTATTTTTGCAAACAGTTTTAGTTTTTTTACTTTTTTAGTAATTAAGATTTTAGCTGGTTGATACTGCTGTCCCTCCACAGCATTTTGAAACAAACAGTCCTTAGCAGCGTACTCACAACCTCCTGTAGCTGTCTCCAAGAATGACATATAAGTCAGGAGCAGCCACAGGAGTGTGGATAAGGGTCTTATATAGTCATGGTATCCTGTCATCAGGTCAAGGCAATTAGGTGACGCGATCAGGGCACGTGAACCAGTTCACCTGTCACAGTGGTGAACTGGTTGTCAGTGTGCCCTGCAGGAGAATGCCACATGAGTTTTGCATCACCTCACCAATAAACCTCCACAGTGGAGGTGATTATAATAACCTTCGGGGGGTGCAGTGGGTGCTGCCTCTCACAAAGACCACAGACATGCCCTGGTGTGTTCCGTGCACTCGGGGTTGGGTGGCACAATGACTGGCGTTACAGTCGGGGTTGGCTTTGTGCTGTTGCCCTAATGTATGGTGAAATTTTTCATGTCAAATCATATGGGTAACCCTATAGTCACACAATTAATAGCTCTGGTTTGCAATTTACATGTTTCTGTGCGATACCGAGACCAGGTATAGGTTGACAGTTGACTGCCTGTCTATACCTGGTCTTGGTATAGCATTGAGACATGTAAATTGCAAACTGGTGCCACTACTAGCTCCGACTATACAGGACCCTATGCATGCTCCCTCAGTTGCTTCCCAGCTCATACTATACGTCACTCGCGAGACAACTGCAGGAGATTGTGGGTGTGCTGCTTGGGGAGCTCCATTTCATAATGCTGGCAGGAGGGAGGCAGCATCAACCAGATAAAATTTTAATTACTAAACTCAGTGTAACTAAAAAAAACTAAAACTGTTTGCAAAAATGCTAATTCGGCCCTGCCTCACACTGAGGTGGGCCCTGATTACAGGTGGACGGTTCCCTTTAAAAATAATAATTAATCTTTACTCAGATATTTGGACAGTGATAAGTATGATTTGAAGGGAAATTTGATCTACAATATTCTTTCAAGTTAGACATGGGTGCAAAGCAGGAGTGCCTTCTTGCAACCCTGCTCATCAACCTTTTCATAAACTACCTCCCAGCCAGTCTAGATTTAATAGAAGGCCATTCACCTGCAGTTAAAGGTCACCTAGTCCCCTGTTTGCTTTATGCTGATGATTTGGTAATGGTTTCTACAACCCCTGTTGGGCTGGAAAGGAAATTAAAGAGACTTAGTGTACTGTATACTGTAGAGATTCAAAATTAATAATCAATATAGCAAAAAGTAAGGTAATGATTTTTGGATTAAAAAACAAAAACACAGTTGAATGGCAGAAAATGAAATGTTAGATATAGTCAATAGCTATTTCTATCTTGATCTTCACTTTAGAGATAATAATAGTAAATGGACTAAACAGGCAAATAATACTAGAAAAAAATTAACCCAGATCAAAGTTGATTGACTGTATATAATTTCAACAATTATACTGCTCCATCCCCCAAAAATATATTGGTTAACTTTAGTGAGACATTCTTAATTTAGAGGTTGCGATTTAAGAGTAGTATATGAGACACATATAGAAACTTCAAATCTCTGAGGACAATGTTTTCTTCCAGCCCTCTGGGGAGGTTAGGACCCATTCAGACACAGGACTGCAGTTTGATTTAATAGTGATCTGAGCTCTGCATGAGGCTTCATAGTCATTATATAATAAATGTATATGTATTAAAGCTGTAAAATTTATCAGGAGATGTATCCACTATGAAGTATTGGTAATGTTCTTGGCACAATAGGTAGCCAAGTATAATATGGGCTTGCTTTTTCAAAAGTAATATGTACTATTAGAGTTTCCTCAGCTGTATATGTAGTTATACTCCTTTCCACAAGGTGCCTCTGTTACACTGCGGTGGAGTGCAAGCCGGGCACAATCTGTGTCTGAGCACGCACTCACCTTGACACTCATTATGTGTGGCGTTGGCGGGCGCATGTGGTTCTACCTCATTACAGCATGGGTAGCTAGTATGCAACGGTGATACACAAGTGCAGAGCTCCCTTCTTATTAAGAGAGAGAGCCATGCTATCAGACAGAGTGTCCTCGGTAAGTTTGGAAGCAACACTGCCTTATATCCTTGAACTGAAATATTTTGTTGCTTAATTCTAAGTGACCCATTCTTCTTATTTTTCTTACATAACGGACAATACAAAATGCTTTAAAAAACATTGAAAGTAAGAACAAATATTGCTGCAAGACCCGTTTACAGGGAAACAGTTTATTTAATCACTGTTGGGAGAACACACAAGCACATGAGAGTGAATGTCCCTGCCATAGAATTTCATAGCGCATGGAGAAATATACAGTGTTTGTTATCACTGGTGAAGGACATTAACAACTATGTTTGTCAGTACCGAGCAGAGGTATTGAGTTTGTGTATATTAGTTGCTGAAAAGCATTGCTAAATAATGAACTTGGCATTCACAAGCAAGACTGAGAATGGCTTCATTTTTCAGATGTAAGTTACAAACCAGTATTATTGTTTGAGGTAATCATGATGAGTCTTGAAAACATGGTGAACGTTTAATGGGTCAGGTGATTATACAACTATAAGGTTTTTAATATGAATATTAATTTATTTGGGTCGAACAGAATTATAAATCGCGTGACCATGAGCATACTTATTGCATACACTAAGTAAGTTTTTTGAATGCCTTTATTAATTCACCTTGAGTCTGAGCTGCATATATTTATTATTAGACTATATATATGGCTATATATGTATATTTTTTATCTGCAGGTAACTGCCAGAGTATGCCCTGAGAGAGGAGCAGTATAACAGCTCCAAAACATTGGTTTAGCTGGTGTATAAACTCTGTACACCATTATATTCTGGTAATGTGGTGTTGTGTACAATAAAACGGTGAAAATTTACAAAGTTTGGTGAGTGGCCTAATTTTGTCCAATCTGTTTCTTTGTGGGTAGAGATCCAACCTTTGTGCCCTGAGCACCGCAGTATGGTAAACTGGAGACTGGAAATGTTATGACTCCAGCTTGCTTCATCTTTATGGACCCTCACCATGGGGAAGAGGTTGTCAGAAACAGCTTGCTGCTTGGTATGCCCTCCCTTCCCCCACCCGTTGGACCTTCCTTCCACCTTCCTGGATCCTTGTGATTGTACTTTACTCCTCTGAAGTTACAGGTGCACAGGAGTTAGTCAACATTTTAATTAGGCCCACTTCACACATACTAAAGAGGAGGGACCCGTCCTGCACAATGCTCATGAATCACATCTGTCGGGAATTGTACAGTGATGTCCAGATACATTACTGCTATTTATGTGTACTGTGCAGATCTTGCAAACGTTCAATAAAAATATATTTACAAAAAAAAGTTTTAACTGCTATGAAAAACTGGAAACTCAGGAAATAAACTGATGGTTTGATGGTACAATGCTCCAAGAGTATGCTGAAAAGCAGAGAGTTCCTCAAAACCTCCATGTATGCAAAGCTCTGTCTTCAGGTGCCTTGAATGAGGACCATAAAACAAGGTGGGGTGGGCACCTGAAGTATGTTTACAAGACCTGGATAAAATACTAACTGAACAGGATAAATGCTGGTATGGATGCACACAAGAGGCCCTAGGCAAAATCCAAGAAGACTTGAGTGCACTTGAAAAAAAAACACATCAGATATAATCAACTAGAAAACGAGTGCAAAGAGAACAGCAAAATACAAACGGGAAGTACAGGAAAGAAAGAAAAACAAGTCTGAGTGGGATACAGTTGACTATTTAGAGGGGTGAGTATTTGAATGGGATATACCAGCAGGATCCAAAAGTAGGGGCTACTCCAAATCACAATGCAGAGGCAATAAGAGAGGGATTAGTCAGATGTTCCAGAAAACACCAGCATAGAGTTGATGTTTTAGAAATCAAGGACACCTTGGACAAGCCTCCCTGTTCCTAAGGCCATCCTCATTGAGCAGCTCAACAAATGGGGTTAAAGAGCAAGAGGCGGAGGATAACATAGAAGGGTAAAACAAGAAGATGGAATGCATAGCCTGCACACATGTTGACCAGGAGAATGGCCCACAATTATTAGACAATTTACCTGTTTTGAACATTTCTGCAGACCCTAACTGAGGCGATGTAAATGGGGGTGGAGGGTCTCTCTGTAATTTATACCTAGCTCACCCTCACACCGATCTGTCTTGAGGTCAGCCTGGGTTCTTTTGGGTGCAGTACATAAATAGAATACCAGGAACAGGTTTTGGTGCTTCCACCTGGGGCAGGGGGTATATAAAGATTACCCAATGTGGCCCTAACCTCCCTCAGGAAAAAATATTAGTTTCCCTCCCACACGCACAGTTAAATTGTCCCCACATAGAATACTGTAAACACACTAAGCAAAAACCGTAAGCAAAAATTATAAGGTGAACTAACCTCAGATTTATTATAGGGGAGGGGTAAAGTGGAAACAGAAAGCATAGGAACAAAAGTTTTCAATGTTTATCCCCCACAGTCCCAGTACCACCTCCGCTGGGTGCACCTGACTTTCCCCCCATGGCTGTAGGAAGTGTTACTGTCCATTGCAGCGGCTATCTCACTGGGTTGCTGGTTGTCAGCCAGGCTGACGCTCATTGGGGATAGAGAGGGAACAACAGTTTTAACTTGAACTGGAAGACCTTTTCAACAGGGGCCCCAATGAGATATCAAAACGAGTAAACCAATAGTTTTTATAAACTTCTGTCTAGGCTTTTCTTGCAGATTACACAGTCCTGCCCAGGACTTCACCCACTTCATACCTATCTAAACTAACCAACTTTTGAAACAAAATCCTTGGGGGCTGCAGTTCAGAGGTACTTACAGTTTTTGAAGGCTTCAAGGGGTGCTGTGAAAGGATAAAGCCTGGCAGTACCGCTCTGAGTGCAGCAAACAGTCTCTCCAGGAACAACTGCAGATTGGAGATTTCAAGTGGGTGCTGGCACCCGACACCTGTGATGGGCATTTCGTCATCTTCACCCATCAGGCCTTTCACCATCTTCACCCCCTCAGGTCTTTTGTCATCTTCAACCCTTGGGCCTTTCTTTGTCTTTGCCGCTCAGGCCTTTTGCCATCTTCACTCCTCGGGCCTTTTTGTCATCTTCACCCCCAGAGACAGTGCTCCAGACCCCTCTGAAAGAGAGATCAGACACCCCTACCCAAGCTGCAGGTGAGGGATAGCCAACATCCCCAGAGCTCTCAGTCTGACTAGGGTACCTCGCAGGCTTGTGGTCACCCTGGACGTCCAGCTGGATACACAGGTTCCACTGGAATGTAAGCACAGCTGGGCTTCTTTGCAGTATCAAACTTGTCCTGTTAATCTTCTTCCTGGCTGGAAAACAGTTTAGCAGTTCAGATAGAAATTCACAGGCTGGAACAAACTGGAGAACAGTTAAAATAAATTTCCTACTGGTAAAACCAGGTGAGCAGGCACTCTGCCTAGACGTTTTGGGTCTCAGAGGGGCCTATCTGCACCACAAATAGCCTCTGGCTCATGCAGCCCTCCAAATACATTCTCCGCCTCTCACTTCTTGGCTGGAACTCCTCCCAGCTCTCAGGGCACAGCCCATTATATAGCAGCCCTTTTCTCCCCAACTGATTGGTCAGTCTTTTCCCAGATAGAGCAGGGTGCCCTTTACCCCTTCCCAGCAGCTCCAGCTGCAGAGAGATTACTGGGGCCGCCATATTTATTACAATATGCTGCCTGCCTTTGGCAGCCTATAACAACATTTCTTGTAAGCCCATTCAGGGGCTGTTAACAATATGCCCTGCCTCCACTTGTCTAGAAGAGGCCAGGAAATTTTCCAAATTGTTTGAAAAGAGCCCTGTTTGCCTGTTTGGGCTCCAGAAACAAGAGGTGCCAATTTCACGCCCTTTAAGGCTGCGGGTGTGCATGTGCACCTCTTAGATTCGATGTCCAATCCCACTGACTATTTGAAGACTGGGAAATCCCCCAATATTGCACCCAGAGGCATATAACACTATATTTCCATCTCTGCTGCCTGCCCTGGGGCTGGGAATATCCTTATTTTATGGTCGCGTGGCCAAAAGTGTTTTTTGGGGGCACGGCTCCTTTAAGGCCAGCTATGCTTGTGCAGCTACTGCATACATGGCCATGTGGTTTACCTCTCTTTCCAGCCCTGAAATAACTATCAGACTGGGGCATCAGTCTCTCTCTCGGTGCCCGGAAGTGCAAAAATACAATGGACCTCAGCTCTGTTTGCAACATGAGGTCGAGGAACAGGACTATCAGGTGGCAGCTGCCGCAAAGCACGAGAAGGAAGCATTGGCCCAAATCCCACCAGGGACTCCTTGGGAAGCTCTCCAGATCCAAATCCAGCAGTCCAGGGGACTTGAGGCAGAAAAACAGCAGACACGGGGCAACAGGGGCTGTAGCCCTAAACAGGTAAGCTCCACAATGGGAGGGCTTACAGATGCAAGTAAGAGTCCTTGCCAGAAGACTCCCCTTTGTTCCTACACATTGAAATAATATATTTAACACAGAGGTTGATTTACTCAACTTACTGTGCAACTTGGATTTAGGGTATCGTTTCAGGGAATAAAATATAGGTCAGACTGACTCTACCACCATGGGTTTTAACACACAAAATAAACTATTTGAGGCCTATGGTGATCCTGAAATGAATCTCAAAATTGCACTTAAACTGCTTAATGAGGTTTATCAGGAAGACAGCAACACTAGGATTTATAGCATTTTGAATGGGTTTGATGGTTGTAATTCTAATTCTAATTAATTGCCTGTTCGTAACTGTATAAATGAAAATCAGCAGCCTCAGATTTTGTCAGATAAGGAGGGACACTAGAGAACAGTGAATATGAATCTCTAGTTAGAAACATAGAAAATAATGGCAGAAGAATTGGTCCATCAAGTCTGCCCTTGGGTTTCCCAGACCTTCTATGGGTCCCTGGACCTAGCCCCCCCAACCGATTCCAATATCCCCTATGCTTATGTGGGCCCTTTCCCTATCCCAACCCCTCTTGAAAACAGCCATGGACCTTGATCCCACCACCTCAGCAGACTGTCTGTTCCATGGCTCAATGACCCTCTCAGTAAAGTAGTGTTTCCTTAGATCCCTTTTGAAGCTTCCACCCAAGCTTCCATTCGTATCCTCTAGTGGCTAAGCTATCAACCCTGTTAAAAAGATCAGTGTAAGGTATTTTATTAATGTCCCTCAGGAACTTGAATGTTTTGATCTTATCCCCCTTCTACCTCCGAGTCTCCAGAGAATACAGGTTCAGTGACTTTAGGCGCACCTTGTACAAGAGCCCCTGTAGGCACTGTACCATCTTAGTCACCCTCCTCAGCACAACCTCTAGCCTATCCCTGTCCTTCTTCAGGTGAGGCCTCCAGAACTGGACACAGTACTCCAAGTGAGACCTCACCAGTGACCCATACAGTGGGAGAACCACCTCCCTGTCCCTGCTGTCAGATCCTCTACCTACACACCCTAGCATTTAATTTGCCTTACTATAAGCCTTATTGCATTGGCTAGACTACTTTAGGGTGTTGCTTATGATGACCTCTAGATCCCTTTTCTCATGTGAGACACTTAGTTGGACTCCGTTAAGCTGATATTCTGCCCTTGAGTTCCCTTTTCCTAAATGCATCACCTTACATTTCTTTGCATTAAATTTCAGCTGCCAGATATTGGACCATTTTTCTAATCTCTGTAGGTCTTTCTTCAGGTCCTTCACCACCTCCACACTGTCAACCCTACCCCCTAGCTTAGTGTCATTTGCAAAGAGGACAATCTTGTTCTGAATGCCTTTGCCGATGTCACTAATGAACATGTTGAAAAGGACTGGACCCAAGACCATGCCCAGGAGCACGCCACTAATGATCCCCCCCGACTTCACCCTGTTTACTACCACTGTCTGATGTCTTTCCTGTAGCCAATTACCCACCCACCTAACCATGCTCTTTGCAGTGCCTAGATCCTCCAATTTTTTCAGCAGGCACCTGTAGCGGTACTGAATCAAAGGCTTTACTAAAGTCAGTAGAGGAGATCATGTCATGATGACATGGGCCATAGCTGCCAAACACAGAAGGCAAACACAAGATGTACTGCACACATCAGTGTTCTGCAGACACTTCCTACAGTAGCCCCATGCATGTATCCTGTATAGCCATGGTATAACATGTATGGGGCCCTCACTGCTGTATGCAGTGTCTGTAATGGTGTACCTATTGAATGGGTTATACAACAGTGGTAGGCCGCCTGGTGGTATCCAGGTATCCTGGTGGTGTAGGCATCTGCAGGGATATCTCCTGCTTTGCCACATGGGTGTCATATACTGTGTGATCACTGGTGATGGGAGATGTGTGTGATGTGAACAGCACTGGGGATATATGGGCACTGCACTGTACTGAATGGGTGACATGTGCATGTTTGTGCTCAGTACACTGGGCCTGCATGCTGGCATTGTCCAGCCACTGGTATGTGCATTACTCAACAATGTTCCTGTCTATTCTCAACAGCACAGTCAACTATATTGGACACAATGGTGGAGGATGCCCTGAGCCCATCAAGATGGCTGCTGCCTCTACAGTTGACCCATGCTGGAGCACCAGATGACATCATGACAGACAGCGACAGGGAAACTTTCATGAGGGACCAGAGGTGGCCAAATAAATCCTTGTCCAACTCGGTCACCACCAAGAGGCAGGATGGCAGCAGGAGCCATCCAGTTGCCACAACCACAACAGTGCCACCTGTCATTGCTGCTAGACACCCTGACAATGGAGCTCAGTCTCCTCCCCAGCTCAGCCACCACTGTGCCATGCTAGGCCCATGCACCTGGCACAGCCAGTGCTGTTACACCTCACAGCACTCCACGGCCACAGCCATTGCTGTTCCACTCCAGCCCACTCTTCCAATTGCAGTAGCCACTGCGGTGCCACCCCAGCACTCACAGTGGGCCAGGGTGAAACCTAACAATGGTCCCCCAAGAAGGTCCATACCAGCAGCAGGTGGCAGCCTACCTACAGCTTCTGCAGGCAGCCATGGGTACTCAGGAGGGTCTGCAGGCTGAGATGGGCTGCATGCGGGCCAAGCTGCAGGCCCATGAGCCACGCATGGAGGTTTGTCATGCAGACTAGAGCTGGCTAAGTATATCCTCCCCCGTCCCAAAAAATACATTGTTCAAGGCCTGCTGGTGGTGCTGGTGGAGGAGACCAACTGTGAAAGTAGGAAGAGAAGGAGACGGCCACAATATGCATTTGCCTCTGATTCTGTCAGTCTTAGAACTGCAGCAGCACAGCTCACTCTCGTTTTTGTAACTGCTGACCATTTTCATTTTCTCAAATTTCCTTGCCATCATCATCAGCAGCAGCAGCACCGCCATGGGGAATACTACCTAGGGGAGGATGGTTGTATGGGATGGAACAGAGAAGAAAGAAAGTGTTGTCTCTGGGTATGATCCAGTGTCCTTCTTAAGAAAACTGTTGGGGTGCTAAGATATAATAATACATTTTTACCAAACCAACCAAAAATGAGGACAGTGGTGGGTCTGAAAGCCTTTTGTTATAATTGTCCTAACATGTGGAATGATCTCCCAAATACCTTTAAGGGCAGCAATAAAACTGAAGTTTTAAATCAGACGTAACTGTTGGTTCATTTGTTTGTTTGTGGTAATGATATGGGTTTTCAATACAACTATAGTTGTGCTGACTGACTGTGCACTTTCAATGGGTATATTTTTATGATGAATATATTATTAAATAAAAGGATATGCTGGGCGACTGTGATAACAGCATTTATCTTGTCATAGTTACCATTGACCTCAAGTAACCAATGAGTGGCAGAACCACGAGTGATGGTTATGAGAGGTCAATGGCAACTACACAAGATAAATGCTTTATCACACAGTCGCCCCCAGCATATTTCATTTATGCAGTAGGGGAAGACCATGTGTGATACTTTATTTTTCTTTCAATGTGTGCCATTTTTCTTTATGTTTTGTAAGTTTGGGGGTTTATTTTTTAAAAAGAAGCTGCTCCGCTTCTTGTATGCTCTGTTGTCATGGACATTGCCATGCAGGCAACGTCATGGCATTTATACTTCAGCTGCAGTGTAACAGCTCATTGGTGGTTGCCGTGACTGAGTGAAAAATCTCAGACAAGATAATGTCCGAAGCTTAGTAAGGAGTCCGAGGACAACTTAGCAGACAGATGAACGGTGTTTGTTGTAGGTTACCGCTTTGTTTTTATTGTTATTTCTGGATGGCAATTGGGACCAGAGGAGTAGAACAGAACGGAGAGCAAAAAGGCACCATCCAGAGGGGCAGGAAGAAGAAGATAGCGACCGGAGGGGATTTAAAGTGAGAAGAGGAGTGGGCAATGGGAGCAGGCATTAGAACACAGAGGCGCATTTTGAAAACAAACAGGAGCAGAGCAGCAGAGGTTGTTTCAGGCTGGGTGCTGCAAGAGGTACTCACTGGTGAGAGCTGTGTAACGTGTATGGCAGGAAAAAACAGTGATGAAAAGCAGCAGAGTGAGAGCTGTTGTATCTGTGTATGAAGCTGTGGGAAAAGTGAAAGTAGTGCTGACTGGCCGGGAGGGGTGGGGGGCAGTAATGTTGAAACTATGTAGATAAATGGTCTGTGATGTAAGAACTGTGTATATAAACAGAGGTGTGACGTAGTAACTGTACATAAAGAAATCTACGACACAGTTACTCAGATAAATGGATTTATCACACCCATTTATGTCCACCCTTTGCATAAATGTGTTTGCATTTGATTTGAATTGTGTTCTATAATGTTATATGTTTTGCATTGGGTCCTCCTAGTAACTTTGATCTTGAATCCAAGTGGAATTTTACGTAGTTGACAAAATAATGAAATAAATTTGTTAGCTTCTAGAGGATTACACCTGATGGATCCAGAGTGGGCAAAAGACTTAGTTGCAAGTTAAATGACTTAAAGGGATTGTCTAAGATAATTGTCCCAAAAAGGTAGACTTTGCTAAACTGATACTTCATTACCTGGACCCCAAGAGTCTAAAGTGATGAATTTCTAATTTATATTGCTATCCCTCAGGAAGGAAGGGATCATAAATTTGGCTGAAGAGGCAGTCAGCTGATTCCTAACACTAACTTGGTGTGCAGGCCCACCCTGTGCTTAGACATTTTGTGACATCTAACCACAGACACCCCACTCCCCCAGAGACCCACTGTCCCAGGGATGTGAAGAGTGGTGGGAGGGTGGGAAGGAGAAGAGGGTTAAGCCTGGCATCTAAATGGTGAATAGCTAACACCCCTAGAGGAGGTTCAGGCACCTGACGCTGTGCGCCTGCAGTTTATGAGGGATGGTTAATATGGCATCTGAAATCTTGTCATTAAGATATCGCAAGATCTAAGACAGCACACTGTTACCAAGCAACAGTCCTGAGAAGCATTACATACCTAGCAACTTCTTGTTCTTCAATCAAATTTTTTTCCAGTTTGCCATTATCACCTCTGACCCCACACCACCCATGTCACCAGACTGACTCAAACCCCCTCCGAATTCTTCTTTTTTGTTTAAATGCTTCATACAGTGTTTATCATCGGGGCTCTGCCCGCAGACCCCATAAAACTAAAATTAAAATACCTTCATCATCCAGAATCATTCAAACCCCTCTGAACTTTTTTAGTGTTTCATACAGTATTTATCATCAGCGTGCTCTGCCCCCCGCACCTCGACAAACTACAAAAACTCAAACACCCACATCATCCAGAGTGACTCAAACCCCCTCCAAATTAGAATTTTTTTTTTATTTTTCATACAGTATTTATCGTCCATCATCGGGGGCTCTGCCCCCCGCACCAACTCCGAAAGTCAACCAGTTTACTCACCAATATATTAAATTTCACATTGATTGATGTCAGAAATATGAATCTATGATTCCCATCCCCACCCCTACTCCCGGTACGACACTGCATGACGGCTGTGACGACAGAGCATGACGGCGTGACGAGATTATCTTCAGTGTCATCAAACCCTTGCGAGATTCTCATTGATCTGTAAGCGTCCCTCATAAAGTGCAGCTGACCCCCTGACTCTGGTGGGGGGGATGTCTGTGAGACAGATGATGGGAAAGGGCAGGGCAATGTGATGGCACCCAAGGGGAGCAAGTCTGCAAGTAGAGTCTCAGTGGATGGGGGCTCAATGATTAGTGGGGTATAGATTGATGGAGAGGGGACAGACAGGAAGGGGATGGTCCAGTGCCTTCCTGGGGCATCTGCCATCTGGAATTTAGACAGGATAGGGAGGATGGTGGAGAGGGAGCTGAGGGTGCTGGCACACCTGGGTACCAGTGATCTGGTGAACCAGTTGATGGAGATCATGAAGCAGAACTTTCATAGACTGAGGGACAGACTGACAGCACACTCAACCGCCCTGGCCTTTTCCAAAGTCCTCCCTGTATGGGGCAGGGAGATGAAGCAGAATATGATAAAGAAGGAGGTAATAGAGGAGTTTAATGGGTGACTTAAGGGATGGTGTAAGGATAAGGGTACCACTTTGTGGGAGACTGGTGGGCTTCAGGACAGGAGGCTCCTAGGGGTGATGGTCTTCTCCTGACAGGAGGGGAGCCTGTGCACTGGGGCAGAAGTTTGACATCTGTATCGGACATTTAATCTGACTATAGGGAGAGAGTGGGGCTAGGGAACCTCGATTGTAGGAGAGAGAGGAAGGAATCTGAACTACCCACATCTAGAGGCCTCCAGCAGCACAACAGGTGCAACAAACTGTGGCCCATACTGGGCTAGGCGAAGGGACCTTGGAGAGGGGGAATGCAAAGGGTGCAAGAGCAAAGAAATACAGGGGGATGAAAGGACATGTGAAGCACAAAGGTAGCAGCAACGCAGGATGGGGGTGAGATGGAAGGGGTATGCCTTAATACCAGGAGTCTGGGTAATAAAATCAGTGAGCTTCAGGCACTGATGACAGACACTGAGGTTGACCTTGTGGTCATAATGGAAATGTGGGCTTTGGAAAACAACAACTGGGAAATGACAGTCCCTGGGGAGTCGGATGTTCAGGAGGGATAGAGGAACTGGCAGAGGGGGAGGAGTAGCCCTTTTTATCAAGAAGGGTATCAGAGAAGAGAAACAAAAATGATACATGGACTGTACCACAAACCTTATGAGGAAAGACTCAAGGAACTAAACATCTATTCACTGGAAGAGAGGAGGGAGAGAGGGAGAGAGGGGATATAATAGAGACTTTCAAATACTTTAGAGGAATAAACAGGGTACAGGAGGGGAGCATATTTCAGAGACAAAAGTGCACAAGGACAAGGGGACATAACATGAGGCTGGAGGGAGGGAGGCTTAGGGGGAATGCTAGGAAGTATTTATTTCACAGAGAGGGTGGTGGGTCCATGGAACAGCCTACCAGCAGAGGTTATGGAAGCAAAAACAGTACAGGGATTCAAAAGTGCATAGGATAAGCATAAAGGCACCCTGCTGTACAGCAAAGCGGGGGAAAGGCAGTCCAGATAAGACAAGGGATTGCCAAACCAAGTAGGGAAATAGGCAGACTAGGTGGGCTGTATGGTCCTTATCTGCCGACAGATTCTATGTTTCTATGAAGTGGCCAAAGATGGATGCATTGGGGTAGTAATGGGGAGACTGAGTCACTGTGGGTGCAACTCACAGCAGTCTCGGGCAAGAAGCTGCACTTGGGGTGATCTATAGTCCACCAGGGCAAGGAGATGAGAGGGACAGAGAGCTCAAGGAAGAACTGGAAAGAGGGGCAGCTAAGGGAGAAGTAGTGATGGTGAGTGATTGGAACCTGCCGGACATCATTGAAATGTTCCAGAAGCCAGGAACACCAGAAGCCAGGTCATTCTGGATACATTCCAGGACTGTCTGCTGTACGGTTAGTTAAGGAGCCCACCAGGCAGACCTCAATTCTCAGTGTGGTACTTGCCAACCTGGAGGTGGTAGAAGCTGTGGGAGTAGGGGAGCCACTAGGAAACAGTGACCATAACCAAGTTTGGTTCAAAGTGGCCCTCAGGTCTGGTAAACCACAATCAAGAGCTGAAGTCCTTGATTTTAGAAGGGTGGACTTTAGTAGGCTAAATGAGCTGGTCAGTGTTAAGTTAATAGGGGTAGATAACATAGATGGGGTGGAAGAGAGATGGGGCAATTAAGGGAGCCATCTTGGGGCATCTAAGGTATGCATGAGAATGGTAACCAAGAAGAACAAGTTCAAGAGACCACTATGGTTCTTGGCAATGGTCAGGGAAGAGGTGAGGGTCAAGAAAAAGGTCTTCAACAAATTTAAACAGAAGTAGGGAGAAGAAGAATGGCAAGAATATATGCTGAAACACATGGAGGCTAAGAGGGTGGTTGGGGGGGACAAAGGCATATTGCAGAGGAGGTCAAGAGCGTAGAAAAACAGTTCTTCAGGTATATTAGTGAAAAAAAGAAAAAAGGAGCAGGAATGGTGGTGCTAACGGGAGGGGGATGGGGTGATTGAGGTGTATGAGCAAAAGGCCACCATCTTTAATGATTACTTTTGCTCATTTTTCACTAGGGAGGACAGTGGGCCCTTGCCAGAGAGTGTTACCAGATTTTAGGACAAAAAAAAAAGAGGACAAGATCTAAGGAGTAAGCAATCTTGTTTAATTTCTAGTTCGTACACAGTCAGTAACTTTGATGTTCAAAAAGAAAAAAAAGACAGTACACTTTGAAGCCAACATGCTAACCCGATTCCCCAATCCATCTAAAGACTATGAGTACTTTTCAGAAGAGCAAATTTTCCTAAGCAACAGAGTGACTCAGTAAATAATCATAGGTCAATCTCATGCACAAGGACAGTATTATTACTAATGTACTGTCATCTGATTGTGACTGGATGATGCTGACGGGCTGTCATCACTCATATGCATTACAGTATGTACTACAGTCCAGGTTCATGTGGCTACCTGCCTACTTCTTTCTGACTGAAAACAATAAATAAATCAGCTCTGTGGTGTCAGTCTTTGAGGTGCTGGGCTGTCCAGAGTGGGATGGGTGGGAGCATGCGTGAGTGATGTGTGTTGTTGTGTGCTCCCTGCCCATCCCATTCCTGGACAGCCTAGCACCTTGAAAACCCAATCACACATGAGCTGATTTTTTCCAGTCGGAGAGAAGCAGCAGCAGGCAGAACATTTTTACGGAAGCTACGGTGTACTACATTTCAGCAAAGAATTAGGGACAATGTGAAAGAGCACCACTGAGTGCGACTGACTGCACCAGCCACAGAGGGGACTGTGCATGGCATACTGTCTTTCACATCACATGGTAGTATGCCATGCACAGTGCTTCTATGGTTCATCATGAGCCATTCCTGTGGGTCTAGTACCCTCCTGCTTAACCCAGCTTGAATCAGTCCCCAGCATTCAGGGCATGCCCACTCCCTAGTTCATTCACATGCAATCCAGTTTAACCCCACTACTAATTCATACTGTGTGACCCTGAGCAAGTCACTTCACTTCCTTGTGCTACCGTTCCAGATCATTTACACCTGGAAACAAGTGTGCCTTTCCTGGTTAAACAATTTCACCATTAACACAAGCAGGTCCATCACTAATCTCTGTCCCTCAACACTTTCCCAGACAGTAGACAGCCCCTGCATTCCCCAGTAAAATGGCTTGTAAAGTTCTACAGGGGTGAGACTCAGGAGGAGTGTGACCGGGGCATGCATGCAGGGACTGGAATGTAACTCTGATAGCATAATATTCGAGGCTCAGTCAAGTCATCAACATCAGCATGCCTCCCAGTCTCCCTCCTTCTGTGAACACTGCCCTAACCTAAGTGAACACATGACAGTCAGTCAGAAATACTTAAAGGACAAATAAACAGACATTTTCATTCAGTGTGTGTTTGACTCACCATTGTGGACAAATGTACAGCATTGCTGTTGTTGTTTGGTGTGTGAGTCCAATTCCTTAATTTCTTTTCCTTTTTAGAATTGGGCTTTATGTTTTGTTGTTCTAGGGTGCCTGTCTTCAACTCCACTAATGAGGAATCTCCGCTCATGAGTCCTGCTTGCATTCGCGAGAACGATAGCGTCATTAGCTACCGACTTGAATGGAGGAAGCAGTGCAGCATGGCCGATGGATGTTCCTGACCTTAGTAAGGAATTTGATTTGTTGGCTGTCTCAACCATACATGTTTGAGCCTCTGCGGTCTGAAGTTTCGGCAGATGCTTCTGCGGCTGATGCAAGTACTTCCAAAGAGGAAACAGACAGCTCTGAAGTAGCTGTGGGTGGTCGGACTATTGAAGAACCAAGCCAATGGTGGGTGAATGACTGTTTCGGCTATCCATGCATTACTGTTCATGGCAGTACCCTTTTTTTTTTATTTATCTGAAAGATTAGGGTTTGTGATGTTCTGTGCAAGCATGTATTTCAGTTATGGTAGAGTTGATTCAGAAAGCAGTAGTAATGGCAAGCCTGCTGTCTGCAATGGCTATAGCCCCCTTATGTGTCTCCTTATGTACCAGTTCCCCATAAGTGCTAGTTCACATCAGGAATGACATTCTTTCATATCCCACCTCACAGCAGTACCCTCACATATGCAGTATATGTTTTGATTATGTTAAAGAATGCATGTAAACTTTATTTGTGTTGGTGTACTGCATAGCATAGGGACACAATGCCAACACATTTAATTAATGTTCATGGTACGTGTGCAATGATTTATTCAGTGCCTATGATTTATATAGACATCCTATTCATTTTTTTCCTGTTAGGATGTACTGTGTAATTTCACAAGTTACTTAGCCTGCGTTTCGCTTTCCATTTGTTTCATGTAAAGAAAGACCTGACACAAAGTCTTGTAGTTGTTGTTTCTTATTGTGGCACCCTGTGTTTTCATTGCACATCGACCATTCACATTCATTTACATGTGTTCACATTGTTTACATATGGAATGCAATAGCATTTCCTAACAGTGCATTGATGGTCACAGTGTTAGCAAGTACTCCATATTTACCTCGTGCCCGTTATATATTGTGAAATTCTAAAATGAGATACGCTCCTTGCATCAGCATCTGTACCAGGCCCTGAGCTGTACCTACACAAAACTGTAGTATTCACAGAGCATGTGCCTGAAGATGCCACTCGGTATATCTGCACTGTGCATACCACAATTGCGACCATCCCTACATGTGGGGCTGCTTCCCCGGTCATGTTAGGAAGATGTTTGTATTTACAGCCCCAGACATGCAAATTAGCCAATTCAGCATGCAAGGCTCAATGTGTCCATCTGCATGTTATTATCGCCCTATTTGCATTCCCCTAGCGGGATGTGCCTGGCCGAATGCATACTGCTCCCTGCAAGAGCTGAATGCACCAAAATCCCGCTCCCTGCCTGTATTACGTTTGGTAATACACAAGCACAAACCATTCCCTGGTAGTCTATTGGTCACCCCTACCCTCCCATATCCTGTTCTGCAATGAATCCACCACACCTAACCAGTACCTTGTAGTCTACTGCCCCTCCCTGCCTATAAGTACACGACTAAAAACCATTCCCTGGTAGTATAGTGGTTGAAGCATGGGGGAGTCGTTATATGTGTGTTTGAATAAATTGTTTATCGTGTTGTTTCATCTGTTCTGTGTGAATCTCCTTGTTTTGTGTTCTTTAGTATAGTGTTCCCCCTCCTGGTCATATTCCCTTCTGTAAGAAATGAAGAACACCTAACCAATACCTGGTACTGTAGTGGATACCCTCCCTGCCCGTAGTCCATTAATGAGAATATACTGTAAATACTCCATGGTACAGTAGTGCCCCCCACCCCTGCCATAGGCCATTTCACCCACCGAGGTAGGCAACACAAAGTCACTCACCACGACGTGAATGACAGCTTACGGTACACATTGACAGTCAAACTGGTTGACAGCCGTACTATGTGCTGTCATTCACTGACAGCTTAGTCGGCAGGCAGCTGAGGATGACTGAGGGTGGGTTCTGCTGGGCGCCTACAGACATCCACTGCTGGGACATGGAAGCTGGGTGGGATTGGGTTGCCTACATGGATGTGGAAATGTGGGGGGGCACTTGACCATCATGGCTTGGGTGTTTGAATTGTCACAGCGATGTGGTATGGACAGGGAATGGGGCACCGCTGAGGACCATTGCTGTTCAGTTACGTGAAGCAGGGTATGGCCCGGGGGGCCATCTTTAGTACGGTGCTACAGGCAGGGCTGGACACTGTACTGCCATGGTAACCAGGCAGCCATACTGCAGTACAATGGCATGTATGGCATTCATGTTTAGATGTGGTGCTAATGTGCACAACACTTCCATATCCGGTTGACAGTTATATGTTGTGTGTACCCAGAACAGTGTTTAGTGCAATACAGTTTGATGCAGTAACTGGACCCTGAAATATGATGGCATTCATTCTGACTATCAGTACTGTGCCCTAATACATCTAACCTTTGGTTTTGCAGGTGCCAGTGTGGCAACTGTACTAGAATGGAGACATTGGTGGAGTGCATTTGCTGCCATAAGGTGACTGCTGTGATGGCCAAATGTGAAGAGGAAGAGGTTGCCTGCATCACTGAACTTGATTGCTTCAGGAGAACTGTCTCAGCCGAAATGTGATTCTGGTATCATATTATGAATATGAATTATGGAGGGACCTCTAGACGATGCCATTCCTCTGAACGGTGAGTATATATGAATTTATTACATTTTACTTTTTTCCCTATATATATTTTGTAAGCAATAAACCACGACAGGGTGTGTGGTTATTGGGGATTAATGAACACCTCTGGTGCATTGTGAGGCATGAGGCTGCAGGCAGAGTGTCCTCACAGCACCTGAGGTGTTGATTAATCCCCTGTAATGGCACACTGTGTCTTGTGTCACTGTGCTTATAATGTGTGCCGTATGTGGAGAGAAATGGAACAAAAATTGTGGAATTATAGTCACAAAATGTGGGAACTATTTTGTGTTCTTCCACTATTTCTGGCTGCAGTACCACAGTTTTTGGTGTTCTGCCACAGTACAACGCCTAAAATAACTGTACTAACATTACTTAATGGTAAACAGGCCTACTGCTGTAAATCTAGAAGCAGGTCAATGTTGTTATTGTGCTTTAATGTTTTCCTGCTGTCTCTCTCCTCATTTTTATGTTTGCTTGCCGCATGTGCAAGAAACATAGTGCCATCATCGAATTTGGAGGTGTACCTCCTCCAATTCAGGTAGTGTGCTGGAGGCATGGCTTCTGAGCAATCGCATTTTGGAGCTGTCTATGACACGCTCCAAAATGCAGTGGCATACAGTTGAAAGGGGAGCTACGCTTGGAGTGAGCAGCGATAAGAAGCTGCTCACGCACAGCTCCCCGCCCCCAACTGCAGGCGTGCATGCCCCCACACGATAGCTGAGGGTGCCCAATCCCGTCGGCTGAGCTGCATCGCTCCTCCCACCCCTCCCAGTGGTTGGTGCCACGCTGGAGCCCACCCCAACATGGCAGTCAATCATTTTGCTGATGGGGGTGCCCAATCCCCATTCGGCTGAACGTCCCCAAAGTCCTTGTGCCACGCTGGGAGCCTACCCCAGCATGGCCGCCTCTGAGTTTTTTATTTTTTGTTGCCGACGAGGTGCCCCAATCCCCGTCGGCTAATTTCTCAAGCCCTTGTGCACGCGCTGGGAGCCCACCCCAGTGTGGCAAGCGGTCCCATGAAGTCTTTTTTTTTGTAACCTGAAAACAAAAGCGGTCCAGCGGCGCTCCCGAACCCCTCCCACAACCTGCACCACCCACTCGCACCCAGCCTCCCCACCCCTCACCCCTACTGCCTCCGGACTCCGTGCCGACGATCTTCGTTGGACGGGAACCGTCTGCACTCTTCAAAGCCGACCGCGAACTGAGGAAATGCCGGTAAGCTGTATAATGGGCTGAATAGAAGGGTTTCAACTTTATTGCATATCTCAGGCATTTTGGAATTTTGCAAATTTTCAACATGGGTTTTGGGACCCTTCTCATGAATGATGTCACTGTCATGGCGTTATTCGGACTCAAGGGTGATTTCACGCGGTGACTGCAAAATCTCCCGCTCGGGACTAATACCACTCAGTGACATCATTCATGAAAGACCCAAAACCATGTTGAAAGGTATAAATCAAAAATGACTTTTACGAGCATCGTTACGCAGTTCCTCACGAGCTCGTAAGTTCGCCAAATTTCAATATTTTACTCCAGATTTTCAACATTGCCATTTCACCACACCCTCTTATGAGTAGTACAGCTGTCATTTTTCATCTCACCCAAATGTGTTTCCACCCTTGTAGCACAGAATGGTGCAGTCAGTGCTGAAATCAATATGCGGGACAAATTAAGAAAATCACAGTGACACTGTTCATGAGCAGAGGTCTTGAAGGGCTATGTTGAAATTTGGTGAAAAATTCTAAAATGACTGTTTCACAGTGCGTTCTATGCAGTTCCTACATGCGCTCATAGGTTTGCAAATTTTCAATATTTCCTCCAGATTTTCAACATTGCCATTTTCCACACCTTCTTATGAGTAGTACAGCTGTCATTTTACATCTCACCCAAAACATCTTCCATACTTATGGCGCACAATGGCGCAGTCATTACGCAAACTCAATGTATGGGACACATTAAGAAAATCACAGTGTCACTGTTCATGAGCAGAGATCTTAAAATGGCAATGTTGAAAATTAGTGACAAAATCTAAAAATGACTGTTTCGAGTGTACATTGCACAGTTCCCACGCATGCTTTCGTAGGTTTCACGGTTTTCAATATTTCCACTCCAGATTTCAACATTGCCATTTTCCACACCTCCTTATGAGCAGTACAGCTGTCATTTTCACATCCTTCCCAAAATGTGTTTCCGCCATGTGGCGCTAATGGCGCAGTCGATGTTGCAAACTCAATGTATGGGACACATTAACAAAACCACAGTGACACTGTTCATGAACAGAGGTCTTAAAATGGCTATGTTGAAAATTTGGTGAAAAATGCCTAAAATGACTTTTACGAACGTCGTTGCACAGTTCCTATGCATGCTCGTAAGTTTGCAAATTAATATTTTCACTCCAGATTGTCAACATGTCCATTTTATTAAACTTCCTTATGAACAGTACAGCTGCAATTTTCATATGTCACCCAAAATGTGTTATCGCACATGTAGCGCACAATGGTGCTGTTGGTGTCTGAAGCAATGTTTTAGGACAGATTAAGGAAATCACAGTTACACTGTTCATGAGCAGAAGGTCTAAAATGGCTATGTTAAAATTTGGACAAAACTCCATAAAATGACTGTGTTATGAGTGAGCATTGTGCAGTTTCCACGCATCCTCATTAGTTCATGACTTTGTAATATTTTCAGTCAGATTTTCACTAGCATTTTTCAACACTTCCTTATGAACAGTACAGCTGCCATTTTCACAACATGGTCGGCGTGTTTGCACACTTTCAGTGCAGAGATGCGTGGGTCGCTGTGGGAAATCACTGTTCGGCACAGATAAAGAAAATCACAGTGACACTGTTCATGATTGGAGCACCAAAATGCCTGAGTTGACAATCTGCTATAAAATATCCCAACCTAATTATATAACGGTGTCGTTGCACAGTTTCTATGTAACTCATTGACTTCACCATTTTTTTAAATATTTTCACTACACATTTGCAACATAGCCATTTTTACACCTCCCCATGAAAGAGTACAGCTGTCATTTTTTACATCCTGTTCGGAATATTTTTGCACCTGTGGTGCTAAATCCCGTAGTCACTGTGCATAAGCAGCTTTCAGCTAACAAACTGATATTCCCCCTGTTCATGAGGTGGGGTCACAAAACAAACATGTTGAAAATTTGGAGTTAAAATACCAACGAATGCCTGAGGTATTAGGTTTTCAACTAAATCGCCCAACCCTATAAAGAATGACAGGAATCAGGTGTGACTTGGGATTCTTGCCCGTGATGCTCATACCATTCCACACCCTGCAGTCACTGAGAGGCATCGAGGTATGCCTTGGACTCTTGACCCCAAACTTCACCCATTCTCCTATATCACACCCATCTCACCATATTTCCTAATGAAATGGGTGCATGAAGAGCCAAGACCCCAAGGAACACGTGACACTTGCCAGTCTCTGCAGAGTGGGGTGTGGTGAAATGGCATGGCCGTTATGCCTGACGACCAAAACGCACACCCCACTGCCTGTCACTCTCTGCAGGGTGGTGGTGGGGTTGGCTTCAGTTCAATACTTCACTGCCATTCCTATTACGCAGCTCTGTAACTTCTACACTACCACTGCCAATGCCAGCAAGCAAACATTCGGCATTGACCAATGCTAGTTATTATCTCCCTGTGCTTTTTAAAGGTGCAGGAACACTGCACACCCACAGTGTCTCGGGGGGGGGGTGTCAGAAACACATACAGAGCTGCATGATGCCCATTCATGCTGTGGCTTACTTCAGACAAAGTGCAGGTAACCTGTAAGACTGATCTCAGTGTACCTCTGCACGCTGGTGACTGGAAAAACACATGTTGATACATAACAGCAGCCTCCATTCCAGTCACTCTGTTGTCTGCCTGCTCCATCTCAAACCTCCATTCGGTGATGTCAGTAATACAGGCAGGTGACTCGTTAGAAATCTGACTTTATTATGCTTGATATACCGAGGACGCGGACCTCCTTTGGTAAACGTGCTATTGCATATGCCCTTCCCTCCATTTGGAATCAATTGCAATCCGTAGTGAAACTAACTAGCACAGTTTCAATCAACTGTTACAAATTGCTAATTTCAGCCAAAATAAAAGACACCTGTAACTGTCATTAAATCTCTCCCCTCCCCACGTGTGCCATTTTTATACACGGGTAAGACATAATTGCCTTACCATATTAACTGCTTTCCCTCCCCATCTACTCCTGGCCTCCCAATGAATAAGTTCCAATGCTACACTATCAAATCACTCCTACCCCCCTTATCACTTGTATTCTGTTTGTCCTAGCTGCCAAAATATATGTATTGCATACATCAGTCCTCATGTTTCATTTACCAGTATACAACCTGTAATTCATTTCCCTGTGTTAAATTAGTGTTCACCACCTGCGCTTGTCATTGTGGAGCCTTGTATGTATGTATATTCAGCCTCTATCATGTAATGCGCATTTCATGTATTTACTGTTATTACCTATCTGTATTGTACATTGCTTAGTCTATATATATATTAGGACCTCCTTGGGAATGAGCTTGCTCAATGGAGTTTTCCTGCAATAAACTTTAACTTGACTGCACCCCTACTTGGGACAGGATACCCAGCAATCTCTTTTCATTATCACACACTAATCGTGACTGCACCCCAGCTACTAGTTTGTTATCGAACCCTGGTTGGCGGTGGTGCATAACGTAAGCATCATTCACCTAAACTGTCTGTGACATTGGCCCTTTTTCTTTACTTTGTATGTATGACCAGAAGTCCCCGCTGACCTACATCCAACACAACGTGTCCCACGATATAACGCCCCCCCACCACATCAATCACCATTTAGCCTCATTTATGAGCCACCTGCTCATTACTGTTTAATGTAAGCACAGCAACCAGTTTTGTTGGAACCTTGTTTGAGTCTTCTGCATTACCCAATGGCCTCTATTGATCACCGCCTCTGTACTGCGTCAGTTTGGCATTGCTTGATCCTCCACCCATGGTCAGTACATCACCATTGAAAATATGACCTTCAGTAAAACAGTATGTAAGGTGCCCATTGGAATGTCAAGCATCCCTTACATGTCCTTCAGTCTCGTTACCCCACATCAGTAGATAACCCTTGTAGTTCATGACTGAAGCAGAAGCGTTACTGCAGCTGCTTTGTTCCTTGCCAACATCATTATAATTTTCAATCCTTATTGGTCTACTCACGAATGTTTAATTGAGTATGTTGGTAAAATTTACCTATATCTGCAGCAACGTCATATTATTTAATTATTCTTTTCCTAGTAATACGATGTATACTTCATGAAGATTGTGAATTATACATTGTTGTAATATTCGAAGCAATTGTAGAACTCATATGAACAAACAAGCATACAAAACTGCCAGCAAATAAAGTCATTAATTAACCTGCTGGAGAAGGTCCACAATGCGGCTACAAAAGCGATAGCAGGTCAGAAGGGTAAGGCATATGAGGAGAGGCTGAGGCACTGAACATGCACTCACTGGAAGATAGCATAGAGAGAGAGAGAAAAATGATTGTGACGTTCAAGTACTTGAAAGGGATAAATAAGGTGGATAAAGAGAGTCTCTTTAAGCTGAGTGTCAACCACAAAAGGAGGGGGCACAATTGTAAGCTGGAGGGTGGGAGGTTTAGTAGGGAGGTAAGGTAGCACTTCTTCACAGAGAGGATGGTGGACACTTGGAATGCGCTGCCAGAAGAGGTGATCTCGTTGAAGACAGTGGAGAGCTTTAACAGAGACTGGGATAGGCATAAGGGGAAGGTAAGGATCATGGGTAGGGAGGATGGGAGGAGTGTGGATGGAGGGCAGGGACAGTACTTCAAACTGTGGATGCGGCAATACGAGCAGACTCGACAGACCAAATTGCCTTCTTCTGCTGGCTTCTTCGTATGTTCCTATTAATGTTCATTGTAGTGTGCCCTATTGAGGGGCTTGTAGCCTTATACTGTAGCTTGCAATTCCTATAATCACAATCCACCCCATGTTATGCTTTACCCCCAATCTTGAAACTGCACAATGTCATACTGAATAGCACTTCTAGATGCAACAGGTACCACATAATCAACACCCCCATGTAAGAAAGTGCATTAACATTTGCCTCCGAAACTTTCACCTGTATGATCACAGAAGTGTTCAAAAGTGCTTCTTCACCTCCCTCCTAAACCTCCCTCCCTCTTGCAGAACACTATGCTCCCATTGTGTTCGCGTTGTAACTCAAGTTTCGCCAGTGTCAGTATCTCAGCAGGTAGCACACTCGCCTGTGAGGCTGGTTGAGCAGAGTCTTGTCAGAGTGCCATGAGTTCAATTTTTGCACATGACACTTGGGTTGTGAGATGACTGGGTGTTCCATTCCCACATCACAATATTCATACTGTAGTGCAGCATGGCGGTGATGCTGCACTTGTGTACAGCGTCTTTAGATGACACGTTAAACTGAGGTCCATGCATGTTCTGGTGGTAGTTCAGGTGGGTGTTAAAGATACCATGGCACTTAACGAAAATAATCTGGTAATTTGACCAGTGTCATGGCAAATATCACCCATTCACCAACAGCGTTATCTAGTGCAAGGTCAGTTGGCATTCATCTGAGTGGGGAGGGAGATTGTGAAGGGGGTGTGGAGCAGCAGCTAAAAAAAGGTAGGTGCTAGCTGCACACTCCAGCAGATTTGAAAGACTGTGTGGCCTGTTTCTGCTGTCAAGTAGTAAGTAAGTAAGTTACGTAAAGGGATTGTCATTATCCACCTTTGTTATTCCTTTCAAGTACTTGATGGACCCAATCATGTCCCCTCTGTGTTTGCCTGTACTCCCTCACAGGTCATGACTATCCTTTATTGGTAGTTCCTCATCATTTAACTGCTGTAGTACAGTCTCCATGTGTCATGTTCGCTCAATGTATGTTTCTTGTTTACGCTACACAGGTCATTTCGCTTTGTGGCATATTGCAAATTTGTGTGGTGGATCTGGCGCCGGCTCGGAAGACATAATCGAAGAGTCCTGCCTTCCTGTGTCGTGTCTGCAATTAGGGCTGCGTTCCCATCAGACGAGTATACAGGCTTCAAAGAACCATGCCATGCTGCTGAGGACTAACTTATCTAAATACATGTTATTAGTTTGTTATACATTGTAATGTAACGTTCAGTTTATTGTTAAACTTGGGTCCACAGCTAATGATATTATGTGTTGTGTTGCATAGCAGACCAAATTATACTACTGTTTTGTTGTAGACAACATATCCATTTAATAAGGTGAGTGATCACAAAAAAGGCCACAGCCACTGTTACAATGAATGAGCACATACCCTGAGCATGGCAACATGCTTATTCATGGCAGCTGTGTTGTGCATCCAGCTGCTGGGGATTGAGTGCTGTGCTTTTTGGCCAATACTGGTCATGGTGGTGGTTTGAGCCAGGTGTTGGGAGGACTACGGGGGGGGGGCACCAGTACATCCAAGAGTTATGTTGCACTGTACAGCCTATTGTGCGAGTGGTGGCAGATGGCATAAGATCAGTGATTGTTGATGTTAGAGGTAGGGGGACCACTGTAGAACAGAAACTGCTGTACCATTGCTGGTACCAGAATTCAGCAGGTGTGCTGTGGGACGCAGACACCATGGTGTCCATACCTCATACTGCATGCTGCCTGTTTGCATGATTCTTTTTTTTTGTTTGCAAGCTGACTTTGTAGGCTTCAATGTTAGCCCAACTTTGTTTCACGGGCAGTTTTTTTCAAACCATCTAACTTTGCGCTATCCGATGACTGTTGTAATGGTTAGTTGCACCACAGAATGCAGTCGTATTCTGCTGTCTTGAATCCCACCACCATTGCTGATCCCACCACCTCCTGTGGCAGTATGTTCCAGGACTCCACCACTCTCTCCATGAAGAACTGCCCTCTGACAGTGCCACTGTATTTCCCACTTTGAGGCTATGCCCCCTCGTGTTGTCTCCATCCACCTTTTTGAACAAGCTCCCCTCCTTAATTGTATTTATCCCTTTTAATTACTTAAAAGTCTTAATCATGTCCTCCTCTACCTTCTAGACTGTAATGGGTACAGATTCAGCTCCCTCCACCTCTGCTCATATGGTTTCCCTCGCATCCCTCTCACCATCTTACTTGCTGTTCTCTGAATCCACTCCATCATCTCAACATCCCTCCGTAGATGCGGTATACACAGTTGCACCCCATATTGCAGGTGTGGCAGCACCATAGTTCTGTGCAGCGGCAGTAGCACCTCTCTCCTTCAGCTGGTAAAGCCTCTTGCAATGCAGCCAAGCAGAACATTTCCCTTCCCTACTGCCTTACTGCACTGGTTCCCTATCCTCCCCATTCAACCCCTCCCTGTTGTCTCTAGGTTCCCTCATTTCTACTTTGTCCATTTTACTCTTCAACACAACTGTCCCTTCGTAGCTCAGATGCAGTCTATCAAGGGAAAACAACCCCTCTTCTTCCCACGTTGCACCCCAGTTACCCCACCGAACCCCATCTGCCCTCTCCTCCCATCCTTCTTTTTCCAAACTCCTGTCTCCTCCATATGTGCACCTAACACCCTGGTGGAACCCTCCAATTCCTCTCTCTCCTTTCCCAGCTGGAACTGTCCCATGTGCTCCACCTCAATGTCTGGCAGATTCCTTCGACATCCTCTGCTTCCAATCACAGCACCCTCACTCCCTCAGTGCTCTCCCATACTGTTTTCACCACCAACAGCAGTGGACCGCTTTCCACTGTACTGCACCTCCATCCGCACTTCTCTTCCCTCTGGTCGCTGGCCCTTGCTGATGCGGCCGAACCCTCCTGCTTTACTCCCCAACAGTGGCCTGAAAACGGACCCACGTTCAGCCCACCAGCCACCGATGCAGCCAATGTCCCCTTTTTGCTGCAGACTCTGGCAAGAAAAAACAGCCATCATTATGCCCAAAGTGATTTGTAAAGACATGGTTATCAGTTACATAATATTTACTAGTCACATATAAAGTGGTGATCATTTATTATGTTAATGGTTACTAGTCAGACATAGTGAGTTGATTTTCAAAGAAAAAGATTGCACTAATTATGGCTACCGTCTAAAATTGTAGGTTAACAGGCACTGTAATCATTTAACTGTGTTTGTTACAATAGTATTGTTCCACTGTGTGATTTGACTTTAAATATAAGATATGTTGATTATCTTGTCCCTTTAATGATCAACTGCACATTCTGTGCAGTAATTGTCATCAAATAATGCAGTTGCTGTACTCATCTGTATCTAAATCAGCATAAGTACTAAATTGAATAAACTGTATCAGTGACAAGTGTAATCGTATTTTAATGTGCCTTTAGAAAGAACAAAAACTTAGTGCAATGGTTTTGGTCACACTCAAAGAACACTGTAATGAGTCCAGCCCCGTGGTGCTGGACGCCACACCTCACATCATGTCGGTGACCCGGGTTCGGGAACGAGCCAGGACTACCATTTGTCAGCAGGGGAGGTAGAGCATTCCTTAACCACCTTTGGTTTTACTTAACCTCCCTCTGTTTGCCTAATTCTTAATGTCATTGTCTGTGGCTTGTAAAGTGGTTTGGGATGCAATGCCTATGGAAGGCATGGTATAAAATAAACATCCTTTGTATTCCTTATGTTAGCTTAGCAGCCCTTGTGTGTGTGAGTGATGCAGAAGGCAATGTGTTCTAGAGGTTGGAGGACAATGATTCAGGAGATCTCAGGTTCACATTCTACCATACACGTGCACAGACACACACACTGAACCTGTGGTCCAGAAGATCATCTGGATCAAACTGTGACACACACACACGCACGCACGCACACACACACACACACACCATGTGACCTTGAGCAAGCTGCTTTTCCTCATGTACATACATCCATCCAGCTATAGAATTAGGCAGAAGTCAAACCCCTCTGAAACGGAGATGCAGCAGTTGAACTATCCTGGGTAGATGAATTTAAAAATGAAACAGGAAAACATTAACAAAAATCAAAATTAAAACACACAACCCATCCCTTCTGGCTTCTGTTCAGTGACAGTCTTCTCTATGTTCTCATTTTCAGTCGTTACTCATGTGGAATCCAATTCTCAAGGGACCAAGTAGGCACCAACACGTTGGGTAGTGATAAATGCACATAGCACATAATATAACTTTAAAGGTAACAGTACTTGATTCTCAGTTCTAAAGAAAATAATCCATTTGCATTCTGATGGCTACAGCTTTTCAACCCTCTGAGTCACAAATAGTTATGTAGTCTCAAAACAGTTCATGTGAGGTAGGCAGTAGTTCACACGAAAACAAAAATAAAAGTATGGCATAACTGTCTCAGATGTAAATGATGATGAAAACCAAGTCTTTCAGGCATAGGAGTATGCCGCTATATCAAAGGTGAAGTGCATCGGCAAAGCAATGCATCACGCTGCGTTGTGTGAACATGACAGCTTTTTTCTTCAAAATTGTTAGAAAGTGTTTTTGTTTTATATTTTGCCATTACTCTAATCTTTTGGGTGGTATTTTTCCCTGATTGCAGAGGCTATTTTTTCAAAGTTGGTGGCAGCGTTCAAAACTACTGTCACTGGCTGTGTCCCCATTATTGGTAGACATCAGACATGCCCCACAATGCTGTGCAGGTATTGGCCTCAACAGTGCCGCACCTCCAGAACCTGCTTTGGCACCAAGCTACTGCAATATGTGTCTTGCGCTGCACGCAAAGAAACATAAAAAAAAAAGAAAACTTTTTTAACATACCTGAAAAAGAAAACGGTCCCTCGCCATGGGGTCTTCTCCCTCAACTGGTACCACCCTCTGTGCCCACCTCCCCCCCCTCACCCCATACTTACCTCCGAAGCTTGGCGCGATGATCTTTGGTGGACCAGGAACATGTCTGGACTCTTCAAAGCCGACTGCAAACCGAATAAATGCCGGTAAACTGTATAATGGTATAAATGGGTTTTTTCCAACTTTGGTGCATATCTCAGCCATTTTTTGGAATTTTGCCTACAAGTTTTCAACATGGGGTGCTTGGGACCACACCTCATGAACACATGCACTGTCATCTCATTACTCAGGCCTGAAAGGTCATTTCATGGTCACTGCGTGAAATCACCTTTCAGGACCGATTAATGAAATGACAATGCCACTGTTCATGAGATGGGGTCCCAAAAACCTTATCTGGCAAATTTAGTGGAAAAATTCCAAAAAATGACCGTGTTACAAGCGTGCATTGCACACTTTCAATGCACGCTCATAACTTTGCCAATTTCTAATATTTTCACTCCAGAATTTCAACATTGCCCTTTTCTCACACCTCCTTATGAATGGTACTGCTGTCATTTACACATCCTGCCGAAATGTGTTTTCACACATGTAGGCGCACAAAGGCCAGTCACTGTGGGAAATCATAGTTTGGCCAGATTAACAAAATCACAGTAACACTGTTCATGACCTGAATGCCCAAAATACCTATGTTGAAAATTTGGTTATACAAATCCCAAAATAATTGCATTATGGGCGTCGTTGTGCAGTTTCTATTCACGCTCGTGATGTCACCCATTTTCACATTTTCACTCCAGATTTTCAACAATGCCATTTTTACACCTCCTCATGAGCAGTGCAGCAGTCATTTTTCACATCCTGCCTGAAATCTGTTTTGCACCTGTTTCACCAAATGCACAGTCGCTGTACAAGATCACCTTTCGGCAAACAAACTTATAGTGCCACTGTTCAGGAGGCGGGGTCAGAAACGGCCCACATTGAAAATTTGGAGTGAAAATACCAACAAATGCCCTGGGCATTAGGGTTCACACCTTTGATGCCCCACCCTCTACAGACTGACAGGTGTCAGGGGTATGACTTGCCATTGTCAGCTGTAATGCTCACGCCATTCTACCCCCCCACCCTGCAGCCAGTGACAGGCATCAAGGTGTGCCTTGGACTCTTCGGTCCCAACGTTCACCCCATTCTCCTACACTGCACCTATGTCAGTATATTTCCTTATGGAATGGTGTGAGCATGAGGCTTGAAGACCACAAGACACATTGTGGCACTTGTCGCTCTCTGTGGGGTAGGGTGAGGTGAAATGGCATGAGGGTTATGGCCAATTATCCAAAGGCACACCACAATGTCTGTCACTCTCTGCATGGTGTGGCTGGGGTCGCCGTCAGTTCATTACTTCACTTCCAATCCTATTGTGCATCTCTCTAACTCCTGCACTACCAAGGCCAGTGCCAGCAAGCCAGCATTCGGCATTGACAAATGCTTGTTTTATTACTTGCAACTTGTATATTTGTAGAATGTTATTCCCAATAGTATGCATTCTGTCACTGACACAGTAAGGAACTAGCAAGCTTGATCCATGCATATTAATTACTTCAGGGTGTCAGTCACATCATGAAAAGGCCCTAAAACCATGGGTTGCAAGACAAATGCATTTTGAACCACTTTATTGCTGTTGACACATGATTATTTTAAACTGAATGTTATTCAGAAGTGAGAGGAGTGAAAAGTTAAGTGATAAGTTACTCATTAGCCTTGCTATAACAGACTTAGGAAATCTAGAACCTGTCTCATTAACTGTTCAGACCCTTGGTAATTTTTCCCAATATTATTTTTATTCTAGTTTTACGTGTAAGAGCTGGTTGCTGAGCAGTTACTAAATAAAAAAAAAAGATACATTTTAATTAATTACACTTGCTACATGCTGGTGACACAGCTTTACTGTGATGCACACAGGTGCTAAGGAGATTGTTTTCCTCATTATTAGATAATGGTAAAAGAGTTATAAAAAAAAAATGAATGGGTAACTGGCACCTACGATCTGCAAGGATGCGGTAAACAATCTTGTGTAAACTAGGCTCTATTCACTTACTCAGTATTTACTACTTTGTAATATATAAAGGAAGGAGCATGCCGTGTAAGTTTTCACCAAAGTGCTTTGTTGTAGTAAGTGCTGGAACACTGTGCTGGTAGTCAAACAGACCGCAAACTTCCAATACATTCATAGCACAAAGCACTTTGGTGAAAACGTATAAGGCATGCTGCTCCTTCCTTTACATATTACATAGCAGTGAATACTGAATGCGTGAATTGAGCCTAGTTTACACAAGATTGTTTACCGCGTCCTTGCAGATCGTAGGTGCCGGTTACCCATCCATTTCTTTCACTGATTCAGTTAGCATGGCACTGCTCTTCCCTTGTGTATTTTCCACATCACATCTGCAATAAGAACGTGGGATTCTTCACCTGCAGTAGATGGTTGAAGTAAATCACAGTGAACCAAGCGCTAGTTAGACTGGTGGCTGGTGGGGTATACTACTGCTTATTAGGGAATCATTGACCGATTTAGTAGTTTTTGACTTGTCTGTCCCAGCAAATAGCCGACGGACCTTTGCTAACATCCTGAAGACAATTTTTACAAAGAAGCACTGTATTTAAGCTTGGAAGTGAAGCACCACATTGGGCACCTCAAACAGCATCCTGATGTCCATCCCAATGTCACAGGACAGTCTCCTTGTACATAGCCTATTTTACTGTATGGCAGTACTATGGAAGGGGGGGGCTGCTGTCACAGCAGAAATACAGAATCAAAATGCAACTTTTACATAAATAGCGCATTGGAAGGATTATGAAACAGTAAAGCTAGCACTATGAATAAATTCACATTATGGCCCAGATATTCAAAAAGGTTGCTCCATGGCAACAGGGTTAGCATGCACTAGAATCTACATGCGCCATTCTCTGCGATATTCAGCAGGAGGCAGTTGCTCCACTGGCAACAGGTTGCGCAAAGAGCAATGCAAATGAATGCATGCTCAACAGGAGGGGGAGGAACCATGCATAACCTGCGCAACCTGATATTCAGTCGGGTTGTGCAGAGTTGTGCATGCGCAACCCCCAACCTGCGCCTGCACAACCTTGAGCCAAAAAAAAAAGGATCAAGTTGAGGGCTACCCACAGGTGAGCTGCTGTATTGCAGGGCGCAACACAGCAGCTGCCACCTCTGGCTGGCCCCCAACTCGGTCCCTGTGCCCCCCCACCAGCCCGATCGCGGGCATCACAGTTACATGAACCCCCACATCTCCCACAGCCCGATCGCGGGCGGTACAAATACATGAACCCCCACATCTCCCACAGCCCGATCGCGGGCAGAACACGTACATGTCACCCCACACATCTCCCACAGCCCGATTGGGGCAGAACCTATGCCCCCAGTGCCCAATCGTGGGCAGAACCTGTATAGCCCCCAGTGCCCGATCGCGGGCAGAATGTAACCCCTCCCCCAGCGAATAACTCCCTGGTGGTCCAGTGGACGTAAAGCCCGATCGCGGGCAGAATGTCACAGCAGAACCCCCCAACATCTCCCTGGTGTCTAGTTCCCCCCACCCACCCACAGAGCCCCTCCACCGCTCCCCCCGCAGCGGCGGCGGCAGCATCCACCCGCCTGCTGCCCGCCGCCCGCCGACTGACTGTCCGGTGGGGCTGCCGCCCATGGTGCAGAGCTACAGCCAATGGGCGTGCAGCTCCGTACATGACAGTCCAGATTTGTGAATGATCAATGGGCGTGCAGCCCTACGGACAGTCAGTCGGCGGCGGGGCGGCAGGCGGTGGGATGCTGTCGCCGCCGCTGCGGGGGAGCGGGGTGAGGGGCCGGGTGGGTGGGGGGGACACTAGACACCAGGGAGATGTTTGGGGGTTCTGTTGTGACATTCTGCCCGCGATCGGGCTTTACGGGTCCACTGACCACCGGGAGTTATTCGGGTTGGGGAGGGTTACATTCTGCCCGCGATCGGGCACTGGGGTTTTATACAGGTTCTGCCCACGATCGGACTGGGGGTTTACAGGTTCTGCCCGCGATCGGGCTGTAGGTGATGTTCGGGGCGACATGTGTGTTCTGCCCGCGATCGGCTGTGGGAGGTGGGGGGCATGGGGAATGAGATGCTCGTGATCGGGCTGTGGGAGGTGTGGGGGGTATGTAACTGTGATGCCCGCGATCAGTTGCAGTAAGGCCGGTCCTCAACGGCTGCTGCCTGGCAGGGTGGCCAGGAGCAAGTCCTCGGGATCGGGCGCACCATGCAAATGGCATGCAAATGGGGCTATAAAGAGATGCAAATGGCCCCCTGTGCCTTTGCATAAATTATGGCCCCATTTGCATGTCACCTTTTGAATATCGGAAATTTGCGCATGGCGCAATGGTACTTGCGCCACCGCAAGTTGAATGCTCAACTCTGGCAACTTGCAGTAGCGCAAGTTCCACTGCGCCATGCGCAAGTGCTGTGGCTCGGGAGCGATATTCAAAGGAGTTGCTCAACAGCGCAACTCCTTTGAATATCACTCCGGCCACACCCCTGCGCAACTATTTTGAGCAGCGAAGGGGCTTGCTCCTCAGACTGGCGCAGTTTGAATATCTGGGCCTATGTCTTGCACACCAAATGAAACCAGCATTAAAATGCTGAGGACTGTGTGCTGCACAGCTGAGAAGATCTGCAAACTCGCCACAGTGACATCATCACGCCGACGCTCTGGGCGCATGCGGTGGCAAGAGAAAATAAAAAATGCATACTGAACACTGGGGAGTTACGGAGCGAATTTAAAAAAATACATAATGAGGATTTCTTCCAACATTCACAAGAATGACTGGCACAGAATACTACATCAAGCGACACACTTGGATCATGGCTTACAGGTACCTAAAAAACCCTATTTACTTGTCCTTTAAGCATTACAGTCTCTTTTGCAAACTGCAGCATAAGCTGAAAAACAAGAACAGGCAGGCAATATACATTTTTATTACTTTTTTTAATTATTTATATGGAGCTGGCTGGCTCAGGGCTAGACTGCCTTACTAGACTGCACTTTGATTAAACTTGGATGCTGCATTGTTTGCCTCTAAGATGTCATACCACTTTAATTTACCAAATCCATTTCAATCCACAGTAATTATTAGTGAAGGTGTATTTCAACAAATTCTGTGTCGGATGATTAGCTACTGCACGATGTTAATGAGTCAGGTGGGATACAGCAACCCCCAACAGTCCACCATTATTAGAGCTATACTAGTGCAAACCATCTAGGCAGTAAGTATGGTGGTGTCATAATGCCACAAAAATATTCACCAACTGAAGTGCCACGCAAACAACCAGGACAGGAGAAGGATGGATAGAAGGCCCTCAGGAACATGAGGGACTACCCTGGGATAAAAGCCACCCAAAATATAAGGCTGACACAGGAGAACATTTGGGAACTTGTATTTTATTTTGTAGAATTCTTTGGGACAAATTTGTGGCAATTATTATTACTTATGGCCTGCTCTGCCTGCAAGTAACTCTGGCCACCCTGACCTGACCCTGGGGCCTGCAAGAACGTTAGCCTGTCTCCGTCCAGTCCTGACTGTGTTTGTTTGGCCAGTTGAGAATATTAGTGAGGTGAGACAATGCCGCAAGGCCCTTACCTCACCTAATATAATCAACTGGCCAATTATTTTATGGTCCCTGGATCAGGTCAGGGTGGCCAGGGTTACTAAAGTGCAACAGCAACCTACTCTACTTCTGACCGGGCCTGTAGTTGCTGTCAAAACAGGGAGGCTTATACTCTTAGAAGTCTTAAATCTGTATTTTATTAAAACTGAACCCCACCCTGGTGAGGTCGTGGGGAGGAAGTTAAGGTGGTCCAGTGCCCAGCCTGACCTGACCCTTGGGCCAGCAAGAATGTTAGCCTGTCTCCTGTCCAGTCCTGGCTGTGTTTGTTTGGCCAGTTGATAATTGATATTAGTGTGGTGAGGCAAGGGCACTAGACCACCCTAACTTCCTTCCCATGACCCTTCCCCCAAGGGTCAGGGACGGGTTCAGTTAAAATAAAATACAGATGGACTTCTAAGAGTATGAGCTTCCCTGTTTTGCTTTGACAGCAACTACAGGCCGGGTTGAGACGTAACTTGCAACAAGCTGAAGTGAAGCCCTAAAGAACTAAAGTGACAGCAGGAGGAAAATAAAATCTAGCCAGCTGCAGGGCAGGGGAATATACTTGTTTGTGGGCTATGTACCAATGCCCGTAGTCTGTGTAACAAGCTCCCTGAACTAGTGGCCCTGATAGAAGAGGGTTGCCTGGATATTGTGGCAGTCACAGAAACATGGTACACAGAGAACCATGACTCGGATGTCAACATACCAGGATACACAATCTACAGGAGGGACAGGGAGGGTAAAAGAGGAGGAGGAGGAGTAGCTCTCTGTGTAAAGGAAGGGATCAAAGCAACAGAACTAAAGAGTAAACAGGGAGCAGATGAGGCACTCTGGGTCACCCTGGAGACAGGAAATTGCACCACAATCCGCATGGGGGTTGTATATAGACCCCCATCTCAGGGGGAGGGAATGGACAAGAAAACGATAGAAGGCTTCCTTAGAATGGCAGAAAAAGGGAGGTATTGTTGATGGGGGACCTGAATATGCCAGATGTTAGCTGGAGCACCTTTGCTGCAGGCACATCCAAGAGCAAGGTCATTCTTGATGTCCTACAAGGGGCATGCCTCAGACAGCTAGTATTGGAACCCCCTCGGGAGGGAGCAATCTTAGACCTGGTACTCTCAAATGGGGACGGAGAAAGAATCTCAGATTTAGAAGTGGGTAGCCATCTGGGAACAAGCGACCACCAAACAGTGTGGTTCACTATAAATATAGCCATACAATCAAGCTTCTACAAAAGCAAGAGTATTGGACTTTAGGAGGGCTGACTTTGGGAAAATGAGAGAGTGCCTCAGAAAAGCACTAGCAAACAGGCAAGAAGGAGGAGTGGAGGAACAATGGGGAGTAATCAAAACAGCCATCACAGAGGCAACAAGCCTTTGTGTAAAGCAAATCAACAAAACACAACTAAGGAAAAAAATGCTATGGCTCTCAAAAGAGGTGGCAGGAAAGGTTAAGGAGAAAAGGATAGCATTCAGGAACTATAAGGAAACACAGAAGGAGCAGGACAGAGAACTTTATCAGTTAAAGCAGAAAGAGGCTGGGAAGGCAGTCAGAATAGCAAAAAGCCCAAACCGAGGAAAGGATAGCCAACTCTGTTAAGAAGGAGATAAGACCTTTTATAGGTAAATTAGGAGCAAAGAAAGACCAAAGAAGGGATACTGAGGCTTAATAAAGGGAGGGATGTGGGTAGAGGGTGACAGTGAAAAGCAGGGATACTGAACGCATTTCTTGCCAGTATTCACAAAGGAAGAGGGCAGGGTACCAAACCAAACAAGAGGAACACTCTGAAGATGGGGTCATACCAGTCCATTTACAGAAGAAAGAATTCTGAAAGAACTAATAAAATTGAAGGTGGACAAAGCAATGGGGCCTGGATGGATTCACCCAGGAATTCTAAAAGAACTAAGGGTAGAATTAGTGACAACGCTGACTACTCTCTTTAACAAATCATGGGAGGATGGGGTGGTACCTGAGGACTGGAGGTGGGCAGATGTGATTCCTCTTCACAAAAGTGGGAGCAGGACAGAGGCAGGAAACTACAGACCAGTTAGTTTGACCTCAGTGGTAGGGAAAATGATGGAATCACTTCTGAAGGAAAGAATTGTTGAGTACCTAGAGGCCAGTGGGTCACAGGACCCAAGGCAGTATGGATTCACGATGGGAAGGTCATGTCAGACGAATCTAATAGATTTCTTTGACTGGGTGACCAAAGTAGTAGACCAGGGAGGGGCTGTGGACATGACCTACCTAGATTTTAGCAAGGCATTTGATACAGTCTCACACAAAAGATTAATACACAGTTAGCTAGCCTTGAGTAGGTCCCAAGGTGGTAGCCTGGATAAAAATTGGCTAGACAACAGGACAAGGGTAGTAGTAAATGGAGTCCACAGTGAAGAAAGGAGGGTTACTACAGGGCACCTAAGGGTTAAGTACTGGGACCGGTCCTTTTAATGTTTTCATAAGTGACATTGCAGAGGAACTGGAAGAAAGGGCATGTCTCTTTGCAGATTACACAAAGATCTGCAACAGGGTTGATACACAAGATGGAGTGGAAAAGGATGAGAAGGGACTTGGCAAGGTTGGAGGAATGGTCAAATGTATGGCAGCTCAGATTCAATGCAAAGAAGTGCAAGGTAATGCACCTGGGAAACAAAAACCCAGGGGAAGAGTACACAATGGGGGGTGAGATACTGACAACAGTAAAATTGGAAAGGGACCTGGGGGTAATTATATCAGATGACCTAAAGGTGGGCAAGCAATGTGAGAAGGCAGTAAGGAAGGCTTGGGGGATACTGGGATGCATAGGGAGAGGCATCAATAGTAGAAAACAGGAAGTTGTTATCCCTCTGTACAGACAGTTGGTGAGACCCCATCTGGAGTACTGTGTGCAGTTCTGGAGACCCCATCTCCGCAAAGACATAGAGTGGAGGATGTCCAGAGGAGGGCAGCAAATGGTGCAGGGTCTGCACCAGAGAAGACATACGAAGAAAGACTAAAGGAGCTTAATATGTATACCCTTGAGGAAAGAAGGAGAGAAGGGACATGATAGAAACTTTCAAGTACCTCAATGGAATCAAAGTCCAAGAGGGTAGCATCTTTCAGAAAGAGAGATGTGCAAGAACAAGGAGGCACAATTTGAAGCTAGAGGGGGGACGGCTCAGAGGTAATGTGAGGAAGTATTTTTTCACAGAGAGGGTTGTGGATGCATCGAACAGCCTCCCTGAGGAGGTCGTGGAGTCAAGAACAGTGGGGGAATTCAAGAATGCATGGGACAGACATAAGGCAGTCCTAGTGAGGGGTAGGAGGAAGTAAGCTGTTGGTTAACTAGGATCTGCAGCTTATCTGCTAGGCAGGAAAATGGGCAGACTAGGTGGGCCAAGCGGTCCTTATCTGCTGTCAAATTCTATGTTTCTGTGGGCTTAGTTTTTTGGTCTTCCTACCTTACCAAGCCTCCCTTGCAGCCTTGCCATGCTGCTTCCTTCCTGTCCTGCTGCATTGACAGTCCTGGTCCTACTCCTGGCCTGCCTGGGCCCCAGCGACAACCGACTGTCTCCGCTGGCGCTCCCTCACACTGACACAGGCTTGCGGCTTGCCCCTCCTCGGCTCCCAGGCACAGCACAGGCACGATCGCTGATGCTGATCAAATTGATGCTGGCGGCCTGGCTGGCCAGGCCGGGGGGCTAAGGGCGTGGGCCGGCTGACACTCCAGGGCCGGGGGCCCGGGGCTGTGGGAGCGAGACTAGTCGTGACTCGGGAGGGTGGCCGGCGCCGCCTAGATAACAGCAGCTGCAGCAACAAGTTCAACAACAGCAGGCAGCAGCAGAATAAGTTGACCGAGTCATGGCACTGTGGACAGGTGGAGAGAGAGAGAGACGTGTGGAGTCTGGAGACGGAGTCCCAATGGAGCCGGATGAGCTGCTGGTCATTGCGTTGGGCTGGCTGTGACTGCAACTTCACCATCACATCATGCCTTGCGGAGTCGTGCTCAGTCAGAAGTGTCGATGGACAAGGGGAGGAGATGACTGTCTGCTCTCGTAGGCAGCTAGGAAAGGCTAGCAAATGCCAGAATGCAAATTCCGCAACCGGGAGCCTAAGCAGCAGAGAGATGCTGCATGCGCAAGTCAGACTCTCAGCTACTTAAGACGAGACACGTGAACACACACACACACTTTCCTCCTGCACTGGTTGGTAATAGTAACGGTTGCCAAGGCAACTGATATAGACACAGCTGTGCCACCGGAAGTCCAAAACCCAGACAAAACAGCACCATTTTAAAATCCACCGGGCAAAATTTGACGCCAAAAAGAGGACATGTCTGGGTAAAAGAGGACGCCTGGTAACCCTACTTAAAAGCGCCATTATGGGGTTCCTGGAGATGAGGGCTGCCAATATTTTCTAGTGAAAGATCCTGAAATGGCTGGCAGCCCAAAGACTGATAAGGCCTCTGGACTAGATGGGTTGCATCCATGATACTAGGGAATTGGCAGCGGAGCTGGCTGATCCCTGGTAGGTCTGTTCAACACCTCCCTAGAAAGGGTGGTTCAGGAGGATTAGAGGGTGGTGGACGTAGTTCCCTCTATAAGGTGAGAGGACAAGGAACAGGCAGAGAGCTACAGACCTGTCAGTCTTACCATCATTGGTAGAAACCTGATGGAGACACTGATGGTGAGAGAAGATCCCATGAACTACTTAGAGAGCATGGCCCCAGGATAGTAAACAGCATGGATTTGTGGCAAGGCAGTCTTGTTAGACTAACCTGATACTTTTCTTTGACTGAGTGATGAGGGAACTGGATAGGAGCCATGTTGTGGATCTGCTCTACTTTGACTTTGGCAAGGCTTTTGGCTCAGTACCCCACAGACACTTGCTGAAAAAGATGGAGTATCTGGGTGTGACTAAGGTCATAGTAAACTGGGTAAGTAACTGGAAAAAAGGGGAGGCAGCAGAGGGTAGTGGTCAACTGGGTTATATTAGAAAAGAGGGAGGTCATGAGCAGGGTGCCACAGGGATCTGTCCTGGGTCTGGTCCTCTTCAACATGTTCATCAGTAACATTGGTGAGGAAATCTGGGACAGGTTGTGTCTCTTCCAGACGATACTAAGCTCTGTGTGAGGGTGGAGCCAGTCTGGTGGTGCTGAGGGTTGAGGCGCTGGATGCCACATCTCACGCTGCACCAGCAACCCAGGTTCGGGAACAGGACCAGGTCATCGGGGGTCAGCAGGAGGGAGAGGGAAGGAGCAGGACTGAGCAGCATTCTGGCAGTTCTCCTCTCCTGAGGATGTCCATCACCCCGTGGTTCTGCTCTTGTCGGGTGAAGGTCCAACAGGTAGCACAGGTGGGTGGGGCGGCAAAGTATCGGAGGGTGCCCCGAGTTGCAGTGGTATGCATGTTCCACACATGCATGCACGACTGGGGTGAGGAAGGGCAAAATGGGGAAGGGGGCACACAAAAATACAAATTGGAAAAAGTTCTCTCTGCTAAGCAGGTCTCCGGCTTCCTTACTCATGGGCTGTACCTCCTGATGCTGATAGGAAGGCAGGAATCAGACCTCTGCAGCAGGGGACATCCAGCCTCCACTTCCTGTCTCCCTCAGTTTACTTCCTGCCTCAGACTGGCAGGTATTCTGTAAGTAGAGCTCTGCCATGTGGCAGAGCTGAAGACAGCAGACTGTAAGTCAAATAATTTCTGTTTTTATTCAGATATTTGAGGAATCATAGCTGTTTATCAGAGCTCCTGTGTGGGTTCCAGTCTCAGCCTTGCAAGCTGCACAGATTGGCCCCACTTCACCGTGGTGTTTTTTCCCGTGATTTGGGGCTCAACCTGGAATGCTTGTACAGTGCCATTTGTCCGTTTAGGGGAATAAAATCAGCACCAGAGTGCTTAGTAAGGATCTATTCCCTCACCAATGGCAGCTCCGTATATTTTCCATCAACAGCTGGCATTCTGATTGTATCAGTCGCTCGTCGATGGTGGGCCTGCAGCACGTCTATGACGGCGCATCGACGTATAGAGAACTCTCATCGACAAGCGCTGCAGGGCATGAGGAGCCCTATTCTGGAGCAAGAGAATTTTTGTCGACGGGCAGAGCAAGGGAACTCTCCTTAACGAGCGCCAAGGGATATAAAGAGTCTTAATCTGGAGCAACCCGTTGACGGCTGGCATTCTGATCACCTCAGCCACTCATCGATGGTGGGCCTGCAGCACTACTATAGTGGCTCATTGACAAGTGTTACGGTTCATGAGGAGCGCTAATTCAGAGCTTTTGCTCAGCGTTATGCAGCCCCCCCCCAAACCAGCAAGAAGTGACGCCCAGAGAGATTCCTGCATAACCTCTAAGGAATGAAATGCAATTACTGATTACACAAGGGGAGCAGCTCAGTATTTTGCCCTTAAAGGGTCAGCACAATTCTTAAAGGGCAAATTCATCGCAGCTTCAGCAGCATAGCATCAGGAAGCCTTGGGGAGGGGGGTGTATGCTGAATTAAAGGGGAATAGGGCCTTTTTGGTATCATGGCCTCACACAAACCTTCCAGGGCAGAAAATGCCAGTGCTGCAAGTCCCCCACTACTAATTCACCTTGGCTGGGTCACTTTGTCTAAATGTGAGAAGGCAGTGTCTGTGAATGGGAGGACATGACAGAGGCAGACCTTTCCTCAGCTCAGTCTGATAGTCAACAAACAGGTCAGAATAAGTGGCAGCCACCAGAGACACCAGCAGTCCGCAGCCTCCTCTCTAACACCAGACCTCATAAACAAGTTAAATAGGGCCTTGCTCTGGATCCGCATGCTTTGACTGACAACCTCTGGGTTCACTCAGACGTGAGCCCTCACAAGAAGGTAAAAGAAAGAGGACCCCATCCCTATCCTCACCTGACGAGGGCAGTTGTCCTCACATCACTACGAGAAAATGAAAACATCGACACAGGAACAGAAATCCTCAGAGGAGGAGGATCAATGTTCCTCACAAAAGCGTTGCAGGGAGCGCTTTCGACTCCTCAGACTCCAGGTTATCTTCTCCTGGAGGGGAGCTGGTGGGAAAAACTTGACTGGGAGGACCTAGAGTTTTCATAAAAAAGGTCATAGCCGAGATTTCCCTCGGATATCCCCCGGCGGCTCCCACCCAACCGAAATAGGTTTTTCGCTTGACATCTACCTCCAAACCGGCAACAGCTTTTCCTACTCCTTCTGCCATAAGGGAACTTGCTAAAAGAGGAACAGCAAGGTCCAGAATGCACCTATCCAGTGCCCCAGCAGATCTCTAAGCTTCTCAGGTTTGTCAAGAAGCAATCTGACGAGTGGTTAAACTGCCCCAGAAGCTACCCTCTGATTTTAAACCTAATCAAAAAGATGGTCATTAGACAGGAAAGTGGATGCCTTGCTCAAGAAGGCCTTCCAAGCATCAGCAATATCTCTCAAGGCGGCAGCCACCACCCTTTTTTCAGCCAGAGCCACCCTGTCCTGGGCCTCGGACTTCCTTTTCAATCCCTGAGGACTCAGAGAAGAACACACTTATTATTCATCAGCTGCAGTTAATGGGTTTAGCTTCAACTTATGCAGCAGATGTGTCAGAGGAGGCTGTCAGAGGCAACACTCAAACCTCGGCTCGCCACAACCTCTGGCTTTGGACCAGGCAAGCAGGCACCTCTTCGAAGAGCCGTTTGGTAATGCACTCTATGAAGATAATCTCTTGTTTGGTTCATCCCTGAAGGAGGAGGGAAAGAAATCGGGGAGATGGCTAAGGTGCACACGCCCCAGTCAAGCAGGGGCAAATCATGGTCCTCTAACCCCAGTCACAAATTTCATGACTGAGGTTACAACTAGGGTCAAACTCTAACTTTTCAGGGGAAAAAGAGTATGGTTCTCCTCGTGTAGCCAGCATAACCTCAGAGGGAGCAGATCCAGTGGCAGTGGTGACACCAGAGACACAGAGATCAGCAACAAGTAGTCACAAGCTATCTGGGCCCATCCTCGAGTAGGGCAGACTTTCAAATTTCTCTCGGAATGGGTCCAAACCAACTCTAACAGAGGGGCCCTAGACTTCACTAGCAAACCACCACTACCTCGTGTGGTGCCTCCCCTATCTCTGGGCAACCTATCCAAAAGACAGGCGATGTTGCAAACCTTCTACAGGCAGGGGCTATTGAGCAAAGTTTCCCTACAGAGATCAATTGTTCTTCATTGCCAAAACACAAAGGATTCAGGCCAGTACTAGATCTCAAATTTCTGAACAGTTTTATCCGCAGCAGACCCTTCAAAGTGGAAATCTAGTCATCAAGCATCATGGAGTCGCAAAAAGTGGATGTTACGGCATCCTTCGATTTGCAAGATGCCTATTTGCATATTCCCATTCAGGAACTACATAAGCACTATCTCAGCTTCAAGGTGGGGGAGCAGTTCTTCAATTCAAAACTCTGCCATTCGGGTCTTCCTCAGACACACGGACATTATTAAAGATGCCAATAGCAGTCATAGTCCACATAAAGGCCCCACAGCTCAACCAAGCAGTACAAGCAGGGGCAGAGGTAGTCTGGGGCCCGTCGGCACACAGATTTCTCATTAATTGGAGAAGGAGTTCTCTAACTCCAGGCCAGACCTAAATCTTCCTGGGGGCAGACATCATGACACAAGCCAACAAGGTTTTTCCCCCAGAAACTAAATTTAGGAATCAGTTAAAGCTCATCAAGGAGTTTTACATAGCTCCTCAGCTGCTTGCTTATTCTTTCATGCAGCTAATTGGGACAGATTAAACCCTCCCTCCAGTGATGGTCTTAGAGGACAGAGTTCATTAAGGGTCGCAAGCTGGGCCATCCACACCAAACCTGAATCGTGACTGATGCAAGCCTCAGGAGCTGGGGTGCTCTCCTGAATCAGCTGTCAGCACAGGGCAGGTGGTCACTATTGGATACAAGGTACAGCATAAACGTCCTCGTGATGAGCGCAGTATGCCTTACCCTGAGGCACTCTGAACAGCAGTTCCTCAACCAGGATGGACTGATTCCAACTGACAATTGGACAATGCTTGAACAGCAATTCCTCAATCAGGATGGACTGAGTCCAACTGACATTTGGACATTGTTGGCATACATTAACCATCAGGGCAGCACAAGAAACTCAGAAATGCTAAGGGAGTCCCTTCTTCTCTTTCAGTGGGCTGAGCACCACTGAACAATGTATATTCCAGGACAGGATGACTCAGTTGCAAGGTTGTTCTACCAGGGAAATGGGAGCTGAAGGACAGTGCCTTCCACATCCTAACAGAACAGTGGGGCAGTCTTCAGATAGATCGTTTTGCCTGCTGGCGGAACTCCAAGGTAAAGCAATTCTGCTCCCTGGCCAAGGACGAACCAGTGGTGGCTCAGGACACCTTTTTCCCCTAGACTGGGGTCAGTTCGGTCTCCTGTATGCCTTACCTCCAATACTGCTTCTATCAAGAGTCCTCCACAAAGTGGCTCTGGACAGGGCAGACATAATTCTAGTCTGTTCCTTATGGCTTTTCCACCCATGGTTCCCGCTTCTCATTCATCTGTCAAGGTGACCACCTCTAAGTTTTAGGTTCAACATGGACCTTATCCATCAAGGTCCAGTTCTGCATCCCAATTTGAACAACCTGTCACTCTAGGTTGGAGACTGAGCAGGAAAAGTCCAAGGAGCTAGGCTACACAGCTTCTGTTATTGAAATGATGGGGAACTCGAGTTGCCCTTCTTCCTTTAAAGTGTATAATAGAGTCTGGCAGAAATTCCAGTTCTGACTTCATTCCAAACATATACAGAACCATCCAATATAATTGCCTATACTACTGCAGTTCCTTTAAGATGGGTTGGACAAAGGACTGCAACCAGCCACCTTAAGAGTTCAGGTTTCTGCGTTGGGGACACTCTTGTTGTGAGCCCAACGATTCCCCTGAATCCAACATCCCCATGTCTGGAGGTTTCTAAAGGCACTAACATTAAAACACCCTCCAGTCAACCAACAATACCACCTTGGAGTCTTAATCTGGTTCTCAAGGCTGGGACCAAGGCTCCTTTAGAGCCTCTCAAGGAGTCATCCCTCATGCATCTCAAAATGAAGGTCACCTTTTACTCATAGCTATTACTTCAACCAGGAGAATCAGCGAACTAGGAACATTGTTCAGCCAAGAGCCATACACTGTCTTATCAGGCTCGGGGGTACTCCGAACAAATCCAGGTTGCCAAAATGTATGTCTCCCTTCCATTATAATCAAAGGTTCATTCTTCCTTCCTTTTTCCTACTTCCTAAAAGCTATAAGGAAAGGGAATTTCATCCACTAGACCCGAGAAGAGTGTTGAAAATGTATATTACGAGAATGGAGGCTATACACAAAACTTCAAGTTTGTTTATTTAAACTACAGGCCAAAATTATGGGTAACAAGGATTCAAAAGGCTCTATAGCCAGACGGATTCTATCTGTCACCTCCATGGCTTATGATTAGGCTGGAGTAACTTTGCCTGGCACTGTGAGAGCCCATTCCAGACCAGAGCTATGGCCCTTCATGGGCGTATTTCAGAGAAGCATCTCCAGTAGACTTATGCAGAGTGGCCACTTGGTCATCCATTCCTATATTTATAAATGTTATAAGCTGGATATGATGTCCTTGGTGGAGGCATCTTTGGAGGCTGAATGCTTCAGATGGTGGTGGACCCTTAAGGGCACTTAACATTCTTCCTACCTGGGACATCTGGGGATGTACTGCTTTTGTATATCTCATGAGTAAGGAAGCCGGAGACCAGCTTAGAGAGAGAATTGAAATTTAAATACCTGTAAATTTTCTTTCTCCAAAGGCTGGTCTCAGGCTTGAGATTCCCTCCCAGAATGTTATTGTTGGCCTCACGGCCATATATGCCTTAACATTTTTGTCTTTTGTTTCCAAGTTCTTGTAGTATTGCCACATTTGGACTGCTTTGGGAAGAACTGAGGGAGACTGGAAGTGGAGGGCTGGATGTTCCCTGCTGCAGAGGTCTGATTCCTACCTTCCTATCAGCATCAGGAGTACAGACCATGAGTAAGGAAGCCCAGAGACCAGCCCATTGGGGAAAGAAAATTTACAGGTATTTAAATTTCAATCTGTGTGTGAGAGTGGATAGTGATGAGGGGAAAAAGGAAATGGAGAGAGACTTACAAAAGCTGGAGTGGGTCAACGGTTTGATAGTTGAAATTCAAAGCCAAAAAGTGCACAATTTTTCACCTAGGGAACAAGAACCCTGGGATGGAGTACTGGATGGGAGAGTGAGACTCAGTACTATGGCTGAGAGCAAGACCTTAGCGCTATCATCAGTGACTCCCCAAAGCAATTGAGTCAGTGCAACAAGGCTTATAGCAAAGGCAAATAGGATGCTGGGATGCATCAGTGGAGTATTCATAGCAGAAAAAGGATGGTAATACTTCCTGTATAGATCCTTAATGAGGCCACACCTAGAGTACTGTGCCCAGTTCAGAGTCCTCACCTCAGGAAGGATAGGGATAGACTTGAGACACTGCAGCGCAGGGTAACTAAAATAATTCAGGGCCAACAGGGCGTGTCCTATGAGGAGCACCTCAAAGTCCTGAACATATAGTTGCTGGAGACCAGAAAGGAGAGAGGAGATGTGATACAGACCAGCTCATGGTCATGTGGTCATGGGTGGAAGCTAACAGGATGGAGGTTCTGGAGGGGCATAAGGAAGTACTATTTTACAGAAAGGGTGGTGGAGCCATGAAGGCTGAGGTTGTGGGTGTGAAAACTCTTAGAGGTTTTAAGCATGACTGGAGCAGAATGAGGGCTATAGCAGTTGCTCGGGGTATCAGAATCAGGGAAGGGCTAGGTCCCTAGAGGAACAGTAAGGTCCCAGGGCTCAATACGGAACTTAAGCAGACTGGATGGACTTTTGGTCTTTTTCTGCTGTTACCATCTGTGTTTCTATGACAGTGCGGAAGGCACACTCCATAGAAGTTTATGGGGCAATTTTGGCATGTTATTTTACAAATGTTACTGCAACTTATAATATGCACTAAAACCACTGGTTGACTAACAAGACCCTTATTAATTGAGAAGTAGCTTCAATGTATATTTTACATTTTTTTAATTGAAACTGCCTTACTGTTTGTTACACGGGAGAGTTATTACCAGACAGAAATCCATGTCCCTTCATGCTTAGTGCCTAAACATAGAACAGATTTCATCATACTAGGTTAGGATTTCACACTGCTCATAATCATGTTGTTAAAAATCTGTTTGGAAACCCTTAGAAAAGTCTCAGTATCTCATTTAGTAAACTGCTTTGACAAAAAGGTTGCAGCTGAAGGGTTTGGACTTTTCCGGCGGCAGCCCACTCACAAACTGATGTCATTTTCTTTTGACACCTATTGTTGTAACATTCTGATTTCCCGCAAAGATGGGTCCCAAAGTGCACTGAATTTAAGACGCCCTACACAGAAGGGCAGACCCCAACTTTCCACAGCTGTTGCTGAAGAACAGTGACTAATTTAAAAAAAAAATTTTTATTACTGTATATCTTGTTAACAGATGTAGAGGGAGGCTAGAATGGGAGGATGATGTGTGAGTGTGTGTGGGGGGGGAGTATGAATCGCTTGCTTATTAGTTCATTGAGAAACCTGGTACTCACCCTTTAAAACTTCAGGGCATCTGTCATTACAGAGAAAGTGGGCCTCTTTAATTACGGAATGCAACTTAACTTTCGGAAAAAAGACTCGAAACAGAACTCTACTCAGACTGCCCTGCTGTGTGCCTATGTTCATTTGGGAACACAGAGAAATCTTTGCATTGTGTAACTATTTAAAAAGTAGCACTGTGCATGGTTCTATTTTAAACAGATCATTTACCAGTGGAAATTAGCAAACCCGATATATTTGCTTTTTCTGTGTGCTTCCTATACACTGCAAATACCTAACCCCACCCGCATGGTGAGCGATGCTGTTGGATAGAGCTAAGGAATTATTGGGGTCCGTAAGCCTTTCTCAATGGATGCGGCTGTGTTCTAGTGTTGTTATGAGGGTTTAGTGTGGTGTGGTGTGGTACTACCACCTGTGGGGATCCTTGTGATAACTCGTCTGCCCCACAGGAAAATATAGTGTTCCCATCCACTGTCACAGAGGAGCTAATACCATGTAGTAGTACTTTTATTTAATATGGTGCCCTTTCTGGAGACTCAGTCATTCAAATGGTTAACACAGCACTAACCAGGATAGTGGCATGCTAACCATATATAAGCGCTGGCAAACAGAGGCATTTTGCAGCCCTGGCATGCCATGCTCTGACAGCACAACCATGCCGAATACACCGCTGTTCCTATGCTTATAAGGGATCCCTCATACAGTAGCAGCCACAGACACTGCCAGCTATTTCCTGAAATTTCTGTGATATTTCCAGATATATCTAATGCTTTCTCCATTTCTACAGTAGGGGCAGCAGAGAGAAACTCTTTAGAAATTTCACGAAATATTTGGAAATAACTGGCAATGTCTGTGGCTACTACTGTACATAAAGGGTGTAGCGGTATAGTTAAACGTTTAGGCAGTGCTAAACAGCCACCATCGCAGGTCTGTTTCACACTGCCACAACCATGGCTTTAATGAAGCACAGTGTCTGCCCCCTCACCCAGTCACCCACGCCAGCATTTCCATGTAAGATTCCTGGCATCTAGTGGTCCCACCACTTCAATCACACATGGGGTTACTCTTATCTATATCCCTGGTGTCTAGTGGTCTCCCCACCAGATCACCCCTCTATATCTTATTTCTATCCCTGGTATCTAGTAGTCCCACAACACTGATCACCCATATAGATATTATTTCTGTCCCTGGCATCTAGAAGTTCCCTGTCACTCCCATGAACTGTTACATATCCCCTCCCAACCCGCCCACTCCATACACACTGCTCTGCACCTCCTGTTCACCCCAGACACCGGTCCAAACTCAGGAACAGTGACCGTCACCATTCTCCATTCACCTCCTTGGCTGACTGCCATCTGCCTGTCAATGACCATGATCACAAGTACTGTAGAAAGAGCTGAAGAATATTTAGTGGGAGTAGTGCTTTGCCTCCTCTCAAACGAGTTCACTGGAGTCCATGTGGATCCACTCCCAGCAGAAACACAAGAGTAGGGGGCAGAATGAGAGTCCACCTCCATGAGCAGCTCCAGAAATGAAAAGATACCTCAGTGAGTAGAACACACCTTTGAGAGAGCATGGCTATGGTTTGTCCATTGTATTTGGTTACATTAGAGGGAGGTGCCTAGCAATTGTCAGTGTCAGCTTATAAGACTCTTTGATACAGGGCAGAGTGAGGAAGCCTGTTGCAAAAAAAAAGGCAGCTAGGACCTGGTGAACATAAATGTGATGCAGGAAGGCATATGCCTTCTAAACGGAATGGTACAATAAGAAACCTATAAGCTGGTTCTAGTATTCAGTGTAATGCCATCACCTAGTACAAATACTGTGTGCTGGCACCTGTAACCCACCCCAGGGTGGTGTGTCCTCCAGCCTGGGAAGAGTACCCTTGCGCATTTGTCATGTGGGAAGTGGTACCTGTGGAACCCCATAATTGGAGACTGGCCTGTAATGAACTGACGTAGTTAAAAGCCACAGTGCCCATCCTGCACTGAAGGCCACAAAGTGTGGAGCCCTCCCGGAGGAACTTAGAAGGTGTAGGCTAGTAAGGGGATGTTGCTCTCATAGACCATTTTTTTAACAGCAAAAATGACTGAATAAACACTGACCTGCTTAATCTCAGCTCCTGGCATGGACAACCTGTTTGAGAGAGGTCTCCAGTTAGTGGTGCCCTTGCGGTTGCTGATGATTGTTGCGGTTGTGGAATTCAAGCATGCATGGGATAGTCATAAGGCAATTCTGGGGGGTGGGGGTAGGAAGAAGTAGGCTGCTGGTTAACTAGGATCTGCAGCTTATCCAGTAGGTAGGGAAATGGGCAGACTGGTTGGGCCAAGCGGTCCTTATCTGCCGTCACATTCTATGTTTCTATGTTTCTATGTTTCTATGTTTCTATGTTTCTATGACCCTGGTCCCCCTTTCCCAGGTGGTGTGGTTCGAGGTGCTGGTTTCTGGTGCAAGTGGACCTTCCCTGGATGAGAAGTACCATCTTATGTCTCTAGATCCAGAGGGGGCCACCTGGGCCTTACATACTGTATATGTCAGAAAACTAACATTGAAGGTTATACGCCACCTCACTGGCAACCAGTGCAGCTTGCATAGCACTGGGGTCACATGACATGACCTAGGCTGACCCATCGGGAACAGAACTGCTGCATTCTGCACCAGCTACAGGTGAGATATCAAACCTCTATTCACCGTAAGGAACAGAACATTTATTTTTTTTATTTTATTTACAGAATGTTCCACCAGGAAAGACAGCATGAGCTGAGGAACAGCTCGTTTCCAGAACCGTCTGGGGGGGTGGGATACAAAGGCAGGGAGAGCAAATAAACAATTATAAACATTATTACATAATAACACAACACAGAGAAACATTTGTGTCCTCATTATAGAGAGAGTAACGGATACAGTGTTATAAACATATGCCAAGGGCAGATAAGGAAACCTCCAGGAAAAATTACGTGGTACTACCTTGGGTCGAGGATCAGGAGGTCAGAGGGTGTGAAAAGACACAGAGGTGCTGAGCATGAAGGAAGCAAGGCTTCAGTAAGTGCTAGTGAAATCATAGGGAAAGAGCAAGGGTCGAGGGGGGAGAAAAGAGAGCCAGGTCCAGGGAACCCCCCTTCAGAATGTATGGAACCCTGCAAGGAGGGCAGGACCAGATGGAGGACTAAGAGGAGAGGGAAAAAGAGAGAGAGTGAGTGGAAGAGGAAAGAGAGAGGAGACTAGGTGAAGTAATAGGGGAGCGCATAGCTGGAGGGAGGGGTAAGGGAGTGGCAGACACACAGCACAATAGTGATTGGAACAGGTGTGGAGAAAGTAAAATATGTTAGGCAAAGGTGGCTTTTTAGTGGGATAGAGGGGGAATGATACAGGGGGAGGGGAAGAAGAGGTTAAGAAAAAGTGTAGTATGGGAGAACGATGGAGCATAGGGCTTGGGGGAAGGAAGAAGTGGGAAGGATAGACAGAATAGCGATAACAGTGTAATACAAAAGAACCCCAGAGCAAATGCCCCGAAGCATGGGTTATCCCGGAGGATATTGGCCATACAGCCAAATTTTAAAGAAAACACAATTGCACATACCCCAATAATGCAATGCATGATGGGAAACATATGCAAATCCCCATGAGAGAATTTGAACTGGCTCAACTTTAAGCAGTATTGCATGGTGCCAGAAGGCCTCACAGTGCAGTCAGCAAAGGCTAAGAACAGTAGACACATACACGTGTTTCATCCTCATTTGGACTGATCAGTGTGCCATATCTGTGTCTTAGCCCAGAGAGAGGGAGCCAGCCAAAATTTGACTGTATGGCCAATATCCTCTGGGGTAACCCATGCCTTAGGCATTTGCTCTGAGGTTCTTTTGTAGTTCTTTTCCTTCTGTATTTTGGGCTCCCCATGACCCAAACAAATAACATCCGCCTTAAGGGGTGGCTGGTTCCCTCTTCCTGAGCTAAGACACAGATATGGCACACTGATGAGTCCGAATGAAGATGAAACACGTGTATGTGTCTGCAGTTCTTAGCCTTTGCTGATTGCACTGTGAGGCCTTCTGGCACCATGCAATACTGCTTAGAGTTGAGCCAATCCAAATTCTCTCATGGGGATTTGCATATGTTTCCCATGATGCATTGCATAATTGGGGCATGTACAATTGTGTTTTCTTTAAAATTTGGCTGTACGACCGATATCCTCTGGGATAACCATGCCTTTGGGGTGTTGCTCTGCAGTTCTTTTCCATCTGTATTTTAGGCTCCCATGACCCAAACAATTAACAACCCTCTTAAGGGTGGCTGTCTCCCTCTCCCTGAGCTAAGACACAGATATGGCACACTGATGAGTGCAAATGAAGACGAAACACGTGTATGTGTCTGCAGTTCTTAGCCTTTGCTGATTGCACTGTGAGGCCTTCTGGCACCATGCAATACTGCTTAGAGTTGAGCCAATCCAAATTCTCTCATGGGGATTTGCATATGTTTCCCATGATGCATTGTATAATTGGGGTATGTGCAATTGTGTTTTCTTTAAAATTTGGCTGTATGGCAATATTCTCCGGGATAATCCATGCCTCGGGGCATTCGCTCTGGAGTTCTTTTGTAGTTCTTTTCTTTCTGTACTTTGGGCTCCCCATGACCCAAACAAATAATATCCCCCTTAAGGGGTGGCTGGCTCCATCTTTCTGAGCTAAGACACAGATATGGCACACTGATGAGTCCAAATGAGGACGAAACATGTGTGTGTGTGTCTGCTGTTCTTAGCCTTTGCTGATTGCACTGTGAGGCCTTCTGGCACCATGCAATACTGCTTAAAGTTGAGCCAGTCCAAATTCTCTCATGGGGATTTGCATATGCTTCCCATGATGCAATGCATTATTGGGGTATGTGTAATTGTGTTTTCTTTAAAATTTGGCTGTACGACCGATATCCTCTGGGATAACCCATGCCTTTGGGGCATTGCTCTGGGGTTCTTTTCCATCTGTATTTTAGGCTCCCCATGACCCAAACAATTAACAACCCTCTTAAGGGGTGGCTGTCTCCCTCTCCCTCTCCCTGAGCTAAGACACAGATATGGCACACTGATGAGTGCAAATGAAGATGAAACATGGGTATATGTCTGCTGTTCTTAGCCTTATGGATTGTACTGTGAGGCCTTCTGGCACCATGCAATACTGCTTAAAGTTGAGCCAGTCCCAACTCTCATGGGATTTGCATATAGTTCCCATGATGCATTGCATTATTGGGGTATGTGCAATTGTGTTTTCTTAACAATGTAATGGCGTTTGAGAGTGGGAGAAAGGGGGGGAAGAGGGGCTAGGAGCAGGTGCAATTAGGGAAAAGTAATTGTGAAGGGCTAAGAAGAGGGAAAAGGGGACAAAGAAAGTCGAACAGGGAAGGCGAAGTTCCAGAGTTTAGGGAACTAATAAGAGTAAGCTTCTGATCAATGGAAGTGAAGCAACAAGGAATAGCTAGACAGCAAGAATCCAGGGATCTAAGAGGGCAGGAGTTGGGAGCAGAGAGCAAGGAGGAAAGGTAGGAGGGTTGGGACCCAACCAGAATTTGAAGTGAACTTAGTGCAGTGGGAGAGGTGCCTGCACTCGAGGAAGGTAGGGCAAGAGAGGTGATACAGGGTGCAGTGGTGAGTGCGGGAGGGGATGTCATGGGCAAAACGACAGAAGACATTGAAGACAGTGTCCAGTCTGGTGAGGGAAGACTTAGGAGCAGCACTGTAAACTATGTCACCATAGTCAAAGATGAGGAGAATCATTTTCTGAACAATATCACGCCTCACCGGTAATGGTAATGCACTCCAGTTTCTGTAAAGGGCGCCGAACTTGGGGCGCAGTTTTTTTAGGATAGCATCAATATGTTCAGAAAAGTTAAGGTGGTGGTCAAGTCAGACACCTAGGTATTTAAAAGAGGTAGAGTCCCCTAATGTAGTCCCATCAAGGGTTTGAAAGAAGGGGACAGTGGGCAGCCAAGAGGGTCTCTGCCTAGTGCCAAAGGTCATGGAGACTGTCTTCTTGGCACTGAGAAAGAGTTTATAAGAACTTAGCCAATGTTGAACATTGTTGAAGCAAGCTGTAGTCTGGTAGTCACATCGGAGGAGAGGGCCAGAGGTGAACAGGACAGTATCATCTCTGCATACATATGGATAAGGGACAAGGAGCATGCAGACGGAAGCTCATTTAGGAAGATTGAGAATAGAAGTGGCCTAGAATGGAGCCTTGAGGCACACCGGTAGAGATTTGGAGAGGCGGGGATGCACAGTCAACTATTTTGACAGATTGAGTTCTACCTATCAGGTAGGAGCTGAACCAGTCACAGGCAGGCTGTGACAGGCCAGCAGTTGAAAGTGTTTCAAGGAGGAGGGAGTGAGAGACTGTGTTGAATGCCTTAGCAAGGTCAACAAAGATGGCAGATGTGATGTGGCCTTTATCCATAGTAGAGTGGATAGAGTCTGTGAGTCTGAATAGGGAGGTGGTTGTGGAATGGTTCTTCGGGAAACCAGACTGGAAGTGAGTGAAGAAGGAGTCGTCCAGAAAGGAAGATTGCTGAGAGAGAACAAGGTGTTCCTGAAGCTTTGCCAGGGTGGGAAGAAGGGAGATGGGATGGTAGTTACCTGGGGAGGAGAGATCGCCATCCTTTGGTAGGGGGAAGACAGTAGCATGTTTCCAGGCAGCAGGTAAAGTAGCAGTATGGAAAGACAGGTTGAGCACGTCAGCTAGCGGGTAGGAAATAGCATGAGCAGATAAATGGAGCAGCTTAGGGTCGAGGCCATCGGGGAGCAACCCTTTGTAGGACTGAGAGAGAGAGGGTCTTTAAGGTGTCGCTAGGAGAGACTGATGAAAAGGTATTGCTTTTTGTGCAATGGTGGAGGAGGGGAGGCAGGTAGGGGTGAGAGGCAGAAGGAGGGGTTTGTAGGGAGGCTAACAGGGAGGAAGCAAGAGTAAAGTAAGTATTGAATTCTGAAGTTACCAAGGGATGGTCTGTAGTGAGTTGGTTGTTGATATTAAGTAAAGGAAGTGGAGGTTTAGCTTGGCGGGAGATAAGTGAGTGGACAACTTTCCAGAACTTAAATGGGTTATTTATGTTCTTATTAAAGGTGGAACAGAAGTACTCGGATTTGTCCTGCTGGATGGCTTTAGTGCAAGCATTTCTGCAAGAGCGGTAGTTAGCGAGGTCACAAGGGTGTCTGGTGGCTTTGTGAGTTTTCCAAGCTAAGTCATGCGCTTGCTGAAAGGCCAGAAGCATCGAGGTGATTCAAGGGTGGTGGTAACCACGCACTCTGCCTTGCTTCAAGGGAGTGTGATTGTTCCAGATAGAGAGAAAATTGTCGTTGAAATAATCAAGAGCAAGATCAATGGTTTTGGCTGAAGCTATGGGGTCCAATCTACTAATGTTAGGTCCTGATGTAGAGAGGCAAGGTCAAGGGTTTTGTAAGAGCAGGTGGTTACGAGTTTGGAAGGAGCTTTAAGCCGATGAACTTTCCTGACTCAGTAGATCAGGTGATGGTCACTAAGAGTATCAGGCATCAGGTCGGACTGGGATTACCCTGTGAGGGTGAGAGGTAATGGCCCAATCTTGGAGCGAGTGATTTAGGGTTTTGTGATTAAGGCAAGTAGGTTCCCTAATTAGTTGGGACTGATTGAGGGCAGTTATGTCCGTGCAGGTTTTGCCTAGGGGGGAAGACAGCCAGTCAAGGTTAAAGTCACCTAGGGGGTAAAGCTCACCTGAGGAAGTGAGGGACCCAATGGAGGTGATTAGCTCAGTGATAATAGAGTGGTGTAGGCTGGGGCGGCAGTAAGCTCCTGTGATGAAGATAGGGACTGAGACAGGTAGTGATAACCTTAAGACGAGAGCTTCATAGGTCTTGGGGACAGAAGTCACTAGAACAGTTGTGATTTGAAGGGAGGCAGAGGAGTAGATAGCGACACCCCCACCCCTGCTTGCATGGTCCTGTTGGGTGACGATGTACCCAGGGATTGTGATGGATGCATCAGGGACCTTAACTTGTTAGCCAGGTTTCGGTATCTATTAATATATCAGGGTGAGTAGAAGCAACTGGAGGGTGCAGCAGGTCTAGTTTAGGGTGAAGACTCCAAATGTTAATGTGTAGGATCTTTAGGCCTTGGGGAGGGAGGTAGGGGTTGATGAGGAAAGCGGAGGGGGGGGAGAGGAAGGGGAGGTAGTTTTAGTCAGGGTGGGGCCAGGGTTAGGATTTATGTCACCTGCGGACAGCAGAAGGAGAGAGATAGTGATGAAGTGAAGCTTGGTACTCCTAAACCAGGATTGACTATACATTTTGGAAGTGAAGGCTGGGTAGCTGAAAATAGTAATCTGGAATTTAAGGAGGCACAAAAGAGTGTGGGAGTAGCGCAGAGGTAGGAGAGGGGGGCAGAAGGACGAGAAGAGTAGTGGGTCCAGTTGAAGCAGAAGGGTGTAGGAGTTATTGCTAAGGTGTAGCTGGGGATACAATATTGCAGTTGTCAAACCTGTAGGTCACAACAGCATATACCAGTGTCTTCAGGTACTCAGAGGGGAATAAAACATTAATTAGGCTGATGTTCTCCAGACAGTAAAAGCCACTCTGAAAAACCACCAACACCTAAGACTCAAATTTTATTTATTTAAGAGTTTTACCAGGAAGGCATGCTGAATGTCATCCACTCGATTCCAGATGCGTCCTGGGGAAGGGGAAACAGGAGAGTATACAAACAATAGACAGCAGGAATACAGTATAGTAAACAAATACGCAAGGCACCTACAGTACATTAGGCTGCAGAGCCGCTCCCGTCAGCTTGCTGTCAAAATTACCCAAGTTTCACCTTGGCGGAGGAAACAACCTTGAGGACCCAATTCAAAGCCATGTAACCTCCTTTGCCTCCTCCATTCGCCTCTCCTCAGGTCCAAGTCAATCACTGGCACATCCATCTTGTTCAAGCTGAGCCTCAGCCAGTTTGATGCCCCAGTCCTGGATATCAGCCAAGCAGTTGTTAAGCAGTGTGTCTGCATCCTGTGGGAGCATTGTGGTCTAGTCATGGGGAATATCAGTAAATAGACAGGAAGGGGAGTGTCACCAGAGACCAGTTAGAGTCTGCGTGAGTAGGGCTGTGCAGGGCTGAATATTATTTCCGAATACCACAAATAATAGGAAGCCCTTCCAATAGAGGAGACTGTTCGGGAGGTATTCGTATTCATATTCGGCACAGCTCCCTGCACAGTCATCTCCCTCCCAGCCCAAAAAACAGTACAGTCTATATTCCTGTCCCTCCACCCTCTAGCAATCCCACACTGCTGCCAACCCAGCACCCGCAATTTGGTAATTTGTTAATTTTTTAATATTTATTCATTAATATTCATTCCCCTACTTAAATAAAAAAAACGAATGGGGACCGGCACAGCCCACCACCTCCATGGCGGCCCCATCTTGTAAAATGACATTAGCTATATAGCTAGTCTGAAGAATAATCCTCCCCACAAAGTCATTGGCACTCCCCGGCACCTTCCTCCACTACTGAGCTCCTTCTAATGAATGAAAGCTCAGTTGCTTGCTATAGTAAACCCAGCAGATCTTGTGATCGATTATGCTGGGTTTACAATAGCAACTCAAGTAGCTGGGCTTTCAGGCATGTGTCAGCAGTGGAAGAGGGAGGTTTGTGCCAAACTGGCAGCGATCACCTAATAAGGAGACTTGGTTGTTGGGAGGGGGGGAGATAGGATAAGGGTGCTGATGACTGGGTGGGGTTGGGGAGAGATAATTCTTCAGACTAGTAGTAGCTAGTGTTATTTTACAAGACGTGGGCTGGCCATGGAGGTGGGCTGGTTGTGCCGGTCCCCATTAGTTTTTTCTTTTAATAAGGTGTGTAACCCCCCCTACAAATGGGGGCTCCTGAAAGTCTTACATAAGCTAGCTCAAATGCTCGCTGCCCGGTTGGTGTTCGCGCTATAGCCGTTTAAATGTATTGCCAGTGAGTGCTTGTGTAGCCTCCGTGTATTGTTGCTTTAAGAGCTGCTGTTGCAGTGATAATTAATCTGAAAGGGGGCAGAGTGTTGGCATGCTCGAGCTCCACCTGGGCTGCTGAAAATAGCTCCATTTCTGCCATCGCTAATTGTGCAGTGAGCTCTGCTGAAGGATGTAACTATTTGCTGAAAGTAATTTAGAGTAATAATGATAATGTAGTTTGTTCTAACCTGCCTTCTTTGCAGGAAAGACTGTGTTGATTATCTCCTCCATTTTGCTTCCGAACTGCCGAATTGGACCAGTCAGTAATGGGGACTCTAAAATGGAGCCTGCTCATAGGGACTGTATGAATCCAAAACTGTGGGAATTGTAGTTTTAACTGTTGGCGCTTTGCAACTAAAGGGGGAGCTCTTGTTATGACTGACAGCTGTACCGACCAACCGAACATTTTGGATCTGAGGGAAAACCCCCAAGCTGTCTGCTGGCTAGCCAGATCTGAGCTGGAAGCTGAGGGAGATGCAGCTTGCACAGCTCGAGCAGGTATCTGAGTAGTTTCGAGTGGGAGAGCTGTTGGAAGGCCTGATTTCAGGCCTGCGCACCTGTTTTGCTGCTCTGAGAGGGAGAGAAAGAGAGAGAGTCATTATCGGATTAAATCCGAGTTTGGTGTGAACCAAGTAAGCTACTAAAAGGGGATCAGGCTTTACCTGAGGAGGAACGAAGATTGTGCTGAATGCGATCGGCCTGCCAGAAATCCCTTTTCCTTTCAAAACTTCAGTGTGGCGCAGAGAGCTTAGCGATTGTAACCAGGGAGTGCTGTGCCTGGTTCAGTAAGTTTTCCTGCATATAAATGTGCCGTACCAAGTGGGGTCGTAATCTGGTTCCCCACGCTAAACTGTGTTCTGCTAGCTGGAATTTGTGTCCAGCATAAACGGACTAGATCCGCAGTTAGTTCCATGTGGCTGGGCCTTGCCACGAGGGCCCCGCCATCCTCCCTGCTGCACAGAGAAGAGTCATCGATGAGAGATCTGCCTGGGGATCAGCCCCCTACTCCACGCCTGAACAGGAACGACACCTCAGCAAATCGTGCGGGCCCTGCTTCTCCTGGCACTCCAGAGAGTCCATCTGCTGTCTCAATTTTCACCCATCCTGTGTCCAGCCTTGGGTATCGTGAATAAACACCAGGGTAGCTCCCTGCAACATATAGCTAAATCAAAAGTATATCATCTGATTGTCTTATCTTTTTTCTTCGCTAACTGAGCCCTCCGGCTCCGGATTACAATTAGAGTGTGGTGCATGTTGTTTCTTTCCTTCACAGGGCCCCAACCAGCTGTAACGCCAACCTACCCTGGGCAACGGCCCTGGCTAGCCCACCTTCCCTCCACATGGGTACCCAGAGAGTGTGACTGTCAGGGACTCTGAATGCATGCACTGTAGTGTGAACGATAGAGTATTTAAGCTAATTACCCTGATTACGCCCCTCCCTTGCTATAGCCCCCTGAATAAATCAGATCTACTCTTTTTCTGCAATTCCACCAGACTATGGTTTCAGTTTGTGCTTGAAGTATTGTATTGCTGCCATTTGTTCTGTCTAACCTTGTTTTACAGGGGGTCCCCAGGGTCGAACTGGAGAAACCATCCCTGGTGGTAAGTGCAAACTGCATGGTACTTAAAAGCATATCAGAGGTATTGTGAAAGTAATTATTGTGTATTGTGTGGACCACTAGCAGGAACGGGGAGGTTACAGTGTCCCAGAGGGCTGTGCCTGGGCTGGTTTGACCACTACCAACCCTGACCTCTGGGTGAGGCACCCATTTCAGAACTCAGGCCCCTTAACCTGCTGGTAGCCAAGTAGGCAGGAAGTAGCCTTGAGGTAGGCGCCACCTAGGGTTACATCTTGGAGGCGCCCTTGAGTGATTAGTGTCCTCTAGTGGCCAAAGGAGGAATTACCTCAGTATGTTCAGTTTTGGTGAGAAAATGGAGGACCTTGCTACGCCCAATCTCAAAATCGCCCCCCATAAGCTGTTGGTACACCGAATGATGGGGTGGAGTGAGGCTGAGGGGTTAGATCCCCGACAGACCCACTTGTTATTGGATGTCCCCTTAGGGACCACTAATGCTGGTATTATAGAAGCTGTGGAACATGTCAAAGGTTTGGGCAAAGTTGAAGTGACCTGCTTGAGCAGACTATGATAGTTTTACTCTCCTGTAGTTCTCCAGTAGATCCAGAGAAGGTACCCCCTGTTATCCTGCCAGAAGGGACGCAGAAGAGGTGGAGGGTCATTCACCTGCATAGTGGTCCGGCTACCCGGGGGGGGGGCCCCAGTGTAGAGGGGTTTAAGGACAAGTTGCTCAAGCTATTAGCGTCTGAAGGATGAGCTGCTCAAGAGCTAGTAAAAGTGCTAGACCTTTCCGAGGAACACAAGCCACTGCAGTCCCTGGCCACGTCTCCTGCTTGCCCTAAGAGTTCCCCTGTAGTCCCCTCCCCCATAATAATTCCATCTGTACATTTGGGCTTGTACTGTAAACTCAGACTTTACTCAGGCACAGTCCCAGTGCCCGCAGGGGAGGATCACCTGGAAACGTGGATGAACTGTGCTACCGCCTGGGTACAGGAATGGCAGTGCACTGAGAGGGGAAAAGAGAAAGATACTTATGGAGAGCTTAAGGGGCCCTGCACTGGAGGCCATTTGTTTCTTTCGAGCCACTAGCCCAGAGGCTACTGCAGCTGAATACTTCTCTGCACTGGAAGAGTGTATGGAAGTACTTGAGTCGGGGATGATTTACTGTGGAAATTCAAGTCTGCTAAGCAATGGAAAATGAGAAGTTGTCCCATTTGTTACTAGAATCAAGAGGGCTCAGCAGAGGGTCCACAGGAAAGGAGGGTGCTGGTTGAGGAACTGAACCAGGTCAGATTGGACCATATTTTAAAGTCTGCCAGGTACTCCAGTGTGATGATGTTAAAACTTAAACTACAAGACAGTAAGGCTGATCCTCCTGAGTACTGTCATCTTATGAAAGAGATTTGAGAAACAGAGAATGATGAAGAGGTTGGGAGCCTGTGCTGGGGTTGTCAGTACCTGCCAGACCCTGAGTGAAGTGACACAGATGAGACGCAGCAGCTGAGGGGCTGATCAAAGAATTGACAGAGGTGGCCAGAGAACCTGACCTGTATCAGGCACCCCTGGAGACAAAAACTGGGATGGGTGCATGTTGTTTCTTCAGAAGCCCAGAATGAGGGTAACCTATTGGACAAAGTACGAGAGTTGAGAGCCCTGGTGGGAGACCTCCTAGGAACCACACAAATCCCCAAACCTGGTGGAAGTCCAGAGGATCAAGGACGCACATCACAAATCAAAGAGGAACTGCGAAGTGCTCCTGATGTGCAAAAAATGGGGGATGGTCTGCGGCCCCCTAGAGACCCTAGAGATCCCACCTTTTGCTATCACTGCAGGGAGGATGGACACACCCATTACTATTGCCGTGCACCAGAGAATCTGAGGAGGGTCACCACTAGACTACTACAGTAGCTCTAATTCGATGAAATAACATCCGACTGCCACGGGGAGCTGCTCAAAAAGGTCACTCTTCAAAGGCCACAGTCCAGTCGAGACTTAAGTCTGCACCGCCAGAATGGTCCGAGGAGGTGGGTCCTTCAATGGAGATGACAGTGAAGGTGAATGGTGTATCCACCCAAGCTGTGCTTGATAGTGGGTTCCAAGTGACTATCATGTTTCAAGATTGGTATCAGAAGCACCTGCCTGATGTGCCCTTACAACCCTTGGAAGATTTGCATGTCTGGGGGTTGAGTGAGAAGTTGTACCCCTACTCTGGGTATATTATGATCTGGCTGTCTTTTCCTACCTCGGTGGGTAGAGCTCTGAGAATTCCAGCTCTGATCAAGAGGGCCTATGAGTTGCAGCAGAATCCTGAGGAAGTAGACCAGGATGAACTGGTAGGGGTTGTATGGAAGAAGGATCCCGAGTCGATGGTGCTATCCCCCACGCCCAGTGTACCCTACAAGGGAGGTCTGCTTGTGGAAGATGTCAAGAATAGAATACTAATGCTGGATGTGCCAGGCAATGGAAATTTTCAGGAGGATTGTTGGTCAAGCCCAGCATCTTGCCCGCTCATGCTCATACCTATGCACAGCGGGTGATGGTCCAGATTCACAATGTGTCAGATCGGGAGATTCGGGTGAACAGAGGCTGCACCCTAGCTATGGTACACTGCACCGATACTGCAGTGTTACCCAGCAACAAGCACACTGGTGAGACTGATAGTGACTCATGACTTGTTTGACTTTGGTGACTCCCCGTTGCCCGTTGAATGGAAGACTAGAATCAGCAAGAAACTTGCCCAGAGAGACCAAGTGTTTTCGCTGAAGGAATGGGACATGGGATGTGTCCAGGGTGCGGAGCATCACATACGCTTGCACAATGAACGGCCATTTCATGAGAGGTTTAGCCGCTTATCTCCAGCAGACATAGATGATGTGAGAAGACACCTGCAGGAAATGCTTGCAGCTGGTGTGATACAAGAATCCAGGAGCCCCTATGCTTCGCCCATTGTGGTTGTGCGTAAGAAGAATGGGTCAGTGAGAATGTGCATGGATTATCGAACCCTGAACCGGCGGACCATCCCTGATCAATACACCATGCCATATACAGTATACAAGATGCTCTGGACTGTTTGAATGGGAGCAAATGGTTCTTGGTGTTGGATCTTCGCAGTGGGTACTACCAGATCCCCATGGCCCCGGAAGACCGTGAGAAAACAGCCTTCATCTGTCCATTGGGGTTCTATGAGTTTCTGAGGATGCCACAGAGGATATCGGGTGCCCCGGCCACTTTTCAGTGATTGATGGAACGTGCAGTGGGGGATATGAATTTGTTGGAATGCCTGGTGTACTTGACGATGTCATTGTGTTCAGAAGTTCACTGGAGGAGCATGAAAAGTCGACTATTTAAAGTATTAGACCAACTGGAGGATTTCGGCCTCAAGCTGTCCATCGACAAGTGCCAGTTTTTCAGACCTCCGTGAAGTATGTGGGCACATATTATTCACCGACAGGATAAGACTGATCCCAGTAAAGTTGAGGCCTTGACCACTGGCCCCAGACCCACAATCGGAAAGAATTACAAGCGCTTCCTGGGGTTCTGTGGCTACTACCACAGGTTTATAAGGACTATTCCAAGGTGATTTCCCACTCTGAATCTTACCCAGGGTTACCCTCACAGAACTGTAAATACAAGAAAGGGGCCACCTCAGGAACAGAAAGAGTATACTTCTGCCCAGGTGAACTTTTCGGGTCTCGCTGGATGCCTGACTATGAAGCAGCTTTCCATGAAATCATATACCAGCTCACCCATGCCCCTATTCTCGCCTATGCTGATCCTACCAAACCCTATGTGCTGCATACTGACGCTAGTCTGCAAGGTTTGGGAGCTGTGCTGTATCAAGACCATGAGGATGGTTTGAGACCCGTGGCTTTCGCTAGTAGGAGTCTGACCCCATCAGAGCAAAACTACCCTGTGCATAAGTTGGAATTTCTGGCATTAAAGTGGGCCATCATTGACCAGTTCCATGAATACCTATATGGGGCAAAAATACTGGTGAAGACTGACAATAACCCATTGACCTATGTGCAGACTTCAGCTAAGTTAGACGTCACAGGGCATCGGTGGCTTTCTGCATTGTCTACCTGTGATTATGCTGTTGAATACAGATCGGGGCTGAATCACATTGATGCTGATGCCCTATCCTGAAGGCCCACTTCCAAAAGTGACTGGGTCAGGCTGTCTGAACCTGACATTCGAGCACTGTACCAAAAGTTTGATAAAGATGAACAGATGTCTGAGACACGGTGGACTGTAGTAGATTGCTTAGGCCCTCTGATACATGCATACCAGCTGCATACTGTCACTTCTCCACTCTAGATATTAGTGCACTACCTCAGTTTGGCAATGGAAGCATTCAGTGGGCTTAATCCCAAGATCCTATGCTTCAGCCAGCCCTTGATGCCCTCCGGGCAGGGAAAGATGTGTCCAAGTTGCGTTCCTCTGATTTGCGAACTGCTTTATTGTTTAAAGAAGGACCCAAGTTGAAGCTGATTAATCAGTTGTTGTATAGAGAGACAGTAGATCGGGGTGGCCAAGTAGACAAACAGCAACTGGTTCTGCCCACAGCCTTCAGAGATTTGGTGCTGAGGTCCCTCCAGAATCATATGGGCCACCTTGGTATCGACCGAACCCTTGATCTTGTACAATCTTGATTTTACTGGCCCAAGAGGGGCCAATGTGAGCACCATGTAAGGACTTGCAGTCGCTGCTTGCAGAGAAAGGCCCTGCCTCAGAGGGCTGCCCACCCTGCTAACATTACTACCAGCACCCCAATGGAACTAGTCTGCATAGACTTTTTGAGTTGGAGCCTGACCAGCAAAACATTGGTAATGTGTTAGTGGTTACGGATCATTTCACCGAGTATGCACAGGTGTTTCCCACCAAAGATCAAAGGCATCCACCGTGGCCAGGTATACAGTGGAAATTTCTTCATCCACTGCAAGAGCCCCCAGTGGATTCATTCTGATCAGGTAGAGACTTTGAGTAAGCTTAATCAAAGAAATGCTCTCTCTATGGGGGTTGCAAAAGTTAAGAACCCCCCCTTATCACCTGCAGGGGGACCTACAACCAGAACGCTTTAATCGCACCCTGCTAGACATGCTAGGCACCCTTCACCCAAAAGATAAGCATAAATGGAGCCAGCAGATTAGCACCTTGGTACAAGCCTATAATTGCACAAAACATTACGCTACCGGGTTCTCTCCCTACTGCCTCATGTTCAGGAGAGAGGCTCGGCTGCCAGTTGTTGTTTGTTTTGGGGTCTCTCAGATGGGGTCGAGCTGAAAATGATCTACAATATGTGCAAAACTGAAAGCTCAATTGAATCATGCATACCAACTGGCCCAGACAATGGCTGCCAAGAGAAACTTAGCCAATAAAGAGACATAAATAGAGTAAAGGCCCAAAAGCTATGAACTGGAGACTGTGTGTTGTTGCGAAATTTGGGACTACATGGTAAACATAAAATTGCTGACCGAAGGCACCATCTTCCCCATATAGTAGCAGGCAAGTTGTATGATTTACCCGTGCACAAAGTACGGCATGAAAACAACTCAAAAGCTGTCAAGACCATGTACTGTAACCATTTACTGCCTATTGGCCAGGTCATGATTGAAGTTGAACCTCCTGAGATTGTTCCCTCTGGATCAGTGACTCGTGTTGCTGCAAAACAAAGACAGAGTCACCCTACCCCAGTGGTCACAGACTTAAGGTTTTCTCCACAGCAAGCCCAGAATGATAATGACTGTCAGTCCGCTTCTGATGAGAGTGAGTGCAGCTATGCTTATTACCCCTCTTATGAACTAAGTCAGCTGTTCTGAGGTAACCCCATGATCAATTGTGGGGATGAAGCTGGGCCTTCTGGACTGCCTAACCCCCTAGCTTCGTCCTTGGAGCCAATGCTCCCTGAAAGTGAAATGCAAAGTGTCATGTCTGACGATATTGAGTCACTCTGTATGGTGGAACTGTATGATTTGCCTGAGTAAGAGGCCGACGATATGAGTCATTCTGGTAACATGCCGGAACCTGAAGAATACTTTGAGTGTGATGATAATTCCCTTCCCATGCCAGAGTGCCTTCTAAGTGAGCAAAATGTCATAGAAACAGAACTTACAGAGTCAGGGGCTGACAGTGCTCCAAGTTCGAACCTTCCTACCCAGGCAGAGGTCCCACTCACAAGTAATAAACGCCCCAAGGCTGAAGCTGAAAGTACAGAGACTGTGGTTGTTTCCCCCAGAAAGACTGGCTGAGCTATCAAGCCTGTGGTGTGCTTTAGTTATGATTCCCTGGGAGGCCATTGGATTTGCCTCTCAATGTGGTCCACAAGGGGGTCTATGTTTCCCAGAGCTCACTGCCCAAACTCAGTCTAAGTACCAATACCCAGTTGATTGCCCTGCCCTCTAGGTATGGTGCCCCTGCCCCATCTAGCCCCAGGTTAGCTGATAGGGAAGGGCCCCCTCTCACATTGTTCAATGTACAGGAAGTAGTTACCTGATCTTGACTGGCAGGATTTGTAAAGTACCTGTGTGAAATATGCCTAATGTAATTTAGAATAGACATTGTACTGTGAAATGCAGAGAATGTGTATAGTAAAGGTTGAATATGTTGACTGATGCCTTAGAAGCTATAGGTCTAGCCTGCTAATGGTATAGATGTATAGTATGATTTGCAATTGTCATTATTGTGATGGTACCAACTTGATGCGGATGCCAGGTTTTCTCCAGGCAGGGAAGGGTGTAACCCCCCTACAAATGGGGGTTCCCGAAAAGTCTTCCATGAGCTAGCTCAAATGTTTGCTGCCCGGTTGGTGTTCAGCGCTATAGCTGTTTAAATGTATTGCCAGTGAGTGCCTGTGTGACCTCCGTGTATTGTCACTTTATGAGCTGCTGTTGCAGTGATAATTAATCTGAAAGGGGGGCAGAGTGTTGGCATGCTCAAGCCCCACCCGGGCTGCTGGAAAATAGCTCAGTTTCTGCCATCGCTAATTGTGCAGTGGAAGCTCTGCTGAAGGATGTAACTATTTGCTGAAAGTAATTTAGAGTAATAATGATAATGTAGTTTGTTCTAACCTGCCTTCTTTGCAGGAAAGACTGTGTTGATTATCTCCTCCATTTTGGTCCCAAACTGCCGAATTGAACCAATCAGTAATGGGGACTCTAAAATGGAGCCTGCTCTCAAGGGACTGTATGGACCTAAAACTGTGGGAATTGTAGTTTTGGACTGTTGGCGCCCTTTTGCAACTAGGGGAGCTCTTGTTGTGATTGACAGCTGTGCCAACCAACCGAACCTTTGGATCTAAGGGAAAACCCCCAAGCTGTCTGCTGGCTAGCCAGATCTGAGTTGGAAGCTGAGGGAGAAGCAGCTCGCATAGCTCGAGCAGGTATCTGCATAGTTTTGAGTGGGAGAGCTGTGGGAAGGCCTGATTTCCGGCCTGCGTGCCTGTTTTGCTGCTCTGAGACGGAGGGAAAGAGAGAGAGTCATTATCGGACTAAATCCGAGTTTGGTGTGAACCAAGTAAGCTACTAAAGGGGGATCAGGCTTTACCCGAGGAGAACCGAAGACTGTGCTGAATGCGATCGGCCTGCCAGAAATCCCTTTTCCTTTCAAAACTTCAGTGTGGCACAGAGAGCTTAGCGATTGTGACCAGGGAGTACAGTGCCTGGTTCAGTAAGTTTCCCCGTGCATATAAATGTGCCGTGTACTGAGTGGGTGTCGAGTTCTGGTTCCCCAAGTTGTGAACTGTGTTCTGCTAGCTGGAAGTTGTGTCCAGCATAAACGGACTGAATCAGCAGTTAGTTCCATGTGGCTGGGCCTTGCCACGAGGGCCCCGCCATCCTTCCTGTTGCACAGAGAAGAGCCATCGATGAGAGACCTGCCCGGGGATCAGCCCCCTGCTCCACGCCTGAACAGGAACGACGCCTTGGCGAATCGTGTGGGCCCTGCTTCTCCAGGTGCTCCAGGGAGTCCATCTGCTGTTTCAATTTTCATCCATCCTGTGTCCGGCACTGGGTATCATGAGTAACCACAAGGGTAGCTCCCTGCAACATATAGCTAAATCAAAAGTGTCATCTGACTGTCTTGTTATCTTTTTCTTCGAACTGAGCCCTCCAGCTCCAGTTACAATTAGAGTGTGGTGCATGTTGTTTCTTTCCTTCACAGGGCCCCAACCAGCTGCAAGCCCGGCCTACCCTGAGCAGCGCCCTGGCTAGCCACCTTCCCTTCACCTGGTACCCAGAGTGTGACTGTCAGGGACTCTGAATGCATGCACAGTAGTATGAGCGATTAGAGTATTTAAGCTAATTACCTGATTACGCCTCTCTCTTGTTATAGCCCCCTGAATACACCAGATCTACTCTTTTTCTGCAATTCCACCAGATTGTGGTTTCAGTTTGTGCTTGAAATATTGTATTGTTGCCATTTGTTCTGTCTAACCTTGTTTTACAGGGGGTCCCTAGGGTCGAACTGGAGAAACCAACCCTGATGGTAAGTGCAAACTGCGTGGGTACTTGCATAGCATATCAGGGGTATTGTGAAAGTAATTATTTTGTATTGTGTGGGCCACTAGCAGGAACAGAGGGGGATTACAGTGTCCCAGAGGGCTGTGCCAAGGCTGGTTTGACCACTACGAACCCTGACCTCTGGGTGGAGGCACCCGTTTCAGAACTCAGGCCCCTTAACCTGCTGGTAGCCAAGCAGATAGGGGTAGTAGCCCTGGGAGTAGCGCCACCTTAGGGTTACAGAGTGAACAAAATAATTAAAATTGTGGATGCTGCTGGATGTGAGAAGGGTACTGACTGTGTGAGGCGGGAAGGATTATTCTTCAGGCTAAATATTAACTAATGTCATTTTACAAGATGGGGGCTGGCCATGGAGGCGGGCGGGTTGTGCCGGTCACCCAGGTACAAAATAATTAACAAATTGCGGGTGCTGATTGGGAAAGAGTGTAGGGGGAACAGAGGATACATGATTTTACTGTGGTTCCTTGTTAGGGAGGCGTTTTTTAGAGCTGTGCCGAATACGAATATTCGACAGAATAACGAATATTTGGCAGCCGAATACTGAATATTCAGCTGAATATTCGAATTAAGGTATTTGCACAGCCCTACTGCACAGACAGACAGACAAAGCAGGGACCATCTGGGCATATTGGGTGAGCCAAGCGGTCCTTCTCTGCCAACAAATTTTGTTTCTGTGTTTCTATGTCTCGCGTACAAATGATATATACAACTGGGTAACATCTTTATTTATTGAAAATTGGTAACTGGGAAAGACACACTTAGCTAAGACTCATTTCCAGGTTTAACCTGAGGGGGAGGTGGGGACACAAAATATACACGGTGGTAAGGTGGATTGTACAAAATATACAGGGTGGTAAAGTGCATCAAGTACAGTACAATACATACAGTAGCAGTGTACAGGGTGATTAACAGCTTAAAGCACAGATACAGGTGCACTGAGGGTTAGAACAGGTGAAAAACATGGCCCATAAGAGTACAAGTCAGCTAAGGGCTGTGCAAGAGGGGGCAGCAAGTGGCTTAAGCTAACATTTAAGGGAAAAATGAGATCAGGAAAGGCAGAGGGTGGGAGGGAGTTTGTTCCAGATGGAGGAAAGGCCAGAAAGAGTGCCCAGCTGCAGAGTTGGAGTGTGGAATGGAGGAGATACTGGAGTCATGAAAGTGAACAGCATATGAGGCAGAGGGAATAGGAGAGAAGACAGATAGGGAGGCAGAGAGTTAAACCAGTACAGTATTTAGAAATGAGGGACAAAGCAAGCGAGACGCTCACAAAGCACCCCACAGCAAAAACTGACTAAACGACAGTATATAGTGATAAAATGGCTTACCATTTATTAGAAGAGCTGTGTGTTGGTCGACTCCATGGTGCCAAACAATGGCGCATTGTTCTGGCACTCTGGCGATCTGGGATCATGCCCCAAGCCCCAATGTCAGGAGCGGAGTCCAGCAGGGAGGGAGTTGAGGGTGTCCTTCGGATGCTTCCCTCTCGGTGGAGTGGGCTGTACTACACCACTTCTACAGCGGCTCCTGGTGGGTCTTGTGGCTATGTCCTTGGTGGCATAGGTGACCACACGCTGCCAGACATCCCCACCCCAGGACACTGCTGCGGCCACATGCATTAGTGGGAGGTGGGTGGGCACAGAAAACAGAAAATGCCCCTCCAGCCAGCCAGATGACAGCTGCCCATCCCACCATACCACAGTCCCCAAGGCGCACCACTCCTGTCCCCCGCACCTGTAGTTCAAGACAGATCAGAGACCGTTACTCCTCTCCAGGCTCCCCGGCAAGGATAAGCCAGAATACTCCGGACATAGGTAATGCGAGATCCAGGTGGAGGGATCTGGCAGCTAGGGTGTGACTGGTGGGCATCTAGAGCATGTACAGTCCAAAGGAGTGGCAGGCTGGAGGGGCCAGGGTAGGCAGAAAAACAGATAATACTAAAAGACAAAAAAGTGCTGAGTGTTAAAATAACATGGGAACTCTCACCAGGGCCATGCATTTGTAATGTGCCAGCAGTGGCTAATAACGTCACACAGTGAGAAAAAACACCTAACATTTCTCCTAGCAACTACTAGGCTTCATCTGAGTGAAAGTGCTGTGTTGAGCGGACCATGCACCAGTTAAAAATCAGAACTGGTGAACATGCTAGGGCAACCCTGACAGGGGATGCTTCCTATATTATAGTCCAATATCTGCTGATTGCATGACACGGCACCCATGAAATAAAATTCATGGGCATTGAAAAGATCAACCTGGGATCTATGGGTGGAGACTGGGAACAAAGAACTGGCAGACAGGAAAGCTTCTGGATTTATGAATCGGGAACTAGAGATGGTATGGGCTTGAATGAAAATACAGCTCTAGCAGCATTTCTGTGGACATGGTATCCCTGAATAGTAAGTGTGATGCATTAGCACACACAAATCTTCTGAGAGTGCTTAATGTGTCTGAAGCAGAATTAGCTATTCCACAACAGTGATTCTACTTGCTGTCTTTGATCAAAATGGATTGTATTTTTTTTTTTTTATTCTTTAGTAACTAGGTAAGGCCCACTAGGCCCAAGGCCTGTTTTCAGGTTTGAGCGAGGAGCACTGGAGTGGTTAAGTGACTTGCTCAAAGTCACAAGTATGCAAGTGGAGGTTCTGGGAGTCAAATCTAGGTCTGCTGGATGTACAGTACCAAGCTCACACGTTGCTCACGAAGCAGTTTGATGTGGCTCGTGAGGGGTTTGCCAATTTACATGTTAACTATACCTCACAGTTTTTGCCAATACTGTAACTTAATAAAACTTAATGAAATCCAATTACTGTTGGCTCACATCTTACTGAGAAATGTAATTTTTTTTATTTATTTTATTTATTAAGTTTTTGTTGACCGGGTAAGTGCACTAGACAAATTCTACCTATTTTCAGGCATGACCCTGGGGAGGAAACAGATGAATGCCAGCTGACCTTGAACCAGATTAAACTGTTGGTGGTATTTTTAGTGAAAGGAGGAAATTTGGCCCAGAGCACGGAAATTCCCTACTCTGCTGCCAGGGACCCTCTGACCATTTGGCTGTTGGCCAAGATGGCGGATGCTAACCAGATAGCAGGAGCACAGGATTTTGCTATGGAACCTGCTGTGGTGCTGGATGCTGAACTTCCTGTGGTATCTGATCCTGCTTTTCCCTCTTGTGTGGATTCTGCAGCTTTGCTGACCGAGGAGCGTGTTGCTGTGAATACTTCTGTGGTTCTAGACCTACCGGAGGTTGTACCTGACTTGCGAGTAAAGTGATTCTGATCGCGGACGCCACCCGACTGAACAAGTAAGGCCTCTCCATTCCCGATGTCTGAGCAAGAACAGTTTTGAGAGACAACTTTGCCCATGAGGAGCATTTGTTTTTTCAAAAGAGAGCACTGTTGGAAACTTCTCTCAGGCAGTTGTGCTCTGACAGCAGCTGTTTGAATGTCAAATCCGGCCAGCTGAGTGCTGATGACGCTTGTGTTCCTCACGGAAAGCCGACAAGCTGGGCGGTGCTCATTGAAGTCGTTGAATCAGCTGGGACTTCGTCAGACTCTCCGGTCCTGCTACACCCCACAGATATTGTGTTGGGAATGGTGATTGCGAGCGATGTTAAGCTCGGCCTAGGACAGTCTGTGGAGACTGTGGCTCCCGTTGTTGGGGAGTCCAGTTGGTCAGTGCATACAGCACTCCATGATGCTGGCTGGCAATATAACAAACTCACAGGTCAGTGGTCTTCTGGCAACATGCTATATGTCTGCCGAAAGTGGCTGATTCTATTCCTGTGAACTCAGTAGCCCAAACTGGTAATACGGCTTTGGACCTTCCTTCTGATTTGGAACTAACTCAAAATCCTAAATTATGTCTTCCCAATTGACAGACGTTGCTTCAGTCTGATGGGGCCCAGCCTTCAACTGTACCTTCCGTGCCCCAGAGGCCCTTGAATTTAATTAATAGGACTGCACCCAAAACCTTTGCTTCCCTGTTTAAAACCTCTATATTTCCTGCGAAGTGGCATAATGCTGTTCACCTGACATATACTGGGGACATGGAAACTCCTCCTGATAGAATTATTGTTGCAAAATCACCCTTGAAAGACTAGCTGAACTTTTTTGCAACTGAAATATATGCCTTGATTCATGTTTCAGGAGAGACTACTTTTGATGTCAGTTTTAAAACTGCTCGGGGTTTGGAACGCTTTTGGATCAAATATAATAACTTGAAGAAATCCTCTTTATGGTCCCCCTTTCTTGTAACCCCCTTATCTAAACCTACACATAAAGTTATTATTGTGCTTTTTAGGAATGGGGGGGTGAGTGTACAGGACTTGATTTTGTGGCTGAAACACCGGTGTACCTTACTAGGGGATCCTGAGGCTATCCTTGACTCAGAAAATAGTTGGACTGGGGGTTGGAAGGTGAAAGTAATGCTTAAGACTTCTGATACTTGTACTGTTCATCTACCTAACTCTTTTTGTCTAGGTCGAGATAGGGGCATTCTTTTCTATGCCGGGCAACCCAAAATGTGCTATGAATGTGGGTCTTTGGAGCACTTGAGTAGTGTGTGTGATCAGGCACAGTGTGTTGTTTGTGGTGATTTGGGTCACTTAGGTATGGATTGTCTTAATGAAAGTAAATGCAAACTTTGTGGGGAGTTGGGTCACACATTTCAAAATTGTACTTAATTCTCCAGATCAAGCTAATGGAGCAGAACAACATCTGTTGATCGCTTTGGCACAAAGAAGCGGGTTGCCAGGGCTTTCTACTGGTGAGAATTCAGATGGTACTTTTGTTCCTCCTTCCTTCCCCCACCCTGTTGTGCCTCTGTTATTCCCCGGCTGATCAGGCTGCAACTGCTGGCCCATCCTCTACAACTTAGGGACTACAGCAGCCTCTAGTGCATAACTCTCCTTTCCTGTCTATCTTGTTTGCTGAGCCTGTCATGCCCTCCTCCTACTCCAGGGAGGAAGGCTGGTGGCAGGGTAGCTAGACAATCTGTGAGGGACTCTGTGGACAAGGTGACACACAAGCAGTCGCCAGTGATTCCTGTTTCTAATAAATTTGATGTGCTGCAGTCTGAGCACTCTGATGAGGATTCTGATTTATCCTCAGTGGACTCCTCTGTGCCAGAAGGCACTACTGATACTGAGGGATTGGCTCAACCCAGAGGACAACAAAAACAGAAAGCTAGGGTTAAATTGAAAAATACAGATAAGCTTAGCAGAAAAGGTCCTTATAAATAAACTTGATGGCTGAACCTTTTTCTTTTCACTATTAATGTGAATAGCATTAAAAGGGTGGCAAGAAGGCAAATGGTCTTTTCTGTCTTAGCTCATCTTCATCTGGTTTCTTCTTTCTGCAGATACTGGTTACACACCCTGCATGAAGTACAACTAGCCTCTAATGCATGGTATTTGGGTCCATCCTTTGGTCCTTAAGTACTGAGACTTGTGCTGGTCTGGGCATTCTTATTAAATATCCTGACACTAAAGTGTTAAAACGTTTTGATTTACTTTCAGGCAGGGCCATGGTTTTAGATGTTCTTATTCAGAATGTGCCTTATCGTTTAATTGATGTTTATGCCCCTCAGTATAAAGCTCAGAGATGTGCTTTGTTTAAGTTGCTTGAGCCCTATCTACATACCACTTATCAAGTTGTTTGTGCTGGGGATTTTAACTGTCCCATTAAAGCAAAACATGGTAAACAATATTGTGATTCCAATTTGTTATCTCAAATAATTCATATAAACTTAAAGGATGCTGTTTTTCACCTTACTAATCTGGACCGTCCCACTTTCCATAAAGGAACCTTGACTTCTAGAATTGATTATGTTTTGTTTCCCTACTTTAATTCCAAAAGCTACTGTATTATTATTCTGGAATTCTCTGACCACAATATTGTTTCAGTTACTACTGGGGTGACTGCTAGACAACGGAGAGGTTTTGGATTTTGGAAATTTAATACTTCCTTGCTTTCTGACCCACATATTCATTTGCATATTCACAATTTTATTTTTGCATGGAAGTCTGTATTTATTGTTTTGACAGTCCTACTTTGTGGTGGGAAGACACAAAATGGAATTACAAAAGTGTATGCTGCCTTAGTATTGGTGTAGCTAGGACTGCTTGCCCTGGTTACTTACAAAATAGAAAGCTTTTGCAACAACTTTATTCCGTCTCTTTTGAGACAGAACAGGATTTGACTTCCCAGATCTCTCAAGTTACTACGACTATGGTAAATTTCCATCAGAACAAGGCTAAAACTTTATTGTTTCAGCAACAATTTGGTGTGCAGGGTAGTATGGCAACAGCTTGTCCATATGAACATTGGCAGGCTCAGCTGCAAAAGAAAACCATTTCTGCAGCCCGGGACCTGCTGGGTATTGAGTATCATGATCTAAGGGATGTTCTTAGAGTAGTCACTGATTATACCAGACAACTGTACAGTAAATTGGAGGTGTGTAATGGGGGATTAGAATTTTTTTTAAGTGATTTGGATATCCCGCTATTGAATGATGTGGATGTGCAGCTTTTAATTGCTCCTATTTCAATCTTGGAAATAAAGACAGCACTTTCCTCTTTGGCAGGAAAAAAATCTCCTGGTCCAGACGGCATTCCTACTGAACTGATGAAAATTCTTGGGAATCTCTGTTTGGAGGAATTGGCTTTGGTTTTTAACTATATCTTGAATACTGGGGTAGTTTCTCTATACATGAATACAGGGAGCTTGACTTGTATTTATAAAACAGGTGACAAATTGGATCTGAGTAATTGGCGTCCAATTACGCTACTGAATTCTGATTTTAAACTACTTATGAAAATTCTGGCAAAATGACTTTCAGTGGCAGCTGTGAGAATAATATCCTCAGCACAAGCTTATGCTATTCCTGGTAGAAAAATTCAAACCCAGCTTTCTTTGTTACGGGAGCTGATTGAGCAGGGGAAATTGGGAACCTCAGATGACTTCCTGCTCTCTCTTGATCTGTCTAAGGCTTTCGATAGGGTTAATCATGACTCCTCTGGACAATTCTAGCTCATTATAATATTCCTGTCTGTATGATTAATTGGTTTAAAAGTCTACATCATATGGCTACTGTTAGCCCTGTCATCCAGGGTTGGAAGGGTCCCTTATTCCTTTAGAAAGGTGTGCATCAGGGTTGTCCCCTCAGTCCAATATTGTATGCTTTTATTGATCTCTTCTGATCCAGGACAAGCATCCGATTGGATGCCTACCTGCATCCCTCACTCCACCCCCACACAGCCCCAGTCCAGCAATGCAGAGCTGCGTGCCGGGGGTCAGGGCCACAGACAGGTGGTCAGCAATAGTGAATACCGGCCAGTGCGCATCTGTCTGCAGGTGTGGAGCTGTGTGGGTGGGGTACGTGCCTTTCACATGTACTCTACTCCCTGTTAGTGCATGGGGCCCAATATTCTTAAATCTTAATGGTTACTTTGCTTCTTATATAGCAGCCTAAATCTATATCTTGTTTCTTTTGTTTGGCATTTTGCTAGGGGTGTTTCATACCTGCATGTCCAGTTATCATATTCGTGTATACATGCTGCCTGGTAACAGTATAACACACTACCAGTGCAGGAATTGAAATAGGTTGGTCATGGTTTCACTATATGTGGGATTTGGATCTGGCATTTTAACAAGTCGGTACTGTCAAATAGAATGTGTTATGCCTTATAAGCAGTCTTGGTTAATAATGGCATATTTTGGTTACAGGATGAGTCAAAATTAATAATACATGCATATATTTGTCTTTCTCATATTTCAGCTTCATGTCAGGAAATTCTTGAAGCTTCTAGCATATTATGGATTGCGTCAAAGTACTGACATGTGTTATTTCTGAATCAAGACCATCATAAAGGGCTATATGTGTTTAAGTATTGTGCCTGTCCAGAGGTCATATGGACAAGTTGTTTTCATGATACATGTTTTGATTCTAAAAACTTTCTTTGTTAATGCTGCATATTTCCACATATGGGGCAGTATGCTTTAACAGTGGCTCATAAAGGTCATCGATAATACCGGCATTTGGATGCCTAGCAGTTTCTAGGAGAATTGTTAGGCATTTTTCACAGCGTGACCCTGTCAGTCGCTGCCAGCACATTACAAGCACATGGCCCTGGTGTGAGTTCTCATGCTGTTGTAACACACAGCTCTTTTAATAAACAGTAATCCATTTTTTCACTATATACCATTGTTTGGCCAGTTCTTGCTGTGGGTGCTTTGTGTGTGCTTTGCTTTTCAGTCTTTTACATTGGTTGCGGACATGCACAAACCAATGTATTATTGCAATACGGGATTTTGAGTGTGTGCTGCTGCCAAGCCCATTGCAGTACACAAAACCAGGGGCTTGTAATGGGCTCGGCAGTTGGCACCAATGACCACTTGGTGTGGTCCTTACGCAACTCTCTGTTAGGTGGGCTGAATGATCATGCACTTCAAAAGGCCGAAGTCGCTCCAATCAGAGAGGGCTTCAGTCCTTTGATTTACATGAAGCCCACGTGAGTAAACAGCTGATCAGCTTGTAAAGTGAAAGGGGAAGTTTTACGGCTTCAAAAAAAAAATCTCCTCCCCTGACAAACAAAAACAGCCCCCCCATTCCCCTCATTTGATCTAAAGTTGCCAGCAGCTGGTGCCCAATCCCCATGTCGGCAGTAGTCCCCCTTCCCCCAACAGTGTGGTACACTGGGTAGCCCATTCCCAGTGTCCCCAATTGTGTATAAAATCCCTATTTATTGCTGTGGAACACTGGGGAGCCCACTCCCAGTGTTCCCAATATGTCCCCCGCAGCAGTGTTGCTGTTTTCCCCCCTTATATTTGCCGACAGCAGGATGCCCAATCTCCGCATCGGCAGTATCTCCTCAACAGTGTGGGACACTGGGTAGCCCACTCCTAGTGTCCCCAAATATATAATGTACCTGTTAAAAAGTAAACAGTCCCCCGACGTCTTTTTTTTTTAAACCTGGAAAAAGAAAACGGTCCTTCGTCATCTCCCTCCCCCCTCCCTATCCCAACCCTCCTTCGCACCCACCTCCCCTTACCCCCTCTTACCCCATACTTACCTCTGGAGGTCAGTGCCTGTGATCTTCTCTGGACCAGGACATGTCTGCACTCTTCAAAGGCGAACCGCGAACTGAAGGTATCAAGGTAAACCATATAATGGCTGTCAATGGGGCTTTCAGCTCATCTTGATATCTCAGCCATTTTAAGGAATTTGTACCCCAAATTTTCAACATGGAGTTCTTGAGACCTCACCTCATGAACACTGACACTGTGATCTTATTAATCGGTCCTGAAAGGTGATTTTGCAGTCACTGCGTGGAATTACCTTTTGGGACCAATTAACTAAAATGACAGTGCCAGTGTCATGAGGTGGGGTCCCAAGAACCCCATGTTGAAAATTTGGTGCAAAGTCCCCAAAATGACTTATCAAATGTGCGTTATGCAGTTTAAATGCATGCACGTAACTTCACCAATTTTTAATATTTTCACTCCAGATTTTCAACATTGCCATTTTTTCACACCTCCTCATGAACAGTACAGCTGTCATTTTTCACATCTGCCCAAAATGTGTTTTTGCACCTGTGGCACAGAATGACAAGGTTGCTGTGTGAAATCAACTTTCAGGATGGATTAACAAAATCACAGTGCCAATGTTCATGAAGGGAGGTCTAAAAAACCCCATGTTGAAAGTTTGGTGAAATCATTCCAAAACATGACTGGGCTACGAGCATGTGTTTCGCAGGTTCTACTCACGTGCGTAACTTTGACAATTTTCCATATTTTTATTCCAGATTTTCAACACTGCCATTTTTCACACCTCCTTATGAACAGTATACAGCTGTCATTTTTCACATCCTGACCAAAACATGTTTTTGCACCTGTTGTGCAGAATAGCGTGACCACTTTGCGAACTCAACTTTCGGGACAGATTAACGAAATGGCAGTGCGAGTGTTCATGATGTGTGGTCCCCAAGAGGCCATGTTGAAAATTTGGTGAAAAAATTCCTGAAAATGCCCAAGTTATGTGCGTCTGTTTAATTTATTCTACACAGGCACATAACTTTGCGGAATTTGGACCCTGTGCTCCCACAGTAAAATAAGGATACTATCATACTGTCTCAAAAAGAAGGGAAATTCATTGCAAAAAACTACGTTAATGCATCATTTAGGGTTTTTATTAAATTGTCAAAAACTGAGAAATTAGATGTTAGGGTTCCCACCCCAACCACCCCACCCTCCACACACTAACAGACGTTGGGGTGTGCCATGGAGATATCAGGCCTAACTCTCGCCCCATTCTCCTATACTATACTGTACTGTACCTGTCAGCTTGTTTACATATGGAATGGGGTGAGAGTTGAGCTGATGAACCCATAGCACACTCTGACGCCTGTTGGTGTGTGGAGGTGGGGAGTGGTAGGGTGGAACAAACATCGAATTTCGCTACAATCTAATAAAAACCCTAACTGATACATTAACCTACTTTTTGCAATGTACTGCTAGCTGTACTATAGCAATAAGCAATGGTTTCATTCATTAGAAGCCGCGCTCGGCAGTGGAGGAGGTAGAGTTGTGCTGCGCTGGACTTGTGGGTGGCAGCAGCAATTGCCTTCTCCTAATAAGGAGAATTGGGCACTGGGTGCTGGGTGTGGGTGTGGGGGCAATGGACAGACTGAGTGGTCAGGTCACTGCTTATTGTTCGGGGAATACTCTGTATTCTTGGCGTTGCTGCCTCTACTTAAATTTGGGGATTACTCTGTATTCTTGGCACTGCTGTGTCTCTCTTAAATTTGGGGATTACTCTGCATTCTTGGTGCTGCTGCCTTTCACTTAAATTAGTTTATAGTATGGGTCCAGCGTGGAGGTGGGCGGGTTCTGCTGGTCCCCATTAAAAGTTTTTTCGACAGAAAAAAGTGGTGCTGGGTGCATGAGAGGGTGGGATTTAAATAGGTTTTACTGAAATAAGTTGCTGTCTTGAAAGTACATAAGGCTATGGGACCAGATGAGGTACATGGCAGGGTATAAAGGGAGCTCAGGGAAGTGCCAGTGTTAAACAAGCAACCAACGCTCGGCATTGACAGATGCTGTTGCACAGCAGCACACCACAGATGTATCCTTGTGCTAGTCCACTTTTAACTTTTCTGCTAGACGAGGGACACACAGTGCATGAGGTGGGAGGAAAAGGAGGCTAGAGAGGAAGTACAAAGGAGCAGTGCTGAATAAGAGGAGGAGCACTGGCAGCAAATTGAGAGTAGGCATTGCATAGGGTGTCAAGTCTGGCCAGGGAGGAGGAAGGGGCAGTGCTGTACACCACATCTGATTTGTCAAACACAGGGAGCACCAGCTTGGTGACCAGTTCATGGTGGACTTGGGATGAGAGGAAATCTTTGTTGCGGTCAAGGGCACCAAGATTGGGGTGGAGCTTACTGTGAATTTCATTGATATGGTTAAAGAAGTCGAGCCTACTGTTCAGCATTGCAGTGCAAACTCACATTGTACCATGTCATGATCCCACGCAGGGGCAGCATGTATACTGCTAAAAACATGGGTGGCAGAACTAACCGCTTGGGCACCCCACAGGGAAGAGCACTGGCTGCAAACAGAACTTTCCCAACGTAACCCTCTGCAAACTGTCCCTGAGGAAATACTCAAACCAGCAGCTGACAGTGACAGTGAGAGATCCGTTCTCTCTCAGCCGGTCCAGTAGTAGCCCATGGTCCACAGTATCAAAGGCTGAGGAGAGATCAAAGAGAATGAGAATTAACCACTCACCTCTATCTCTTACCCTAAGCAAGTTAATGTGCACCCTGACTAATGCGGCTTCAGTATCATGCCTAGATTTAGAAGCAGACTAGAGGGACTTATAGATGCTAAAGGCCGTGAAGTGTACCTCAAGCTGCAACACCATGATTTTCTCAAAAACCTTTCCCAAAAAGGGCAGGTTAGAGTCAAGTCTATAATTACCAGGACCTCCAGGTCCAGAGGTGTTTTTTTCAGGAGGAGTCTCCCCAATGTATTTTTCAAAGCAGTTGGAAAGCCCCTTTAGAAAAGGAACACCAAGCAGTCCCAGCAAACACTGGACCCGGTTGCACCATGCAGTTCTCCAGTAGCCACATTGGGCACAGGTCCAGTTCACAAACATAGGTCACAGCTCCAAAACCATCCTACATACCTTTTTGCCATAACCAACCTAAACTCTCCCCAGCACAGATGGGTTATTCTGAGACTCAACACTACCAGGCCGCCACAGCCTTCTTGGAGAAATCCCGCTTGAAAGGAGGACACCCTGTCCAAGCAGAATTCGTGAACACCTCACATTTTGCAGTGCCCTCCAGATCCTAAACAGGTCAGATGTAAAATCCTATCTACAGTCTGGAAAAGCAGAGCAGGTCGATTCCTCCCAGCAGCAATCTCCCTTGACAAAAAAACTGCCTTCTTCTGGGTGCTTGCTTCAGATATTCCTCAAAATGTGTAATCTCAGCCAGCTTGTTATCCAGTCTTGAACTTCCTCCAGTAACACTCCAACCTCTGGCCCTTGCCCTTTGATTCCCATAACTCACCATCAAACCATGGTGAACCTCGACGAGGAGATCAGGGGCATATTAAACCATCTCCATTGGGGTAGGCCCAAGGGAGGGCTCCAAGATGAACTTCAAAATATAATAATCCAATCAAAAGACTGCATTAATCTCGAGGTTTCCAGTCTCGAGCCATTGAGAAAAGATCCAGGTGTGGCCGTGTTGGCTGGTCACAGAAGTAACAACTTGTGCAAGGCCCAGTTAATCCATCATCTGGGAAATTTTAACCAAACTGTAAAGATTCATCATTGTCTATTCCACTGAAGTCACCCAGAATTAACTATCTGAATGACTCCAATACCTTGTTAATGCCAAAATCTGCAGGAAACTGCCCCCATGCTCAGGGGCTGCTACAAGAAGGATCCTGCAACCTGTACCTAGTCTTCCATGCACAGCCATGCATTCAGATTATATAGTTGCTTCCACTGGGTGCACAGTGAAGCTCAACCTGGACTAATACAGATGGCCAACACACACACACACACACACACACACACACACACCACCCCCATGGTCCCTCCTTGCGCAGTGTACCATGGAGTAATCAGCTGGGATAGCTGCCTCCAGCACAGGGCCAGAGTTGTCTCCCAAGCAAGTCTTTGTGATACATACCAGGTCAGCTGAGGAACCAGAAATAAAATCTGCTATTAAAGTGATCTTGTTCCTCACTGACCTGGTATTATAAACAACTATCTGAAGGTGATGGCCTGAGGCACCCAACCCACAGCTATCTGTTCACTCTTTCTAGTGGATGCCCTGGGTATGGAAACTAACCACATCTGATCTCTCTCTTTGTCCCATTTCCACCTGGGGCATCTTCTGATCTTCACTCTCCCAAGAAACCCTCACTGTCAGCTTTATCCAAAACCCTGGTATCACCCCGTAACACCTCCCAATACACACTTCCCTGAAGCTTGATGGGCTGTCTCTGAAAGTTGGAGATCTCTAAAGGGATGCAATTGATGGAGCAGAGTCTGTGAGTAGCTGAGCCTAAGGGCCAATGGCCCAGCACACATGTTGCTGCTAAATAATAACACCATCCTCAGACTCAACAATATAGAGTCAAAATTCCTCTGTGCAACTAGAAACTGAGTGCAGACTAGTCACAGATCAAAAGCCTTATGGAGCACAATTTTATACTGCAGCACATAATGGTGAACGGTGCACTTTGCAAATGACTTAAGGCATACTAAAACACTGACTTGTGAATTTGGATTACAGATAAGAAAGGGCCTCTTAGAATAAGAAATCTGAACCTTACATAAATTAGGTATAAATGTATTCATCATGCATGAGGTATGAAATACGTGTATATATTTTATAAAGTTTAGCCTTTGCTGTGGCAAGGAATGTTAGTTGTATAAGGATTTTCATGTGAAAATAGCTTTTAATTTATTTCTTAACAGAATAAATCCCCTGAAGAAGCCAATAAGGCAAAATGTTTGGGGTATTTGGAAATAAGAAAAACAAAAGTACTGAAACCAGCATTATTTAGGTGTGCATATTGACTTGGTGAAAGTTACGTCAGACCTAAAGCACTCCTAGATGGAAAAAGGTACGAGCCTAATAAATCCATTGAATTTCCAGTTGATCTCTTCATCCCTTGAAGGGGACTATCCTCTTCACCCACCCAAAGGCAAGCAGCCATTCAGGGCTGCAAGTGTCCCTCTACAAGGATTAAACCCCTGCAGCAGGATTTTCTGATAAAAGCAGGCAAGCTTCCCCCCACAGAAATGGAACTTTGCAAGGGAACCCCTAGGTGGGAACTCTGATCCATCTTGGCATGGAACTCTGGTTGCATTTAGCCCAGATACTGACTCGGAGCTGAAAAACAACCATAACCCCTTGCTCTCCCCCTTTTGCCCTGGGAGAGGAGAAGGCATACAGTAGGTCAGTAAACCTTCCATGTCTAAAGGTATGTTATGCTTGCCAGAAGGTCCCTTACAACCCAGATTATTTGTATTAACCTTGCCCAAACTGGAGCTTCACTAGGACATCCCAAGACCCACCTGGTACTCACCCAAGAAATTATGGACACTACACCATAGTGCCTTTATTAGTAGATAAACTGTATTAAATTCATTTGATATATGTAAGCCCCTCTGAGACTTTACTAGAAATTAAATGGTTAACTTCCATCACCACCAGGGACCACCTGCGGGCCAGGAGGTGGGGTAGAGTCTGGGTGGTATACATGGAATGTTTGGATGGATTTGGGAGAGAGATTCATGGGATTGCAAGAGGGAGGAGGAGAAAGTGAACACAGCGGGGTGGTGGCGATGCCCACCCCAGCCCGTGAGCCCAGCTCCATAGTGTGGTGGGTGAGTGCGGTTTGCGGCGGGAATGTGGCTGCAGTCAGGAGCCCTGGCTCAGTTTGGACATGGGTGCAGTTTACTCTGGGATTAGTGACCTTTGCAGGTTGCCGTAATTGGATGGAGCCAAAATCTGCCCCTTCCTGAGGCGAGATCTGTGAACAGCACATAGAGAGCTGCAGTGACCTGCGAAGGTGCCTGCAGTGACCTGCTAAGTTACCTTCAGTGATCTGCTAAGGTGCCTGCAATGACCTGCTAGATTTGAACAGTAGTGACCTGCTCAGAATGATCATTAGTGTCTGTGGACCCGCTGAGCAACTGGAACTGGTGTGGAAAGAGAGAGGTAGAACTGATGAATCTGGAGAGCTGCAGTTGAGAATAAAAGGAAAAAGCTGAGCGTCCCTGTGTATGAAAGATTTGGAGCAGTGAGGTAGTGCTGGAAGGGGCTGAGAAATGTGTCCCCACTGCATTGTGCCATCATTCATGATCGAGAAGTGCAAGAGTAAGAGACTTAGTCAGAAGCTGCATAAGGGTGTACCATGGCCTTATTCAGCCCACCATTTGTACTGCTGCCACTTTGAAGCCTAATTGAGCTCCAGGATGATTAAATTCAGTGGGAGACCATATTGATCATGTATTACCACTATTCAGTTTGGTACTGCTAGTGCCTGTGAATTTGTTTGATGGCCCCTGGATCCCTGGCTCATGGAGAAATTGTTGTTGCTTGTGCCCCACAGTATTAAATGGATGCTATTGTTTTAAATTTTGTGTTGACACTGGACTTATGTATGAACTGCTGCTTGCCAGTTAACTACCTTTCTCTTTCAGTAGTCATCAATCCCAAGTGAAGGTCCCCCCTCCCCAAATTTCTGAGGCTTCAGACCAGGTAAATGCAGTCGTTTTCTGGTAACAAGTTTTCTGCTGTGTGGTTGCCCCTCCCTCAGACAATTCATCACCATACCCCTAAAAACTGGGGGCTATAATTAGATCCAAAAATCACAACTGGCTATATTTATCAGGCAAGTCACTCCTCTCTCAGAGTACTATATATGTTTGTTGCTTCTCTTTCAGAGTACTATACTTATTATATATATAATAATATACTTCTGTTGTGTGAAATGATAGCACACAGAGGTAAAGCCCTAAACCAGTACTTGAAATTTGGAGGCAGTATAGCGCAGTGGTTTAGGGCTCTGAGCTGCAAACCTGGAGATCTGGGTTTGAATCCCACAGCTCCCACTTGCATACTGTGCGACCCTGAGCAAGTCACTTAACTTCCTTGTAATCCCAGGTTGCCCCTGTAAACAAGTTTTCAGCTTAGTGTGTCTCTCCTGGTTAAAAGAAGAGTGGTGCCTGGGTTCAATCCCTAGTGAAGAACATTTTCTGTCAGAACAGGCCAAATGAGAGGAGGTTCCCATCGTAGTGTGAGAGGAAGAGAGTCCTCAGAAATGGAGGCCTCTAGGGGGAGGGAGAAGCCTCCAGCCCAAGAGGAAACAGCTGATAGTGTGGGACTCTCGTGAGTGGAATAGACATGGAAATTGGGGAGGGGAAGAACAGAGAGGTGGAGTGCACGAGTGGTGCTTTGGCACTGAGGGACGGGAAGAATACCCAGAGGATCATTAGGACAGTGGGAGCTGGGAGGGTGCTGGACATCATAATCTATCTTGAGACAAATGACCTAGCAAGGAATAAGGTAGGAGTAGTATAGGGAACCTTCAGGGAGATGGGAAGGAGCCTCAAGCAGATAACACGCATGGTGGCTTTTCCAGGGTGCTTCCTGTAAAGGGTTAGGGAAAGGCATGGGTACTCCAAACCAGGACCTGTAATTAAAGGCTCCACCTGTTGTTCAAAGGGCAGCAGGTGGCGCATGCCACACCCACTCTCGCAGTCAAGCATGTCCAAGCATCCCTGGATGCTCTGAATTTCATTCTGCCTGCCAGGTGGTAGGTTTGGCTGCTACTTACCACCTCCTTTTTTGTCCCTCTCCTGCCTTGTTTGTTTCATGGCTTCTGGCACACTGTCTGCCTCCTGCTGGCATTCGGCTCTGGCACAGTGATGCTGCTCAGGGACAATCCTGGGCTGCTTCTGCTCTGCATGCTGTGCTGGTTTTGTCAGTGCTGGAGACTAGTGTTTCACTGCACCTTCCACAGCAGACAGGATTTCATCTTGGAAACTTCTGTGGGGCTCCAAGTCAGACTGGCCCACCAGGATACCTAGAAATTTCCAGGTGCCCCCACCCCCACCCCGTTTGGGCACCTAATCACATTCTAAACTCTGAACATCTTTGTATTTATCATCTTTTTCTGATTAAATGGGATATTGTGGGCACTGCAAACAAAAGTAAGAGGCAAACACAGAGCTAGTGTTATCAAACTGAAGAGGAATATTGATATGATTGGCTCATACTGGGACCTACCTATTGAATTTCCAGGTGGGCCCCTGTCAGCTTTCCAAGTGAGCCCCTTGTACCCCAGAGCAACCCCTGGTTGCTGTATGTGCCTACAGCAGCTGCAGCTATCTGCCTTCACAGGGTCCTAGTGCCCCGCCATTGCTACTACTTCAGCCACTTACTTCAGCCTCACAGTCCTGGCACCCCCAGCTATTTCCCTCAGATTGTCTCTACCTGGAGCAGATGCTGCTCTTCTGGCTCTGTTGCTGCATTCTGTATCATTTTACAGTTCTCACTTTGGTACCTATTGACGAATCTACTGCAACTGCAACCAGTAACTATACTTCTTCCTTATGGAAGTGGCTGGCGTATATACACCATTGTTTTGAGCCACATCATTCAGTCCCAGGCACGAATCATTCAGTCTCAGTCCATATTTCAGTCAGCATGCCATGCCTTCAGCCAATCTTTTAGCCTTGCCTTCATTTCATTTCTACCTTGTACTCAGTGGCTGTCAGGCTTCACCATCAGCCTCCCACTACTCTCTAACACTCAGACTCATGCCAGCCATGACCATACCATGGGTTCCAGGGCTCCCCTGCCCTCTAAGCAGATGGTCTTGCTTTGTTCATGTGAAGTACATATCTTAAGGGTGAGTCCCTCAACTTGGGCAGGGTACTTCCCTTTCTACCCTTGAGGATGAGAATGTCATGTGCTTCAGGAGAAACTTTAGCCATGCAGATTGACTCAGCGGCAACTCTTGATGTAGCATTTAAGACTTCAGCTACTGGAGGGTGGGACCTCTTAAGTTCTTGGAGGCTCCTTTGGAGGCAGTATAGCATAGTGGTTAAGGGCACTAAGCTGCAAACCTTGAGACTTGGGTTTGAATCCAATCAGCCCCCACTTGCATACTGTGTGACCTTGAGCTAGTCACTTAATTTCCTTTTGCTCCCAGCTTGCACCTGGAAACAAACTCCGGCTTAGTGTCCCTTTCCTGGTTAAACAATTTCCCCCTTCCCTTTAGCAGTGCAGACCATGTCAGCAGCACCTTCAAAGCTATTCTTCCCTATGGGTGCCTAAGGTTCACCCTATCTTCACCTACTTCCCTTCCTCTGCCCTACAAGGGTGAAGATTACACAACTACTGAAAGTCTCTGCCCTTCAAGGGCTCAATTTCCATGCCTTTCCCCCCTGAGGGTCTGGCTTCCTCTCTAGACCTACCCTCAGTTGGAGCCCAGTTGATTGCCTTTCAGTGGTTGTTGTTCTCCTCTTTCACACCTTGGGGGGGGCTCCTTCGTGGGGAACCTTCTTTAGCTGCAAAGATCAGCATGTGGCACCCTTATAGCATTCCTGTTAGAGGGATACAGTGAGAAGCCCTTCCTCAAAAAAATGTCCCTAGTTCCCTGAACTGAGTTTCTAAATTGCAGTAGCTGAGCCGTCCACTAAGTCTAACCATAGCCTGGAGGAAGGCGACCAAGGCCTGGATCTCCATATGTTTCCTCTTTATAGTAGATTTTGTCTCTCTTCTGTTCGGAAGGTCGTAGAAGTTATATCTTCTTCGGGGTATCTCAGTCATCAGGTCACACTCTAGGAGCTTCCCCATCTGTGAAGCAGGATCCACATGGAAGACTTTTCCAGGAGTACAACTGGGGCAGCCCACACAGATGTCACCTGCTGATGTCATCAACCCTATAAAGGTGTGAGTGGCCCGCTCCTCATGATTCTTTCCTGGCGTCAACTCCTCTACGCATGGGTATCAGCGGAGCTCCATTGCAGTTCATGCCTTTTGCCTGCACTTTTTATTTAGCGTTTAATCTTGAATCTCTTTTATAAAGAGATTCTTTTACCTTGTTTATGTCCAGTGTCACTCCTCCACCTCTCTCTTCTGTCGCTGCTGCTGTGGAAGGAAGATTGCCTGTTCAGATGACCACAACCTCTGCATCTGGTGTCTTGGGCACAACCACAACGTTCCTGCCTGTGAGCTCTGTCAAAAAATTTAACAACCCAAAGGCATCAGAAAAGGCTCTGAAAAAATTCCTCATGGAACAGCAGGTAGCTGTTGCTGATGGGGACCTGAATATGCCAGATGTTGACTGGAGCACCTTTGCTGCAGCCACATCCAAGAGCAAAGCAATTCTCAATGCCCTACAGGGGCATGCCTCAGACAGCTAGTTTTGGTACCCACTGGAGAGAGCAATCTTAGACCTGGTACTCTCAAATGGGACGGAGAGGATCTCTGATCTTGAAGCGGGTAGCCATCTGGGAACAAGTGACCACCAAACAGTGTGGTTCACGATAAACTTAGCTGTAGAGTCAAGCCACACAAAAGTGAAGATACTGGACTTCAGGAGGGCTGATTTTGTCAAAATGGGAGCGTGCCTCAGAAAAGCACTAGCAAACAGGCAAAAAGGTGGGGTGGAGCAACAATGGGGAAACATCAAAACCGCCATCACAGAGGCAACAAGCCTTTGTGTGAAGCAAATAAATAAATCAAAATGAAAGAAAAAAACACTATGGTTCTCAAAAGAAGTGGCGGGGAAGGTAAGGGAGAAAAATATAGCATTCAGAAAGTATAAGGAAACACAGAAGGAGCAGGACAGATAACTGTACCAGTTAAAGCAGGGAGGAGAGGAGGCACTGTGGGTCACCTTGGAGACTGGAACTGGCACCACAGTCCACACAGGGTTGTATACAGACTCCCTGGTCAGGGGGAGGGAATGGACAAGGATATGATAGAAGGCATTCTTAGGATGGCAGAGAAAGGGGAGATACTGTTGATGGGAGACCTGAATATGCCAGATGTTAACTGGAGCACACTTGCTGCAGACACATCCAAGAGCAGGGCCATTCTCGATGCCCTACTGGTGGCATGCCTCAGACAGCTAGTTTCGGAACCCACTCATGAGGGAGCAATCTTAGACCTCGTACTCTCAAATGGGGACAGTGAGAGGATCTCAGATCTAGAAGTGGGTTGCCATCTGGGAACAAGTGACCATCAAACAGTGCGGTTCACGTTAAACTCAGCTATAGAGTCAAGCCATACAAAACTGAAGATACTGGACTTCAGGAGGGCTGACTTTGGCAAGATGGGAGAGTGCCTCAGAAAAGCACTAATAAACAGACTAGAAGGAGGGGTGGAGCAACAATGGGGAATTATCAGAACTGCCATCACAGAGGCAACAAGCCTTTGTGTGAAGCAAATAAACAAATCAAAATGAAAGAAAAAGCCACTATGGTTCTCAAAAGAGGTGGTGGGAAAAGTCAGGGAGAAAAAGATAGCATTCAGGACGTATAAGGAAACACAGAAGGAGCAGGACAGAGAGCTGTACCAGTTAAGGCAGAAGGAAGCAGGGAGGAAAGTCAGAATAGCAAAGGCCCAAACTGAGGAAAGGATAGCCAACTCGGTTAAGAAGGGGGATAAAACCTTTTGTAGGTACATCAGGGAGTGTATTAAAGACAAAGGGAGGGATAGTGAGGCTGAATAGAATGAAAGGTGGGTGGGCAGAGGGGATAGTGAAAAAGCAGGGATACTGAACGAATATTTCTGCTCAGTATTCACAAAAGAGGAGGGGAGGTGCCTAATCCAATTAACAGAAGCACTCTGGATAGGGGGTCGATCCCAGTCCTTTCACAGAAGAAAGGGTTCTGAAAGAACTCCTAAAACTGAAGGTGGACAAAGCAATGGGGCCTGATGGAATTCACCCCAGAATTCTAAAAGAATTAAGGGAGAACTAGTGAAACCACTAACTACCCTTTTTAACAAATCATGGGAGGATGGTGTGGTACCTGAGGACTGGAGGAAGGCGGATGTGATTCCCCTTCACAAAAGTGGGACCAAGACAGAGGCAGGAAACTACAGACCTGTCAGTCTGACCTCTGTGGTAGGGAAGTGATGGAATCACTTCTGAAGGAAAAGAATTGTTGAGTACCTAGAGGCCAGTGGGGCTGGGACCCAAGGCAGCATGGGTTCTGGCAGGAAGGTTATGTCAGGCAGATCTAATTGATTTCTTTGACTGGGTGACCAAAGTAGTAGACCAGGGAGGGGCTGTGGACATGGCCTACCTAGACTTTAGCAAGGCATTTGACACAGTCCCACACAAAGATTAATAGTCAAATTAACCAGCCTGGGAGTGGGTCCCAGGGTGGTAGCCTCGGTAAAACATTGGCTGGACAACAGGACACAGAAGGTAATTGTAAATGGAGTCCACTCTGAAGAAAGAGGGGTTACTAGTGGGGTACCGCAGGGTTCAGTACTGGGTCCAGTCCTTTTTAATGTCTTTATAAGTGACATTGCAGAGGGACTGGAAGGAAAAGTATGCCTCTTTGCAGATGACACAAAGATCTGCAACAGGGTTGATACACAAGGAGGCATGGAAAGGATGAGAAGGGACTTGGCAAGGTTGGAGGAATGATCAGAAGTATGGCAGCTAGGATTCAATGCAAAGAAGTGCAAAATAATGCACCTGGGAAACAAAAACCCAGGGGAAGATTACACAATGGGGGGAGGTAATACGAAAACAAAAATGGAAAGGGACCTGGGGGTAATCATATCAGATGATCTTAAGGTTAGCAAGCAATGTGAGAAGGCAGTAGGGAGAGCTGGGGTATACTGGGATGCATAGGGAGGCATCAGCAGCAGAAAACAGGAGTTGTTATCCCTCTGTACAGACAGTGGTGAGACCCTATCTGGAGTACTGCGTCCAGTTCTGGAGACCCCATCTCTGCAGGATATAGACAGGACAGAGGCAGTCCAGAGAAGGACAACTAGAATGGTGCAGGGTCTGCAAGAGAAGCCATGAGAGAGAGACTAAAAGAGCTTAATATGTATACCCTTGAGGAAAGGAGGAGAGTGGGGACATGATAGAAATGTTTGAGTACCTCAGTGGAATCAACAAAGTCCAGAGGGTAGCATCTTTCAGAAAAAGAGACATGCAAGAACAAGGGTCACAATGTAAAGATGGGGGGTTCAGGGCAATGTGAGGAAGTATTTTTTCACAGAGAGGGTAGTGGATGCATGGAACAGCCTTCCTGAGGAGGTTGTGGGGTCTAAAACTATGGGAGAATTCAAGAATACATGGGACAGACATAAGGCAATTCTTGTGGGGGGTAGGAAGAAATAGGCTGTTGGTTAACTAAGATCTGCGGATTATCCTGTAGGTAGGAAAATGGGCAGACTAGGTGGGCCAAACGGTCCTTATCTGCCATCAAAATCTATGTTTCTATGTTTCTATGAAGCGGGTAAGGCAGTCAGAATAGCAAAGGCCCAAACTGAGGAAAAGATAGCCAACTCGGTTAAGAAGGGGAATAAAACCTTTTATAGGTACATTAGCGAGCAAAGAAAGACTAAGGCAGGGATACTGAGGCTGAACAAAGAGGAAGGTGGTTGGGCAGAGAGCGACAGTGAAAAAGCAGGGATACTGAACGAATACTTCTGCTCAATATTCACAATGGAAAAGCAGGGGGAAATACCTAATCCGGTCAATAGAAGCAATCTGGATAGGGGGGTTGATATTAGTCCTTTCACAGAAGAAAGGGTTCTGAAAGAACTCTTAAAACTGAAGGTGGATAAAGCAATGAGGCCTGATGGGATTCACCCCAGAATTCTAAAAGAACTAAGGGAATAACTAGTAACACCACTGACTACCCTTTTTAATAAATCATGGGAGGATGGTGCGGTATCTGAGGACTGGAGGAAGGTGGATATGATTCTCCTTCACAAAAGTGGGAGCAAGACAGAGGCAGGAAACTACAGACCTGTCAGTTTGACCTCAGTGGTAGGGAAAATGATGGAATCACTTCTGAAGGAAAGAATTGTTGAGTACCTAGAGACCAGTGGGGCACAGGACCCAAGGCAGCATGGATTCACAGCAGGAAGGTCATGTCAGACAAATCTAATTGATTTCTTTGACTGGGTGACCAAAGCAGTAGACCAGGGAGGGCTGTGGACATGGCCTACCTAGACTTTGGCAAGGCATTTGACACAGTCCCGCACAAAAGATTAATAAACAAATTAGCCAGCCTGGGAGTGGGTAGCTGTCCCAGGTGGTAGCCTAAGTAAAACACTGGTTGGACAACAGGACACAGCCGGGTAATAGTAAGTGGAGTCCACAGTGAAGAAAGGAGGGTTACTAGTGGGGTACCGCAGGGTTCAGTACTGGGGCCGGTACTTTTTAATGTCTTTATAAATGACATTGCAGAGGGACTGGAAGGGAAAGTATGTCTCTTTGCAGATGACACAAAGATCTGCAACAGGGTTGATACACAAGGTGGGGTGGAAAGGTTGAAAAGGGACTTGGCAAGGTTGGAGGAATGGTCAAATGTATGGCAGCTTAGATTCGATGTAAAGAAGTCCAAAGTAATGCACCTGGGAAACAAAAACCCAGGGGGAAGAGTACAGAATGGGTGGTGAGATGCTGACAACAACAAAAATTGAAAGGGACCTGGGCGTAGTCATATCAGATGACCTAAAGGTGGGCCAGCAATGTGAGAAGGCAGTAGGGAGGGCTGGGGGCTACTGGGATGCATAGGGAGAGGCATCACCAGTAGAAAACAGGAAGTTGTTGGCCCTCTGTACAGACAGTTAGAAAGACCACATCTGGAGTACTGTGTACAGTTCTGGAGACCCCATCTCTGCAAAGACATAGACAGGGTGGAGGCTGTCCAGAGGAGGGCAACCAAAATGATGCAGGGCCTGCATCAGAAGACATATTAAGAAAGACTAAAGGAACTAAAGATGCATACCCTCGAGGAAAGGAGGGAGAGGGGGGGACATGATAGAAACTTTCAAATACCTCAAGGGAATCAACAAAGTCCAAGAGGGTAGCATCTTTCAGAAAAAGAGATGTGCAAAAACAAGGGGGTACAATTTGAATATAGAGGGGGGATGGCTCATAGAAACATAGACTTTGTCGGCAGATAAGGACCGCTTGGCCCATCTAGTCTACTCATTTCCCTACCTACAGGATAGGCCGCAGATCCTAATTAACCAACAGCCTATTTCTTCCTACCCCCCACAAGAATTGCTTTATGTCTGTCCCATGCATTCTTGAATTCTCCCACAGTTTTAGATCCCACAACCTCCTCAGGAAGGCTGTTCCATGCATCCACTACCCTCTCTGTGAAATAATACTTCCTCACATTGCCCCTGAACCGCCCCCCTCTATCTTTAAATGGTGTCCCCTTGTTCTTGCACGTCTCTTTTTCTGAAAGATGCTACCCTCTTGGACTTTGTTGATTCCACTGAGGTACTTAAAAGTTTCTATCATGTCCCCCCCCTCCCTTCTTTCCTCAAGGGTATACATATTAAGCTCCTTTAGTCTCTCCTCATACGACTTCTCTTGCAGACCCTTCACCATTTTAGTTGCCCTCCTCTGGACTGCCTCCATCCTGTCTATGTCCTTGTGGAGATGGGGTCTCCAGAACTGGACACAGTACTCCACATGGGATCTCACCAACTTTCTGTACAGAGGGATAACAACTTCCTGTTTTCTGCTGCTGATGCCTCTCCCTATGCATCCCAGTATACCCCCAGCCCTCCCTACTGCCTTCTCACATTGCTTGCTAACCTTAAGGTCATCTAATATGATTATCCCCAGGTCCCTTTCCTTTTTTGTTGTTGTTACTCCCCATTGTGTATTCTTCCTCTGGGTTCTTGTTTCCCAGGTGCATTATTTTGCACTTCTTTGCATTGAATCCTAGCTGCCATACTTCCGACCATTCCTCCAACCTTGCCAAGTCCCTTCTCATCCTTTCCACGCCTCCTTGTGTATCGACCCTGTTGCAGATCTTTGTATAAATCTGCAAAGAGGCATACTTTTCCTTCCAGTCCCTCTGCAATGCCACTTATGAAGACATTAAAAAGGACTGGACTCAATACTGAACCCTGAGGTACCCCACTAGTAACCTCTCTTTCTTCAGAATGGACTCCATTTACAATTACCTTCTGTGTTCTGTTGTCCAGCCAATGTATTACCCAGGCTACCACCCTGGGACCCACTCCCAGGCTGGTTAATTTGACTATTAATCTTTTGTGTGGGACTGTGTCAAATGCCTTGCTAAAGTCTAGGTAGGCCATGTCCACAACCCCTCCCTGGTCTACTACTTTGGTCACCCAGTCAAAGAAATCTATTAGATCTGTCTGACATGACCTTCCTGCCAGGGAACCCATGCTGCCTTGGGTCCTGTCCACTGGCCTCTAGGTACTCAACTATTCTTTCCTTCAGAAGTGACTCCATCACTTTCCCTACCACAGAGGTCAAACTGACAGGTCTGTAGTTTCCTGCCTCTGTCTTGGTCCCACTTTTGTGAAGGGGAATCACATCCGCCTTCCTCCAGTCCTCGGGTACCACACCATCCTCCCATGATTTATTAAAAAGAGTAGCCAGTGGTTTCACTAGTTCACCACTTAATTCTTTTAGAATTCTGGGGTGAATTCCATCAGGCCCCATTGCTTTGTCCACCTTCAGTTTTAGGAGTTCTTGCAGAACCCTTTCTTCTGTGAAAGGACTGGGATTGACCCCCCTATCAAGAGTGCTTCTGTTAATTGGATTAGGCACTTCCCCTTAGGCTCAGAGGTAATGTGAGGAAGTTTTACTTCACAGAGAGGGTTGTGGATACATGGAACAGCCTTTCTGAGGAGGTCGTAGAGTCAAAAACAGTGGGGGAATTCAAGAATGCATGAGACAGACATAAGGCAATTCTAGTGGGGGGTAGGAGGAAGTAGGCTGTTGGTTAACTAGGATCTGCAGCTTATCCATTAGGTAGGGAAGTGGGCAGACTAGGTGGGCCAAGTGGTCCTTATCTGCTGTCAAATTCTATGTTTCTATGTTTCTATGTAGCCAGACGGGGTCCTCTGGGGTCCCTCCTTCCCAATTGCTGGCAGGTTCGTCCATCTCCCAGGCCTCAAAGACCCAAGAGAAGTCCTTTGGAAAAGTCATAAAAGACCGTGACCGGTCCCCCCAGAGGCACTCCCGTTCCCCGACAGCTTCTTCCTCTTCTTCCGGGGGCACTCTGTCGGCTGCTGCTGCACTGATGACCTCTGCTGTCCAGGCCTCTGCTCCTACTAGGCCCATACCAATAGCCCCTCCTCCCTCATCACAGAGAGGCCGGCCCTCAACCCTCAGGTCATCAGCCGCTTGGTCATCGACTCTCAGGTCATCGATCCCAGCCCCTCCATCGAGGCAAGATACCTCTCCAGGACCTTGGACGCCAGGGCAGTCAGGCTCCCAACACCCAACGGATGGTTAGTCGCACCCTCACCCAACAACTCCTCTGCCTTCAGCACTAGCCTCTGCCTGCCATCGATCTCAGCACTATTTTAACTCATCTGACAATGGCTCTTGTGCACCAGCTGGGTGCTCTTAGACCGGTATCCCCAGCGTCATCAGGTTCACCATCATCATCAACGCCTGTGCGTCCCTTTTAGACTGCACCCTTTATGAAGCCATCGGTCCCTTGTTCATCAGATCCTGAGTTAGAACAGGTCAATGTTGAGGAGGAGTACCATACTGATCTCATCCTCCCTGAGGAAGAGAAAGAGGAGGAAGCTTTTTCCTCAGACAGGTCTACAGCCTCTTCAATAAGTGAGGATTCTGTCAGACACACTCCCAGGTCCCCTCCTGAGGACCTCACCTTCTTCAACATTATGAAGCAGCTGTCAGCTGCAATGGGGTTCCACACTGAGGAAGAGGATGTCACCAGAAGGGACCTGGTGGACTTTTTGGAGATCCCAGAATCTCCGCCACGGGTCATTCCTCCCATTTTGGTAGCTCTGAAGAATGCCACCACTGTTGCATGGCACCACCCAGACACGGTCCCTGCCATGTCTAGGATGGCAGACAAGCTCTATCATTCCCTCCAGGGCTTGCCCTCTTATGCTGTCCAGCCTGAGACTGACTCTGTGGTTGTTAAAGCAGTGCATGATAGGTCCAAGGTGCAGAAAACACCTGTGTTCCCTCCCCCAACAAGGAATCTAGAAGGATTGACCTCTGGGGTAAGAGGGTTTATACCTGCTCTACTCTGGGACTCTGGATTGCAAATTACTTGTCACATATGGTCAAGTACCAAAATTCCATATGGAAAAAGGGCAGGACGACTGCTCAGACCCTCCCAGAGGGTTCCCAGAAGCAGGAGGTCCTTAAGTCCCTCCAGGCTGCCAAGAATGTTGGTAAACACCTCCTCAGGACTTTGTATGATATGTCAGACACTGTTGCCAGGGCTGCTGCCACGGGTATTTGCCTTCGTAGGCACACCTGGTTGCGGGTATCCATTTTGCGGCTGATGCCCAGCAAAAGGTACTGAATGTCCCATTCAATGGCTCAAAACTCTTTGTGCTTGATGTCCGGGACATAGTCAATGACTTGCAGACCTCTGGCCCTAAGATCTGTCCACTTTCTCTACCATACCCAGCCTCAGGACAGACAGAGGCCACCCTTTCGTAAGGTGTCCCATAACTCCGGAATGTGCTCTAGGCTCCCAGGTAAACAGAAGGCTAGTTCCGCCTTGCCTACCTCCACCTCCACCTTGAGCCCTGCCATGAAATGGCCCAGAGGCAAAGGACCAGCCCCTGTTGCTGGATCTACCTCCACCTGACTCCTTGCCAGACCCCCCCCCAATACCGTCCCTGACCAAGAGGTGGTGTTCGGAGATCTGTTCTCCCTCCATCTCAATCAGTGGAGAACCATAACTTTAGATGTTTGGATTCTTCAAATAATAGAGAGGGGTCACACTCTGGAGCTTTTGGATCAGCCCCCAAGAGACTCCTCTAGTTCCTTCCACCTACCCTCTGGACCTTTGGGAGATGATGCGCTCCCTCTTGCGGAAGAGGTGATCGAGCCAGTTCCCAGGAGGCAGAAGAGCAAAGGGTTTTATTCCAGATTTTTCCTGGTCCCCAAAAGAAACGGAGATCTGAGGCCTATTCTAGATCTCAAAGACCTCAGTCTTTACATCCAGTACAAAAAGTTTCACATGATCACTCTGCCAGGCCTGCTGCTCTTGCTCAAGCAGGGCGACTGGCCGTGCTCCCTCGATATGCAGGACACCTACCTGCATGTTTTGGTGTGCCCACCGCACAGGCGGTTCCTCCGGTTTCTTTTTCAGGGTGAACACTACCAATTCAGAGTCTTGCCCTTTGGTTTGTCCCTGCCACCATTTTTTGCAAAATGCCTGGCAGTGGTAGCTGCTGCTCTGCGGCCAGAAGGCCTGCACATCTTCCCTACCTGGACGACTGGCCCCATCCAGGGCTCAGCTTCTCCATACTCTGGTGAGTACCCTCCAGTTGTTCCACTCCCTGGGCATTACTGTCAACTTGCCCAAGTCCATTCTGGTCCCTTCTCAAAGGCTGCAGTACATAGGGGTGGTCCTGAACTCGACGCAGGGCAAGGCCTTCCTGCTGCAGGACAGAGTGGAGTGCCTTATTTCGCAGGCTCAGGTGGAGGCTCAGAGCCACTATGTTTCCTCGAGGGTTTACCTGAGGCTCCTGGGCCTCATGGCTGCGGCCATTGCCACTGTACCCATGGCAAGACTGCACATATGAGTGCTCCATTGGACTCTTTGGGTGCAGTGGGATCAATGCATCGACAACCTGGAACAGCTGGTACTGGTGTCCTCACCGGTCCGCAAGATCCTCCGGTGGTGGATGGACCCTCAGAATCTCTTAAGATGGGTCCCATTCCTGATCTCATCTCCCCAGAAAATTCTCACTATGGATGCCTCTGGCTTGGACTGGGGGGAACACCTGGGTCCCTTCCAGACTTGGGGTACCTGGTCCCAGATCAAGACATCCTTCCATATAAACGTCCTTGAGATGAGGGTGGTTCTGTATGCCATGCAGGCCTTCCAGAACCACCTCTCTCTGGGCCAGTTGTTGATTCAGTCAGACAATCTCAGTGTGGTCTACTATATCAACAAACAAGAGGGGATGCATTCGTACCCCCTTTGCAGGGAGGTACTGGGCACTGGACCATGGCCTGGAACTCTCGGCAGTCCATATCCCAGGTGTTTTGAACCTCCTGATGGACAGCCCCAGCTGGACTCAGTCCAGGATGCACAAATGGGAGCTTCTGTCATCCATTGCAGAAGACCTATTTGACAGGTGGGGTCTCCAGAGTTGGACCTTTTTGCTTCCCCACTCAACGCAAAACAGCCCAATTTTTGCTAGGTAGATCCAGGGCCTGGAGTTTTCTGGCAAGATGCATGGTCCCTCTCCTGGAGCAGGAGATTCCTTTATGCCTTCCCTCCATTTCCTCTGATTCAGAGGGTGTTAGTCAAACTGCAGATGGAGGGGGCATGCATGATACTGGTAGCGCCCTACTGGCCATGACAGATATGGTTTCCATTACTGCAGCAGTTAGTAGCGGAGCCTCCGATCACCCTGCTTCTCTGCAGAGACCTGCACACTCAGGCTCATAGGACTCTGGTCCATCCGCACCTCAAGTCCCTTCGCTTGCATGCCTGGCTTCTGAGGGTGTAGTCATTGCCTGGTTTGGGGGTTTCACAGAAGGTGGCTGACATCCTGCTGGTGGTGGCTAGAAAGCCCTCCACTATGGCTACCTATGACATGAAGTGGAAAATGTTCACCATCTGGGCCCCCAAGCACCATCTGGACCCTTTCACCTGTCCAGTGAGCCAAATCCTGGACTAGCTGATATCATTGTTAGACTCAGGCCTCCAATATTCATCCCTCAAGGTGTATCTTACAGCTCAGATGCAAAGGGCAACCCTAGGAGGCATATGCCAAGTGTGGTCCAGCCCTTAGCCTTACTGTCTGCTGAGCCTTACTGATCTTCACCTGAGGGACGCGCAAGTAGGAGATTTAAATTCTTCCATGCTCCTGCCTGCAGGTCTGCTGACTGAACTGCTACAAGCAGAACTCGCAGCAACATAGCCCCATCCAGGTTCCATCTCGTTGGCGGCTTCTGCTGCAGCAGTTCCCTGGGCACTCCAGCGTTTGAGAAGGGTGGGTATTGTCCTGCAGCCATTGGATCAGTCCACTCTCCCTCACAGCAGCAGGGAGCTGGAACGTACGGACCACAAGCAGGGTTTTTACTGCAAGCAGCGGGAACTCCATGGAGCTGTTCTAAGACAAAGGGCAGAACAACTGAGCTAGTAACCAGATTCCTTCTTAACTTGCAGGAGTACAAGCTAGACCTCATCTGTTCAACAGCTACCTGATTCTTTTCTACAGCATACAGGAAACAGTTGAATATGCCTACCCACCCTCCCCAGAGTGCTCTTGCTTTACAGGCATGTAGCGCCACCCACAACACCTGACAGAAGGTAGTAAGGTACAAAAAAACTCACAGTTCTGTTTTCTTTTTCATCCACACTTCCTGCCAAGAAACAGGAATCAGCACTATCTCTCAACTAAAACAACAACAAAAAAAAAATGGACCTTGTCAGCTGCGAAAACCACGGTGCACTGTACAATAGTGTCTATAAACAGCAACCAGGACCCTGCCATATGTATTGTGCCATAGCAGATCTTGCAGCCCAACTACAGGAAGTTTGAACTATAATATACAACCTCCAATACAGGGAACTATATAGCACACCTCCCCAACACTCCCACCACCAGTACCAGCATGTCTGCCAGGGGACAGGACTCGAAGCCAGGCCCAGAGACTGGCAGGTGGTAAGGAAAAAGAGGCATCATAGAAGGCACAGGAAGGAAGCCAAAAACCAGGAGCATTTCCCGGCCATCAAAACAAAAAAGAGGTTCGCTCCACTGCTACCAACCACAGACAAAGTAATACAAGGTAAAGAAATCAAACCACCAAAAAAGGCTAACATGCCAATTAAAACCAATACAAACTACGATAAAAACAAAACTACTCAAAATATAACCAACAACAATACCAAAACCGAATGCAATAAAAACAAAAATACTAAAACTCAAAAAAAAAATGACACAAATATAAACAAAAGCAACATTCTCATAATCAAGGATTCCATGATCCAAGGAGTGGACCCCCACCTAACACAAAATGTTAAAAGCGACATCATGGTAAAGTGTCTTCCAGGAGCCTCTGCAAGTAGGGACACTAACCACATAAAGGCAGTTGTGCAGGAATCAGGGGATGTTACACATATAACAATACACCTTGGTACCAATGACTTGGCAAATCACACAGTTCAGGAGGCCAAGAAACACTTCAAGGAGCTGGCCAACAAACTTTCTTCCCTTCCGTCCAAATTAACCTTGTCAGAAGTGCTGCCAGTGTGGGGAAAAGGAAAAAGCACCAAGCGAGTCAGGGAGATTGAAGTAGGTGAATTCAACTCATGGCTGCATGATTGGTGCCAGGAGAAGGGATACCACTACATAGGGAACTGGCACAACGTTTGGGAAAGAGCTTTTTTTAAATACAACAGATTTCACCTAAACAGAGAAGGTGTATGAGCACTCAGACAAAAATTTGATATCTATACAGGTAGTTTAAACTAAATAAAGGGGGAGTATGACACAGCTCACACCCCTGCCGTCGGTGGGCTGATCATCACTCCCCAGAATGCCAAATGTGCACATACATCCTCAGAAAACAAATCAGAGCCAACATCTGCCCGAACCAGCAACCTCCATAATCTCTTGACTGGAAAGAACAAACTGGAGCAGTCCAGGAAGAGGGTACAGCCTCACGCCAAAGAGGATGAACATTCCTGGAAGGCAATGGTTGCAAATACTAGGAGCCTAACCAACAAGCTTCCCAAACTCACAGCCATCTTGGAAACAGAAAGGCTGGACTGGGTGGCTGTAACAAAAACGTGGTTCATGGAAAACCACGGATGGGATATGGCCATTTCCGGTTACAATCTGTTTAGGAAAGATAGGCAGGGCAAAAAAAGAGTGTGGGGGGTGTAGCCATTTACATTCGGGGGGGGGGGAATAAAAGCCACAGAAGTAAAAGGGCAACCTGGGGACTTTGAGTCACTGTGGCTAACAGTAGACACGGGCAAGGGAAAACCTTTCAGAATCAGCGTTGTGTACAGGCTTCCAAATCAAGGAGATAAAGGAGACAAAGACCTAATAGAGGAAATCCACAAAATGTCTGATAAAGGCAAAGTAATACTGGTGGGGGACTTCAACCTACCAGATATTAACTGGAGCACACTAACGGCAGTAACAAGAAGTAGGGACTTATTGTCACTACAAGGCTCTGGACTGTGCCAACTTGTTAGAACCCCAAAATGGGGAGATGCCATTCTCGATCTTGTCCTCACAAACTCGGAAAGGATTAAGGACATCGAAGTGGGATGCCATATGCTCAACAGTGATCATCGCATGGTAAGCTTTAAGGTAAACATAACACAGGACACCAGCCACTCAAAGATAAAGGTGCTAGATTTCAGAAAGGCTGACTTCCAAAAAATGAGGAACAACACAAGTAGCCAGTTAATGGAAATAGAGGTTGAGGAGGTGGAGGTCATGTGGGGGAGACTCAAGAGAGCAATAAAGACTGCCATAGGTCAATGTGTCAGATGGTTCAGCAAAGCAAAAAGCAAAATAAATCCTCTATGGTTTTCCAAGGAAGTGGCTACCACAGTCAAAGAAAAAAAGAAGGCGTACAGCATATACCAGGAAACCAAAACTGGGAAAGACTGGGAGTCATACAAGGAGAACATGGGAGAGTCTAACAAACAAATTAGAAAGGCAAAAGCCCAGGCAGAGGAAAAAAATAGCAGAAGGGGCAAAGAGAGGAGACAAATCATTTTTATGTTTGCTTGCACACATGTGCAAGAAACAAAGTGCCATCATCCGAATTTTCGGAGGTGTGGCAGCCCTCTTCCAATTCAGTCAGTGTGTTTGCAGGCGCGACCGCAGTTCTCCAATGCCTGCTGGAGCTGTCTATGACAGCAGTCCAAAATGCAGTGGAGTACAGTTGAAAGGGGGAGCTACACTTCAGTGAGCAGCGATAAGATATCATCTGCTCACTGGCGCTTCCACACACACACACACACACATGCACGCATGCTGCGTGCTACTTCCCGCACACACTGCTGTTAGCCGATGGGGGTGCCCAATCCCGTCGGCTGTGCTGCGCCCCCAAAACAGAGCTCCATATGCCACGCTGGGTGCCCACCCCAGCGTGGCTACATGTCGTATAGCCGACGGTGCCAATCCCTGCCTGCCCACTCGGTCCCCCCAGAGAGTACAGGGTGCCACGGTGGGAGCCCACCCCAGCATGGCAACAGATGCTATGGCCGACGGGGTGCCCAATCCCCATCGGCTCCCGCCCCCAACCAGCCATCCTTCTGCCACACTGGGAGCCCACCCAAGCGTGGCAAGCGTCCAGCGTCAGCGTCATTAAAAAAACAAAAAACCCGAAACTCAAAAACAGTCCCTCGCTGTCTCTGCCCCCACCGCGCCCACCCACTGCGCACCCTGCCTCCCCACACCCCTCACCACTTACCTCCGGACTCCAGCGCGACGATCTTCGGTGGACCGGGAACACATCTGCACTCTTCAAAGCCGACCGCGAACTGAGGAAATGCAGGTAAGCTGTATAATGGGATAGATAGTGTTTTTTCAACTTTGCTGCATATCTCAGGCATTTTTTGGAATTTTTGCACCAAATTTTCAACATGGGGTTTTTGGGACCCCTTCTCATGAATGCTCACTGTCATGACCTTAATCGGGCCGAAGAAGTGATTTTGCAGTCACTCAGCAAATCACCTTTGAGACTAAGTAACAAACGACACTGCCACTGTTGATAAGGTGGGCTCTCAAAAGCCTATGTTGAAAATTTGGTGGAAAAATTCTAAAATGACTGTTTTCTGAGCATGCGTTTGCGCAGTTCTCATACGCTCTTAAGTTCTGAATTTTCTATATTTTCACTCCAGATTTTCCACATTGCCATTTTATTACACTTCCTTATGAACAGTACAGCTGCCACATTTCACATGTCGCCCAAAATGTGTTTCCGCACATGTAGTGCACAATGGTGCAGTCGGTGTGCGAAAGCAATGTTTGGGACAGATTAAGAAAATCACAGTTACACTGTTCATGAGCAGAGGTCTTAAAATGGCTATGTTGAACATTTGGTGACAAAAGTCCATAAAATGACTGTGTTACGAGTGAGAATTGCGCAGTTTCCACTCACCCTCGTAAGTTCATGACTTTGTAATATTTTCAGTCCAGATTTCCACCAGTGGCATTTTTCCACACTTCCTTATGAACAGTACAGCTGTCATTTTTCACCACATGGCCAAAATGTGTTTTCACACTTTCAGCGCAGAGATGCGTGGTTGCTGTGGGAAATCATTGTTCGGGACAGATAAAGAAAATCACAGTGACACTGTTCATGATCGGAGGTCCCAAAATGCCTGTGTTGACAATCTGCTGTAAAAATTCCCCAAACTAATTACATTACGGGTGTGCGTTGCACAGTTTCTATGCACGCTCGTGACTTCACCAGTTTTTTAAATATTTTTACTGCAGATTTGCAACATTGCCATTTTCTACACCTCCCCATGAACAGTACAGCTGTCATTTTTCACATCCTGTTCGGAATGTGTTTTTGCACCTGTGGTGCTAAATGCCGTAGTCGCTGTGCATAAGCAGCTTTCGGCTAACAAACTGATATTGCCACTGTTCATGAGGTGGGGGTCACAAAAACCATGTTGAAAATTTGGAGTGAAAATACCAACGAATGCCTGAGGTGTTAGGGTTTCCAACCATAACGCCCCACCCTGTAGAGAATGACAGGCATCAGGGGTGTGACTTGGGATTCTTGCCTGTAATGCTCATACCATTCTACACCCTGCAGCCAGTGAGAGGCATCGAAGTATGCCTTGGACTCTTCGGCCCCAAAGTTCACCCCATTCTCCTATACCACACCCATCTCACCGTATTTCCTAATGGAATGGGGTGTGCATAAAGGCCAAAGACCCCAAGGCACACCATGACACTTGTCAGTGTCTGCAGGGTAGGGTGTGGTAAAATGGCATGGCCGTTATGCCTGACGACCCAAAGGCACACCCCAATGCCTGTCACTCTCTGCAGGGCGGTGGTGGGGTTGGCTTCAGTTCAGTACTTCACTGCCATTCCTATTATGCAGCTCTGTAACTTCTACACTACCAATGCCAAAGCCAGCAAGCAAACATCTGGCATTGACAAATGCTTGTTTAGTTACATTAGGGAATGTAGGAAGCCAAAAGGAGGGATAGTAAAGATTGGTACTGAAGAAGGGAAATGCACCACACATGACCCAGAGAAAGCCAAAATCCTCAACAAATACTTCTGCTCAGTGTTTACCAAAGAGGACCCAGGGGATGGCCCAGCCCTGAAAAAACACAACACCCCAGGACCAGGAGTAGACACGAGTCCCTTTACAGAAGCCGAAGTATGGGAGATGCTAAATAAACTAAAAGCAGACAAAGCCATGGAACCAGACAAGATGCACCCCAGAATCCTTAAGGAACTGGGGGCAGAATTAGCAGCCCCTCTGGCAATTCTATTCATGAAATCCTTGAAGAGCGTCATGGTACCCGAAGACTGGAAAAAGGCAATAGTGGTTCCACTTCACAAATCAGGCAGTTGTGAAGAGGCTAGTAATTACAGACCGGTGAGCCTCACGTCTATAGTAGGGAAACTAATGGAGACACTACTCAAACAGAGGATCCTAGCATTCCTTGAAACTAGCGGCCAACAAGACTCTAAACAGCACAGTTTCACCACAGGTAGGTCATGCCAGACAAATCTGCTCGAGTTTTTTGACTACGCTACAAAAATAATGGATGATGGTGGGGCAGTAGATGTGGTCTACCTAGACTTTAGTAAGGTCTTTGACTTGGTTCCAGACAAAGAAGGCTGGTAAAAAAGCTTGACCACACAGGGGTTGGTCCAGAAGTAGTCAGATGGGTAAAAAAATGGTTACAAGGCAGAACCCAGAGAGTACAGGTTAATGGAACACAATCAACAGAAGGCAGGATGACCAGTGGGGTGCCCCATGGCTCAGTGCTGGGGCCTCTGCTCTTCAGTGTTTTTATAGCAGACATCACTGATGGACTGGAAGGGAAGATGTGTCTGTTCCCAGATGACATCAAGATATGTACCAGGGTGGACACCTCAGAAGGAGTGAGCAAGATGGAAGCTGACCTCAAGAAACTAGAAGAATGGTCTGGATTGTGGCAGCTGAGATTTATTGCCAAAAAGTGCAAGGTCATGCATGTAGGAAAGAAAAATCCAAGAAAGGAGTATTACCCAGGAGGCGAAAGACTGGTGGCCTCAAACCAGGAACGAGATCTGGGAATCATAATCTCAGATGACTTGAAGGTTAGTAAGCAGTGTGAGAGGGCAACATTGAAGGCCAACAGAATGCTGGGCTGCATTTGGAGGGGGAATCACGAGCAGGAGGAAAGAGGTGGTACTACCATTGTATAGATCAGGCCTCACCTGGAATACGGAGTCCAGTTCTGGAGGCCTCACCTCAACAAGGACATTGACCGGGTGGAAAATGTACAGAGAAAGGCGACAAAAATGATTCAGGGTTTGCAGTATATGTCCTATGAGGAAAGACTTAGGGAACTGTATATGTACTCCCTGGAGCAGAGACGAGAGAGAGAGAGAGAGGGGACATGATTGAAACATTCAAGTACATAAAAGGCATTAACAAGGTACAGGCACAGGAACTTTTTCACTTCAATAAGGGCTCCAGGACCAGGGAACATGACTTCAGGCTGCAAGGAGGGAGGTTCTGTTCCAACACCAGGACGTTTTTTCTTCACAGACAGAGTGGTGGATGCCAGGAACAGCCTTCCATAAGAGGTTGTGGGGGTCAATATTGTGGAAGGATTCAAGAATGCATGGGATAGACACAAGGGAGCCTTAACTACAAAGGGCAACTAGAGTGTCAACATAGGTCTAAAACAAATGGGCAGACTAGATGGATCTAGTGGTCTCCTTCTGCCATCAACTTCTATGTTTCTGTGTTTCTTTGTTTATATCTGCCTTCAATGAACTCATGGATGGTCGTACTATGGCTCAGCTAGATATTACCCTACTGTTCTCAGGGGCATCCTGCATCTGAAACCTCCAATCCGTAACCCTATCCCGGCTTGGGATTTAAATTTTGTTTTGGAAAAATTTACCCTGTCTCTGTTTGAACCAGCCACATCTTGTGAGCTATGCTTCCTTTCATGGGAAGCATTGTTTTTGGTTGTTGTGACTTCTGTTCAAAGAATTTCCAAGCTTCAGGCCCTCTGGTGTGAGGAGCCTTATTTGATTTTTCACAAAGACATGGTGTCTTTGTGCATGAATCCTAAGTTTCTTCCTAAGGTGGTGTCTGAGTTTACCTTGCACCAATCTATTCACCTACCTGTGTATTTTTCAGAGCATGCCAATCCAGGGAAAGTACTGCTAATACTTCAGATGTGTGTAAAATTCTGAAGTATTATCTGCTGCAAACTAAGGACTGCAGAAAGTCAAAGCAGCTTTTCATTTCTTTCACCCAAAGAACAGAGAGCATTCAGGTTTCTAAACAATGGTTGGCCAATTGTATTGTATTTTGTTACAATAAACATGGCAAGAAGTTGCTGAGCACGGTGAAAACCCACTCCACGAGGGACATGGCTTCCTCTGTGGCTTGTTTCAAAGGGGTCTTAGCAACTGATGTCTGCGCTGCTGCCACCTGGAGTACCGTCCATACTTTCACCAAGCACTATAGTCTGGACATTGCCTCCAGAATCTGTGAAGGTTTCAGCTGGGCTGTACTTCACAGCCTTCTGTCTTAGGCCTCAGTCTGCCTGCCTCCCAGACTGTCCCGATGTGCTTGTAACTGCCTGGGACTCGTTCCTATGGTGGCCTACCTGGATTTCAGCAAGGCCTTTGACACCATCCTACATAGGAGGCTTGTAAAACATTGGCTGAGTGATAGAACACAGAGGGTGGTAGTGAACGGAGTTAAATCCAAAGAGAGGGGAGGAGTGACCAGCAGAGTCCCACAGGGATCAGTGCTTGGACCAGTCCTCTTTAATGTTTCCATAAGCAGCACTGCAGAAGGATTGGAAGGGTAGATATGTCTCCTTGCAGATGACACAGAGATCTGCAATAGGGTTGACACTCCAGGAGGGGTAGAGAAAATGAGAAGGGACCTAAGCAAGCTTGAGGAGTGGTCAAGGGTGTGGCAGCTAAGATTCAATGCAAAGAAGTACAAGATCATGCACTTGGGACATAGATATGCACGGGAGGAGTACATCGTGGGGGGGGGGGTACTGACAGCCACTGAACAAGAACGGAACCGATGACATAAAGGTTGCCAAGCAATGTGAGAAAGCTGTGGGGGAGAGCCAGTGGAATGCATAGATAGAGATATCTCCAGCAGAAGGAAAGAGGTAGTTATGCCACTGTACAGAACATTGGTGAGACCTCATCTAGAGTACTGTGTCCAGTTCTGGAGGCCACATCTCCAGAAGGACATAGACAGAATAGAAGCGGTTCAGAAAAGGGCGACGAAAATGGTGCAGGGGCTGGACCAAAAGTCATACGGAGGGGGCAACTAAAGGATCTTAATATGTATTCCCTGGAAGAAAGGAGAGAAAGGGGGGATATGATAGACTTTCAAATACCTGTCCTCAAGAGTATAAATAAGGTACAAGAGGGTAGCATCTTTCATAAAAAAAGATATTCAAGAACAAGGGTTCATGATATGAGAAAAGAGGGGGGTAGACTCAAGGGTAACATGAGAAAGTATTTTTTTTTTTCACAGAAATGGTGGTGGATGCATGAAACAGCCTCCCTGTGAAGGTTATGGGGGCAAAAACAGTAGGGGAATTCAAGCATGCATGGGACAGACATAAAGGAACTCTAATGATAGGAAAGAGAGGGTAATCTGCTGGTCATTTAGGATCTGAGGTGTATGGAACAGGTAGGGAAAATGGGCAGACTAGATGGGCTAAGAAGTCTTTATCTGTTGTCAGTTCTATATTTCTATGACCTGATGATTGAGATACCCCTGAAGAAGATAGAACAGTTATGTAAGAACTTAACTGCAACAGTAGATCTTCGAGAGGAACTCTGTCATCAGGTCTGCCTTCCTCCCCACCATCCCCCTACTTGGGGTCCTCTTTTTGGACTGGCTATCTGGTGCCTCCAGCCTTTTATTTCAGCCTGGACACCTCTCTCTCTCTCTCTCTCTCTCCTCGGTCCCCCGTGGCTGGGGTTTGCACCGTTGATCTCCGGGGGAACTGAGGAAGAAGCAGGGCCGCTCACACCTCTATAGGGTTGATGACGTTGGCAGCTGACGTCAGCGTGGGCGGACCCCAGTTGTACTGCTGGAAAAGTCTTCTGTGTGGATCCTGCTTCACCAACAGTGAAGTTCCTACGATGTGACCTGCTGACTGAGATCCCCTCAAAGATCTACTGTTACAGTAAGTTCTTACATAACTGTTCTGTAGTTTTCGCAGGAGCTGGAGTTAGTTACTGGCTCTCTAGGTCTGGGCCTCATTTTGGCTACTTCCTTGTTCTCCTTGGGAAGAATGTGCTTGTCTGTCTTCTGTTGTGCTTTTAGGCCATCTTCCCTAAGGTGCATTTGGTCCTGGGACCTTGTCCCTGTGACAGCCTGGGGGGTTGGAACACCTCATCAGGGTTCTGTGTCATTGTGATGCCCCAAAAGGGTGGTAGTCCCCCTAGCGGGGTCAGAGAAAGCGTAAGACAAAATTCACAGTTGCATAAGCACCACATACTATTCAGTCTCAATCCTATCCTATTCAAGGGCCCAATGACCCTGTGAATGAAAAGGCTCCATCTCTGGTTCAGAGAGGCAGTGGGCAGCTTATGCATGCCCCCCTCCACGTGGTTAAAATTACACATGTCCAAGCGTCCCCTGGATGCCACCTTCCTCCTCCTCCTGCAGCACCTCTCCCCTTGGGGTTGGACCTTCTTCAGTAAGGTGCCTTTGGTCTTGGGACCTCATCCCCATGATACCTCAAGGGGTTGAAACACTTCTTCAGGAGTCTGCATTCCTGTGACACCCCAGTGGGGTGGTAGTCCATAGCAGGGTCAGTTAGAGCGTAAGTCAAAGTTCACTGTTGCAGAAGCACCACATACTACTCAGCCTCAATCAGTCCTAACCTATTCAAGAGCCCAATGACGCTATGAATGACTGGATGAAGGCACGGGGCATAGACGAGGGATTTTGCTACATCAGGGATTGGAGACCAACCTGAGAAGATGCCTCTACAAGGGAGATGGCTTGCATCCTTCTAGGAAGGGTGACCACAGTCCTTGGTAGAAGGTTTAAATGCTACTTGGATGGGCATTTAAACTACCCAGAGGGGAGGTGGAGAATCCAATGGGGGCAAAAGTTGACCCCAAGATGGTAAAATACCAGAAAGAGAGCCTGAAGGTGGAAAACACTACTAGGGCAGAAGTGCAAGAATGCAGGGAATGTGACAAGACAGAAAGGAAGGAGGAAATAAATCTGGTAGGGGAGGACAGTGAATTGAAGGATGCCATTAACAGGGGAAAACAAAACGGGAAAAGGGAAGTCAGGACTTCAGCTAATAACATAGGCATGAAAGTGAAGGAGACATAGGGCATCAGGCAGAGGGGAAAAAGGTGTTAAGGGCCACAAGTGCTAATGCGAGGAGCCTTGGAAACAAAATTCCAGGTTTCAATGGATATCATGGTGGAGGCTAGCCTAGATTTAGTGGCCATAATGAAATCATGGCATACTGAGCACCACGACTAGGACATTGCCATACTAGACTACTCTCTATTTATGAAAGACGGGGGGGGTTGCATTACATGTGAAGGTGGGAATTATGGCCATGGAGGTACGGGCCACAGGAGGAGGGGGGGGTGCAAAAAACATTGGTCTTCCTGGAGACAGGCTCTGGGACCGCTGTATTGTACAAACCTCCAGCACAAGGGGAGAGGTCACTAGTGTAAGATATCATCAGGATGGCAAGTAAGAGAGAGGTGCTGCTAGTTGGAGACTTCAGCCTACCAGATGTGGAGTGGAACTTTCCAGATACGGCTTCAACAAGGAGCAGGACCATTCTTGACTCCCTACCAGGGTTTTTTCTCAGGCAGCTAGTTGAAGAACCTACTGGGGACGGGGCAGTTTTGTCATGGTGCTTACAAACAGAGAGCATTGCAGATGTCACAGTGGGCAGTCCCCTAGGTTCCAGTAATCACTAAACAGTGTGGTTCAACATAAGGACAGGAGCAGAGGTGAACAACATGAGAATGAGGGTCCTGGACTTCAGGAGAGCAAATTTTAAAGAAATGGGAGACTGCCTCAGAAATGGACTCAAAGTGGGGATTGCCAGGGTGGAGTAAAGGCACAGTGAGAATGAATAAGGGGAGGATATAATTAGTGTAAAAAACCTCTGCGTGAAAGAGATAAGCAAAAGCAAAAAGACAAGCAGACCATTATAGTTCTCCAGGGTAGTGGAAAAAGTGGTAAAAGAAAAAAGGGTGGCATTCAAGAGGTACAAGGAAATGCAGACAAAGGAGGACATTGAGGTGTACCAGGCAAGGCAGATGGAAGCAGGCAAGGCAGTTAGGGGAGCAAAAGCACAGAGGGAAGGATTGCTACAGGGGTGGTTAAAGGAATAAGACTTTTTTCGGATACATAAATGTGAAGAGAAAACAAGGAGAGGGATAGAGAGAATCAGAAGGGTGGAAGGGGAAGAATGTGCAGAAGAGGACAAAAAAAACGCAGACATCTTAAACAGGTACTTCTGCTCAGTCTTCACAATAGAAGGAGGATGGGATGGATCCAACAAAAGAGGGGAGAAAGTGGACACAAGTCCAGAGGAAAGGGTCCTGAAAGGACTTGCAACCCTGAAGGTGGGTATGGCTATGGGACTGGTCGGGATACACCCCAGGGTACTGAAGGAACTCAGGAAGGCGCTAGCTGCCCTGCTGACAGCCTTGTTCGACAGCTGACTGGAAACAGGCATGGTTCCAGAGGACTGGCAAAGGGCTGATGTGGTCCCCCTACGTAAGAGCAGCAGGAGCGAGGAGGATAGCAACTATAGACTAAATTAGATGGTGGGGAAATTAATGGAAACCCTACAGAAACAAAGACTGTTTGATCATTTAGAGTACAGTTGGCTACAAGGCCATAGGCAGCATGGATTCACGGGGAGGAAATTCATGTCAAACAAATCTGACAGATTTCTTTGACTGGGTGATCAGGCAAATTAATCAGGGGGAGGGCAGTGGATGTGGACTATCTGGACTTCAGCAAGGCCTTTGATATTATGTCACACAGGAGGCTGATAAATAAGTTGATCAGCCTAGGCATGGGGTCCAAAGTGGTAAACTGGGTTAGAAACTGGTTAACGGAGAGGAGACATGGTAGTGAATAACAGCACTCATTTATTTCAAGGATGGGACAGTGATCAGCAGGTACCACAGGGTTCCATTCTGGGACCAGTCCTCTTCAGTGTCTTCCTAGGAGACATTGCAGAAGAACCGTAGGAGAAGGTATGCCTTTTTGCAGATGATACCAAACTCTGTAATAGGGTGGATACTCAGTAGGGTGAGGGAGAAATGCGCAGGTATCTTACAAAACCCAAGAAGTGGTCTAAGACATGCCCCGAAGGCACATGAACCCTGGTGCTGAGTACAGGATTGGCAGGAAGTGCTACAGTCACTAGACAGGAAAGGGACTTTGGGGTTATTATATCAGAGGACTTCGAGGTGGCAGCTCAGTGTGACAAGACTGTGGGCAGGGCTACTGGGATGTTGGGGTGTATGGGGGGGTATCTCCAGCAGGAGGAGGGAGGTGATGCTGCCGTTATATCGCTCTCTGTTACTCCCTCACCTAGAGTACTGTGTCCAGTTTTTGAGACTGCACCTCAGAAAGGACATAGTCAGGTTCTACCTGTCCAGAACAGGGCAATTTAAATAGTGTAGGCTTTGCACCGGGCAGCCACATGAGGAGATGCTGAGGGATCTCAATGTGTGCACCCTGGAAGAGAGGCAAGAGAGCGGTGACATGATCAAAACCTACAAGTACCTAACAGGGGTGAACAGAGTACAGATGCAGAGTCTCCTTCAAATGAGATCAAACACCAGGACCAGGTGGTATGCGATGAAGCTGGAGGGGGGAAGTTCAGGTGAGATGTGAGGAACTATTTCTTCACTGAAAGGGTAGTAGTCACCTGGAACAGACTGCCAGCAGAAGTGGTGGAGGCTAAAATGGTTGGGGGCTTTAAGCATGCATGGAATAAACATAGGGGTATATTAGAAAAGAGACAGGGAGGGGGGGGAGGGACACTGGAGACCAGATAGGGTCTGCAGAGGTGGAATAGGCAGGGAACACTTGGGCAGACTGGGTGGACGGAGCAGTCCTTTTCTGCCAACAGATTCTGTGTTTCTATGCTCACTCCTCTTTCAGAGTACTATACATTTTCATCCAGGACTCCATGTCCAAACCCTTACCCAGTATACAGGCTGTCTTGGTTTATCCTGATAATCCATCCAGTCTTCTGTTGAGATGCAAGGTCACCCTGCCTCATCTCAGTGGTTCCCATTTTGTCCTAGTAATGCAACTCGGCATGGCTTGTGTGCTTGTGCCATAGCACTTATTGTTCTTTTGCAATGCACAGGTGTCAAACTGACATAACAATCCCTCTCTTCTGATTTTTCTGACTGCAACTAGCTTTATGCGTAGCTCCCACCTTCCACCTAGACACCTAATCGGGGTTTGTGGTTTACAAAACAGTTACATGCTTAATGCTCTAGTTTCCATTTTCCCTTCTTCTGTCAATGCTGTCTCACTATGAAGGTATAAGCCACATATTGTCATGTTACCACTTTCTGATTTCCAGGCAGTGTGATTGGTGGCCTCGGTGCCTGTCGGGTCAGTCACCCATTCATACTCACCTGACCGAGTGTGAGCTTTTTGCCACTCAGCTAGCAGCTACCCAGCCACATACAGTACCTGACCACACCAGCTTCCATGCCCTCATGGGCTATATCCTCCAGAGAGCTGAACAGAGGTGGCCTTACTGAGGAGCCCACTGCCTCAGGTCACCTTGTCCATGCTGACGATAAGTCTCCTACATTATCTAGCAGCTGTTTTTACTGCGTCAGTCTCGCTTGTCATCTTCAGATGCTGAAACTTCTACACGGGCACTTTCCGAGCTGGCCCCCCACCAGGATTTCCTACTATAGGCATTCTGTCCATCAGATTGTATCCCATGAGGAGTCTCTCCCCTCCCCCAGATTTCATCACCCTCATGGTGTCCCAGCAACATACTTCCCACTTACTAGCAAGCTACCCTGAGCTATCTGGAGCCTTAAGGTGAAGGCCACTCCTTCTCATTTGTCTGAGTAGTGCAGTCTCTGGAACCCTCCCTTGAACTCCCTTGAGCTAATGGGCACTCTTCTTTTCTGTTCAGTGCTCCCTCCATTGAGCTATCCCCTCACAGCTAACACCAAACCATTGGCTCTGTGCTGGGCACTTGATGGTGAACAACCACCTCCAACCAAAACAGACATATCACTTGCACTCACAGATATCCCAAGTAGTCCTTCACACTCAGAGTTCCTTCCAAAATTCAGCTTTATTTTAAAGAGCAGCTGACACAGTCAGTGTTACCTTTATGTTTTGGGTCCCTGCTGCCTTCTGAATGTCGTCCATTTATGTGATTTTCCCCTTTGTGAAGTCTGAGATACACATTTCTTATTTTTATGGCTGTGGGCAGAGCCTACAGCCATCTTGCTATCTGTAGCTGGAAAATGGAGTATCGTGGAACACATGCTTTGGACTTTTCAGTGTATCCTTCCATGCCAACTGAAATAAAATACTCCCTTCTTTCTGTTAAGAATGTTGGAGACATAACTCCAAGCTGCTTTATCAGATGCCATTAGGAAACTGAAACAACTTGTTAAATATTTGTTAAATATTGGTTGCCTATTAAACTGGACATTTGTTTACCCCCTTCAGAATGCAACAACTTGCCCATTTAAATACTTAGCATTTAAAAAGCTTCTTGCTACCAGTTTCACTTGGAAATGTATTGTCTTTCAAGAAAGATTCATACCTCATGTCATCTCTTTCCCAGAAAACCTATAATTTACAGGGTTTTTTTTAACTTCTAAAGACACTATCTGATAAGACCTGTCTCAGACATATGCCAAGTCTTCAGTGAACTACCCAGACTGAATATGTAGCAATCAACAGGCATTTTCTACTACGCTTTTTGGGAAAAAAATATATTGAGCTACAGCAAACACACACACACACACACACTCTGTATACACCATCCTCATGGCCAAAACATTCAAAACAATTACCTCATTCTAATATGTTATAAAACAATAAAGAAACTGTTTATGTCAGTGAACACAGTAAAGTTCAGTTTAGAGTAGATTTCCTTTAAATATTTCTTATCTTATATTTTGCATCCTGGATACACACACGCACACACACACACACACACACACACACACACACACACACATTCACACTCTGTATACACCATCCTCATGGCCACAACATTCAAAACAAATACTGCATTCTAATATGTTATAAAACAATAAACTGTTTATGTCAGTGAACACAGTGAAGTTCAGTTCAGAGTAGATTTCCTTAAAATATTTCTTATCCTATATTTTGTATCCTGGATAGTACAGGGAAGATGCTACATCTCATTGTCATAGGGATCTTTATTTACACATTTGTGCACTGTATTTACTTAGGCTGTCCCAAATTTGCTGCAATATCTTGTTTTCAGTGGGGTCATGATTTTACCATTTTGATAGTGTATTTCTTCAGGGTAGCCTAGTCCAGGGCCCCCCATATTCAAAGGAGATGCACAGTGCATCCTGGCGGAAAAGGGAGATGTGCCATGCAACTCCAACAATGCGCCACAGTGCGATATTCAAATTTGCGGGATGTGCCAGCTGCAAGGGAATGGGCCAGGGTGCACACAAATAGTATGTCGTGTAAGTCGAGGGTGCGTTCCCATGCATATGCCACACTGTGGCATATCCAGTGGGAATGTGCCCCTTGTAGTCCAGAGCAGCGCGACCCACAGGCCAGGAATAGCTGGCCTAACCCAGCTAGCCACCCACAGGCAGGCTGCAGAAATGCACCCAGGTGCACAGCAGCCTGGCAGCCCTGGTGGACTAGAGGTACCCCGCTCCCATCCCTGATTGATCCAACTCCATCCCTGAAGAGCTCCATAGTGTAGGGTCCCCCCCTGGACCCAACTGTAGCAGAGGAAACCACAGTCCATATCCATAGCATAGACGACCCCCACCCACGGCCTTGGTACATAGACACTCCCGCTCCCCCATACCTGACCTGTTGCTGAGACTGGCACTGCCCTCCACACCCTGCCACAGCCAACTGCCAACTGCACTGGATCTGGGTCAGGGACCTGCACTCCGGAATGACCCAAGTGGCTGTACCATGTATTGGGGCACTACGCTAGCTGCGGACCCACCAGTGTATGCAGCCATGTGTATGTCCCTGGCAAACCGTAAGAGGGAATTGACATACCTCCAATGCATGCCTTGTTGATGCTGTATCTTCCTGCTGTCATACACCACTGCAGGCCCACACTCTCCTCCAATACCCTGTGTAACATGCCACCCTCTGGACTGCTGAAGTATCCTGGGTGCCATGGGGTGTGGGAGTATCCTGCAATGCCATTTGCAGTGTATGCTCCAGGCTATGAATAGTGCGTCCGCGGTTCCCCAATTGTACAAACGAATGGGAGGTCGACTGTAACATGCCTGTTTCGGGACCTGTGTTAGTGGGTATAGCATCGGCTGTCACTCGCACTGAGCAGTGCAATGGCACTCGGACGATGGATCCACATGCGAGCGCCTGAGGTGTATGGTCAGTGGGCAGTATCACCCACACACAGCTCATGCCTATGTATGACACATTCCAGCATCCTACTGCCAGTGCTCCGCAACCCGAAAATAAGATGCCATTTCTTCTGTGAACTATCCAGGCTAAATAAATAGCAATGAGCAGGCATATTCTAGGAAAATACATTGTAAAAATGTGTAAAAGGAAGACCACATTAAAACTGCCTCTCAGCAGATCTGCATTGTGTAAATTCATTAGAAATAATGGGTTATAGCATCCCAAAAGCTCTCCACAGCCATATTGGCTCTGACCAGATTTTGTTATTTTGTCCTGCGGCTTTGCACACTCATGTGTCTTCAGCCTGCCAGTCCCGCTCACATAGCATGACGTCAAGTTAGGGGCCTGTATGCGGGCGGTATTTTTGCTGTGCATTGAGTTTGCAACTGTATTTGCGATTGCAGCAAGCGGGGGAAAAAATATTTTGGTGAATGAAAGTTATTTGCTGCCTTTTTGTTGTGCTGGTTACCTGTGGCTTTCATGTGAAAAAGAGTTGGTGCCTTTATTTTATAACTGTTCTCCCCCATGCTCCCCCCAGAGAAGTGTACAGAGCACATGCCGCTGCAAGTCTGCAAGTTTGACAGCTGCATGTTTGTTTTTCTGGAGCTACTAATTCAGACAACAGGGTTCTTTTTAACTAATTAACTTTGTTTACTGTGTTGCCCTTTGTTTGTGAATACTCCCGTTGTATTTCAGTAATCTCTTTATCTGGTCATCTGTATTCCACCCCACACACACACACACTGCAGAGAGCACATGATATACGTAAGGGCTTAGACCCATTGACAGCTGTATGTTCATTTTTGGGCACCCCATAATAGAAATTGACCTGTGCAGTTGCTTATGCTGTAATAATTATAATATTATTTGGAGTACTTAGTTGGTGTGTGTTGCCTATCCAAGGTACTTAGTTTGTGTGGCCTGACTATTAAGGTTTGCTGACCACATGTAATGCTGGAGATAATTTGGTAATTTTAGCTTATGTGCTGACCGGTACTGATTTGTTTTATAGGTGTGCCATGCGATACTGTAACTATTGTGTAGTGTATAGCAGCTCCTTGTTTGGGTCTCCCAAAAAAACAAGCATTTGTCAATGCCGAATGTTTGCTTGCTGGCATTGACATTGGTAGTGTAGGAGTTGGAGAGCTGCATAATAGGAATGGCAGTGAAGCACTGAACTGAAGCCAACCCCGCCACCACCCTGCAGAGACTGACAAGCATTGGGGTGTGCCTTTGGGTCGTCAGGCATAACGGCCACGCCGTTTCACCACACCCTACCCTGCAGACACCAACAAATGTCACAGTGTGCCTTGGGGTCTTTGGCCCTTACGCTCACCCCATTCCATCAGGAAATATGGTGAGATGGGTGCTGTATAGGAGAATGGGGTGAACTTTGGGTCCGAAGAGTCCAAGGCACACCTCGATGCCTCTCACTGGCTGCAGGGTGTGGAATGGTATGAGCATTACAGATGAGAATCCCAAGTCACACCCCTGATGCCTGTCAATCTCTACAGGGTGGGGCATTATGGTCGGAAACCCTAACGTCTCAGGCGTTCATTGGCATTCTCACTCCAAATTTTCAACATGGGTTTTTTGTGACCCCCATCTTATGAACAGTGGCAATATCAGTTCGTTAGCCGAAAGCTGATTTTGCACAGCGATATGCCATTTGGCACCACAGGTGTGAAAACACATTTTGAACAGGATGTGAAAAATGACAGCTGTACTGTTCATGGGGAGGTGGAAAAAATGGCAATGTTGAAAATCTGCAGTGAAAATATTAAAAAAACTGGTGAAGTCACGAGTGTATGTAGAAACTGGGCAACGCACACCCATAATGCAATTACTTTGGAGATGTTTTACAGCAGATTGTCAACACAGGCATTTTGGAACCTCCGCTCATGAACAGTGTCACTGTGATTTTCTTAATCTGTCCCGAACAGTGATTTCCCACAGCAACCACGCATTTCTGCGCTGGAAGTGCGAAAACACATTTTGGCCATGTTGTGAAAAATGACAGCTGTACTGTTCATAAGGAAGTGTGGAAAATGCCAGTGGTGAAAATCTGGACTGAAAATATTAGAAATCTATGAACTTATGAGGGTGCGTGGAAACTGCGCAATGGTCGCTCGTAACAGTCATTTTATGGACTTTTTTCACCAAATTTTTAACATAGCCATTGTAACACCTCTGCTCATGAACAGTGTCACTGTGATTTTCTTAATCTGTCCCGAGCATTGATTTCGCATACCGACTGCGCCATTGTTGCTACATGTACGGAAACACGTTTTGGGTGAGATGTGAAAAATGACAGCTGTACTGCTCATAAAGAGGTGTGGTAAAATAGCAATGTTGAAAATCTGGAGGGAAAATAGTGACAATTCATGAACGTACGATCGTGCGTAGGAACAGCGCAACGCATGCTCGTAAAACAGTCATTTTGGGGAATTTTTCTACCAAATTTTTAACATAGCCATTTTAACACTTCTGCTCATGATCAGTGTCACTGTGATCTTCTTAATCTGTTCCGAACATTGATTTCGCACACTGACTGCACCATTGTGCGCTACATGCGTGGAAACACATTTTGGGCAAAATGTGAAAATGACAGCTATACTGCTCATAAGGAGGTGTGGTAAAATGGTAATGTTGAAAATCTGGAGTGAAAATATTGAAAAGTCGCGAATTTACGAGTGTGTGTAGGAACAGCGCAACCCATGCTCGTAACACAGTCATTTTATGGGGTATTGTCACCAAATTTTCAACATAGGCATTTTAGGATCTCTGCTCATGAACAGTGCCACTGTCAGTTTCTTAATTTGTGCAGAACTCTGATTTCCCACACCGACGGCGCTATTCTGCGCCGCAAGTATGAAAACACATTTCATCCAGGGTGTGAAAAATGACGGCTGTACTGTTCACAAGGAGGTCTGAAAAAATGCCAATGTTGAAAATCTGGGGTGAAAATATTGCAAATTCGCAAAGTTACGAGCGTGCGTAGCAACTGCACAATGCACTCTTGCAAAACAGTCATTTTTATGTTGCTTGCACGCATGTGCAAGAAACAAAGTGCCATCATCGGAGATTTCGGAGGTGTGTCACCTCCTCCTCCAATTCAGTCAGTGAGCCAGCAGGCATGGCCCCTGTAAGCCAATGCATTTTGGAGCTGTCCATGACACGCTCCAAAATGCAGTACCTCCTGAATTGAAGGGGAGCTACGCTTCAGTGAGCAGTGATAAAGCGTAGCTCCCCACATGCGGTGTACGGCGCCCCTTGCGTACTGTGTAGCCAATGGGGTGCCCAATCCCCATCGGCTGAGCTAAGCTTCCCCCCACCCCAGTAGTTAGTGCCCACACTGGGAGCCCACCCAGCGTGGCAATCTGTCCTTTGGCCAACCGGGGTGCCCAATCCCCCATTGGCTGAACAGACTCCCCTGTCCTTGTGCCATGCTGGGAGCCCACCCCAGCGTGGCAAACGTCCCACGACGTCTTTTTTTAAACCTATAAAACAAAAACGGTCCCGTGGCGCGTCTCCAGACCCCCCCCTTCCACAACCCGCACCCACCCACTCGTACCCAGCCTCCCCCCCCCCTCACCCATACTTACCTCCGGACTCCGAGCGATGATCTTGGTGGACCAGGAACACGTCTGCACTCTTCAAAGCGACCACGAACTGAGAAATGCCGGTAAGCTGTATAATGGGCTAGATGGGGGGTTCTTTATTGCATATCTCAGGCATGTTTGGGAATTTTTGCACCAAATTTTCAACATGGGGTTTTTGGACCCCTTCTCATGAATGATGTCACTGTCATGGCGTTATTCGGGCCCGAAGGGTGATTTCGCGCAGTGACTGGGCAGTGACTGCGAAATCACCCTTTGGGCCTGAATACCACCATGACAGTGACATCATTCATGAGAAGGGGTCCCAAAACCCCATGTTGAAAATTTGGTCCAAAAATTCAAAAAATGACTGTTTTACGAACGTGCTTTGCGCAGTTCCTACGCAGGCTTGTAAGTTCGCGAAATTTCAATATTTTCACTCCAGATTTTCAACATTGCCATTTTACCACACCTTCTTATGAGTAGTACAGCTGTAATTTTTCACATCTCACCCAAAATGTGTTTCCGCCCTTGTAGCACAGAATGGCGCAGTCGGTGTGCGAAATCAATGTACGGGATAAATTAAGAAATCACAGTTACACTGTTCATGAGCAGAGGTCTTAAAATGGCTATGTTGAAAATTTGGTGAAAAAATTCCTAAAAATGACTGTTTTTCGAGCGTGCGTTGCGCAGTTCCTACGCAGGCTCGTAAGTTCACTAAATTTTCAATATTTTCCTCCAGATTTTCAACATTGCCATTTTACACCTCCTCATGAGCAGTACAACTGTCATTTTCATCCTGCCCAAAACACGTTTCCGCTTCATGTATGCATAATGGCGCAGTCGGTGTGCTAACTCAGTGTATGGGACACATTAAGAAAATCACAGTGTCACTGTTCATGAGCAGAGATCTTAAATGGCAATGTTGAAAATTGGTGAAAGAATTCTAAAATGACTGTTTTACGAGTGTGCGTTGCACAGTTCCCACGCCGCCTGTGAGGGTTTGCGAATTTTCAATATTTCCACTCCAGATTTTCAACATTGCCATTTTACCACACCTCCTTATGAGCAGTACAGCTGTGATTTTTCACATCCTGCCCAAAACGTGTTTCCGCCCATGTAGCGCACAATGGCGCAGTCAGTGTGCAAACTCAATGTATGGGACACATTAACAAAATCACAGTGACACTGTTCATGAGCAGAGGCCTTAAATGGCTATGTTGAAATTTTGTGAAAAATTTCCTAACAATGACTGTTTTCTGGTAGATTGCTTAAGTTCTATGCCGCGATTCGTAAGTTCACAAATATTCAATATTTGCACTCAATGACTTCCAAATACCTAAACAGCACATAGAAGCAAGCAACATTCGGCAGTGACAAATGCTTGTTGGGATTTTTCCCACCAAATTTGCAACATAGGCTTTTTGAGAGCCCACCTCATGAACACTGGCACTGTCATTTCGTTAATCCATCCTGAAAGGTGATTCCACGCAGTGATAGCAAAATCACCTTTCGGGGCTGATTAACGCCATGACAGTGATAGAATTCATGAGGAGGGGTCCCAAAAATCCCATGTTGAAAATTTGGTGGCAAAATTCCAAAAAATGCCTGAGATATGCAGCAAAGTTGAAAAAACCCTATTTATTCCATTATACAGCTTACGGCATTTCCTCAGTTAGTGGTCAGCTTTAAAGAGTGCAGGCGTGTTCCGGTCCACGAAGATCATCCGCTGGACTCGGGTAAGTATGGGGTAAGGGGGGTGTGGGAAGGCAGGGTGCGCGGTGGGTGGCTGCGGGTTGTGGGAGGGCCAGGGAGAGTGCAGAGGGACCGTTTCGCCGTTACAGGTTAAAAAAAAAAGACACATGGGATGTTTTTTTATTTACAGGAGCAATGTGCCACGCTGGGGTGGGCTCCCAGCGTGCCGACATCTTTTTTGGGGGCCGCTGCTAGCCGGAGGGATTGGGCACCCCGTCGGCACACAACAACAGGGTTGATTATGCCGGCGAGGTTGGGCACCCGCTGGCAGACAAGAAAAGCGGGGGGGTGTTACATTGACGGGGAGTGAGCTCCCCCATCAGCAACATACATCTGGGCCACTGCTGCCGATGGGGATTGGGGCAGCCGTCGGCAAACAAACGTGTTGGGGGGGCACATGCTGCCAGGGGGATTGGGCATCCCCTCGGCAGGGGAGTGGGTTAATATTGTTCATGAACAGGCAGCAAACTGCCACCATGTTCACAAAACAATATCAGTGTATGAACATCCCACCCTGCAATGACGGGTCGCTCCCTCATTGCAGCGAATGGCTGACACTGCAATGACGAGGTGGCCCTTGATTGCAGCGGCTATTTTTTCACAAGTTGGTGGCAACGTTCCAAACTACTGTCACCGGCTGTGTCCCCCATTATTGGTGGACATCGCACACTCCCCAAAATGCCATGCAGGTACTGGCCTCAACAGTGCCGCACCTCCAGAACCTGCTTCGGCACCAAGCTGCCGGAATACGTTTCTTGCGCTGCGCGCAAGCAAACATAAAAATAATACAGATTTGGTAATCCCCCTACAAAGCAAATGAATTGACCACAGTTTACAGGTCTTTCACTTTATATATGTATGTTGTGACAGCTATGCCTACTCTTTTTGTCACGCTCTAATACATGTAACATAGCACTCTGAATCTATTGTGTTGTACTATTTCTTTGAACAATTGATGTCATTACTGGCCCCCGTACAGTAAAGACAGTACATGTGCACATCTGCAACCTTCTGGCACCCATAGTCCTTCGTCATATAATTGTTGTCTGCTTTTATCAACTAACACCAACTAAAATTAATCACCGACATCCCACTCCCCATCCATTGTATCTGTATGTCGGTGCTGGTGTTTGTCAAACGGTGACTGACCCGTTCCACCACATATTCCACCTAGTCCACCCCACTGTCCGACTGATGCTGGGAGCATGCCACAGTGGCTATAGGTGGAATGACCCATTATCAGTTGCTTGTTGGAAGGCGAGGTGGAACATGTGGTAGTAAGTATGCATTGCCGCCAACCAACTGCAGCAGTGACATACAGTTATAGGGTACAGTGCTGTGTGATATCGGTGCCACGGGAGGGAGGGGTGCCACTAACCACAAGTGAGTGAGGGGGATGTATTTGGTGTAGTATGGGATAGGGTCTGTTTGTGCTCTGTTGTGGTGGAAGGAATCACTGACATTCGATACCATGCCTGGATTCTACTGTGGGGTTGATGTAAACTGCATATGGGATATGGGCAAGGGCTCTTGTGTGGGCATGGACAGCAGCTGTGCGCCAGGCATTGCATGGCTCAGTGGGATGCACACGGGATTGAGCAACTGCCACCAGCGACATAGGGGACATACACTGGATGCCAGCATAGTACACCGTGGTTGCATTGTACACAGGATGGATACACATGTGTGCCAGTCACCACCCTGCTCCCATGGCATGGCACAGGAGATCCAGTACGGCACCAAGGATGTGCATCTGATTGGATATCCGCCTGGGTATGGTGTTCTGCCCTCCTCAGCCCTTTGCGCAGCTGTATGCTGGGGAGTAGTCCCCACAGACAGGTGGCTGTCAATGGTGAATACCGGCTGGTGTGGCCAGGATATGCCTGTTTTGCACGTACTTCCACTCCATTGCTCAATACCAGCCATTGTCAGTTCCCTCCATTGCGATGATGCGGTACACCCTTGTGACATGTCCATTGATGGAGCTGTTATCTGCCACCTGACTTCCCATGAGTTGTAGCAGTGTGTGTCATCATTAGTCATTAACCCAGTGGTACTTCAATGTGGACAACTGTGGCCCCTTCTGCCATGGTAAAATAGCAGTACTTCTGAAGTCCAGTCCTCTCCCAACACAGCTGATCGCCATGTGCCTAATTCTGTTCAGTCCACCAGGTGTCTGGAGTGACGTTACCCCTCCTCCACAGTGTACAGGCACCTGAAAGGAACCTTTTTTCCTGCATACACATGCCTCATGGTTTTTCCTCCTTCTGATTCTGTGATGTCGTTCTTTGTGCAGACATACATTTTCTCACCTTTGTTGGTTTTTTTACCACAGCGCACCTCTGTGTATATTTATTCACTTCATGCTACATCCCTTTACTGCTAAGTACTGCACACCATCCTCAGCAGTATGCCACTTATGCCTGTACACATCATGAAAACACACTTTGTTGACAGGCAAATACCCCTTTGCCTATCCAGTCTGCCTGTTTACCATGCCTGCTGTCCCACCGCACCTCTTCTCCAATCGCTGGTCATCCCCACCCATTGTGTTCCTTCCAAGGTCCCCTTGTATCTCTCCCATGCATGCTGCAATCCAGACAATGTGCTGGACCGTACCTCCTCTGCTTGGAGGCAGTTCCAGGCTTCCACCACTCTGTCAGTGTAGAAATATTTGTTGACATCTATTTTTAGCCTCTCCCATCCAGTTTCATGGCATGATCCCATGTCCTCGAGTCAGTCTTTTCTTGGAAAAATGCCAATGTCCTGTACCTTGGTAATACCTGTTATGTATTATAATGTTTGCATCATACCCCTCCTTTCCCTCGTGTCCACTGTCTAGCATGTATTCATGTCTCTTACTTTCTCCTCGTAGTGCTTTTGATGCAGTCCCTGCACCTTTTTTGTTGCCCGTCTCTGTACTGCTTCTACCCTATGCCTTTTGTCCCAGATGTGGTGCCCCCATCACTGGAGACATTACCCAAGGCGTGATCTTGCCACTGACCTGTATAGCTGCAATGCTGCCTTCTTCTTCATAATGATGATACCCTTCCCTGTTCATCCACCATCATGTTCCAGTGTTTTTTCACTCTGGTTGGCTACGTTCAGGTCATCCAAGGTTATTACCCTCATTTTCCTTTTCTGTTTCATGTTTGCTAGCACCTTCTATCATCCCTGTCACTCTTTCTGTGGGCGTACAATTGTTCTGAATGAAAGGAATTGTGTACTGTGCAGTTATTGATCAATGTGTATTGGTGATTGTGAACTGACACTGACAAATCTGTCCTCGTCCTGATATCCAGATTATTCAAGAGTTTCTACATGAGGGCCGCAGTACCGATGATGTGACAGAGACACCATCACTATTAGATTATGAAGAACCTTCTGACACTGCAGGTTATCACAGTGCTGAAACACAGACTGATCCAGGAAATGTGAACAACAGTTGTACCCAGGTTAATGCCCACCAGCTGAAGTTTTATATCAGCCATAAGACCCAGACTGTCTCAACTGGGTGTAACAAAAGTGAGTATAACTACTACTTCCATTATATGTCCTTGGGCACGGGGTGCATTCACTGCCATATGTGACTATGGTGAAGGTCTGCATAACTGGTTTTCAAACCATTAGAAAAACATTCCACACTTCTGATTACATTATGATGGTGTTACGAGTCACCTCTTGATCATTTCCATTTCACCTGCTGTTACTATTTCTAATGCTAGTCAACACACACACCATATCATGCAGAGGATCATGACACTCTCAACGGAATGTATGCCTTTTGCTTTCATTGTTGACACCCACCTGTAATGTTGTGATTTACTGCTTATCATACACTGAGAGTACATCTGCCAATGCAGCCTGTCCATGCTGTGCGGTGTTCTGTTGTTTGGCACATAGTTGTAACCATACACCTTGCCATGTGTGAAAGGTGCTCAAATACATATCTTGTTCCCTTAGGAAGGTGCCACATCAGTAGCCGGACCACCAGCACAGTGGTTGGGCTTCCGCTCACAATGTCGATGACCTGAGTTTAGGAATGGACTGGGGAGTCAGTGGGCTGGCCAGGGGAAGGAGGGTTGAGTGTCCTGGGGACTTCTCTCCTTGGGGGGGGACATCGAGTGACCTCTGGCAGGGGCCGGAGGTGCTTCCATTGTCTGGTGCCTACACAGTTGGAGGCATGGATGGATGTCGGTGTTCACGCCCTTACATCATTGCACTTCCTGTCTCCTGTGGGAGCTTCTATGGAAAATCTCAGTCTGGCAAGATGATGGCCACCCCGTGCTACTAGTCCTGCTCCACCGCCCATGGCACCACGAGGGACAAATCCTGTTTTCTGTGGGCATACACTGGGGGGTAAGCCAGGGCATAATCCCAGGGTGGAAGCATCCTGGGGTCAAATCCCGTCGTCTGTCTGGTGGTTGGGTCCTCCTCCAGTGGCACCACTAAGGGGGGTCAGAACTGTGTAACAATATTCTGTGGTTTAAATTTACTGGCCCAGATATTCAAACTGCGCCAGGCTGTGGCTCAAGCTTGGGCACAGCTCAACTTGGCTGCACAGGGGTGTGGACTGGGCGATATTCAACAGAGCTGCGCATGGCTCAGCAGCATTGAATATCGCACCCTGGCCACCCACAGTGTGCGTGGTGCAGTGGAACTGCGCCAGCGCAAGTATGCAGAGTGGAGCATGGGGATGCTCTAGCGCAAGTTCCATTGCGCCATGCACAGCAACCACGATATTCAAAAGTTGACATGCAAATGGGGCCATAATGTATGCAAGGTGCACATGGGGCCATTTGCATGTCATTATTGCCCCATTTGCATGCAGATGTGCCGATCTCCGACGACTTGCGCCTGGCGCCCTGCCAGGCAACAGCTATCGGAGACCAACACCCCCTGCAGCCGGCAGTGTGCTCCACAGCCCGATCGCGGGCATTTGTATAAATAAATAAATAAGTCCAATATCCCTGGTGGTCCAGTGGACCTCTGTCTGCTCAATCTCGGGCATTTGTAATATATAAAGAAATATATCCCCAAACTCCCTGGTGGTCCAGTGGACCGCTGCCCACCCAATCATGGGCTAAGTAAAATAATTCTATCCCCAAAATCCCTGGTGGTCCAGTGGACCTGCCCGCCCGATCGTGGGCTAAGTAATAAAATACTATCCCCAAACTTCCTGGTGGTCCAGTGGACTGCTGCCTGCCCGATCACAGGCTAAGTAATAAAATACTATCCCCAAACTCCCTGGTGGTCCAGTGGACCACTGTCTGCCTGATCGCGGGCATTTGTAATGAAAAAAATAAATAAGTCCAATATCCCTGGTGGACCAGTAGACCGCTGTCTGCCTGATCGCGGGCAACTGTATATAAAAATAACTATGTCCAATATCCCTGGTGGTCTAGGTACCCCCCTCACCCGCATATCTGGAATGTAGTAATGCGGTATGGGTTGCCGCCCATTGGCTCACGTTATGAACCAATGGGTGTACAGCCCTGACCGACAGTGTCAGTCAGCGCGGCAGGCGGGTGGGTGCTGCCTCGCCCGGCTGACCGGGGGCGGGGTGGTGGGGCTCAGTGGCGGGTGGGGAAGAGTACCTAGACCACCAAGGATATGGACATGGTGTTTTCCTATACAGATGCCTTGATCAGGCGTGACTGTCAGTGGACCACCAGGGATTTAGGGATAGAATTATTTTACTTAGCCCGTAATTGGGGCAGCAGTCCACTGACCACCAGGGAGTTTGGGTACATATTTCTTTATATATTACAAATGCCCGCGATCGGGCAGACAGCGGTCCACTGGACCACCAGGGCTATTTGACAGAAATCTTTTTTTTTTTTTAAATGCCCACGATCAGGCATGGGGGTGGGCGCCGTCAGGTGCAGCTGGAGCTCGGGTGGCCACCCACAGTTGCGCATGCATGGCTCTGCACATCCCGGCTGAATATCGGGCTGTGCAGGGTATGCATGGGCACGCCCACCTGCACCTGCATACATTACTACTGTGTTCAAGCCCGGACGGGATTTGTGCTGAGCACTTTTCCCTTTTGAATATCATGCTGGGGCACATCAGTGGGTTACGCATGGCGAAACACTGTTGCGCCATGTGCAACCCTTTTGAATATCTGGGCCACTGTCTCTAGCAGGACAACACCCATAGAACACATAAATAAGTTGTAAGCAAATGCAGTGTGTGCATAATGGGACTTCAAAGCACACCAGCCTAGTCTGCTATGGCATGAGGTTGAAAGCAGATTGACCACCGCTGGACAGCACAGGCCCTATATTCAAAACTTTGCAGGACAGCAAACGATACTTTGTTCGTGTAAACCAGGATTTCTGCAGCTGACAAAAATTCAGAGTCCCGTTTCACGTGGTCACTCACAGTTTGCAACTGGGAAAACTGCAGAGGTATGGACAATGGAAAGGATGGTGCAGCCACCATAATATTGCCATAGTCCATTATTCAGACTTTCAGGGCTAATATTCATAGCAGTATTGACAAGCACCAATGTTCTTCTTTTTTTCTTTTTTTTTTTTGGGTGATCTACATTCTCGCTAGGTGAGACCTCTCACCCTACAGCCAGTCCGCCTCGACTCCGGTCACCCCTCCATGGGCTTATACTATACTCCTGCCCTTCTCCCACGTGACACCTATGCCCCCCCTTCAGTGTTTGATGATGGGCCTTGCCTCGCGCCACTGTTTGCCAGGAACTCAGGTGGAAGAGTGCCATGGAGAATGGATGAATCCACAGTAACTGTCTGTCATACGCCGCAGCACTTCTTTCCCCTTTTGGTTGGACTTCCAGAAGCGAGCCATCCTATGACGCGCATGGCGGAGCCACGCATACACCCTTGGCGCAGCCTCTGACAAGCATCTGACCTGCCAAGCCACTACTCATTTTCATGCCAACTGCAGGAATTTGCCCCGGCTTCTACTGGAGATCATACTCGTGCCCGTCACACGCCCACCCTCCACCATTGAGTAGGAGAGCAGTACGTACAATGCTCAATCCTCTACTCCCCCCCCCCCGGCTGGCCTGCCTATGTCCAGAGTCCAGTTTGGAACCCGGGGCGCTTGTGTCATAGGCAGAAATGTTACCCATGTGCCAGCGGGCTGCCTTAGTCATGGATGTTGTGGCAGAACAGTAGCATAGCACTAGAAATGCAGACATGAGCCAGGATTTATGCCCGTGCAACTCTGCCACTTGCAAGAGGATTTAAATGAGACCACCCACACTTCCAACACAGTAGACCCTGCTGTCCACTGGTGCCACCACCCTTGGCAGATGATGAAAAGAAACTAACCCTTATATATACTGTGCCACCCACCCACAAGTACTGATACAATGTAATCAATACAGTCTCACTGGTGTCCACTGGTCCCTCCACCAACTGGCACCCCTGTGACATGTTTACATACTTATTGACTGGTTGACTGGTGTTCACTGTTCACTCCCCCCCCAACCACACCTACACCCAATGTATATATCAGTATTGCCTGATGTATGACGAGCCACCCACCCTATCCCCAATACCCTGTACATGACAGTAACACTGTTCTGTGGTGTGTACCACAAACACCTCGCTATCCCCAATACAGTAATGTCATTCCCTATATTCAGAGGTCACACAATCTCGTAGTTATGCCTTGGATAAGACAGTTAATCCATTCCCTGGTGTGTAGCGGATGACCCTTCCTATCCATGATGCCATGTAACTGACAGTGACACTTTTGCATGGTCTACAGCGGAAACACCACCACACCCAAGCATATAGTGCCCAACACCACACACCACAATCCCATGAATGAGCCAGTGTACAACACAGACCTCCACTCTCCGCCACAGACAGGGGCCAACAGAGATGTCAATGAGCACATATAGTAATAGTACGTGGTCATGGACAGCTCAGTCGGCGCTGGACGTGGTGGAGACCAGATGGCTGTGCAGGTCCATGGCTCATGGTCAGGATGGGAGAAGGGCTGTGAACGGTGGCTGCTGGAGTCGTGGTGGGGGGAGTTCTGGTAAACACCATGGACCGGAGGGACTGTAACTTGCAAGGGATCGTGGATATGAAGACAAAGACAGTACACACCAGGGAATGCATTATCTGTCTTGTATAGGGCATCAGCATGTGGGGGCCATAACCAATGGACAACAGTGAATAAATGAATATCATGCATAGGAGCGGGTGGATTGAGAGATCAGTGGACACCAGGGCATAACCATAGTAAAATCTAACATGAGTGCGAATGGGGGGAATTACCACTAGATACAATGATAAGTTTATTAATTACAGCAAGCCACCGATCTGCAGGGAGTATAAACAGCTGCCCAGCAATCGGGTGTGGGGAAAAATATACCAACAGGGATACGTCTCTACATTCGGGCAACCGAGAACGGCGCCATGCTACAGTACGGGGATACTCATGCAAATGCATTCAGAATAGGCATGCATATGTCACCTTAGCACATTGCACAACAAATTAGATCCTTTGCATGAGCCCATTTTAATATCAGAAATTGAGCAGAGGAACAAGCCATTGTGGTGGCCTATTCTAGGAGTGCAGACAGTACGCTACAATTTGCTTAGTGGTAGGATAACATGCAACTGTGGCAATTCCCTGAATACAGCATCTTCGATCACCTGGGCTACTGCAATGCAGTGATAGGGACCCACATCTTCAGGAGAACATAGACACACTGTTGTCGTTGAAAGGTAGTGCAAATACACTTGTGCCAGGAATACATGACAAGACCTACTAATAAAGAGTAAGTGACATAAATATGTGCATCCTAGTACAAGGAAAGGAGAGTTGTGAAATCCTAATGATGTTTCAAGAGCTCAGTGATACCATGGCCATGCCACGTTGTGGGGGTAGGGTTGAGAGGGAGCTGAATTTGGCAAGCATGGACACCCGGCAACAGAGTGGAAGCTCATGGACAATAGGAACTGGGTGATACCCAAGGAATGGAGACACAGTGTCACAGCTGAAAGTACAAGTCAGCTCTATCTAGAGCAAAGACAAAGAAAAACAAAGTTAGATGTTATTTACAAATACAGTGCAATTAGGTATTACAAGAGTTGTAAATACTTACTCATTAATAGGTGCATCGCCTTGAGCACCATACTGCTTCGTCGAAAACCGAAATATGCTGTCTGCAGCACCCAGATGTCCGGAGACACAGTCTGAAACCCAGGATGCAATGTGATACAGCTGTGGTTTGCAGAAGGGGCAAAAACTTGTTCTACTTCTCAGCAGCAAACTGACTCTGTAGCTGTAGGTATAGGGTGGCATAAAGTACAGGTGCACCTAAAAAAAATAAAGATATTAAAAAAAAAACAGTGACAACCGTTTTGTAACCAATTTCAACTCAGCACTAGCAAAGACAATGCTCCCCATTACCTGAGCAGAACAAGGTTCCATCGCACCCACCGTCCGATCCATGGATTACAAACCACTTAAGGCATGGCATCTTGACACTTAACACTTCCCTTTCCACTGCAAGGTAAGCAGACATGGCAATGATTACCTTGTGCCGTGTACCATCATTAGCATCATGAAGACCAGGGATCTGTATTGTCATAGGTTGCTCTGCCAGCAGTGCAGTTATGTACATGCCAGGACTGCAGCTATGCACACCAGCAACCGCAACACATCACACATAAAGAGTGTGGCTACTCACAACCCTATTGGTGTTAATCCAGGGCATCACCTGAATCCAGGATGCAGTATATGAAGGGAACATGTAACCCTACAACTGCAGGAAAGACACCATACGTCGGCTGTCACACTTACTATCCAATCATGCGGGGGGGGGGAAGGGGCATTTGGGAGTCAGAAATGAGTACTCTCATTAGTCTACTAAGTGACAGGAGCAGTGCAACACAAGAAAACAGATGCTCATATCAGCAATGGGTCCTTGTACTGTTCTGGACTGAAATGTATGGCAGCATACAGTTGTATCACAGATTACTCAGCAGTAACAGAAGTGAGAGGATGACTTACAATGCCAGTGATGCAGGGGGCCATAACCACATAACTATACAGTGCTCTTAGGGTATGTCCTGGCTATTACATGCTTCTACAAAGCAAGGCATGACAACATACTGTGCAGAGCTGGGACTGCAACACAGTTCATTCTGTCCATTGAGGGGTTTATTTCTTTAACTAAATAATAACTCTTACCAGTCTGTGTTACATGAACTCCCCGGGCACCTCTTGGCCACCAGTTGTCTGGCCCAATTCAAAACTTACCTCAAACAGCACCTAATAACACTATCTAAGTGCACCTGCCCCTAAGTCCAGCCACACCCACTCTCTCTACCCCCCCCCAGCAAGCACTAGGCAGGCCTCAGGTACCCTCTCCCTCTGTCCCTTCTCATGACTTGCCTCAGCAATCAGTTCGCATCATGGTCCTTCAGCACCCACCACCCCACCTTCCCCTTCCCCCAACTCCCTGTCCTGTGAGTTTCCCTAACAGTCACTACTAATGCAAGCTGCCTGACCATGCCCCCTCGCACCCCACCATTTAATCTAGCACGTCTTCTCTGCTCAGCCTCCCCTCACCCCCATTTCTCCCTACACCTTATCGCCCTTCTTCCCCTACCCATCACCTCTACCACAGTACCTACCTCTCTCTCTCGTACCTCCTTTCTTCACCACACTGCCAGCCATCCCCATCCCTCTGAACTACTGACAAGGCACTTCGTGGCTGCTTATCCCCCACCCCCCACCCTCATAAAGTGTTTTTCTCGTTATTTTAACTTTGAGTTATTCTGTAAGTTCTGAATCCAAGCTGTATCGTTCATTGTGATGTACCTCTGCTTTCTCCCTATTGTACTTTGGTTTGCAATCTATGACATGGAACCTTTGTAAAAGGGCTTGCGCTCAAAGGTCTTTTCCAAATCACTATAAATAAATAAATAAATAAACTTGCTCTGATCCAAATGGCCATGTGTTGCTCTCTGAATTTTCAACTGGGAGCTCAGGCTCAAACATATAGGGCTGCACATTGTGAAGATTTAGCCGTATTCCATAACTGCCACTATTTACCTCCTCTTCATAATCTATCTCGATCTCCAGCTCTGACACGGAGCTGTTATCCATATCCTCAGAGAGATTGTTCAAGTCGGACATGGAGACTGTACTGGTGAAGTAATTTGAGGTTCTTCTGCAGCTCAGACACTCACCATGCGGCTCCTTCACTATTGCATTGTGCTTCTTCAGTTGACATCACAACACGCATCGCCTGACCCACGCATACAGTCTGCTGACTGAGAACTGCGCAGTCATGCTCCAACTTATTTTTTAATGTAAAAACAACTGCAGAACAGATTAAAATGTGGTTTTCAGGGAGAATACCTAGTCGGGGTTGGGGGGCTCCACCAAAGGATAACAGGATTAACTTACTGAGGTACATGACAGCTGCTCTTTAACAAATGTAACAGAACAGCAGTGAAGAACTGAGGAGCTGCTGGCTTTTTGCCCCGGCGCTTCGATTCAAACAGAGTCTTGGTCAGGGGCCCCTGAATTTTGGAAGAAACTTTGACTGTGAAGGACTACTTTGGATATCCGTGAGTGCAAGTGACACAAGTCTGTTTTGGTTGTTATTCCTTACTGTTCTGTGGGTTTGCCATACCCACTTCACCAGCACCAGTTCATCTCAGGAAATCCTGTCCTAGCCATGAGGAAGTGATATAAGACCTGTGTGTGTATTGAAAGGACTATCTGTTGAAACAAGTTGTGTTATTCTGGAAAAAAAACAAATATGTACTGTTTGAACTTTGCAGCTTGTATGGCAATCCCTTTGTGAGAGAAAGTTTTTAGTGTACGCGCTTAAGGCACCTTTCCCATATTGAGTTTCTCTCACTGGATGAATTGTTTTAATCAGGTTAAATTAACCCTGACCATCCCCCTTCAGGGACGGTTACCCCAAGGATCCACAGATATACTATAAAGGACCTGTTACACATGCATTAACAGTATAGTACAACTATATGTTGCTTTCATTAAAACAGCGTTTTGTTTTGTTCAGTATGTATCTGAGGGGTTCTTTGGTTGTTTGAAAATAAAGCTCCTGTCTTTTAAATGGAAAACTGTGTATGTTGTCTCCAATTTCTCTGAAGCTGCATGCCTTTGGATATGCTCCATCTGCCTTCACTCATTGAAGTAAGAATGAACAAAACAAGGTGCTGCACTAGCTTGTGAGCCGAAAACAAAAAGGTTATATTAAATGCGTGCTGATAACAGAAAACAGAGCTAGACTCGATGAATTGATTACATGCCTTCGGGAATTATCTTTAAAGAGAAAATTGCAAATTTTGTGGAGAGGTAAGGGGAAATAAGGGATATATATGTGAGGAGGAAAAATATTAAATGAGTGGATCTAGAAGAGAAAGTGGCAATAGGTAAGTTAAGACTAGAAGCTGGGAAAACAACAAGCATGTGTCAATGCCGAATGTTTGCTTGCTGACATTGGCATTGGTAGTGTAGGAGTTAGACTGATGCATAACAGGAATGGCAGTGAAGTATTGAACTGAAGCCAGCCTCACTACCACCCTGCAGAGACTGACAGGCATTGGGGTGTGCCTTTGGGTCATCAGGCATAATGGCTATGCCATTTCACCACACCCTACCCTGCAGACACTGACAAGTGTCACGGTGTGCCTTGGGGTCTTTGGGCCTTATGCTCACCCCATTCCATAAGGAAATATGTTGAGATGGGTGCAGTATAGGAGAATGGGGTGAACTTTGGGTCCGAAGAGTCCAAGGCACACCTCATTGCCTGTCACTGGCTGCAGGGTGTGGGTGGGGGTGGAATGGTATGAGCATTACAGGCAACAATCCTAAGTCACACCCCTGAAGCATGTCATTCTCTACAGGGTGGGGCATTTTGGCCAGAAACCCTAATGCTCCAGGCATTCGTTGGTATTTTCACTCCAAATTTTCAACATGGGTTTTTTGTGACCCCCACCTCATGAACAATGGCAATATCAGTTTGTTAGCCGAAAGCTGATTTGGCACAGCAGCTATGCCATTTGGCACCACAGGTGCGAAAACACATTTCGAACAGGATGTGAAAAATGACAGCTGTACTGTTCATGGGGAGGTGTAAAAAATGGCAATGTTGAAAATCTGAAGTGAAAATATAAAAAAACTGGTGAAGTCACGAGCGTGCATAGAAACTGCACAACGCACACCTGTAATGTAATTAGTTTGGGAATTTTTTACAGCAGATTGTCAACACAGGCATTTTGGGACCCCTGCTCATGAACAGTGTCACTGTGATTTCCTTAATCTGTCCTGAACGCTGATTTCCCACAGCGATCACGCATTTCTGCGCCGGAAGTGCGAAAACACATTTTGGCCAGGGTGTGAAAAATGACAGCTGTACTTTTCATAAGGAGGTGTGGAAAAATGTCAGTGTAGAAAATCTGGACTGAAAATATTACAAATTCGTGAACTTACGAGGGTGCGTAGAAACCGCGCAATGCACGCTCATAACACAGTCATTTTATGGACTTTTGTCACCAAATTTTCAACATAACCATTTTAAGACCTCTGCTCATGAACAGTGTCACTGTGATTTTCTTAGTCTGTCCCGAACATTGATTTCGCACACCAACTGCACCATTGTGCATTACATGCGGGAAAACACATTTTGGGCATGATGTGAAAAATGACAGCTATACTGCTCATAAGGAGGTGTGGTAAAATGACAATGTTGATAATCTGGAGTGAAAATATAAAAAATTCGCAAAGTTACAAGCATGCATAGGAACTGCGCAATGCACGCTCATAAAACAGTCATTTATGGGAATTTTTTCACCAAATTTTCAACATAGGGTTTTGGGGAGCCTACCTCATAAACTGTGATACTGTTGTTTCATTACTCGGTCCCGAAAAGTGGTTCTGCACAGTGACCGTGAAATCACCTTTTGGGACCAAATAAAATGACAGTGACTGAGTTCATGAGGTTGGGCCCCAAGAACCCCATGTTAAAAATTTGGTGAAAAAATCCTCCAAAATGGCCGAGATATGCACCAAAGTTGAAAAAAAAAAACATTTATGTCATTATACAGCTTACTGGCATTTCTTCAGTTCGCGGTCGGCTTTGAAGAGTGCAGACGTGTTCCCGGTCCACCGAAGATCATTGCGCTGGGCTCCGGAGGTAAGTATGGGGTTGGGGGTGTGGGGAGGAGGGTGCTCAGAGGGTGGGTGCGGGTTGGGGAAGGGAACAAGACAGTCAACGAGGGACCGTTTTTTTTTTATAGGTGTGTTTTTTTCTTATTCAGGAAGACGACGCAGGACTTTTGCCACGCTGGGGTGGGCTCCCAGTGTGGCAGCTGAAAGTTTATTTTTGGGGGGGCAGTAGAGCCAACGGGGGATTGGGCACCCCCCGCCGGCCATACTGACTTTTGCTACGCTGGGGGGACTCTCAGCATGGCACCTGGAAGTCTGTTTGGGGGTAGTGGAGCCGACGGGGGATTGGGCACCCCCATTGGTCATACAGTGTGGGGGGGTGAAGGGGAGTGCATGAGCACACTGGGGTGGGCTCCCAGCGTGCTACGTAGATGTTCCTGGGGGGGGGACGAACTGTCTATGACAGTTCAGATGCTGTGCTGACGCAAATTGCCTACACATTACCACCGCTGATTGTGGTGGTGTTTTCCTCAGAACTATATGTCACTGCATCTGAACGGCTGTCATAGACAGCTCGGACATTCATTGACGTGGTGCAGCTGCGCCTGCAAAAGGGAGCAGGGCATTGGAAGTGGGGAGGCACACCTATGAAAAATAGCATGGTGGCACTATGTTTCTTGCACATGCATGCAAGCAAACATAAAAATATGCTGGTGGGGACGGAGAGGCATAGTTGGAGTGAATGAGCTGATGAGTCCTCAAGCAGGGTCTAATTAACTGGGCATAGAAAGAAGGCTGAAAGGTTAAAAATGTGGGGGAAGGAGACCAGGACACCTGAAGAAAATTAAAATGTACAACCACACACACACACACACACACACACACACACACACACACAAGCGGGAATGCCCATGTGAGTATGCGCACACATGCCCTGAATGGAAGTGTGTGCAGGCATACCCACACATGTAAGCGTACCATGCAAGCATGAAAACAAAGACGCGGGGAGTGAAAGGACAGACTTTAGTGGTAAAACATAAAGTGGCAGAAGGATGTTAGTAGAAAATAAGTCTGTCATTTAAGAACATTCCCTGGTGTTTCAGCAACCCCATGTCAAAGTCATATTTTTTGTCCAGTATATGATGGTCATCTAAATATTTAAAATACACCACAAAAAACATGGGTTACCAGGCTTGTTTCTAAGTTACATTGGTGAGACTTATTCACTCTTCATGGAAAAAATATGGAAGGGGTCAGATAGTTTATGTGATGATGCACGCTCACAGTGCTGAGATAAGCAATTGTTATATTGCAAATTCCAGTGCTCGGTTTAACAGACAACAGAATTATAGAGGCTCATATAGCTCTCATGTAGCAGGAACCACATTAATAACACAGTGTTTACATTTTTTTCTAATCTGCTCCATTATAAAGCCTACAGCAAGCATAGACGTGCACGCTCACTGCCGAGCGTGCCTGGGGCCGTCGCGTCATGGAAGAATTCTTCGTACATGATTGGAGCAGCGGGGCTCTGAACATAAAATCAATCTATAAGCACAGCAGGACGTTTTCTCACTCATTTTCCATAGGGGCTAATAGAGGACATGGGGCACTACTCTAGGGTATGTACACTTTTACTGGGGACTACTGTATACAGCTCAATGTTCGCTTCAGTGTCAGGAGACTGCCACATAGACGCCCGTGCTCTCACTAGGTGGTGAGGCATGGATGTCATCACTGGAGCCACATTTGTTGCACAGAATGCCTGAACTGAGTGAAAATGGCACTGTGTGGTGCTGTGCTTTGGGGGAGTTCGTGGTTGTCAAACCTATATTTAGGGGCTCTGGCACCTCTAGTTTTCAACATGTATTAACAGATGACCATGTAAGGCTCACATATTTACAATGTGAGCCTGCATGGTACACATTCCCTTTAAGCGCCTTGAACGATATCAACTGCTGCAATTGAGGGAGCTAATTTCCTTGCTGCCATCTTTTATTCTTAGCTGAACAGGACATAATAGGATAAATCATTCTTCTAATAATGCTTCCATATATTTAAGAATGTACTTGTGCCAGAAAATAACCTTGAAAACTTTTTCAAGCACATCAGAAAAATGGGAATTTGAAACACCAGGGAACATATTTAAACCAGAAGACTGCTGGGAGCCTAAGCTTGGTTTCTGTGTTTTTTTTCCTTTGGTCAGCATCCCAGAAACCCTGCTGAAGGACACAAACAGAAAGATCATTGGCATTATGGTCCCCGAAGGTAAAACTGGACAATGGATTTATTGGTATCTCCATTTCTGACTACCATATAATGTTCCCTAAATTGGTCAGCCAGGCATCTGCCCGTCTCTCTAGTGTGCAGTATATTGGTGCACACTTCCTGCAAAGAGCATAGTATATCACATTGCTGGAAATGCATGAGAACTCCTTGGTGATGTGAAAAACACCTGTGAGATACAGTATCACTCACGAGACCGAAAAAGACCAAGGGATTAATTTAGTCTGACCCATTGCCATCTTCACAGCAGGGGCACCCAAAACTCTATCAAACATGTCTGGGCAAGCAAGCTAGTGGATTCCAGCCAATCCATTTTTTGTGCTGGAGTTTAATTTGTACTCGTCTGTAGAATCCCACTATCTGGAATTCAACTGATTGATTATTTGTGACATGGAGAGACAAGCTCCATATTGCTTATACAGCTCTGCTGGCCAGCCTTGTATTTATGATACTTTCTTTAACCAAGCTCCTCACAGTTACCAAAAAAAGCTAACAGCTGTGCAAGTGCAGGCCAGATGACTCTATACAGTCCTTGTTATAACTTACAGAAAGAAAAAAAAAGCATATTCAACTTTTTTTTGTCACTTTAATGCAACTATCATCCATCAGTCTGTATTTCTGAGCTTGAAACTGGAACTTGCACTCCTGGATACTAGGTCTGGTGAGCTACATTTGTTAGCTAGGCATAACCAATTGATAATCTGTGTAACCCCCCTGCAAATGGGGGTTCCCAAAAGACTTCCAGGAGCTTGCTTGAATGCTCCAAGCCTGAATGGTGTTTAGCGTTTAAGCCACTTATCAGTGAGTGTTTTTAGAGCCTCTGGTACTGTCTCTTTAAGAGCTGTCTGCTTGCAGACATAATTAGTTTATATGGGGGGACTGTGTGTTTCTCTGTTTGAGTACCACTCGAACTGCTGCCAATTCACTCCATTTTGCAGTCACTAGAGTACAAAGGGAACCTATCTGAAAGATGTAACTGTTTGCCAGAAATAATTTAGAGTAATAATGAAAATACAGTTTGTCTAACCTGCTTTCTTTGCAGTCAGAACTGTGTTTGCCTAGTTCCCATTCTAGTTTTGAACTGCTGAACTGGACCAATCAGTGTGGGGTAAGCTAGCTCTAAAATGGTGCCTTGGACGAATCAGAACTTGGACTCATAATCTGAGCCAGCCACAAGAGGATTGTATGGGCAGTGACTCTGGGAGATGTAGTTTAGACTTCAGCGCCTTTTTGGACCAACAGCAGCAGTCTATTGTGAGTGACAGCCAATCCAGTCAAGAACTGGGAGGAACTCAAAGGAAGTGCCCGGTTTTGTCAGTTGGAGTTTCAGTTTAGATCTGGCAGTGAAGGGGAAAGAAACCCTGTGCTTTCTCAGTGCACAGTTTCAGTCAAAAAACGTGTGTAAGGCCCAGAGTTCCGGTCTGCAGCTTGTGTAACTGCTTGTTAGGACTGAATCCGTCCTGTGAAAAGAATCAAAGGATCTCTGAAGAGTAGAAACCAGGCTCACCCTGTAGAAGACTGGAGAAATTGTTGAATTGCACTCGGTCTGTCAGGAACTGAATCTGCTGTGTGTTCTCCCGGGTATTGTGCAGTAATTGCGATCGGGATAGAGAAGCAGCCTGCCTGGTATAGTACTTTCTTTTTTTTTTACCATATAAATGTGTGAGGAGACTCGTGGAGCTCAAGAGTAGCCCTGCTGACATTGAAGGACCCTATCTTGTTTGGAGGTGTGAGTACTAATTCAGGGTCGCCCCTGTTGAATTGCCACAATAAATCCAGATGGAATCACTGTACTGCTGACTGTTTAAACTAATTTTCTTTTCTCTGTGGGAAAGGCCCCTACCAGCTGCCACGGTTTGGACTAGCCACTAGGGCTTGGGTACCCAGGGACAGTAACTGGTAGGGATAGGCCTTGCACAGAGCCATAGGTAGATAGTCAAGTGATAAGCTAATTAACCTGATTTCCCCTGTCCTTGTTATATTCCCCCTAAATAAATCAGAGCTGCTTGTTTCAGCAAGTTATACTGCCTGAGGTATTTGTCTATGTTAAAGTATTGTACTGTGATTGTTGCACTGTATCTTATTTTACAGGAGGTCCTGGTGACTGAACCAGCCCTGGGGTAAGTGTATACTGTGAAGGTAATTTGATATATTGTGTGGGCCACTAGTGGGAAGAAAGGGGGGTTGCAGTGTCCCAGAGGGCTGTGACCAAGTAAGTTTAACTATTGCAAACCCTGACCTCTGGGTGGAGGCACCCGCCATTGGATCCAGGCCCCTCAACCTGTTAGTGGCAAATCAGGCAGGGGTAGTAGCCCCTGGGATAGCGCCATCTAGGGGTTACATCTAAAATAGATTATAAGCTGTTTTAGCATTACTTGGGGGATTGTTGACATAGAAATAGAATTATAGAAAGGTATGGGCAGAAAAAGATTTAGGGCCAGGTATTCAAAACTTTGCCCTGGGGCTAAATTAGCACTGCCTGGCTTGCTAAATTAGCCCGTAACCAATAGCCCGCTATATTCTAACGGGATAGCCCCGGTGCTAAACCTGCTGAATATAGCATGCTAAGGAAACTGGACAAACTGGGCTGGGAGTGCATTGCAAAAATAGCCCAGGAAATAAGACAGCTCTGAATATAGCAACCAGAAAGTGAAAACCACAACAGCAACCCAGTGCACAGTGACGTGAAGGAAGGTAGTGGTGAACTATGCGGCCAATATGTGCGCTGGCAAAGGAGTGGTTTCATTAAAGCTGCAAGCACTCGTGCATGTGAAATTCTGCAGAAACGTACCATGTTTCTGAAATGTTTGCATGGCACAAACACATTTGCGCTGGTTTTGCCTGGAGCTAAGCTGTTTGCCCGGTGCTATCACATTTGCCCGGGCCAAAAATTTGCTATATTCAAAAGTGACATGAAAATGAGCCTACTTAGGCAGTTTGTGGGCAAACATCCAGAGTAGCAGCTCATTATGTCCTGATTTGCATGCAGTTTGCCCAGCACTACTGCAGGGTCCCACAGCTCCACCTGTAGGTCAATCTGGCAGTACAGGGGCAGGCTGGGTCTGCCCGCAGCTCCATCTGTAGGTCAGTCTGGAAGTGCATGGTGGTAGCTGCAGACTACATATGTACAGAACCGCACAGAATATTGTGCCTCAGGGGACTACACAGCACAGGAACAGGTGGTGGTGCTGCATGCAATAAACAAACTGTGGGTCCTGCTACAGTGCACAGCAGACACTACAGTAATAAAGGGGCCAATATTGTGAGAGACACAGCAATGCCTATGATGTGTAGGGCAACAATGACTGCTGCTCTTTACACAGTGACAGGCCAATCTTGCAGGTGTGTACTGACAGTGGACATTACTGTTATACTGTTGTGTGACCCACAGATGCCGCACCACTGGCATGGGATACTCACAGTGACATATACATATACATGGCTGGCTGTGTGTGCTGTGGTGTCTGTACAGATGTGCAGTATGTGGCTGGGGGGCACATACCATCAGACAGGCACACTGGTGTTGGGGTAGTCCCTACATTGGACCATATGCACTGTGTGGATTGTCCCAGTCTTGTGGCAGTACCCAGTATGTGATGCAGACTGGCCACTGATACACCCTCCCCTTAACGCCCTCCATTCTCCCAGTGCTGCACATGTGTGCTGGATTCTGTTGGTGCCCACCGAAGAGTGGTCTACAGGTGTGTGCTGTATGGACACACTGCCATGGTGTTCACTAAGTGCCAGGTCACCAATTAATGCCTGGCATGGTCGGGATCGGTGGCAGATGATGGCAACATAAGAGGTGCCATCCATGTGCAGCATGTTTCTTCCACATCTGGTTTCTTTCTGTGTTTAATATTTGCTGGTTATGGTTGTGCAAAGCCACACAAAAGTCACGCAAAGCCACAAAGCTGTGCAAAGCTGGTTTGCCCAGAGTTAAGACTACGTTTCCCTGGGCGGGAATTTGCACCGTGCCAAGTGTTGTGCTAAGTCGCGCAAAAACACTTTGCACGGCGCTAATGCACTGAATATAGCCTTACACCTGTATTCATGTACATGCCCCCTCTTTTTGCCCCTTGCATACAGTATACTTTTGCCCGGCGCAAATGCAGTTTGCTTGTGCTATTTGGCCTTTTGAATATAGCACACCTGCGCAAACCCGCCACAAACCAAGAGCAAACAGTTTGTGCCCAGCACAAAGTTTTGAATATCTGGACCCTTATAGTTCAGCCTCTCTGCCCATTTCCCTACCCAAGCTGTACCTACCTGCCTACCCTTGTTCTTGCCTAGGCTGTATGCATATTGGCAGATCAGCCTCACTGCCCTCACTCTCCACCCCTTTCTTGCCTTAGTTTTCACTAACCCTTTATAAAACAAAAAAGAGCTTGGCAATGCACGCATAAAAGCATGAAATGTTGATGTAGGTGTAGGTGTTGGTACTGGGCTGCAAATGAGCGATTTTCAACTCAGTGAATAATAACGTCTGAACAGATGAGTTGTGTATAGACTTTTTTTGCAGGCTGGGTACACGGATGCTAAGCTCATTTTTGTTTTGTAAGTCAGTATATTTGCTGTGAGCACCATGTTAGTGGCACTTTGAAGCATCCTCATCTGAACCCCTTATAGCTGTCTCCTGCTCTCTTGAAACCTGTCACCATCTTTGTATTTACCCCTTCCCTTGGCAAACTCTACCATCTATCCACCACCCTTTCCATGAAGAAATATCACCTCACATCCTTCTTGAATCGGCTACCCACCACCAGTTTAAACTTGTGTCTCCTAGTTGCAGATCCCCTGACAACACACAAGGAGTCAATCTTATAGCCATAAGAGACTCTCCAGCATGGCAACAAATGTATAATAGGATACGTATTTCAGTGCTATGTAGACTGTCTATGTTGGTCCAATTCAACACTACCCAATAAGTTTCATATTCCAAAAACTGGTTTGGCTTCGAATATTCTTCCCTTCATTGATAGCCAAGGAAATTTCAGTGGAAGAGTACTTCATTACAAACATATAGTACTGAAAGAAGAGAAATGAGTGCATCTGAACAAAAAAGCAAACCATTATTAACTGAACATGGAACACAGGCTAGAGTGTGGTTAGTATGCAAATGCGGATGTCATAAACATAATTATAAACATATTAACATTAGGTTATTGAAGGCAAGAAATAACATCATCTAGAAAGGAAGCCAGCTGAGAAGCACTTCTGAAAAGGAAATATTGTGCTAAATTTAAACAAAATGACAAAGAAAAATGCATCATGAAAAAGGGTGCCACGGGCAAGTACATCTGTACGACATTAATAAACAAATAATTCTAAACATATAGCAAAAATGATAAATAAGCAGTAAAAGCCACACCATAACGTAATTCACTAAAAGGGGAAACTGGTGAAAATGATCAAGGAAAGGCAATGGAAACACAGCTGAATCTGAACAAAACTATTGATGGCTCAGAATGTGGCAAGGTGTGTAAGGTATAACGGTTCACATTTTCAAAAGTAAATCAGACAAAGTAATAAAGAAAACATGCTGCAGTCTTAAGGTTCAGCCCGATGCCACCTTGAAAGCAAAAACGAAAGTTGGTCAGAACCACCTGGCTCTGCTTACCTGATGGCTTCCAGTTAACCTTTTATTACTCATTTCCTTGCTGCCTATGCTACTGGTACTACCTTGGCTCAACAGTGCAGTTGCTGTTTATAGCAAAGCAAAAGAACAGTAAGAGAAGGGAGCACAGAGTTAATCATATACTGTAAGAAGGAATCAGCCAGCCTGTCTGGATAGAGGCTCAGGGGAGCTTGCATTCTCCTCCAGGTCTTACTGTAGGACCCAGCAGAATTTCTGTAGCAGAGAGGTTCACCCATGGCCCATCACTGGGTATGAGGAAGCCACCCTCCACACTCTTCAAAATGCCAATGCAACAATGAGCTGTCATACTGTACTGGAGCCAATTCTGGTCACGATAATACAGAAAGAAACGTTTGTTACAACTAACATTAGATTTTCTACAGGATCTCCATAGAGCTATTATACATTGGACTGTAAGCCTTCAGCATAAGAACCTCACAAGAACCTTTTTACAAGGACAGGACAGCATTTGACAAATTTACATGCATGTCAACAGTGCACAGCTTCACCTTTGTAACATGGTGGTCCCCACCAACTTCAGTTTCCCACCATCAGGGAATAGAATTCTTAAAGATCTACCAACAGTAATACTGGGGTCACTCCAACCCATCATGAACAGACAGAAGTGAGGGGGTGCAAAATGAACACTGCCCACCACATACAGTAGCTAGAAGAGACACTGATATAAATGAAAGTCTCATATGCAGTACCCCACTGATTAGCTGAAAAAAACAAAGGTCCACCATCATCAAGGGACGTAAGGGAATCAATAGACATCCTCATGAGAGTCCATTGTAATTGGTAAGTAACAAACCTATCTTCTTCTATGGTATCTCCACAGAGCCATAATAAACTGGGTGACTACCAAGCACTAACAACCCCCAACTGACAGGCTAGTGAAAGGGTGGACTGACCCCTCAAGAGAGTAGCCCTTGTTAACAAGTCAAAATTCAGCTCTCCTATCCAAGATCGGATCTAGATGTTAATGCTTAGTAAAAGCCTGGATCCTGTGCCAGGTAGCAGCCATGTAAATGTCAGTGGCTGAAACCAAACTAAAACAGGCTCTAAAGGCCGCTGTGCCCCTGTTTGCATGACCTGTAACAGTTCCGGACAGAACCTGTCCTGCCTGTCTGTAGCAGAAAAGGCCACAGGAGAAGATCCACTTGGAGAGGCACTGCTTGGAAACAGGCTTTCCCTGGCACCAGGGCCAAAGAAAACAAACAGCTGGGAGGACTGATACAGTCTTCGGTACAGTCCAGGTACAATGAAGGATTATGTGAACATTCAAAGACTGCAACAGCACTTTCCTTGGATCTTGAGATGAAGGGAAGAATATGGACAAATCAGTAGACTGATTTAACATGAAATAAGACACCACCTTAGGTAAGAACTTAGGGTGAGTATGTAACATACCTCTATCCTTGTGAAACACCAGAAAAGGGTGATCGTGAACTAAGGCCTGCATTTCAGATCCACACCTGTCTGAGGTAATATCTGCAAAGAATAAAGTCTTTCAAGACAGACACTTTATGTCAAGATGACGTAGCTCAAATGGGGCTTCCACCAGCAATTCAAGCACAAGTTTTAGGTCAAACCAGAACAGGCTTGTGGACTAAAGGGTTCACACAACAGGCCCCTTAGGAACATGCATACCACATCCAGTTCAACTGTCTTGCCCCTAGAAGGTGCATGAAAAGCCAATATGGCCAACAAGAGAACCATCACCAAGGAGAAATCCTGAAAGAGGCAGGAGATAGTCCAGAGCTCCTTGCACAAGGCAAAGGAAGGAGCTCAGCACCATGCACTAAAACATTTCCACATAAGGGAGTAGGTGTGCCTAGTAGAAGGTTTCCTGGCAGCAGGTAGAACAGCTGAGACCTCAGCTGAGATACTGAGCCGAGTGACTGCTATGTCATCAGAAGTTAAGCATGGAGCCACAGTGACTGGATGCACTCAGAAGGCCCATCTGGAGGGGCAATGGAAACTGAACCTCTTCTGTTAGCTCCCACAGTAGTGGAGACCAGATCAGCCTGGGCCACAAGGGCACCACTGGAACAGTTTGGCAGGTTCCTGCAGTAGTTTGGTCAGGACCCTCTGAATTATTAAAGGCAGGAGTATTTAGGGAAGCTTGTATAACCCCTAGGTGACGCTATCCTATGGGCTACTACCCCTGCCTGTGTGACTAGTAAAAGGTTGAGGGGCTTACGTTCAGTGAACGGGTGCCTCCACCCGGAGGTATGGTCTTGGGGTAGCATAGCTGCTGTTGGTATAGCCTTCCGGGATGCTATTAACCCCCACCAACCCCTCTAGTGGCCTAAACAGTATAGCACCAACACATTCACATGGACCATATGGCAGTAATGACTTGCTCACATCCCTTGCACTTACCACCAGGGCTGGGTCCTCTGCAACTGCCTCAGAGACCCCCTGTAGAATAAGACCAATGATGCAACAATACAATAACAGTACTGTATCCCCACCAAAAAGGTACACACTAGCCAGGGTTAAATGTAAAAAACAACAATCTGATTTATTCAGGGGGCTATCAATAGGGGTGGGGCGAAAATCTAGCAGATGATCAACAGATCTGATTAACTCAGGCTGAACAGCATGCACAGTGAGTCCCTTTAATATAGTCACACAACCCTGGGTACCCCGTATGAAATAACAGGCTAGCCTGAAGCGTTGCCCGGAGTAGGCCGGCGTTGCAGCTGATCGTTGGGGCTCTTAGGAGAGAAAACAATTAGCATACACAACCCAGAAGTTGTAATCTGGAGCCGGATGGCTCAGTCCATTGTAAACAAACCCAAACAAGCAAATTAGATGACACACACAAATGATTGCAGCTCTGCTGCAGGGAGCTACCCTCTTTGAACTCACACTACCCAGACCGAAGGATGATCTAACGAAATGAGACCTGGTGCAGATGGCTTCGTTAAGCAGGAGGAAAATTCCCTCATTGTCCTCGTTGAAAGGCTGGTCTTTGGGATGCAGGAGCAATTGAAACACTGGCCGAAGCATGCACAGCAGATGTCACGAACTGGTCGGTCATGCAAACACTTCAGCAAACTAAGCACATTTATATGTAAAGCTCTGTCCTTTTCTAGTCCTTCCAGCTAGCTTGCAGGCTGATTCTTCTTTTCAGCTTGATTGCTGCATGAATCCCCTGCTGCTGTGACCCCAATGTGGGCTGACTGGACACTTAGACCCATGGACTGACAGCCGAAACAGTCTAGGCCTAGCAGGCCTAACCTCTGAGAGCTGGCAGGCTCCCCAGAGGCACACACTCTGAACTCTTGGGCAAATCTCTCGAATCTGACCAAACTGAGCAGTTACCCCCTTTTATATGGGGCTGAGTTCCAGAGATTCTATTAGCTGCCAAAACTGTCTTAAACAGTTCTCAGTTGTTAATTGGCTTGCTTTTTGGCATCTAGAAATTGTCCCAGATAATTCCCCATAAGCCTCTGGCATTGTCCCAAGATCCCCTCTGTTAAATGCTGGCTCCTAATTGGCTGTTGCTGCTAAAATGGTGGCTGCATGCAGTTCCTTTTGCAGTCTATTTCATTGTTCCCATAGATTAAGTTCTGATGCAGCTAGGAGCAACATTAATTTAATTTACTTTCCACACAGGCATGTAGCTCCAACAGTTCTCTTTTAAATGAGTCCATACTGCTTCAGCATTTGGGGTGATCAGTCCCAGTTCATTGTCCAGCAAAGAAACAGCTTCAGAAGAAATGGGTTCCACTGCACTTTCTTGTTGTTGAGTACTAGTTTCAGACTCTTTATGCTCACTGGCATTTGTCAAAGGTATTTCTGCAAAGTTGGAATCATCCAGGACACATCTCTCTGGTTCTTGAACAGCACTTTCATTAACATGAAACAGTTCACTTAGCCCACTTAGTTCATTAACACTTGCATGGTCACTTGTAGGTTCACTACTTGCTTCATTGTGCTCAGGTTCACTGATTGCCATTAGTTCCACCATATAAAGGGGTTCAACCTCTTCAAGATCCTCACTGCGAGCATTACTTTCTTGAGGTTGAGGCACAATGGATTAAATGGGATCTGTTAAAACAGCTGGAAGTTCAGAGTCATCATCGTGGTTAACAGAAAGAATTCCCTGGAACATTCTCTCAAGTTCAAAAGATGGGTAGAAGGCAGTACAGAATTCACTTGCGTCATCACTTTCAATCTCAGCATCTTCAGTATCTGCAATGTTAGCAGGATGGGAGACATTATTATGAGTAACAGGTGGGGAAGCAGAAGTTTGCGGATTTTGTTGCTTGGCTTTAGTAGCAGATCTAGTTATAGGACATTGAGGAGCTTCAGTCTCTTGAACGTTATTGATTACTATTTGGCCGATAGGTAACAGGTGATTCCTTTGAATGGTTTTGACAGCACGAGGGTCCCCTTCTGGACGCACTTTATACACAGGCAGATCATGTAACATACTGACTACTATGTATGGAATGTGACTTCAGTGGTCAGCTATTTTGTGTTTACCTGGAAGTCCAAAGTTTCTCAATAATATTCTGTCACCTGGTTGGAGCTCTTGAGCTTTAACATGTTTGTCATGGTGAGTTTTGTTGGCCAGGTTCCTCTTTGCTGCTATAGTATTTGCAAGCTGATAGGCATGCCCAAGTTGAGCTTTTAGATTTTTAACATACTGCAGGTAGTTCTCTGATTGAACACCATCAGGAGACACTCCAAAGCACACATCCACTGGGAGGTGAGCTTCTGTGCCAAACATAAGGTGGTACAGTGAAGAAACAGTAGCATTGTTCTTGGTGCAGTTATATGCATGTGCAAGTGTGCTCATCTGTTGGCTCCACTTTGGCTTATCTTTAGGTTGCAGGGTGCCCAGCATATCAAGTAGGGTTCTGTTAAACCTCTCTGGTTGCGGATCTCCTTGGGGATGATAAGGGGTTGTTCTGGATTTTCTAACACCCCATAGGGACAACAGTTCTTTGATAAGTCTGCTTTTGAAATCCTGGCCTTGATACGAATGAACACGCTGGAGGGCACTGTAATGTATGAAAAACTTCTCAACAAGAACTTTGGCTACAGTTGAGGCCTTTTGGTCTTTGATTAGATAGGCCTGCACATATCTCATGAAGTGATCTGTGACTACCAGTACATTTGCAATGCCTTTAGAATCTGGCTCCAAACTAAGAAAATCGATACAGACAAGTTCCATTGGTGCACTTGTGATAATATTGACCAGAGGGGCTGCTCTTTGTAGTGGAGCTTTGCGCTGAAGATACCTACTGCAGGTTTTAACATGTTGCTCGATGTCTAAGTGCATCTTAGGCCAGCAGAAGTGTGAATGGGCCAGATCAAGAGTTCTTCACTACCTAGATGTTCCATTTGGTTGTGCAAGGCTTTTAAGACAATGTTTTTGAATTTAGATGGCAGTACTAGCTGTGTCCTTACAATCTCACCTTGGCTGTCAGTAAGCTCTCTGTACAATAACTGTTCTTGAAGCTTAAGTTTGGACCCCTCTCAAAGAAGCAAAGCAGTCTTGGGGTCACTGAATCGCATTTTGGAGATATCGTCCCCTTTTCTTAAAGCATCAACCACTGGTCAGATCATTGAATCATACTATTATCCTTTGCGGATGTCAGCTGGCATTAGCTGTGGTAAGGAACTTATAACTAAGGTTACGAAATTACAGTAGACAACTGGTATGCAAGTCTCTGGAGGTCCCAAGCAATCTGCCAGACAGTTTACAGCTTCAGAGGACAGAGTTTCTTCCTGGTCGAACTTGTGGCATAAGGCTTTTACAGATTGCTCAGGAATATAAACACACTGCAGGGTTTTAAATAATTGATCAGCAGTTTTTTTCTTAGGACAATACTAACTGTACAGAAAGTATTTATATAGGTTTTCTAGAAGTGTTATGTTTGTTAAACACAGTGAGGCAAGTGCTATGCATTTTCACAATGTTTTAGAACTTTTATGAGCAAAATGCTAATCAATTTTTAGAGTTAAATAAAACCCTGCACTGTTGGTCAGAAGCAAGTCTTCATGAAAGAGCATTGGCATCTACATGATTTAGGCCAGGTCAGTACTCCACCGCATAATCATATGTTGCTAGAGCGGAAAGCCTTCTGCTTCAGGTAGCATCTAATTTAGCTGTTGTTTGAACATATGTTAATGGATTATCAGTCTTGACCAAAATTTTAGCACCATGAAGGTATTTGTGAAATTGGTCAACTATGGCTCACTTGAGAGCGAAAAATTCTAATTTGTACACCGGATAGTTTTTCTCAGAAGATGTCAGACTTCTACTAGCAAAGGCTACAGGATGCAGTCCTTCCAGGTATTCTTGATAGAGTACTGCTCCAAGGCCACTCAAGGTGGCATCTGTATGTAATACATAGGGCTTTGATGGATCAGCATACGCGAGTATATGAGCATGAGTCAGCCTGTATATTATTTCTTCAAAAGCAGTGTCACAATCGAGAGTCCATCTTAGTCCAAACAGCTCATTGGGTCTGAAATAGGTTCTTTCAGTGTCTCTGTCAGCACCTTTCTTAAACTTTTTGTGAGTAGGAGGATAACCTTGAGTTAAGTTTAGTAGGGGGTGGATCACCTTGGTATAGTTCTTGACAAATCAGTGATAATAGCTACAGAATCCAAGAAACCTTTGAAGTTCTTTCAAGTTGTTGGGCTTAGACCAGCTGGTTAATGCTTCCACTTTATTGGAGTCTGTTTGTATGCCTTCTGACGACACAATGTGGCCCACGTATCTGACAGAACTCTGGAAAAACAGGCATTTGTCAAAGGATAACTTAAGACCAAACTCCTCAAGTCTGTCCAACACTTTCAATAAGCGAGTCTCATGCTCCTCGAGAGTTTTTCTAAAGACTATGACGTTGTCAATGTAGACAAGACATTCCAAGAGATTCATATCTCCCACTGCATGCTCCATTAGTTGCTGAAATGTTGCTGGTGCACCTGATATGCCTTGGGGCATGCGAAGAAACTCATAGAAGCCCAAGGGACAAATTAATGCAGTTTTTCCGTGTCCTCAGAAGCCATTGGGATCTGGTAGTATCTGTTTCGGAGGTCGAGAACAGAGAACCATTTACTCCCATTTAGACAGTCCAGAGCATCCTGTATGCATGGCATTGTATACTGATCAGGTACGAGTCTTTTGTTAAGGGTCTTGTAATCAACGCATATATGGACAGAGCCATTCTTTTTCTGCACCACAATTGGGGAGGTGTACGGGCTGTGTGACTCTTGTATGATGCCATCCACTAGCATCTCTTGTAGGTGATGTCTGACATTGTCTATGTCAGCAGGAGCTAGGTGTGTAGACCTCTCTCTGAAGGGTCTGTCATCGTGCAGGTGAATGTGGTGTTCAGCACCTAAGACACAACCAACATCCTATTCCTTGAGGGAGAATACCTTGGTTCTCTGAGCCGGCTTGTTACTGATCCTGGTTCTCCAGCTGTTTGGAATAGGTGGCTCCCCAAAATCATATATGTCAGGCGATATCTCACATCTTTTGTCAGTTTTGCACTGGGATGGAAGCACAGCAGTGTTGGCACAATAGACTTTGGCTAGGGTGCATCCTCTGTGTACCTTGTTGTCTCAATCTGTAACATTTTGTATTTGTACCACCACTTGTCGGGCATAAGCACAAGCCCGGGCCAGAAGCACACTGGATTTAATCAGCAGTCCTTCAGGTAATTTTCCCTCATCTGGAGCATCCAGCATCAAAATTTGGTTGGTCACATCTCTTCACAGCCACACTTCACCTCTGATATTGCATTCTGCATTTGGAGGTAATGTGAGAGTGGCAGGATCCTTTTTCCAAACCATCTCAACAGGTTCTTCTGTGTCACTCTCTTCTGGGTGCATTTGTCTCTCATAGGCATTTTTGTATCAGGGCGTGAACATGCAGGGCTTTTCCTGTCCTTTTCTTCTGCCTTTCTTCATATAGCTGGGCCAAGCACCCAAACATGTGTGCGTTGGTGCCAGTCAGTACAGGGATACCATCATAAAGTCCGGTAGAAGGGCAGACCAAGGCTAGTGTCTCCACAGAATCTCCTACACCAGCCGCAGAAGATGGAAAAGAAAGCCATACCTTTAAATAGCCAAGATATGGATATGACATTTCACTTAACCCTCCACACATGCAGTCCATCAAGAGGTTGCAATGGGTGGTCAGATAAATGTTGCTCATACCAGTCTTGGAAGATTATTGTGACTTGGGACCCACTGTCTAGAACTGCTCTGGCCAGGATCACATCTATATGTACAGAAGTGTCCATGGAAGGGCCCGCCACTTTGAACCAGTCCAGAGGGACTGTAGTAGGAACCTGGATGGATGAATTAGCCACAAAGAAGTTGGAGTTAGGATTTCCTGAACCTCCACTGAGATCGTTTCCTGCACCCCTCTGCCATTGTTTCGCTTTTTAGAGCTCCCCTTGGAATTTGTGTACCATTTTATCTAGGTCCTTTTGAGATTGGCATTCTTTCTTCATATGCCCATCCTTCCCACAGTTATGACAAAATATATTTTCTCTGGTCTGGTGTGGCTGAAACATCACATTAGGAGCTGGTCTCCATTCACAACTAGGAGGTTGGGAGGGGTACACATTTGGTGCTGGAACTGGAGCACTGACAACAGTAAGTCTGGGTTCAACCTCTGTCTGCAGTGTTGAAGGCGGTGCAAGACTTCTCAATAATTCTTTTATTGTGGCAGCCAATTCACTTGTTTCAGTTCTCAAGCTGCCATCAATAGGGGTTGCCTGAGTGTGCACCCCAACCCCCATAGGAGATGAGCTGTGAGACGGATCAGGATCTTTGTCTGTGGAAGGGGCCTTAGTAGGGGCACCAACTTTCATTTCTCTGACTTCTCTCAGTATCTCAGCCCATGGCAGAGTATCCATAGCAGTCTCTGGTTCAGAAGGGCTTTCCAGTGCCAAGGTTACTCTAGCAGTGCCTGCACAGGAATTCCAGTCTTCTTCCTTACCTTCAGCCTCCCTGAGTTCTTTTATTGGATCACAATAATCAGGGGGATTATCCCTCCTTATACAGCCTTGGTTTTAAGAAAGGCGCTATAAAAATAAAGCTTGCTTGCTTGGTATCCTGGAGCTTTAGCTGAATAATTTGCAATTTACAGTGTTTGGCTTATTGTAGTATGTGATCTAATCTCACACGATTCAACTCACGGGCTGATACCCCACTTTTCTGGTAAGCTCTCTCTAAGGTCCTCTCCAAACGAGTAACATTTGCGGACAGACACTCCTCTGTCCATTGTTTGCTGCCTTTGAATTGCCACATTAAAGTTTCTCCAGTCTCAATGCTACCAAAAACCCCTTCGAGTGCAGACAGATACTTTTGAGCTGAAGCATCAGGATTTCTGGACCTCAAGAACCTAATTGCTTCCAAAGCGGGGCCCCTCAAACTTTCCAAACTTTCCATGATCCTTTTTCGTTTCTCTGCCTCCGCACACTGCCACTCGGGTACTAGGGGGCAACATAGTCTATCCAGGTCACCCAATCATCCTCCTCCCACTGGGAGGTGGGGAGAGTGCCAAAAACATCCTCAGCCTCAGGTAAGAACTGCGTGACTAACTGCGGGTATAGGTGTGGAAAGCCGTGTAATTGCGCGGGTACAGGAGCTGGTCAAGGAGCAGGTACCGGAGCTGGTGTAGGCGTTGGGGAAGGAACACCCCCAGATGGCATTAATCACTTTTTAAACTCAACTGTTCTACCTTCCTCCAGTAGCAATTTGGCAATCTTTTCCTCAAAGGTCTCAGATAAGGGTGGGAGCTCATTTCCTGCGGGATCCTCACTATCTTTAGTTACCACCCTCCAGGCAGCTGGGACTCATCAACAGCAATGGTTTTGGGCACCTTAGTGCTATCCACAGAGTTACTACACTCCACTAGCGCCATTAGAATTTGGACAGTCAAATCAGCATGTCAGCTTACCACTACAGTTTTTCCCAAGCATTCAGTTTTTAAAAGTACCACTTCTGTAGTGTCTTTACTAGTGCCCAGGGGTATATCCGTTATTAGCTAGTCATTCTGGGGGTCAATTTCATTCCCCATACACCATCCAACCAACTGATGCACAGCCATTTCTTCAGTGGTACCCATTAGAGCCTTAGTTGTAATTCTTGATTTTGGCCACTAGGGGGTGCTAATTCCTGCAGTGCCTCCAAAGATGTAACCCCTAGTTGGCGCTATCCTATGGGCTACTACCTCTGCTTGTGTGACTAGCAAAGGTTGAGGGGCCTAAGTTTGGTGAATGGTTGCCTCCACCCGGAGGTATGGTCTTGGGGTTGCATAGCTGCTGTTGGTATAGCCCTCCGGGGAACTATTAACCCCCACCAACCCCTCAAGTGGCCTAAACAGTACAGCAACAAAACATTCACATGGACCGTATGGCAGTAATGACTTGCTCACACCCCTTGCACTTACCACCAGGGCTGGATCCTCTGCAACTGCCCTGGAGACCTCCTGTAGAATAAGACCAATGATGCAACAATACAATAACAGTACTGTATCCCCACCAAAAAGGTACACACTAGCCAGGGTTAAATGTAAAAAACAACAATTTGATTTATTTGGGGGGAAATGAACAGGAGTGAGGCGAAAATCTTGCAGATGATTAACAGATCTGATTAACTCAGGCTGAAAAGCATGCATAGTGAGTCCCTTTAGTACAGTCACACAACCCTGGGTACCCAGTATGGAATAATAGGCCAGCCTGAAGTGTTGCCCGGGGTAGGCCAGCATTGCAGCTGATCGTTGAGGACCTTAGGAGAGAAAACAATTAGCATGCATTCGACCCACAGTAATCCGGAGCCAGATGGCTCAGTCCATTGCAAACAAACACAAACAAGCAAATTAGATGGCACACACAAATTACTGCAGCTTTGTTGCAGGGAGCTACCCTGTTTGTTCTCACACTACCCAGACCGAAAGACGATCTGATGAAATGAGACCTGGTGCAGATGGCTTCGTAAAGCAGAAGGAAAATTCCCTCATGGTCCTGTCGAAAAGCTGGTTTTCGGGATGCAGGAGCAGTTCAAACACTGGCTGAAGCATACACGGTGGACGTCACGAACTGGTCTGCGATGCACACACTTCGGCAAACTAAGCACATTTATATGTAAAGCTCTGTCCTTTTCTGGTCCTTCCAGCTAGCTTGCTGGCCAATTCTTCTTTGCAGCTTGATTGCTGCATGAATCCCCTACTGCTGTGACCCCAACGTTGGCCGACTGGACACTTAGATCTGCGGATTGACAGCCGAACAAGTTTAGGCTAGGCAGGCCTAACCTCTGAGAGCTGGCAGGCTCCCCAATAGCACACACTCTGAACTGTCGAATCTGACCAAACTGAGCAGTTACCTCTTTTATATGGGGCTGAGTTCCAGAGATTCTATTAGCTGCCAAAGCTGTCTTAAACAGTTCTCACTTGTTAATTGACTTGCTTTTTGGCATCTAGAAATTGTCCCAGATAATTCCCCGAAAGTCTCTGGCACTGTCCCAAGATCCCTCTGTTAAATCCTGGCTCCTAATTGGCTGTTGGCTGCTAAAATGGTGGCTGCATGCAGTTTCTATTGCAATCTGTTTCATTGTTCCCATTAGATTATGTTCTGGTGCAGCCAGGAGCTACATTAATTTAATTTACTTTCCACACAGGCATGTAGCCCCAGCAGTTCTCTTTTAAATGAGTCCACTCTGGAGTTAATTGCTTGTACCCTTACGGAGTCACTGCTCCCATAACACACTGCTCCTAGGAACACTGCAGAGATCATGAATATTTATGAGGGCATCCCTTGCCCTGAACTTTGCCCCTTAGCTGTCTGGTGCCCTGGAGGCAGTGCTTTAGGCATCTGCCCATTTGTTTAATTGAAAAGAAAAACACTTTCTGCAGCTTTTGAGTGTCCCCAGTGCCTATTTAACTTAGACTTGGCACTGGGAACCAGAGACACTCCCCCCCCGAACTGTTTGACCGCAATGGCGGTCAGATGCACAGTGTTCTCCTCGATAGTGCGAGTGGTGACTCAGAAACATGTTGACTGCTCACCAAATGGGTTTTGCAAGCTCCGCAGGGCTCAGTTGCATAGAAGGGAGACCCGGGGAATGGATAAACAGCAAAAGGAGCCGCAGAGGAACGAGGATGCCGGTGGCAACTTGAGAACACCCGGAGGTAATTTCAGGTAAGCCCCCCAAATGGGGTGGGGGTGCATTACACTTGGCTGACAACATATAACCAAAAAGACCACCAGAGTTCAGTCTGCAGAATAAACAGGATTTTATTTCCAACAAGGACAGGCAAGCAGGCAGTCATATCTGGGGTATCTATTTGCCAGTCTATGTTAGAAATAAAATCTCGTTTATCTTGCAACTGATCTCCAGTGGTCTTCTTGCTTATCTTCTGTGATAAGCCAAGTTTTCTTGCAATATACTATAGTAATACTACACTGAGGCTCAAGCATCTTTACTTTCAGCAGCCTGTTTTGTTGGACACTACAGGCAGAGGAGGAAAGATGCAGCAGACTCTCTCTTTCCCATTGAGGAACAACATGTTTTGCCAAAAATTCCAAGCCCTGAAGTGAACGAGCAGCAACATAGCAGTTTTGTGTAACCCCCCTGCAAAGGGAGGTTCACAGAAGTCTTCCAGGAGCTTGCTTGAATGCTCCAAGTCTGGAGGTGTTCAGCGTTTAAGCCGCTTGAGTGTGAGTGCTTTTAGAGCCTCTGTTATTGTCTCTTTAAGAGCTGCCTGCTTGTGACTACAATTAATTGAGATGGAGGGACTCTGTGTTCTAATGCCCGAATCCCGCCCGGGCTGCTGCCAATTCACTCTGTTTTTGCAGTCGCTAAGAGTGCAAAGGGAGTCCATCTGAAAGCTGTAACCATTTGCCTGTAATCATTTAGCAGCATTTGTGAGATTGCAGTTTATCTAACCTGTTTTATTGCAGCTGGGACTCTGTGTGTTTTCCCCCCCCCCCCATGCTGGAATTAAACTGCCGAACTGGACCAGTTGGGCGTGGGGGATCTTTAAAATAGAACCTGCTGCTGGTAAATCAGAACTTGGACTCTTAAGTTGAGCCAGCCACAATAGGACTGTATGGCAGATGCCTCTGGGAATTGTAGTTTGGACTTCGGCGCCTTTTTGCACCAACAGTGACAACCAAACCAACCAACTGAACTGGGAGGAACTCAAAGGAAATGCCCAGCTCTGTCTACTGGAAAGAGCAGATGAGTTGAGATCAGTTTGGGCAGTGAAGAGACAAGGGGCTGTGTGCTTCTTCGGTGTGTAGTTTTAGCATGGGAATTGCATGTAAGGCCCTAAGTTTCGGTCTGCAGCTTGTGCAAGTGCCTGTTCGGACTGAATCCGACCTGTGAAGAGAATCAAGGAGATCTGAAGAGTAGAAACTAGGCTCACCCTGTAGAAGACTGGAGAAATTGCTGAATCGTGCTCGGTCTGTCAGAAATTGAATCTGCTGTGTGTTCTCCCGGGTATTGTGCAGTAATTGCAATCAGGATAGAGAAGCAGCCTGCCTGGTATAGTACTTTCCTTTTACATATGGATGTGTGTAGTGCTTGTGGGGAATCGCGTTTCAAATCCCCTGTACAGTGAATTGAGTGCATGAAGTTGGAAGTAAACCCCAGCTTAATCAAGACTACATCCATTTGCTCTAAACTGCAGTGGGGTCCAGTCACAAGGACCTTGTCCACAGGGTCTGCTCCTCCTGGCAATCCAGGACAATCTGCCTTCCATCCAGTTCCCAGCATTGAGTTTGTGAGTACAAAGCAGGGCAGCTCTTTGCCATCTGTTTATCGAATTGCAAGTGTGTCATCTGATTGTTTTTTAATTTTTTAATTTCTTCACAAACTGAGCCAACCGGCTCCGGATTACAATTTGGGTATTGTGCCAGTTTTTTGCATCACAGGGCCCCAACCAGCTGCACCGATCCTGGGGAGCCCCCCCCCCCCATCTTGGGTACCCAGTAAAAGTGACGATTTGGAACTCTGACTATGCTCAGAGTACTGTGATTATTAATGTGTTTAACCTAATTAACCTGATTTCCCCGTTCCTTGTTACAGCTCCTTAAATAAATCAGATCTATTTGTTTCAGCAAAGTTACACTGACTGAGGTATTCATTTATGTTAAACTATTGTACTGTGGCTTTTGCATTGTATCATCTTGTTTTACAGGGGGTTCCCAGCGTCCAGTTGACAGAGCCAGTCCTGGGGGTAAGTGTACATTGTGAAGATATTCCTGATGCATTGTGTGGGCCACTAGTGGGAAGAAAGGGGGGGGGGTTATGGTGTCCCAGAGGGCTGTGACCAAGTTAATTTACCTACTGCAAACCCTGACCTCTGGGTGAATGCACTTGCCATTGGACCCAGGCCCATCAACCTGTCAGTAGTCAGTCAGGCAGGGGTAGTAGCCCTTGGGATAGCGCCACTTGGGGGTTACATCTTGGAGGCACAGCTGGGATTAGCATCCTCTAGTGGCCACATTTATGAATTACTGTTAAAAATAAATGTGTACCTCAACAGAAGCGCCTGTACACCAGTTGGTGAAGTGGTTTACTGGGCAGGAGATCGACCCCCAAAATGCTATACTTGTCTTGGAATCCCACTGGGTACCAGTACGGACACTGAAGAGGGAATACTTTCCAAGGTCGAATGTTTACGAAACCCTGTGGTGGTGGTGGGGCGGCTGGCTGATCTGCTCCCCCAAACTTTCATGGCTCTAATAGAGTGTAAGGACCCTACAGACAGTTCTAAAGTGCCATAGACCATTACCCCAGAAGAAGCTGTCACTGCCTGGAAAGTGATAACCAAAGACAGTAAAGACCCCAGGGAGAACGAGCCCCCCCCCCAACCATCTGAAACTTTTGAGGAGAAATTTGCTGAATTGTTGCTAGAGAAAGGGAAAACTGTGGAGGATTTAAAGAAACTATTATTGCCACCTGAGAACGTCCCTCCACCAACACCCTCTCCCCCTCCAGCACCCATTATTGCCCCTCTTTTCTGTGCCAGTGCAAGCCCCTATGTCTGTACCTGCCAATAGTCACGACTCTTACCGCAGGTTGAAAATTTTCTCCGGCACCCTCCCCCACCCCACAAGGGGAGGATGACTGGGAGACCTGGATAGACTATATTGCCCCTCAAGTGCCAGAATGGCAATGCTCAGTAGAAGAAAAGTGAAAAAGGTTAAGTGAGAGCCTCCGAGGTCCTGGCCTGGCTACCATCCATGCCAAACGGGCCAGTAACCCTGAAGCGACTGCACAGGACTATCTTGAGGCCTTGGAGAATGTGTATGGGAGGCCAGATTCCGATGAGGACCTGTGGTAGAGAGTAAGAATTGCACAACAGTATCAAGGGGAGTTGTTGTCTATGTACGTATCTCGGCTGGAAAAATTGTTGCAAGAATGCCTCAGAAAAGGTAGTTTGCCAGCAATAGAATTGGACCGAACCAGGGTGAACAGGATCCTTAAGTCTGCCCCCCCTTCTCAGAACTGCTGTTGCTTCAGTTACGCCTGGCCAATCGACTGGAATCACCACCCTCCTATGATGAGCTAATGAGAGAAATTTGAGGAGTTGGGAAAAGGTGACCCTGGGAGGGACTTGCACCAATAGCTGCTGCTACGACCCGAGTGACTGACAGTGACCCATCAAGTGAAGTTCAGGGGCAAGGGTTGGCAGTTAATGAGTGCTCTGAGAAGGAAAAGGGTGTGCCACCATGGGGTGAACTGCTGAGGAAGATTAGGAAAGCAACAGACATTCTCATCATGAAGGCCGCTCCTACGAGTACGGGCACTGACACTTGCCCGACTGCTTCTGCTATGGGGGTGGGGGTGCCCATCCAGGCACCTCATCTTGACGACAGTTTGAAACTTGATGCCTTGGCCATGGAAGTGGGGGAACTGAAGAGATGTCTCCAAATGTCCACCCCACCGCCGGCTGAGGTGGCACCAAGTTTTTCTATTGACAGTACCAATGCCGCAGCCCCCAATGTGATGCTTCGGTCACCCCAAACTTCAGCTGACATATTTTGCCATAATTGTGGGAAGGATGGGCACATGATGAGGGAATGTCGGTCTTGGAAAGACTTGCAGAGAGTGGTGAGCCGGCTACAAGGAGAGCTTTGGAGCACAAAACAGTGGTTAAGAGGTGCATGAAATTACCACAGTGAAGGTCCCATAAATGTTAACTCGTGTCCCTCTGTGGCAAGGTCAGCTGCCCAGGCCCCCGCTACCACTTCTCCAGACTGGTCCAGGATAGTGGGTCCCTCCATGGAGTCCACTGTAAAGGTGAATGGAGTGTCTACAAGAGCTGTATTAGACAGTGGCTCCCAAGTGACAATTATGTTCCAAGACTGGTATCAGAAGCATTTGTCTGATGTACCCTTACAACTATTGGAGGGGCTGCATGTCTGGGGGTTAAGTGAGAAGGCCTACCCCTACTCGGGATATATCCGAATTTGGCTGTCTTTTCCCACCTCCGTGGCTGGGGTGGCAGAGCAAGTAGAGACCCTGGCCTTAGTGTGTCCCCCTACTGGACTGTATGATGGGGTTCCTTTACTAATTGGGACTAATGCACATATGTTTGGATGGCTGGCACAGTTGTGTTATGAAAAGCAAGGGTCAAGGATTAGTAGAACTTTAAGAATTCCGGCCTTGATCAAGACGGGCTATGAGGCACAGAGAGATGCTGACAAAGTGGAACCAGAGGAACCGGTTGGAGTTGTCTGGAAAAAGGATCTTGAGTCTCTGATCCTGGCACCAAATGCCCAGTGTACCTTACAGGGAGAGGTCCATATCAGAAAGGATGTCAAGAATAAAATATTAATGTTGGATGCACCAGGCGATGGAAAATTCCTGGAGGGACTGCTGGTCAAGCCTAGTATTTTGCCTGCTAGAGCCCATGCTTATGCCAGAAGGGTAATGGTTCAAGTTCATAATGTGTCTGATAGAGAGATTCGCGTAAACAGAGGATGCACCCTGGCTAATGTGCATTGTGTAGACACTGCAGTGCTACACAGTAGCAAGAGTTCAGGGAAGAATGACAGAGTAACGCCTGACTTGTTTGATTTCGGTGACTTGCCATTGCCAGCTGAATGGAAAGTGAGTATCAGTGAGAAGCTTTCCCAGAGAGACCAGGTGTGTTCTTTAAATGAATGGGACGTAGGATGCATGCAAGGAGCTGAGCACCATATCCGACTGCATGATAGGCATAGACAATGTCGGCAGATAAGGGCCTATGGCCCACCCAGTCTGCCTATTTGAGCTTGTAAGTTCAGTTTATGTTTTCCAAGAAGTCTGTTGCCCCTTACCCCTGACCTCCAGAATTCCTTTATGTCTATTCCATGCATTCTTAAATCCCGTGATTGTTTCAGCCCCCACCACTTCCTCTGGCAGGGTGTTCCACTTATCCACTACCCGTTCTGTGAAGACATTCTTCCTCACGTTTCCTCTGAATCGATCTCCTTCCAACTTCATCCCAGGCCCTCTAGTCCTGGAACATCTTTTTTGCTTAAAAAAAGTGTATTCCTGCACCCCATTCCTCCATGTAAGATACTTGCATGTCTCTATCATATCCCCTCTCTCCCTCCTCTCCTCCAGGGAGTACATGTTCAGTTCCTTCAACCTGTCCTCATAGGACTTGTGATGCAATCCATGCACCATCTCTGTTGCCCTCCTCTGAACCTTCTCTACCCTGTCTATGCCTCAATGCCTGGCACCTGCTGACATAGATGATGTGAGAAGGCATCTGCAAGAGATGCTTGCTGCTGGTGTAATACACGAATCCTGAAGCTCCTATGCTTCCCCTATTGTGATAGTGAGAAAAAAAAAGGGACAGTAAGGATGTGTGTGAATTATCACACTTTAAACCAGTGGATTATCCCTGATCAGTATACAATGCCCCACATTCAGGATGCTTTGGACTGCTTGAATGGTAGCAAATGGTTCTCTGTGCTGGATCTCCGCAGTGGGTACTACCAGATCCCGATGGCCCCAGAGGACCGTGAGAAGACATCCTTCATCTGTCCGCTTGGCTTCTATGAATTCATGAGAATGCCTCAAGGGATTTCAGGCACCCCAGCCACTTTTCAAGGATTGAGGGAGCGTGCAGTGGGGGACATGAACTTATTAGAGTGCCTGGTATACCTAGATGATGTTGTCATGTTTGGCACCTCGCTGGAGGAACATGAGAGCAGACTGTTCAAGGTGTTGGACTGACTGGAAGACTTTGGCCTTAAACTGTCCATTGACAAGTGTCAATTCTTTCAAGCAACAGTAAAGTATGTGGGACACATAGTATCCACCGAGGGAATAGAGACCAACCCAAGTAAAGTTGAGGCCTTGACCACCTGGCCGCAGCCCAAAAATCTAAAAGAACTCCAAAGATTCCTGAGATTCAGTGGTTATTATCGGCGTTTCATCGAGGACTGTTCAAGAGTGATCTGCCCTTTACGTAAGCTTACTCAAGGATATCCCCCAACCCAAAAAAGATACAAAAAGTCAGCGTCCCTCGAGACTGAAAGAGTGTATTTTTGTCCAAATGAAGTATTTGGGGCTCGCTGGACTCCTGATTGTGAGACTGCTTTTCATGAGAACATATATCAACTTACTCATGCTCCAGTGTTGGCCTATGCTGAGCCAACAAAACCTTAAGTCCTGCTCACGGATGTTAGCTTGCAAGGGTTGGGGGCTGTGTTGTACCAAGAGCACAAGAATGGCCTGAGACCAGTGGCCTTTGCCAGTAGAAGCCTGACCCCATCCGAAAAGAACTATCCTGTACATAAGTTAGAGTTCCTAGCTTTGAAGTGGGCTATTGTTGACCAATTCCATGAGTACTTGTATGGGGCTAAGATACTAGTAAAGACTGACAATAATCCTTTGACCTATGTGCAGACTTCAGCTAAGTTGGATGCCACTGGCCATAGGTGGCTTTCTGCATTATTTACATACGACTATGCTGTTGAATACAGAGCAGGCCTGAACCGCACAGATGCTGATGCTGTCTCCCGGAGGCCTGTTCCCCAGAATGACTGGGTGAGACTGTCAGAACCTGATATTCGAGCACTCTGCCAGACTGCCAGAGAAGTTTGACAGGGAGGAACAAATGTCCACAGACTCAGTGGACTGTATGGTGGATTGTTTGGGACCCTCTGAGAATTGCATACCTGCTGCTTATTGCCACTCTTCTGCAATAGACATTGGTGCACTGCCTCAGCTGGACAATGACAGTATTTGACGGGCTCAATCCCGCGATCCCATGATCAAATCAGCTTTAGAAGCCCTCTATGCAGGGAAAGAAGTGTCCAAATTATGTTCCACTGATCTGAGAACTGCTTTGTTATACAAAGAAGGTCATAAGTTGAAACTGATCAGCAGACTGTTATACAGAGAAACAGTAGACAGAGGGGGACAAGTAGACAAACAACAACTAGTGCTGTCCACGGCCTTTCGAGACTCAGTACTGAGGTCCTTACACAACCACATGGGGCACCTTGGTATAGGCAGAACACTTGACTTGGTGAGATCCAGATTCTATTGGCCTAAGATGGGGGCTGATGTGGAGCAACACATTTGAACTTGTAGTCGCTGCTTACAGAGGAAAGCTTTGCCCCAGAGGGCTGCCCCCCTTGTTAACATCACCACCAGTGCACCCATGGAGCTGGTCTGTATTGATTTTCTGAGTTTGGAGTCAAATCAAAGAAATATTAGTAATGTGCTGGTGGTCACTGACCATTTTATGAGATATGCCCAAGCTTTCCCCACCAAGGACCAGAAGGCATCCACTGTGGCAAAAGTACTTGTAGAAAACTATTTTGTTCAGTATGGGGCTCCACAAAGAATCCATTCTGATCAAGGGAGAGACTTTGAGAGTCGTCTGATCAAAGAGATGCTTTCTCTGTGTGGAGCGCGAAAGTCCATAACCACCCCTTATCACCCCAAGGGGGACCCACAGCCTGAACGTTTCAACCGCACTTTGCTAGATATGCCAGGCACCCTCCGCCCAAAGGACAAGCCTAGATGGAGCCAACAAATTAGCACCCTAGTACATGCCTACAACTGCACCAAAAGTGATGCCACTGGGTTCTCCCCCTACCACCTGATGTTTGGAAGAGAAGCTCGACTGCTGGTAGATGTGTGTTTTGGGGTCTCTCCTGATGGGGTTCAAGCTGACAACTATTTACAGAATGTGCAAAAGTTAAAGGCCCAGCTAAGTTATGCGTACCAACTTGCTCAAACCATGGCTGCCAAAAGAAATCTGACCAACAAAGAAAGGTATGATAAAAAAGGTGACAGCACAGGAACTCCAAGAGGGAGACCGGGTATTGCTAAGAAATCTGGGACTGCATGGCAAACATAAGATTGCTGACAGATGGCTCCATCTCCCTCACATTGTAGTGGGCAAACTGGATGATCTGCCTGTGTACAAAGTAAGGCCTGAGAATAATTCAAAAGATGTTAAAACAATGCATAGAAATCATTTACTGCTCATTGGACAAATCTTGATTGAGTGTGAGCCCCCAGAAAATGCCCCCTTTGGACCAGTGACTAGAGCTGCTGCTAAGAAAAATCAAGAAAGTCTGCACCTACAGAAACTGAGTTAAAGTGCCCCCCTCCACCAGTCCCAGTTGAATATGAGTGTCAGTCCATGTCAGGGGAAAGTGAGTGTGGTTTTGAATATTACCCTTCTTACGAACTGAGTCAGTTGTATCAGGGCAATCCCCCTAGTCAATCCTGGAGATGAAGCTGGGCCTTCTGGACTGTCTAAGCCCCCAGCTTTGTCCCTGGAGCCAATGCTCCCAGAAAGAGAAGTGCAAAGCATCAAGTCAGGTGATATGGAATCGTTGTGTATGGTTAAACTGCTTGAGCTTTCAGAGGAGGAAAATTATGAACTGGAACAGACTGGTGATATACCAGAACAAGAAGAGTGTGTTGAGTGCCCTGATAATTCACTGTCAGAAAGCTCTCCATGTGAGCCAAGTGTTGTGGACTCAGAGATTGTAACTCCTGGAGCTGAAAGTGCCCCAAGTTCTAGCCTCTCTACCCCAATGGAGACTCCCCTGACAAGTGAGGACAATGCTGAAAATGAGGCTCAGAGTGCAGGACACTGTAACAGTTCCCCCTAGAAAGACTGGTTGAGCTGTAAAGCCTGTGGTGCACCTCAGTTATGACTCCCTTGGGAGGCCTGTGGACTTGCCTCTCAATGTTGTCTATAAAGGAGTGTATGTGTCCCCGAGCTCATTGCCCAACCTGACATCAGTGCTAACTCCAAGTTACTTGTGTTGCCCTCTAGGTATGGTGCCCCTGCCCATCCAGCCCCAAGGTAGCTGATAGGGAAGGGCCCCCTCTCTTCAGGTTTCATGTACAAGAGGTAATAACCTGAGTTATGGTACAATGTGTGTGTAATAGTGTGTAAAGAGTGACGTTCTGCAAAGTTTCAGAAACGTGTTTCTGGTAAAGTGATATATTGACTGATGATTACATGTATGAGCATAATGTGATACTGATGTAAATGTATATGGTTGTATTGAAACTTATGGGGGTATTTGCTTGATGTGGACGCCAAGCTTTCCCAGGCCTGGAAGGGTGTAACCCCCCTGCAAATGGGGGTTCCCAGAAGTCTTCCAGGAGCTTGCTTGAATGCTCCAAGTCTGGAGATGTTCAGCGTTTAAGGCGCTTGAGTGTGAGTGCTTTTAGAGCCTCTGGTACTGTCTCTTTAAGAGCTGCCTGCTTGTGACCATAATTAATTGAGGAGGGGGACTATGTGTTCTAATGCCCAAATCCCACCCAGGCTGCTGCCAATTCACTCCGTTTTTGCAGTCACTAAGAGTGCAAAGGGAGCCCATCTGAAAGCTGTAACTGTTTGTCTGTAATCATTTAGCAGCATATGTGAGATTGTAGTTTATCTAACCTGTTTTACTGCAGCTGGGACTCTGTGTGTGTTTCCCCTCTTTGTTGGAATTGAACTGCCAGACTGGACCAATCGGGCATGGGGGACCTTTAAAATGGAGCCTGCTGCTGGCAAATCAGAACTTGGACTCTTAAGTTGAGCCAGCCACAATGGGACTGTATGGCAGATGCCTCTGGGAATTGTAGTTTGGACTTCGGCGCCTTTTTGCACCAACAGGGGGAGTCTGATTGTGAGTGACAGCCAAATCAGCCAACTGAACTGGGAGGAACTCAAAGAAAATGCCTGGCTCTGTCTTCTGGAAAGAGCAGATGAGTTGAGATCAGTTTGGGCAGTGAAGAGACAAGGAGCTGTGTGCTTCTTCGGTGTGTAGTTTTAGCACGGGAATTGCGTGTAAGACCCTAAGTTTCGGTTTGCAACTTGTGCAAGCGCCTGTTCGGACTGAATCCAGCCTGTGAAGAGAATCAAGGAGATCTGAAGAGTAGAAACCAGGCTCACCCTGTAGAAGACTGGAGAAATTGCTGAATCATGCTCAGTCTGTCAGGAACTGAATCTGCTGTGTGTTCTCCCAGGTATTGTGCAGTAATTGCGATCGGGATAGATAAGCAGCCTGCCTGGTATAGTACTTTCCTTTTACATATAAATGTGTGTAGTGCTTGTGGGGAATCGCATTTCAAATCCCCTGTACAGTGAATTGAGTGCATGAAGTTGGAAGTAAACCCCAGCTTAATTGAGACTACATCCATTTGCTCTAAACTGCAGTGGGGTCCAGTCACAAGGACCATGTCCACAGGGTCTGCTCCTCCTGGCAATCCAGGACAATCTGCCTTCCATCCAGTTCCCAGCACTGAGTTTGTGAGTACAAAGCAGGGTAGTTCCCTGCCATCTGTTTATCGAATTGCAAGTGTGTCACCTAATTGTTGTTTTTTTTCATTTATTCATGAACTGAGCCAACCAGCTCCGGATTACAATTTGGGTATTGTGCCAATGTTTTTCCATCACAGGGCCCCAACCAGCTGCATCGATCCTGGCTAGCCCCCCCTCCCCATCCTGGGCACCCAGTGAAAGTGACAATTTGGGACTCTGACTATGCGCACAGTACTGTGAGTATTAATGTGTATAACCCTATTAACCTGATTTCCTCCTTCCTTGTTACAGCTCCTTAAATAAATCAGATCTGTTTGTTTCAGCAAAGTTACACTGTCTGAGGTATTCATTTATGTTAAAGTATTGTACTGTGGCTTTTGCATTGTATCATCTTGTTTTACAGGGGTCCCCAGTGTCCAGTTGACAGAGCCAGCCCTGGGGGTAAGTGTACATTGTGAAGATATTCCTGATGCATTGTGTGGGCCACTAGTGGGAAGAAAGGGGGGTTACAGTGTCCCAGAGGGCTGTGAAAAAAGTTAGTTTACCTACTGCAAACCCTGACCTCTGGGTGGAGGCACTCGCCATTGGACCCAGGCCCCTCAACCTGTCAGTAGTCAGTCAGGCAGAGGTAGTAGCCCTTGGGATAGCGCCACTTAGGGGTTACATTTGCATTGTGTAGGACTACGAAAAAGTCCAACTCTGGCCTTTACCACATGCTGAACAGCTGTTTGGCTATGGTATAATACAAGCCCCATTCATATATCTGGACTAGACTGCTTGAGACTGTCTGCTGGGGCATTTACATGATGTGTATATACATATACATATATCTATATATGTGTATATATATATATATATATATATATATGTGTGTGTGTGTGTGTGTGTGTGATATATGTATATGGGTGAAAAACTGGCTGAAGGAACCCAGAGGGGTGGTTGTGGGGGGAGAGTCATCTGGCACAAGACAGGTAACCAGTGGGATCCCGCAGGGCTCGGTGCTGGGGCCAGTGTTGTTCAATGTCTTCATCAATGACATTGGAGATCGCATTAAGGGCAAAATGTGCCTATTCACGGATGATACCAAGCTCTGTGGGAGAGTGGACACAGCTGAAGGGATACAGGACCTACAGGAAGATCTGGAAAAGCTAGGGAGGTGGTCCAGAATCTGGCAGCATGGCTTCAATGCCAAGAAATGCAAAGTTATGCATATTGGAGCCAAGACTCCTAGGACAGAGTACTACCTGGGTGGAGTCCGAGTATCTGCATCAAAGGAGGAGAAGGACCTGGAAGTGATGATCACTAGTGACCTGAAGCACTCCATGCAGTGCAAGAAAGCAGCAGCAAAGGCAAACAAGATGCTGGGATGCATATCTAGGGGGATCAGTAGCAGGAGAATGAAGGACATTCTGCCCTTGTACAGGTCACTGGTAAGGCCACATCTAGAGTATGGAGTTCAGTACTGGTGCCCACACCTCAAAAAGGACATTAACCTGCTGGAGAAGCTCCAGAGAAGGGCTACAAAGATGATCGCTGGTCAGCAGGGCAAGGCATACGAGCAGAGGTTGAGGGCACCGAACATGTACTCCACTGAAGACATGAGAGAGAGGAGACATGATTGGGAACTTCAAGTACTTGAAAGGGATAAACAAGGTTGATAAGGCGAGTCTCTTTAAACTGAGTGGCAACCATAACACGAGGGGGCACAGTCTTAAGCTGGAGGGTGGGAGGTTTAGGAGGGAGGTCAGGAAGCACTTCTTCACAGAGAGGGTGGTGGATACTTGGAATGCGCTGCCAGAAGAGGTACTCTCACTGAAGACAGTGGACAGCTTTAAGAGAGGCTGGGACAAGTATAGAGGAGGGTAAGGGTCATGGGTAGGAAGGATGGGAGGAGTGGGGAGAGGGTGCAGGGACAGTAGTGCAAGCTGTGGACCCTGCAACACGAGCAGACTTGATAGACCAAATGGCCTTCTTCTGCCATCTTCTTTGTGTGTTCATATGTATGTTCGTATTTAGTGTACTAGCAATGTGGACAGCCATGAGCAAAATGTCTTGTGCAATCGCCCATTCCCACATCCTTGTTGCCTTTCAACACAGAGGGTAGGAGTGTTTGCCTCCCTTTTCATTTATTTAGTTTTTGTTGACCAGGAAAAGAGGGCTACACAATACTGTCTATATTCAGCTTCATCCCGGGGTGGGGGGATACAGATGCTAACTAAACTGAACCTGAAGCAAATTAAACTGCTGGTATTTTTTTATTGAATATTCTTTATTGGGATATTTCAAAATGACATACAAAATAAGATCACACACTAACGACAAAACAGAACAATACAATAATGGGTGACACCACTTACACTCAACACAGACATAAACCCCTCCCCATCCCCCCATGGCATCACTATCAGATCTATACATCTATGAAAATAGACAGTACCCTGTCATGGAGTAAAACACTATAAGCTGTATAAAGTGTGCAACGATTCCCACCTGTCCTTGTATTATGGCATACGAGTGTGGAGACTTGCCACCATTTTCTCCACCCTTAGATTTGATAACATTTCCTGGAGCCATTCTGTATAAGATATGACATTGGAGTCTTTCCAATGATGGAGGACGAGGGCCTTAAGAGAGAGGGCAATCATGGACATATGGAATTTTCGTTGTGAGACCCCAATTCCAGTAAAGTCCCCAATTAGGCATATCTCAGGGGTAAATAAATCTCCAAGGCCCTAAAGGGGATCTGCCTTTTGTCTGATGGTCTCCCACAATGAAGCAATAGGTGTACACTCACAAAATATATGAGACAAAGTGTCCTCAGCCTGGTTGCATCTCCCACAAATTGGAGAAGGGAGCTTGACCATCTTCTGTGACTTTACTGGAGTCAGGTACATGTTCTGGAGGACTGAGAACTGCATCATTCACAGTCAGTCTTGGGTAATATGTGAGTGGCAGGATCTCCAGACTTTCTCACAGTTGTTAGCCCTGTGGGAACCCTGTCTGCCCAATAGGTTGATGTCCCATCTATTAGTGGGAAGGCCGAGATGTAGAGGCTAGCATATGTATGGGAAACCGAATGCAGTTGCTGGGCTAGAGTAATCAAAGATTGAAAGATCTTTGTCTTTCCTCTATCATCACCTAAAGACAGTTTCTTGGCAACCAACAGGTAACAGACTTGGAAAAACTTGAAAATCAATCCCTCCAGGCCCTGCTGGAAATTTCTGCATAATATTCCCCACAGAGAGATAAGACTCTCCAGATGCCTTATCCCTGGAACATAAATCTATGAGTGTAGGGAGCCAGGTTGCTGACAGGGAGTTACCCCCATACGAAAGTTGGGGTTCTGCAGGATTGGTTGTCCTGGATCTCCAATGCGGTTGTATTTTAAAAATGTGCATAACTAAGAGTGTACCTTCACCGATGTAGCAACTGGGGATCCCAACAAGTCCCTGGGTAAGTCCTTCACTCGAGCATGTAACATGGCATCTTGAGAGATACTACTACAGTCAGTCAGTTCCTTTTCTATTGAAAGCCATGATGGGATAATGGAAATGTGTGAGAGTATTCCACTGGTTGCAACCATCCGCAGATATTTACTTGGCGGTGACTGGCCCAATAATATTGGCCAAAATGTGGGAGTCTCAGCTCCCCCTTTTCTTTTGGGGCAGCTAGCTTATGATATGCATGCCTTGGAGGTTTGTTGTGCCAGAGAAAGTCTGTCACCATCCCATGCAGCTTCCTAAACTGGGTAAGGGGTAGCCAGCGATTTAACATGCTAAGGAGATAAAATATCTGGGGTAGCACGTTCATCTTTACCAAACTGATCCTCTCCCATAGAGATGGGGCATATCCTTCCAACAGGCTAAATCTTATTGTACTGTGAGCTGTAGGGGAGTCTAAGTTAAGTTGTTTCATTTTGGTGTCACTTCTAGCCAGCATGATCCCTAGATACTTGAGGCTGTTATGAGACCACTGCAACCTTGTGTGATTTACTACACTGCTGTGGGTTCTATTATTTAAAGGGAACACCTGAGTTTTGTCCAGATTAATCTTATAATTTGAGACTCTGCTATATTCTGAGATAATTTTTAGGGCAGCCTGAATTGAAAGGGCAGGTTGGGTCAGATGTAATAAAATATCGTCTGCATAGGCTGAGACCTTTAACTCTTGGGATCCAATATTGACACCATGGATGTTGGGGTTATCCCTGACATTACATAGGAAAGGTTCTAGGTATAAATTGAGTAAAAGGGGTGAAAGAGGGCATCCCTGACACATCCCTGATTGCAAGGGGAAACTAGAGGAAAATTCCCCATTACAATATATTTTAGCACACAGACTCGTTTACATTGTGCAAATCCATCGAATATACTGGGAGGGGAAACTGTTGGTGATATTTTAAGTGAATACAGGAAATTCACCCAGAACACTGAAGAAATTCCCCAACTGTTTTCAAAAAGTGTCTTGGGATGTTTAATGTCCAACTGAACAACCACCACAGCAGGCAGATAGGACCTCAGTTTAACATCTACTCCAAAGGACGGCACACCCTGACAGTACAGAATCCCCCTTAATACTACACTTGGATGCCAGCATTTCAAGTAAGAGACCCAATCCTGGTGTGGAACTATTTGTTCTGGTAATACACCACACTCTGATCTTATGACTGTATTGGGTAAGACATCCCGGCTGAGTGGCCAGGGCCTGGAGTCCATATAAAACCATACATATTTCCGGAATGTTTATGTGAAGGTCTTGTTCCAGCAGAGACCAGGTCCTCTGAATCTGATTAGAATCCTGGTGGGTGCCCCACCCTAGGTTGGAGGAGTTTGTGTTGAGAATCACTTGTGTTTGGGGTTGCAGAAAGGGAGAACCCTGTTACCACAGTAGGGCATGCTTCAGGAGACGACAAACAGCAACTAGATAGTTGACTGGCTATAAGGCCTGAGACCACTTTGCTTGCAGTAACCACTGAGGAATCATCATATGCTGGGAAGCCAGAGGAACCATAAATATGGAGGCTACCTGAAGACCCAAGAGGTGAAGAAGGATGCAGGCCAAAACCAGGTTGTTACGACACACCAAGGTAGACTGGGCCACCAAGGCTGAGACCCTGTCCTCAGGCAGCAAGGTCTTTTCCTGGACTGTCCAGGACTGCCCCTGTGTACCGAAGCCTCTGGTAAGAGATCAGAACAGACTTTTCCAAATATACTAGCACCCCCAGACTGTCCAGTAATTGAATGGTGTAATGCAAAATGTACTCTACCCTTGCTACTGAAGCTCCTTGTAGTGGCCAGTCATTCAGGTATGTGAAGACATAGAATTTCTCCCGGCACAGCACCATAGCCACCACAGCAAATGATTTGGTAAAGACACTGTGCTGAAAACAGTTCAAAGGGCAAAACTGGAACTGGTAGTGGTACCCTATCAGACAGGAGTGGAGAAACTGCCAGTGGCCCTGCCTGATTTTGATGTGCAGGTAGGCATCCCATATATCCAGGGTACACATCCAATCTTCTTCCAACAGGAAAGGGAGGAAGGAGCCAAGGGACAGCATGCAGAATTTTTGTATACAACATGCTTGTTTAGCTCTCCAGGGTCTAAATTAGGCTGGAGGGCTCTGGTTTTCTTGGGCAGAAAGGAAGTACCTGAAGTAGAATCCCTGGTTTATTTCTGTTAGAGGAATTTGCTGAACTGCCTTTTCGTGTAGCTCTGTTTGCATCTCCTCCTACTGGACACTTAAGTGCTTGAGGGAGAAGTGACAGGGCCTTGGAGGGATCACTGGGACTGTAACACCAAATCCACAGTGTATCCATGATGGACAGTGTCCAGGACCCATCTGTCTGTCTGTGGTCATTGCCTAACACTGAGGCAGAAACAGGAAGAGCCTGCCTTCACCCAAGTCCCCAATGGGGGTTCTGGAGGGGGGTGGTAGAGAGTCGGGAGGAGGATAGTGGGGTGGCTGAAAACCCTCTTTCCCACATCCTTTAGAGGATTTATAAGGAGCCCCCTCCCCATGAATTGCTGCTGTTGCTGCTTCTAGAGTGCATAAGAATGTCCCTGAGCAAGAGGAGTGAAGCCGTGAGTGTTTCTCCATAAGGAGCCTCTGCCATGGCCATACAGAGAGTCATTCAGGGTCCATGTCCAAATAGTTTTCACTAATTTTTGGAAGTCTCTAGCTCAGTAAGAATGTTTTTTACTTCTGAGCCAAAGAGCTTATTACTCCCTAAGGGAGCATTCAGGGCTGACTGTTGCACATCCTGGGCTAATCCTGCAACACAGAGCGAGGAGTGACATCTTAAGCAAATGCCAGAGGTACCCTCCCTGGTTGCAGCACCCAAAGTGCCTTAAACTGATCTCAGATGTTTACTAGCATTTGAGCCCTGTGACACACATGTAATGGCTTTAGAATTGTCAGGGCCTTTAGGCATACTGCTGACAATATGGCCCACCTCTCTCTACATACGGCTCAGATGCTTTGTCAGATGTGCCTGGTAATTAGCAGTGCACAGGCCAAGGGAGCTCATGGCAAAAATGAGTTTGCCCATATTGTCCAGTATCCAAGACTCCTTATCAGGGTGTCTGACACTCATCCTCTAGGGGGCTGAGAACCGTCATGTGCAGCCAAGATCATGACTGAAAACTTATCTGTCTGGGTAAAGCAGAAGCTAAATACTGCTTATCTGCTATTCTAGGGGCAGCCAGCAAGGTGGTGGACCCGGAAGTCAGTCTGGCATCCTCCAGAGCAGCATAAATAGGAGGGACAACCACTGAGGAGTCACTTAGGGGCTTATGGAGTTACAGCTGAGTCAGCCAGCAATGAAGGAGCTGGCAGCTGAAGAGTGACCTGCATAGTCGACTGTGGCAGAGTAGACCCTACTCTCCTTATCAGGTGAAGAATATCCTGTGACAAACCTTACAGTGAGAGACTGAAAACTCTAGAACTGTGCAGTCTGGAACAAAGGACAAATAGAGGGAACCTACAGGCTAAGTACAGCATTATAAATGACCTGGGTCTAATGACTGGATTGATGATTGCTTTACTGTCTGCCATAGTACATTCTATGGCACTGTTATGTATACTAGTGGTTCTTAACTGTAGTAATTATGTTCTCTGTACATTTTTTATGCTAGTTGTGAATGTTTGTATGACATAATTGTGTTGTATTGTGACATGTTCCTGTAACTATATTAGTTGGTTTTGTTATTGCAGTTGTCATACCTGTATGGTTTCCTGTGTCAACTATTGCACTATCAATGTACTGCACTTACCAGGTCGCCACTGAAAAAGGGACTGTCTTGTCTCAGTGGGCCTACCCGGTTATGAAAATTCAATAAATAAATAAATAAATAAGGAGCTTAATCTAACTTTCAGAATTAATGAATGTAAGACTAGAGGTCATCCGTTACAGCTACAAAGTCCTTTAAAATGTTTAGAGGAAATATTTGCTACACCCACAGGATGGTATTGTGCAGATGGCTGAGCCAAATTTGGAACCCTTTACCAGACTCACTGGCTAAAACATTTCCTACCTTTAAAGAGCTCCTGACCTTGTTAAGACATCTTTGAAAAAATTTAATATTTAGAGACAATTCAGCTTATATTTCATGTTTAGGTAGATATGTGAGACTGGGCAACCTTTTTTTTTTCTTTTGGTAATCGGGTAACACCCATTGGGCAGAAGTCCCATTCATTGGATCGACCAGGAACACTGGGGCAGTTAAGTGGCTTGCTCAGGGTCACACAGTATGCAAGAAGAGGATGTGAGAATCAAACCCAGGGCTTCTGGCTGTAGTAAGTGCATTCACAGCTCTTTGCTCTAACCTCTTGGCTGTACTACCAGTGCTGTATCTCACTAAATACTGCCATTTAGCAATAGGGTAGTTGTGTACACTGGGCTTATGCGTCCTTCCATTTCTATAACCTTAGTATTAACCGTATTAAAATACCTCAACAGCACCTGTAAGCTGACACCATGGAGAAGAGGAGGATGGTGGGTCTGTGGAGGAAAAAGACACAAGCAGTTGACACACTGCTGGTTAAAGATGTCTCAGAAGACTGCAGACTGAAGAGTTTCAGTTTCACAGTGAGAGAATCTTTGGGGAAGGAAGTCATAACATGGAGTGGTCTCAAATAGGGCCACTGCGAACAGGCATTGGGGAGGTAATCCATCATCAAATCAGGAGCTGCAGGGAGAGGGGCGGTGAAAAAGGAACAAGAAGCTCATGGTTCAACTAAGGGAAAATGCATATGAATTAGCTACCCTCGCACCTATGGTGAAGAAACAAGCATCCAAAAGATACTTGGCCATGTACTCTTGAAGGGGAACAGTCACCACAAAAGGCCCCCACACTTAAATGTGCAGTCTGTGTGCAAAAACATTTTGGTTTACTTATTACGTACAATATTACAGTAGATTGAATCAGACTAGTTTTGCTCAGTTCTAGTCTGACATCTGTTATTACAAATCCCAGAATTCCCTGCATCTGACATCAGAGCAGTAGGCTGCAGTGGGAGATTAAATAGCCTGCCATTCATGTTAGAGCTTTTATAATCTCCAATCAGATGTTTTCCAGGTCTGTTTTTCTCCAGGAGCTAAGTACAATTCTATTTTACTGTATTTAGCTCAGCGAGACCAGAAGGCAAAAGATCAGAGCTTATATAGAGTCTAACATGCCTTGCAGACTATTGAGTCTCCTACTGCTGCCTTCTGCTCTGATGTCAGCTGCAGAGGATTCTAGGATTTGTAGTAACAGAAGATGTCCAACTAGTACTAAGAAAAATTAGTATATCTACTGTACTACAGTGCAGTAAGGACCAGAAAAATTTAAATGAACTTTGGCCCATAAATGGGTCTTAAGGTATGAATTGGGTGTGGAGGAAAATTAGCCAGTAGTGCCTCTGGCTCAGCCATCTACACAATGCCATACAACTGGTGCTGTGCCATTTATAGAAGGCTATGGGTGTTGCAAAGTAGGTATAAATTATCACAGCAGGGCACCCATTAAAATCTGTTGACCCTATTTGGCATTCTGACTTAGTCGTTGGGAGAACACCTCCCCCCATGATGAAATCTCCTTTTGGGGATAGCTACTAACTGTGTGGTTGCAGTGGACTTCCCATTTTCTCTGAATTGTGGCTCCCACTTAGCCAGCCCAGTGGCGTGGAGGACTGAGGCATCTGTGCCTTACCTCCGGCCATGCAAGCGACCCATGTTCGTGGTGCGATCGGGCCGCTGGGAGCTGGGGAGGGAGAAGATGGAGCGTCTGGAGGATTGCTCTCCTTTCCCAGATATGGAGGACTGGTGCTCTCGCCAAGTGACTGCCCCTGGGTAGAAGCCCGCGGTAGTGTGGCTCCATTGGGCACCAGGAAGGGGAGGGTGCTGCGGGACTTCTGCGGACATGTGCGCCTCCACATATGCACATTTGGCAACATCCACCCCAGTAACAGGGATGGGAAGTGGGAGAAAAATAGAAAATACCTCAGCTGTGGGTAATGACCAATCCTCCACAGGCTGTACACCCGATGACCAGGCATAGAGAGAGAGGTAAGTCCCAGTGATACCGGGGTGACGAGGCTGGGGGTGACGGGTCAGTCTAAAGGGGGCAGTTTGGAGAGGAGTATACAATGTATATAGGAAACAAAATTGTGGTCCCCACTCTTAGTGAATTTGAACCATGCTTACATATCATTGTGGATATGTGTGAGTGAGGGCAAGCCCTTCTGCAGAAGATGTCTTAATTCTTCCCTGGCATAACAGTTGTGATTTAAATGATGTGATGTTTCAAGTGTAATGAGAGAGAGACAGAGTTAAATCATCTGTATTTTATTCCTACATTGCAATGATTCAGAAGGCAAATAGCTGATTTATTTCCATTTCAAAAACTTATATTAAATCCCATAAATTCCTTTTATATGGCACATTATAGTAACTACAGCCAGGACTAAATTTTGGTTTAGAAAGTGTTGATAGCTTCATATAAACAGAGTCAGCAAAGTGTCAATCATTTAGACTAGCCAAATATAAATATAATTGCTTTACAAGGCACAGCCTTAAACAGATTAGCAATGGAAGGACACTAAAAAGAATGTGTTTATTCTTAGAACAACTACTATACTAGTATCTTCTAACAATTTCCAAAGATAATCTTTTATGATATTTTATAACGCATGACATTTATATTTTGAAAGCTGTAACATTTGAACCTGTAGGAATAGAAATTCAGCTCACACAAATATATTTGCCCCACCACTGGAAATATGGTGGTGCTACCAAATAACCTAGGGTAGAAGCATATTAGAAAAAATAGTGCACCCACCTACCCAAAGGCAAATTATATCTGCCATAGAAAAGCAACATACATAAACAGAGGTGTTTCCTACAATCTAGCAGCCCATCTGCAGAGTAAAATGCCCCTCAGGGTGACCAGAACTGATGTTTCACCTTGGCTACTCAACTCTGAGGAAGTCTTGCATCTCTGTTTACATGTATCCCTAACCAACTGAAACTGTATGTATTGCAAATATTCTGTGCACTTTGTGAATATGGAATTTAGGAGTACTGAACAATAGAAACATAGAATTTGTCGGCAGATAAGGACTGCTTGGCCCACCCAGTCTGCCCATTTCCTTACCTAGTGGATAAGCTGCAGATCCTAGTTAACCAGCAGCCTACTTCTTCCAACCCCCACCACATAGAATTGCCTTATGACTGTCCCATGCAAGCTTGAATTCCACCACTGTTTTTGACCCACAACCTCCTTCAGAAGGCCGTTCCATGCATCCACAACCATCTCTGTGAAAAATATTCCTTAAATTACCTCTGAGCTGCCCTCCCTCTATCTTCAAATTATGCCCCCTTGTTCTTGCACCCTCTTTTTGAAAGATGCTACCCTCTTGGACTTTGTTGATTCCTTGAGGTACTTGAAAGTTTCTATCATGTCCCCTCTCCTCCTTTCCTCAAGTATAGCATATTAAGCTCCTTAAGTCTCTCTTCATATGTCTTCGGTACAGACTCTGCACCATTTTAGTTGCCCTCCTCTGGACAGCTTCCATCCTGTCTTTGTCTTTGTGGAGACTGGGTCTCCAGAACTGCACGCAGTACTCCAGATGGGGTCTCACCAGCTGTCTGTACAGAGGGATAATAACTTTCTGTTTTCTACTGGTGATGCCTTTCCCTATGCATCCCAGTATCCCCCCAGCCCTCCTTGCTGCCTCTCACATTGCCTGCCCATCTTTAGGTCATCTGATATGACTACCCCAGGTCCCTTTCCATTTTTGTTGTTGTTAGTATCTCACCCCCCATTGTGTACTCTTCCCCTGGGTTTTTCTTTCCCAGGTGCATTACCTTGCACTTCTTAGCATTGAATCTAAGCTGCCATACATTTGACGATTCCTCTAACCTTGCCAAGTCCCTTCTCATCCTTTCCACCCCACCTTGTGCATCAACTCTGTTGCAGATCTTTGTGTCATCTGCAAAGAGACATACTTTTCCTTCAGTCCCTCTGCAATGTAACGCTTATAAAGACATTGAAGAGGACCGTCTAATACTGAACCCTGCGGTACCCCACTAGTAACCCCCCTTTCTTCAGAGTGAACTCCATTTACTATTACTCTCTGTATCCTATTCTCCAGCCAATTTTTTACCCAGGCTATCATCTTGGGACCCACTCCCAGGCTGGCTAACTTGTATATTAATCTTTCATGTGGGACTGTGTCAAATGCCTTGCTAAAGTCTAGGTAGGCCATGTCCACAGCCCCTCCCTGATCTACTACTTAGGCCACCCAGTCAAAGAAATCTATCAGATTTGTTTGGCATGACCTTCCCGCTGTGAATCCATGCTGCCTAGGGTCCTGTGCCCTTCTGGCCTCTAGATACTCGACAATTCTTTCCTTCAGAAGTGATTCCATCATTTTCCCTATCACTGAGGTTAAACTAACAGGTCTGTAGTTTCCTGCTTCTGCCTTGCTCCCACTTTTGTGAAGGGGAATCACATCTGCCCTCCTCCAGTCCTCGGTACCACCCCATCCTCCCATGATTTGTTAAAGAGGGTAGTCAGTCGGTGTCACTAGTTCTACCCTTAGTTATTTTAGAATTCTGGGATGAATCCCATCAGGCCCCATTGCTTTGTCACCTTCAGTTTTAAGAGTTCTTTCAGAACCCTTTCTTCTGTAAATGGGCTGGTATCAACTTCTGTATCCAGGTGTTTCTACTGTTTGTTTTAGGTACCCCCCTCTTCCTTTGTAAATACTGAGCAAAAATATTTGTTTAGTATCTCTGCCTTTCCACGGTCACCCTCTTGCCACCCTCCCTCCCTTTATTAAGCCTCACTATCCCTCCCTTTGTCTTCCTTCACTCCCTGATGTACCTATAAAAGGTTTTATCCCCCTTCTTAACTGAGTTGGCTATCTTTTCCTCGGTTTGGGCCTTTGCTGTTCTGACTGCCTTCCCAGCTTCCTTTTGCTTTAACTGATACAGTTCTCTGTCCTGCTCCTTCTGTGATTCCTTGTACTTCCTGAATGCTTTCTTTTTCTCTTGAACCTTCACTGCCACTTCTTTTGAGAACCATAGTGGTTTCTTACATCGTTTTGTTTTGTTTATTTGCTTCACACAAAGGCTTGTTACCTCTGTGATGGTAGTTTTTATTATTCCCCATTGTTCTTCCACCCCTCCTTCCAGCCCATTTGCTAGTGCATTCCTTAGGCACTCACCCATTTTGGCAAAGTCAGCCCTCCTAAAGTCCAGTACTTTTGCCTTTGTATGGCTTGACTCTATTGCTGTGTTTATTGTGAACCATACAGTTCGAAGGGCGCTAGTTCCCAGATGGCTACCCACTTCTACATCTGTGATCCTCTCTTCATCTCCATTTGAGAGAACCAGGTCTAAGATTGCTCCCTCTCGAGTGGGCTCCAATACTAGTGTAACCCCTAGATGGCGCTATCCCAGGGGCTACTACCCCTGCCTGATTTGCCACTAACAGGTTGAGGGGCCTGGATCCGATGGCGGGTGCATCCACCCAGAGATCAGGGTTTGCAATAGTTAAACTAACTTGGTCACAGCCCTCTGGGACACTGCAACCCCCCTTTCTTCCCACTAGTGGCCCACACAGTATATCAGAATTACCTTCACAGTATACACTTACCCCAGGACTGGTTCAGGCACTGGGACCCCTGTAAAATAAGAAGATACAGTGCAACAATCACAGTACAATGCTTTAACATAGACAAATACCTCAGGCAGTATAACTTTGCTGAAACAAGCAGCTCTGATTTATTTAGGGGATATAACAAGGACAGGGAAATCAGGTTAATTAGCTTATCACTTTACTCATCTACCTATGGCTCTATGCAGGCCTATCCCTACCAGTTACTGTTCCTGGGTACCCAAGCCTAGTGGCAGGTCAAACCATGGCAGCTGGTAGGGCCCTTTCACATACAGAAAAGAACAATTAGTTAAACAGTCAGCAGTACAGTAATTCCATTTTGATTCAATGTGGCAATTCAACAGGGAGCAACCCTGAATTAGTACTCACGACCTCCAAACAAGATAGGGTCCTTCAACGTCAGCAGGGCTACTCTTGAGCTCCACAAGACTCCTCACACATTTATATGACAAACTGCAACAGGCAAAAGTCCTTTAATGGCAGCATGATTCACCTGAGCTACACAAGCCTCCTCACACATTTATATGGTAAACAGTAACAGGCAAAAGTCCTTTAATGGCAGCAGGATTCACTTGAGCTACACAAGCCTCCTCACACATTTATATGGTAAACAGTAACCGGCAAAGTCCTTTAATGGCAGCAGGATTCACTTGAGCTACACAAGCCTCCTCACACATTTATATGGTAAAGAAAGTACTATACCAGGCAGGCTACTTCTTATCCCAATCACAATTACTGCACAATGCCCAGGAGAACACACAGCAGATTCAGTTCCTGACAGACCCGCTTAATTCAGCAATTTCTCCAGTCTTCTACAGGGTGAGCCTGGTTTCTACTCTTCAGATATCCTTTGATTCTCTTCACAGGATGGATTCAGTCCTAACAAGCAGTTACACAAACTGCAGACCGAACTCGGGGGCCTTACGCGCTTCCGACTAAAACTGCACACCGAAAAAGCACAGGGCTCCTTCCTCTTCACTGCCAGAGCAACTGAAACTCCAGCAGATAAAACCGGCACTTCCTTTGAGTTCCTCCCAGTTCTTGGCTGGATTGGCTGTCACTCACAATAGACTGCCCTGTTGGTCCAAAAGGGCCTAAAGTCCAACTACATCTCCCAGAGTCACTGTCCATACAAACCTCTTGTGGCTGGCTCAGATTACGAGTCCACGTTCTGATTCGTCCAAGGCACCATTTTAGAGCTACCTTAACCCACACTGATTGGTCCAGTTCAGCAGTTCAAAACTAGAATGGGGAACTAGGCAAACAGAGTTCTGACTGCAATGAAAAGCAGGTTAGACAAACTGTATTTTCATTATTACTCTAAATGATTTCTAGCAAACAGTTACATCTTTCAGGTAGGTTCCCTTTGCACGCCTAGTGACTGCAAAAACAGAGTGAATTGGCAGCAGCTCGAGTGGGACTCAAGCAGAGAAACACACAGTCCCCCCCATACAAATTTATTATGTCTGCAAGCAGACAGCTCTTAAAGTGACAGTACCAGAGGCTCTAAAAACACTCATAGATAAATGGCTTAAACGCCAAACACCATTCAGGCTCGGAGCATTCAAGCAAGCTCATGGACGTCTTTTGGGAACCCCCATTTGCAGGGGGTTACATCCTTCCTGGCCTGGGAAAGCTTGACGTCCGCGTCAAGCAAGTACCCCCATAAGTTTCAACTGCAACCACATACATTTGCATTAGGCTCACACATGTAATCATCAGTCAATATATCACTTTACCAAGAACACATTTCTGAAACATTGCAGTACGTCACTCTTTACACAGTATTACACACACATTGTACCGTAACTCAAGTTATTACCTCTTGTACATGAAACCTGAAGAGAAGGGCCCTTCCTATCAGTTACCTTGGGGCTGGACGGGCAAGGGCACCATACTTGAGGCAACACAAGTAACTTGAGTTAGCACTGACGCTCAGTTTGGGCAATGAGCTGGGGACACATACACTCCTTTATGGACAACATTGAGAGCAAATCCACAGGCCTCCCAAGGAATCATAACTGAGGTGCACACAGGCTTTACAGCTCAACCAGTCTTACTAGGGGGAACTGTTACAGTCTCTGCACTCTGAGCCTCATTTTCAGCATTGTCCTCACATGTCAGGGGAGTCTCCATGTGGGTAGAGAGGCTAGAACTTGGGGCACTTTCAGCTCCAGGAGTTACAGTCTCTGAGTCCACAACATTTGGCTCACATGAAGAGCTTTCGGACACTGGCAGTGGACTGTCAGGGCACTCAAAATACTCTTCTTGTTCTGGTGTATCACCAGTCTGCCCCAGTCCATCATTTTCCTCCCTTGAAAGCTCAAACAGTTCAACCATGCACAATGATTCCATTTCATCTGATCTGATGCTTTGCACTTCACTTTCTGGGAGCATTGGCTCCAGGGACCAAGCTGGGGCTTAGACAGTCCAGAAGGCCCAGCTTCATCTCCAGTATTGACTAGGGATTGCCCTCGAAACAATTGACTCAGTTCGTGAAGGATAGTATTCAAAGTCACTCTCACTTTCTTCTGATATGGACTGACAGTCATGCTCAATTGGGACTTGTGGAGGGGAACACTTTAACTCTGCTTCTGTAGGTGCAGACGTTCTTGATCTTTTCTTAGCAGCAGCTCTAGTCACTGGTCCAGAGGGGGTATCTTCTGGGGGCTCAGACTCAATCAAGATTTGTCCAATGGGCAGTAAATGATTTCTATGCATTGTTTCTACATCTTTTGAATTATTCTCAGGCCTTACTTTATACACTGGCAGATCATCTGGTTTGCCCACTACAATGTGAGGGAGATGGTGCCATCTGTCAGCAATCTTGTGTTTGCCATGCAGTCATGAATTTCTTAGCAATACCCGATCTCCCTCCTGGAGTTCCTGTGCTTTCACCTTTTATCATACCTTTCTTTGTTGGCCAGATTTCTTGTGGCAGCCATGGTTTTGAGCCAGTTAGTGCACATGAGTTAGCTGGGCCTTTAACTTTTTGCACATACTGTAAATAGTTGTCAGCTTGAACCCACATCAGGAGAGACCCCAAAACACACATCTACTGGTAGTCAAGCTTCTTCCAAACATCAGGCGGTAGGGGAGAACCCAGTGGCATCACTTTTGGTGCAGTTATAAGCATGTACCAGGGTGCTAATTGTTGGCTCCATCTAGGCTTGTCCTTTGGGTGCAGGTGCCTAGCATATCTGCAAAGTGCGGTTGAAACGTTCAGGCTGTGGGTCCCCTGGGGGTGGTAAGGAGTGGTTCTGGACTTTGCACTCCCACAGAGAAAGCATCTCTTTGATCAGATGACTCTCAAAGTCTCTCCCTTGATCAGAATGGATTCTTTGTAGGAGCCCCATAGTGAACAAAACATTTTCTACAAGTACTTTGGCCACAGTGGATGCTTTCTGGTCTTTAGTGGGAAAGCTTGGGCATATCTGTGAAATGGTCAGTGACCACCAGCACATTACTAATATTTCTTTGATCTGACTCCAAACTCAGAAAATCATACAGACCAGCTCCATGGGTGCACTGGTGGTGATGTTAACAAGGGGCAGCCCTCTGGGCAACGCTTTCCTCTGTAAGCAGTGACTACAAGTTCGGAATGTGTTGCTCCACATAGCCCCCATCTTAGGCCAATAGAATCTGGATCTCACCAAGTCAAGTGTTCTGTCTATACCAAGGTGCCCCATGTGGTTGTGCAAGGACCTCAGTACTGAGTCTCGAAGGCAGTGGGCAGCACTAGTTGTTGTTTGTCTACTTGTCCCCTCTGTCTATTGTTTCTCTGTATAACAGTTTATTGATCAGTTTCAACTTAGGATCTTCTTTGTATAACAGTGCAGTTCTCAAATCAGTGGGCGTAATTTGGACACATCTTTTCCTGCATAGAGGGCTTCTAAAGCTGATTTGATCATGGGATCACGGGATTGAGCCCTCCGAATACTGTCATTGTCCAGCTGAGGCAGTGCACCAATGTCTGTTGCAGAAAAGTGGCAATCAGCAGCAGGTATGCAATTCTCAGAGGGTCCCAAGCAATCCACCATGCAGTCCACTGCGTCCATGGACATTTGTTCCTCCCTGTCAAACTTCCGGCAGAGTGCTCGAATGTCAGGTTCTGCCAATCTGACCCAATCATTCTGGAAACAGGCCTCCAGGAGAGAGCATCAGCATCTGTGGTTCAGGCCTGCTCAATATTCAACAGCATAGTCGTATGTAGATATTGCAAAAGACCTTTGGCCAGTGGCATCCAACAAGCTGAGGTCTGCAAATAGGTCAAAGGATTATTGTCATTTTACTAGTATTTTAGCCCCATACAAGTACTCATGGAATTTGTCAACAATAGCCACTTCAAAGCTAGAATTCTAACTTATGTACAGGATAGTTCTTTTCGGATGGGGTCAGACTTCTACTGGCAAGGCCACTGGTCTCAGGCCATTCTCATGCTCTTGGTACAACAGGCCCCCAACCCTTGCAAGCTAGCATCAGTGTTCAGGACATAAGGTTTTCTTGGATCGGCATAGACCAGCACTGGAGTATGGGTAAGTTGATATGATCTCATGAAAGCAGTCTCAAATCAGGAGTCCGTGAGGGCCCCAAATACTTCACTCAGACCAATACACTCTTTCAGTCTTGAGGACGCTGACTTTAGTATTTTTTGTGGGTTGGGGATACCCTTGAGTAAGTTAAGTAAAGGCGGATCACTCTTGAATAGTCCTTCATGAAGCGTCAATAATAACCACAGAATCCCAGGAATCTTTGCAGTTCTTTTAGATTTTGGACTGTGGCCAGGTGATCAAGGCCTCAACTTTACTTGGGTCAGTCTCCATTCCTCGGTGGATACTATGTCCCACATACTTTACTGATGTTTGAAGAATTGACACTTATCAATGGATGCTTGAAAATAAGTCCTCCAGTCGGTCCAATACCTTAAATAATCTGCTCTCATGTTCCTCAGTGAGCTGCCAAACACAATAACATCATCTAGGTATACCAAGCACTCTAATAAGTTCATGTCCCCACTGCACGCTCCATCAATCGTTGAAAAGTGGCTGGGGCACCTAAAATCCTTGAGGCATCCTCCTTGAATTCATAGAAGCCAAGTGGATAGATAAGGCTGTCTTCTCATGGTCCTCTGGGGCCATCGGGATCTGAGTAGTACCCACTGCGGAGATCCAACACAGAGAACCACTTGCTCCCGTTTAGGCGGTCAAAGCATCCTGAATGCGGGGCATTGTGTACTGATCAGGGATAGTCCGGTTTAAAGATACGATAATCCACGCATACATCCTTACTGTCCATTCTTTTTCCTCACTACCACAATGGGGAAGCATAAGGGCTTCTGCATTCTTGTAATATAATCAGCTAACATCTCTTGCAGATGCCATCTCACATCATCTATGTCAGCAGGTGCCAGGCGTCGAGACCTCTCATGAAATGGTCTTTTAGTCATGCAGCGGATATTGTGCTCAGCTCCTTGCATGCATCCTACATCCATTCCTTAAAGAAACACCTGGTCTCTCTGGGCAAGCTTCTCACTGATCCTCACTTTCCATTCAGCTGGCAATAGGAGTCGCAAAATCAAACAAGTCAACCGTTACTCTGTCAATTCTTCCTCGAACTCTTGCTGCTGGGTAGCACTGCAGTGTCTAGACAGTGCACATTAACAGATGCAACCTCTATTTACTCGAATATCTCTTTCGGCACACATGAACTTGGACCATTACCCTTCTGGCATAAGCATAGGCTCTAGCGGGCAAAATACTAAACTTGACCTGCAGTACCTCTGGCAATTTTTCCATCGCCTGGTGCATCCAACATTAATATTTTATTCTTAACATCTTTCTGATACGGACCTCTCCTGTAAGGTACACTGGGCATTTGGCGCCAGGATCAGAGACTCAGGATCCTTCTTCCATACAATTCTGCACCGCTTCCTCTGGTTCTATTTTCAGCATCTCTCTGTGCCTCATAGGCCTTCTTAATTAAAGCCCGAGACTCTTAAAAGCTCTACTAGTCTTTGACCCTGTTTTTCATAACACAAAAGTGCCAGTCTTCCGAACATATGAGCATTTGTTCCAATCAATAAAGAGACACCATATTACAGTCAGTGGGGACACACTGAGCTAGGGTCTCTACTTGTTCAGCCACTCAGCCCACGGAGGTGGGGAAGGAGACAGCCAAGTCGGATATACCGGAATAGGGTAGGCCTTCTCACTTAACCCCATACATGCAGTCCTTCTAATCATTGTAAGGTGCGCCTGACAAATCTTCTGATACCAATCCTGGAACATAATTGTCACTTAGGAGCCACTGTCTAATACAGCTCTTGTAGATGCTCCATTCCACCTTTACAGTGGTCTCCATGGAGGACCACTATTCTGGACCAGATCTGGAAGGCGGTGAGTGAGGGCCTGGGCAGCTGACCTTGCCACAAAAGGCGTGAGTTAGCATTTTGGTGCCCTCACTGGGATCATTTTGTGCACCTCTTACCACTGATTTGTTCTCAAGCTCTCTTCTAGCCTATATGCAACTTTGTCAGTGTCTTTTGGGGACCGCATTCCCTCTTCATGTGCCCATCCTTCCCACAATTATAGCAAAACATACTTTCAGGGTGGAGCTGGCGGCGCCACACTGGGAGCCGAAGTACTACTAACTGGAAACCTTGCCATCCTCTAATCGCCGGGTGTGATAAGCATTTGGAGACATCTGTCCAGTTCTCCTCACTTCCATGGTCAAGGAATTGGGTTTGGAGCTGTTATCAGCAAGGAGATAATAGGTGGGTGCCCCACCCCCACTAGCTGAATGCAGTACGGATATAGGTGCCGAGGGCCGTACTTGCAAGGTGGCCTTCATAAAGGACTGTTTTGAATTCCCAGATCTCTCAACAGTTACTCCCCATTGTGGCATATCTTTTCCTTGTCAAGCACTCATTGACTGTAACCTCTGCCCTGAACTTCATGATGGGTCACCCTCAGTCACTCAGTCGTAGCTGCAGCTAACTGGTGCAGGTCCCTCCAGTGCCTTTTCTCAACTCCTCAATTTCTCTCATTAACTCATCATAGGAGGGTGGGGATTCCAGTCGGTTTGCCAGGCGTAACTGAAGCAACAGCAGTTCTGAGAGGGGCAGACTTAAGATCCTGTCAGCCTGGTTCGGGTCCCGTTCAATTGCTGGCAAACTACCCTTTCTGAGGGCATTCTTGCAACAATTTTTCCAGCCGAGATACATACACAACTAACAACTCCCTTGGTACTGTTGTGCATTTCTTACTCTCACCATAGGTCCCCATCAGATATCTGGGCTCCCATACAATTCTCCAAGGCCTCAAGATGAGCCTGTGCAGTCACTTCAGGGTTACTGGCCCGTTTGGCACAGATGGTAGCCAGAACAGGACCTCAGGCTCTCACTAACCCTCTCCTCTTTCTTTTGGCTTCGAGCATTGCCATTCTAGCACTTGGGGGCAACATAGTCTATCAGGTCTCCAGTCATCCTCCCTTGGGGGTGGGGAGGTGCCAGAAGATCCTCAACCTTGATGAAGTCGTGACTACTGGCAGGTGCAGAAATAGGAGTCTGCATTGGTTCAGCCACCTTATGGGTACTGGGCCGGAGAGGGTGTTGGGAGAACACCCCGGTGGCAAATAGTTTCTTCAAGTCCTCCACAGTTTCCTTCACAACAACCATTTAGCAAATTTCTCCTCAAAGTTTCAGACAGTGGTGGGGGCTCCGACCCCCCCAGGTCTTTACTGTCTTAGTTGTACTCTCCAGGCCGTGTGAGGGCTCCCTCTGGGGTAATGGTCTGTGGCACTTTGGAGCTATCTATAGGATTCATAAACTCTACTAGGACACAGTGTGGGTGAGCAGATTAGCATGCCGACCCACCAGCACAGGGTTTTGTAAACCTTCACTCCTTGGAAGAAGTACTCCCTGTACCGTGTCGTCGTGATGCAGGGGATGTCCAGGATAAGCATAGCATTTTGGGGTCAATCTCTCCCAGTACCACCTCCACCAGCCAGTGCACAGCCCGTCAGCCGAGTACCCATTTTTTCTTAACAGTGGTTCCTAAATATGGCCACTAGAGGACACACAATCCAGCGGTGAGCCTCAAAGATGTAACCCTAAATGGCGCTATCCCAGGGGCTACTACCCTGCCTGATTTGCACTAACAGGTTGAGGGGCCTGGATCCGATGGCAGGTGCCTCCACCCAGGATCAAGGGTTTACAATAGTTAAACTAACTTGGTCACAGCCCTCTGGGACACTGCAACCTTTTTTTCCCGCAAGTGGCCCACACACAATATATCAAATTACCTTCACAGTATACACTTACCCAGGACTGGTTCAGGCACTGGGACCCTGTAAAATAAGAAGATACAGTGCAACAATCACAGTACAATGCTTTAACAAGACAAATACCTCAGGCAGTATAACTTTGCTGAAACAAGCAGCTCTGATTTATTTGGGGATATAACAAGGACAGGGAAGTCAGGTTAATTAGCTTATCACTTTACTCATCTACCTATGGCTCTATGCAGACCTATCCCTACCAGTTACTGTTCACCGGTACCCAAGCCACTAGTGGCTAGTCAAACCATGGCAGCTGGTGAGGGCCCTCTCACGTACAGAAAAGAACAATTGGTTAAACAGTCAGCAGTACAGTAATTCCATTTGATTCAATGTGGCAATTCAACAGGAGCGACCCTAATTAGTACTCACGACCTCCAAACAAGATAGGGTCCTTCAACGTCAGCAGGGGCTACTCTTGAGCTCACAAGACTCCTCACACATTTATATGACAAACTGCAACAGGCAAAAGTCCTTTAATGGCAGCATGATTCCCTGACTACACAAGCCTCCTCACACATTATATGGTAAGCAGTAACAGGCAAAAGTCCTTTAATGGCAGCAGGATTCACTTGAGCTACACAAGCCTCCTCACATTTATATGGTAAACAGTAACAGGCAAAAGTCAACTAATGGCAGCAGGATTCACTTGAGCTACACAAGCCTCCTCACACAATTTATATGGTAAAAAAAGTACTATACCAGGCGAGCTACTTCTCTATCCGATCACAATTACTGCGTGCAGGAGAACACACAGAGATTCAGTTCCTGACAGACCGAGCGCAATTCCAACAATTTCTCCAGTCTTCTACAGGGTGAGCCTGGTTTCTCTTGCAGATATCCTTTGATTCTCTTCACAGGATGGATTCAGTCCTAACAAGCGGTACGCAAGCTGCAGAGCAGAACTCGGGGGGCCTTGCAGCGTTTCCGACTGAAACTACACACCGAAAAAGCACAGGGCTCCTTCCTCTTCACTGCCAAGCGCCAACTGAAACTCCAGCAGATAAAACCCGGGCACTTCCTGAGTTCCTCCCAGTTCTTGGCTGGATTAGCTGTCACTCACATAGACTGCCCTATTGGTCAAAAGGCGCCGAAGTCAAACTACATCTCCCAAGTCACTGTCCATACAATCCTCTTGTGGCTGGCTCAGATTCGAGTCCACGTTCTGATTCGTCAAGGCACCATTTTAATTACCTTAACCCACTGATTGGTCCAGTTCAGCAGTTCAAAACTAGAGATAGAGACTAGGCCAAACAGGTTCAAACTGCAATGAAAAGCAGAGTTAGAACAAGCTGTGTTTCATTATTACTCTAATGGGGTTTTGTGGCTCAGTTACATCTTTCAGGTGGGTTCCTTTTGCCTGGTGACTTTAAAAAAACAGAGTGAATTGGCAGCAGCTCGAGTGGGACTCAAGCAGAAAACACACAGTCCCCCATACAAATTTATTATGTCTGCAAGCAGACAGCTCTTAAAGTGACAGTACCAGAGGCTCTACAAAACACTCATAGATAGAAGTAAACTAGCATGAAAACACCATTCAGGCTCGGTGCATTCAAAGCAAGCTCATGGAGCGTCTGCTGAGAACCCCATTTGCAGGGGGTTACATCCTTCCTACCTAGGAAAGCTTGCGTCCGCGTCAAGCAAGTACCCCATAAGTTTCAATTCAGCAACATACATTTGCAGTAGCTCACACATGTAATCATCAGTCAATATATCACTTTACCAGAACACATTTCTGAAACATTGCGATACGTCACTCTTTACAGTATTACACACATTGTACCGTAACTCAAATTATTACCTCTTGTACATGAAACCTGAAGAGCCTTCCCTATCAGTTACAGGGGCTGGAGCGGGGCAGGGCACCATACTGAGGAGCAACACAAGTAACTTGGAGTTAGCACAGCGCTCAGTTTGGGCAATGAGCTGGGGACACACATACACTCCTTTATGGACAACATTAGAGGCAAATCCACAGGCCTCCCAAGGGAATCATAACTGAGGGCACCACAGGCTTTACAGCTCGACCAGTCTTACTAGGGGAACTGTTACAGTCTCTGCACTCTGAGCCTCATTTTCAACATTGTCTCACATGTCAGGGGAGTCTCCATGTGGGTAGAGAGGCTAGAACTTGGGGCACTTACAGCTCCAGGAGTTACAGTCTCACAGAGTCCACAACATTTGGCTGCATGAGCTTTCAGAACACTGGCAGTGGACTGTCAGGGCACTCAAAATACTCTTCTTGTTCTGCTGTATCACCAGTCTGCCCCAGTCCATCATTTTCCTCCCTGAAGCTCAAACAGTTCAACCATGCACAATGATTCCATTTCATCAGATCCTGATGCTTTGCACTTCACTTTCTGGAGCATTGGCTCAGGGGACAAGCTGGAGGCTTAGACAGCCAGAAGGCTAGCTTAGCTCTCCAGTATTGACTAGGGGATTGCCCAGAACAATTGACTCAGTTCGTAGAGAAGATAGTATTCAAAGTCATCTCACTTTCTTCAGTATGGACTGACAGTCATGCTCAATTGGGACTTGTGGAGGAATACTTTAACTCTGCTTCTGCTTTGAGCATGGCGTTCTTGATCTTTTCTTAGCAGCAGCTCTAGCACTGGCCAGAGGGGTATCTTCTGGGGCTCAGACTCAATCAAGATTTGTCCAATGGGCAGTAAATGATTTCTATGCATTGTTTCTCATCTTTTGAATTATTCTCAGGCCTTACTTTGTACACTGGCAGATCATCTGGTTTGCCCACTACAATGTGAGGAGATGAGTGCCATCATCCAGCAATCTTGTGTTTCCATACAGTCCAGATTTCTTAGCTTAATACCGATCTCCCTCCTGGAGTTCTGTACTTTCACCTTTTATCATACTCTTTCTTTGTGGTAGATTTCTTTTAGCTAGCATGGAGTTTGAGCCAGTTGGTGCCGCAAAAGTTAGCTGGGCCTTTCAACTTGCACATACTGTAAATAGTTTGTCAGCTTGAACCACATCAGGAGACACCTAAAACACACATCTACAGGTAGTCAAACTATATATTCTAACATCAAGGCGGTAGGGGAGAAACCAGTGGCAGCATCTCTTTGGTGCAGTTATAAGCATGTACCAGGGTGCTAATTTATTTAGCTCCATCTAGGCTTGTCCTTTGGGTGCAGGTGCCTAGCATATCTAGCAAATCACGGTTGAAAGCGTTCGAGCTGTGGGTCCCCCTGGGGAGTGGTAAGAGTGGTTCTGGACTTTTTGCACTCCCCACAGAGTAAGCATCTCTTTGATCAGATGACTCAAAGTCTCTCCCTTGATCAGAATGGATTCTTTGTGGAGCCCATAGTGAACAAAACGTTTTCTACAGTACTTTGTACAGTGGATGCTTTCTGGTCTTTAGTGGGAAAGCTTGGGCATATCTCGTGGAAATGGTCGATGACCACCAGCACATTACTGATATTTCTTTGATCTGACTCCAAACTCAGAAAATCAATACAGACCAGCTCCATGGGTGCACTGGTGGTGATCTGTTAACAAGGGGCAGCCCTCTGAGGGCCAGCGCTTTCCTCTGTAAGCTTAGATGACTAAAGGATTGAATGTGTTGCTCCCATCAGCCCCCATCTTGAGGCCAATAGAATCTGGATCTCACCAAATCAAGTGTTCTGTCTATACCAAGGTGCCCAATGTGGTTGTGCAGGGACCTCAGTACTGAGTCTCGAGAGGCAGTGGGCAGCACTGGTTGTTGTTTGTCTGCTGTCCCCCTCTGTCTACATTTCTCTGTATAACAGTTTATTGATCAGTTTCAACTTAGGATCTTCTTTGTATAACAGTGCAGTTCTCAAATCAGTGGGCGTAATTTGGACACATCTTTTCCTGCATAGAGGGCTTCTAAAGCTGATTTGATCATGCAGGATCACGGGATTGAGCCGCCGAGATACTGTCATTGTCCAACTGAGGCGGTGCACAATGTCTGTTGCAGAAAAGTGGCAATCAGCATGAGTATCCAATTCTCAGAGGGTCCCAAGCAATCCACCATGCAGTCCCTCGTCCACGGACATTGTTCCTCCCTGTCAAACTTCCGGCAGAGTGCTGAGATGTCAGGTTCTGCCAATCTGACCCAATCATTCTGGGAAACAGGCCTCAGGAGGAAGCATCAGCATCTATGTGGTTCAGGCCTGCTCAATATTCAACAACATAGTCGTATGTAGATAATGCAGAAAGCCACTGCATTGCCAGTGGCATCCAAGCATAGCTGAGGTCTGCAAAATAGGTCAAAGGATTATTGTCATTTTTACTAGTATTTAGCCCCATACAAGTACTCATGGAATTTGTCAACAATAGCCACTTCAAATGGAATTCTAACTTATGTACAGGATAGTTCTTTCGGATGAGGTCAGACTTCTACTGGCAAAAGCCACTGGTCTCAGGCCATTCTCATGCTCTTAATTAACTACAGCCCCAACCCTTGCAAGCTAGCATCAGTGTTCGGACATAAGGTTTTCTTGGATCGGCATGAGACACAGCACTGGAGTATAGGTAAGTTGATATATGATCTCATGAAAAGCAGTCTCACAATCAGAGTCCAGCGGGCCCCAAATACTTCACTCAGACGAAATACCTCTTTCAGTCTTGAGGCCTGACTTTAGTATTTTTGTGGGTTGAGGATACCCTTGAGTAAGGTTAAGTAAAAGGCGGATCACTCTTGAATAGTCCTTCATGAAACGTCAATAATAACACAAATCCAGGAATCTTTGCAGTTCTTTTAGATTTTTGGACTTTGTGGCCAGGTGATCAAGGCCTCAACTGACTTGGGTCAGTCTCCATTCCCTCAGTGGATACTATGTATCCCACATATTACTGATGTTTGAAAATTGACTTATCAATGGATTTAAGGCCAAAGTCCTCCAGTCGGTTCCAATACATAAATAATCTGCTCTCATGTTCCTCCCAGTGAGCTGCCAAACACAATAACATCATCTAGGTATACCAGGCACTCTAGTAAGTTCATGTCCCCACTACGCTCCATCAATCGTTGAAAAGTGGCTGGGGCACCTAAAATCCTTGAGGCATCCTCATGAAGTCATAGAAGCCAAGTGGATAGAATAAAGGCTGTCTTCTCATGGTCCTCTGGGGCCACCGGGATCTAGTAGTACCCACTGCGGAGATCAACACAGAGAACCACTTGCTCCCCGTTTAGGCAGTCCAAAGCATCCTGAATGGGGCATTGTGTACTGATCAGGGATAGTCCTTGAGTTTAAAGCGCGATAATCACGCACATCATACCTGTCCCATTCTTTTCCTCACTACCACAATGGAAACATAAGACCTACCATTCTTGTATGACCACCAGCTAACATCCTCTTGCAGATGCCATCTCACATCATCTATGTCAGCAGGTGCCAGAGCGTCGAGACCTCTCATAAATGGTCTTCTAGTCATGCAGCGGATATTATGCTCAACTCCGCCACATACATCCTACATCATTCTTCAAAGAAAACACCTGGTCTCTCTGGGCAAGCTTCTCACTGATCCTCACTTTCCATTCAACTGGCAGATAGGGGAGTCGCGAAATCAAACAAGTCAGCGTTACTCTGTCATTCTTCCTCGAACTCTTGCTGCTGGGTAGCACTGCAGTGTCTGAACAGTGCACATTAGCTAGGATGCAACACTCTATTTACTGAATGTCTCTTCCGGACACATTATGAACTTGGACCATTACCCTTCTGGCATAAGCATAGGCTCTAGCGGGCAAAATACTAAACCGACCTGCATACCTCTGGCAATTTCACTCGCCTGGTGCATCCAACATTAATATTTTATTCTGAACATCCTTTCTGATACGGACCTCTCCCTGTAAGGTACACTGGGCATTTAGCGCCCGGATCAGAGACTCAGGATCCTTCTTCCCCACAATTCTGACCTTCCTCTGGTTCTATTTTTCAGCATCTCTCTGTACCTCATAGGCCTTCTTAATTAAAGCGGAACTCTTAAAAGCTCTACTAGTCTTGACCCTGTTTTCATAACACAAAAGTGCCAGTCTTCCGAACATATGAGCATTTGTTCCAATCAATAAAGAGACACCATCGTACAGTCAGTGGGGACACCCGCTAAGAATAAGAGTCCTCTGCACTTTTCAGCCACTCCAGCCGACGGTGGGAAAGACAGACAAGTGGATATACCGGAATGAGGGTAGGCCTTCTCCTTAACCCCCATACATGCAGTCCTTCTAATGGTTGTAAGAGTCGTCTGACAAATGCTTCTGATACCAATCCTGGAACATAATTGTCACTTGGGGAGCCACTGTCTAATACAGCTCTTGTAGATGCTCCATTCACCTTTACAGTGGTCTCCATGGAGGGACCCACTATTCTGGACCAGTCTGGAGGCGGTGGTAGGGGCCTGAGACAACTGACCTTGCCACAAGGGGCGTGAGTTAGCATTTTGGTGCCCTCACAGGATCATTTGTGCACCTCTTAACACTGATTTGTTCTCAAAGCTCTCCTTCTAGCCTATATGCAACTTTAAAGTGTCTTTTGGAACGGCATTCCCTCTTCATGTGCCCATCCTTCCCACAATTATTAAAACATACTTTCTGGAGTTTGAGCTGGCCGAGGCGCCACACTGGGAGCCGAGGGGTACTACAACTGGAAACCTTGCTGCCATCTCTGTCTGCGGTGTGATAAGCATTTGGAACATCTAAGTCAGTTTCTCCACTTCCATGGTCAAGGGTGAGTTTGGAGCTATGTATCAACAGGAGATAATGGGTGGGTACCCCACCCCATAGCAATCTGATTAGGATATGGGTCAGGGCCCGTACTTGCAGGCGTAGCCTTCATAAAGGACTGTTTTGAATTCCCAAGATCTCTCAACAGATAAGCTCCATTGTGGCATATCTTTTCCTTGTCAGGCACTCATTGACTGCCAACCTCTGCCCTGAACTTCACTTGATGGGTCACCTCAGTCCTCTCGAATTAGTAGCTGCAGCTATTGGTGCAGGTCCCTCCAGTCGCCTTTCTCAACTCCTCGAATTTCTCATTAACTCATCATAGGAGGGTGGGTTCCAGTCGATTTGCCAAGCGTAACTGAAGCAACAGCAGTTCTGAGAAGGGCAGACTTGGGATCCTGTCAGCCTGGTTCGGTCCCGTTCAATTGCTGGCAGAAACGACCCTTTCTGAGGCATTCTTGCAGAAAATTTTTCCAGCCAGATACATACACAGACAACAACTCCCTTGGTACTGTTGTACGTTTCTTACTCTCCACCATAGGTCCCCATCAAATCTGGGCTCCATCACACATTCTCAAGGCCTCCAAGATAGGCCTGTGCAGTCACTTCAGGTTACTGGCCCGTTTAGCACAGATGGTAGACAGGCAGGACCTGGGAGCTCACTAACCCTCTTTCACTTTTTGGCTTCCGAGCATTGCCATTCTAGCATGAGGGCAACATAGTCTATCAGGTCTCCCAGTCATCACTCCCTTGGGGGTGGGAGAGTGCAAGAAGATCCTCAACCTTGGTGAAGTCGTGACTACTGGCAGGTGCAGAAATAGAGGAGTCTGCATTGGTTCAGCCACCATTATAGGTACTGGGCGGAGGGTGTTGGGAGGAACACCCCCAGGTAGCAAGAATAGTTTCTTCAAGTCCTCCACAGTTTTCCTTCCCCAGCAACCATTTAGCAAATTTCTCCTCAAAAGTTTCAGACAGTGGTGAGGATCATTTCCCCCAGGTCTTTACTGTCCTTCAGTTATCACTCTCCAGGCAGTGAGGGCTCCCTCTGGGGTAATGGTCTGTGGCACTTTGGAGCTATCTATGGGGTCCTTAAACTCTACTAGAGACCCACAGTGTGGGGGTGAGCAGATTAGCAGCGACCCACCAGCACAGGGTTTGTAAACCTTCCTCCTTGGAAAGTACTCCTGTACAGTGTCCGTATTGATGCAGGGGGATGTCAGGATAAGCATAGCATTTTGAGGTCAATCTCCTCCCAGTACACCACTCCACCAGCCAGTGCCAGCCACGTCTGTCAGGAGTACCCATTTTTTCTCTAACAGTGGTTCTAAATATGGCCACTAGGACACCTCAATCCCAGCGGTGAGCCTCCAAGATGTAACCCCTAAATAGCGCTGGCTCCAGGCGGCTACCCCTGCCTGATTTGCCACTAACAGGTTGAGGGCCTGGATCCGATGGCAGGTGCCTCCACCCAGGATCAGGGTTTACAATGGTTAAACTAACTTGGTCACAGCCTCTGGGACACTGCAACCCCTTTTTTCCCACTGGTGGCCCTCAATATATCAAATTACCTTCACAGTATACATTTTAGGACTGGTTCGAGCACTGGGACCCCTGTAAAATAAGAAGATACAGTGCAACAATCACAGTACAATACTTTAACATGAACAAATACCTCAGGCAGTATAACTTTGCTGAAACAAGCAGCTCTGATTTATTTGGGGGGATATAACAAGGACAGGAAATCAGGTTAATAAGCTTATCCTTTGCTCATCTACCAATGGCTCTGTGCAGGCCTATCACACCTACCAGTTACTGGGTGCCCAAGCCCTAGTGGCTGGTCAAACCACCATGGCAGCTGGTAGGGGCCCTTTCACGTGAAAAGAAAACAACGTTAAACAGTCAGCAGTACAGTAATTCCATTTGATTCAATATGGCAATTCAACGAGGCGACCCTGAATTAGTACTCACGACCTCCAAACAAGATAGGGTCCTTCAACGTCAACGGGGCTACTCTTGGGCTCACAAGACTCCTCACACATTTATATGACAAACTGCAACAGGCAAAAGTCCTTTAATGGCAGCATGGATTCACGAGATACACAAGCCTACACACTTATATGGTAAACAGTAACAGACAAAAGTCCTTTAATGGCAGCAGGATTCCTTGAGCTACACAACAAGCCTCATCACATTTATATGGTAAACAGTAACAGGCAAAAGTCCTTTAATAGCAGCAGGATTCCTTGAGCTACACAAGCCTCTCACACTGTATATGGTAAAAAAAGTACTATACCAGGCAGTACTTCTCTATCGATCACAATTACTGCACAATGCCCAGGAGAACACACAGCAGATTCAGTTCCCTGACAGACCGGACGCAATTCAGCAATTTCTCCAGTCTTCTACAGGGTGAGCCTGGTTTCTACTCTTCAGATATCCTTTGATTCTCTTCACAGGATGGATTCAGTCCTAACAAACAGTTACAAGCTGCAGACCGGAACTCGGGGCCTTACGCGATTCAGACTAAAACACACCAAAGCAGGGGCTCCTTCCCTCTTCACTGCAAAAACAACTGAAACTCAACAGAATAAAACCAGGCACTTCCTTTGAGTTCCTCCCAGTTCTTGGCTGGATTGGCTGTCCTCACAATAGACTACCCTGTTGGTCCAAAAAGGCCCCGAGTCAAACTACATCTCCCAGAGTCACTGTCCATACAATCTCTTGTGGCCAGCTCAGATTCGAGTCACGTTCTGATTCGTCAAGGCACCATTTTAGAAACCTTAACCCACACTAGTTGGTCCAGTTCAGCAGTTCAAAACTAGAATGGGGGAACTAAAACAAAGCAGGTTCTGACTGCAATGAAAACCAGGTTAGACAAACTGTATTTTCATTATTACTAAATGATTTCTGGCAAACAGTTACATCTTTCAGGTAGGTTCCTTTTGCGCCTAGTACTACAAAACAAAGTGAATTGGCAGCAGCTCGAGTGGGACTCAAGCAGGAAAACACAGTCCCCCATACAAATTATGTATAAAACAACGCTCTTAAGTGACAGTACCAGGAAATAAAACCTCATAGATAAATGGTAAAGCAAACACAATTCAGGCTCGGAGCATTCATCTTTTTGAGACCCCCATTTGCATTATTCCCAAGCCTGGGAAAACGGCATCGGCACAAATACCCCACAAGTTTCATCAACCATACATTTGCAGTAGGCTCACATGTAATCATCAGTCAATATATCCTTTAAAGAACATTTCTGAAACAACGAGACGTCACTCTTTACGTATTACACATTGTACCGTAACTCAGTTATACCTCTTGTATGAAACCTGAAGAGGGCACTTCCTATCAGTTACCTTGGGTAGACGGGCAGGGCCAGCCTGGGGCAACACAGTAACGGGTTAACTGGGCTCAGTTTGGGCAATGAGCGGGACACATACACACTCATGGACAACATTGGGAGGCAAATCACGGCAGCCCAGGGAATCAAATAACGGTGCACCACAGGCACAGCTCGACAGTCTTACGGGGAACTGTTAATCTCTGCACTAGACCTCATTTCCAGCGTGTCCTCATATCGGAGTCTAGGTGAGAGGCTAGAACGGGGCACTTTCAGCTCCGGGTTACAGTCTCTGAGTCCACAACATTTGGCTCATGAAGGCTCAGACACTGGCAGGCGGACTATCAGGGCACTCAAAATACTCTTCTTGTTCTGGTGTATCCCAGTCTGCCCATCCATCTTTCCTCTAAACCAAACAGTTCAATACATGAATCCATTTCATCTGATCTGATGCTTTACTTCACTTTCTGGGAGCATTAGCTCCGGGACGGCTAGAGGCTTAGACAGTCCAGAGGCCCAACTCAGGTCCCAATACAAACTGAGGGATTGCCCAGACAATTGACTCAGTTAAACGAAGGATAGTATTCAAGTCCTCTCACTTTCTTCTGATGTGGACTGACAGTCATACTCAGTGGGACTTGTGGAGAGACTTTACTCTGCTGTAGGTGCAGGTTCTTGATCTTTTCTTAGCAACAGCTCAGATGGCCCAGAGGGGTATCTTCTGGGGGCTCAGACTCAATCAAGATTTGTCAATGGGCATAAATGATTTCTATGCATTGTTTCATCTTTTGAATTATTCTCAAGCCACTTTGCACACTGGCAGATCATCTGGTTT